>JAODKM010000075.1:5367120-5401636 GCA_026780845.1 Petrocephalus sullivani
GTGGGTCCTTCGCACTGGAGGCCGGAGGGGTGCGCCCTAGATATGCCATGTGACGAGCGCCTAGATCTGCCATGTGGCGAGTGCCCTGGCCGGGATTCCTGTCTGATTTCCTGTTTTTGAAGGTATGCAGGCCTGTCTGCATGTGCCTGGGTCAGAGCCACCAATGGGCACCTGGTAAACCAATGACTTCATTATCAGCTGGCAATGTCCCTCCCATATACCATGGCAACCAATACGAAAGCCAATAGGAAGCGAGCACTTGTTATCTCACACTGTTGTCTAAACCTCGGACATTCCCTTTCCTCTTTGGCACTTGTGTCTCTTTCCGGCACATTCTACGGCCGGTATAGGAGTCATCACACTGAGAGATGCAGGAATCCATCTTGGGCCAGAGTGACAGGATTCTAGGCCACATTCCCTGGTGACATCTCAGCATATTTGGCGAGACAATCGCAGATCCTCCTCCTGGGTACCACCTCGATGACAAGGGAGGCACATGGAGTAGAACCAGCCAGTCATGTGTCATTTGAACAAGTACGAGAATAGGTACAGTAGAATGTGTTATATATACACAAACACACATAGAGGTGAGAGCAAAGCTTCAGGTCTGAGCACAGAGTTGGCCATCCATCCAGCACCTCTGCAGCATTTTTCGGGGGAGGTTAAGGGCTTGGCTCATGGGCTCTCATGGGCAAATGTAGCTACTCTGCTGTGCGTAGGAACCAGCGGCCTTTCGATCACAGGCACAGAGGCATAACTTGCTGAGTCACACGCTGCCCTTACCAAAATGTTCATCAGATATGCTAATTGGAGCCTAAGTTCCAAGTCTATCACGACGGTAACTCTTACTGGGATTGTCATCCAATCAGGGCTAGGCTTGTATCTGGGGGTTAAAGGTCACGGGGTGGGGCACGGTCTAGCCCAGGTCCTGAAACATCCCCATGGCAGTCCGCCATTGTGCCTTACAGAGGGCACTGAACGGCTGTCAGCTTACAGTAAATCTGCCAGAGCATCTATTTTAAACATGCACGGCTTCAAACGGAGGGTTGAACTACAGAGCCCAGAAATAACTGCATTAGATCAACCTCCAGATGACTGACGCACTGCTACAAGACGGTCGATATTAATAATGGAATATCCTCCGTCTTAGGGCAAAGCTATCTAGTGCTTTCCGACTGGATGGAAGGAAGGACTGAAATGCTAGCCCAGGGTGTGTGGACGCCAAGAACGTTTCCTCCCTCCCTAATGTCTTACAGCATCACATGGCTTCGGCAGAGAAGCGCGGAGTGGCCGATTATGTAAGGACAGAGCACCAGAGGAGCAGACTGGGGTTTCAGTGACGTCACCCCGCAGCACGGAGTGCCCAGAACCCAGTCACTGCTATGGCTGCCTGCAGCTGGCAGAGATTTCCAGTAAACAGAGGGGGAACCACTGAACCACTAATACTGGGCAAAATGAAAATCATTCCCTCACCATTTATCAGGAGGGGATCAGACACCTGGAACAAATGGGTTTGAAATGACAAATAAAATTGTAAACAGCACAAAAAGTTGGCTGCTGGAGGCTGGGGACCGAGAATGGGGCACAGGGAGGTGGCCTGGTCTGGCCTGGTCTGGTCTAGTCTGGTCTAGTCTGCCCTGCCCCAAACCGCCCCAAGTCGCATCCACTACTCTACCCTGCCAGGCCCTGCAAAGCCTCTCCACGCCTCCATTCTGAATACCTCGTCTGTAGCGTTCATGCCTCTGCAGCCAGAATGCCCATCTGTAATTTGTACATAAAAAAAAAAATCCTTCAGTCACATGACAGGCCATGTGACCATCCTCTGCCTGTGGTCACAACCACACCTGTGTCTCTCCAAATCTCTATGAGCCCTCTTGTTGACCTACAAAAAGAAGCCACCACTCTTAGGCAACCCCCACACATCTGGCAATACAAATATATTAATTGCAATAAATAATACTACCCAAGTTCAAGTGTCGCGCCACTTTTAACTGACGATAACATCAGGCCACACCCACTGATCTGGGTCATAAAACTACAGGATGATACCTACTGAAGCATACCTGTTATATCCACTGATGCAGGGGCAAAGTGTCCCAAACATGGTGCATTTTATTCCACTGATTTATTCATAAGCCGTGATGTAAGCGAGCCAGCACAGGTACGCATTAAATTGCGGCAAGGTCAGGAGAAAAGTACAGCACGCATCACCAAGGCCGAGCCAAGAAAGGTAGGGGGCGTGGTCTGCATGGACGTTTCTGTCATTCACGCTGTAAGTAATGTAGTTGACTCTCCTGAGCCAAAAAGGACTCTGAGGACTCAGAGAGTTGTGGCGACACGCATCGGCATTGCTCTCAGAGAAGGTGCCCTAACTGCAGTGCCGCTTATGACCAGACGGTGGCAGTAGGGCTACAGCAAAATCTCGAGCCAGGCTGCAGCAGAGCCCACTGAAACGGCTCCTGAGTCCCGTCAAAATGAGCAGCTGATTATGAAAGCGCCACGTTATGACGCCGCATTAGTGGGAATCAGCGACGGTGGGGAATGGCGCTCAGACAGGCAGGGTGCCACGCACAATTCAACCAGAAGGGGGCGCTACCAAGGTACATCAGACAACCGGGTTTGGACAAATTTAGTAGCATGGTTTTAAGGGCACGGACACATCTGGATGTGGCTGGTGTGGAAGGACCCACAGGAAATAAGTCATCGGCGCAAAGTGGAATGAAAAGGCGGCGGCCGGCAGCGCGATACTGACAAGCGCAAGTGTTTTGTAGCTGGAAGCTAACGGCTATCGCTTTCACAGCAGAGCTTGGCGGGCGCAATTCGAGCTGAGCCCGGAGATGCCATGGTGTCGCCACTCAGCTCACCGTTACGCGACACCTCTGCCAGGCCGCCACGCCACAGCCACTTCCCGTTTCTGCGAAACAAGGCAGGGGGGGCAACTAGCCCATTGCAGACTCCCGTGACGGTCAACGCACCGGTAACCAGACACACCTCCCTTCAAGCGAAAACGCAGAGCCAAAACGCGTGAGCTTGCCCGTGTGTGTTTCTGTAGCTGCAGGTAGAGTCAGCCCCCCCCCCCCGCCTACTCCAGAATGCCTCCCAAA
The DNA here is from genome assembly GCA_026780845.1 of Petrocephalus sullivani. Taxonomy (NCBI): domain Eukaryota; kingdom Metazoa; phylum Chordata; class Actinopteri; order Osteoglossiformes; family Mormyridae; genus Petrocephalus; species Petrocephalus sullivani. The sequence goes on from JAODKM010000075.1 coordinate 5,370,225, forward strand.
CGAGACTAAGAGGATCCCAGACTCCCGGCCGGGAAGCTGAAATCTCAGCCGCCCTGGGATTTGTCTGCGCGGTGTGTGGTGCACGCGCGAGTCACGAAGCGCGTGAGTCACACCACGGCGCACCGCCGGCGAGGGCTGAGTCACCGCGGTGCGGAGGATCTGCTACCACGGCGACGGCCTGCTTCAGGGAGATCAAGCAGCATGGACTCCTGAGCAGACCATACTCACAGCAGCGGGTGATGGAGCAGGACAGCGTTGAACGACGATCACAGGAAATACATGCGATTACTGATTAAAAAACATTAAGCACAGGAAAATGATCTAGAATCAACCACATCTGCTGCATACAACATGGGGGTCCTTCTGAAATGCAAGAGCAACAAAGCCAACACAGAGTGAGCCCATGACCTTTGCCCTATCTCTGCCCAGCCAATGTAGAGCGAGCCCATGACCTTTGACCTATCTCTGCCCAGCCAATGTAGCGTGAACCCATGACCTTTGGCCTGCCACTTCACTGGCTTCCTTTCGATCGCTCATGTGTAGAGCCAACCACATAGCCGGCAGCTACGGAGACCGCGGAGATTTCGGCACACTCCCTCCATGGAGGAATAGGGGGCTGAGCTGAAGCCCCCCGGACAGATCCCACAGTGACGCGACATGCTCTATGGTCCAAGGACTTGCCCCTTCTTGACCGACACCTAATTGCCCTGTTGAGCACCACGGTACCACAGCAGGATTTGCGGAAACAAGCATCTGTCAGGCCGCCGGCTGGAGAACCCTTCGTTAAAAATCACAGATGTAATGACTTCCTCGTGGAATATGATTAGTCATAATACGCCTTTAAAAAGTTAATTAGGAAGTGCTCTGAGGGACGACTTGGAAGCGGGTGTGCAGTAATACTGGGTAATGAAACACAATACGGTGCTCTGGCACCACTAACCTGCGTCTGGTGCCAAGAGAGGAACACACAGGGCTGCTGTGTTTATTTGCTGAAAGAGTGAAAAAGGGCCGCAGACGTCACACAGCGCACCGGTCCCCAGCCAGCAAGCACCGCTAACATTCTGAGCATGTGCGGAAACATCTGGGGGAGTGGCTTTAATCCGGTACTTGGGGGTCTTCTTGGTAATGCCTGCCTTTGTTTTTATTGATTTATCATGTACCAGCAGCTGCTGACTTTGACCACGCGGTCCAGGGGAGGCCAACCGGCTCCAGGTGCGCGGTCAAACCAAGCGCGGCCTGACATGCTGACCCCCCCGTCGCCGCAGCGGGCATCAGGTCTCCACAGCGCTCCTCTTGGCAGGGAGGCAGGGCTGCACAGCTACACTGCATAATGGCAAGGATTCGGGGAGGGGGGGTACGAAGGACTTGTAGCACCTGGCAGACGGCATCAGTCGCGAGCGAACTCGGGTCTGGCCTCCCCGGGAAACCGTCCATTGACATTCAAGATCGAACTGGGAGAAAAGTAGGCCATTAAAAGCACCATATTTTCAAAATGTAATTAAAAAAACACAACATAACCACAATGACATTAAAGACACCAGTCTGTCTTTCTTTGTTCTTGCTGGTATCCTCGAGGGATCGACACAGAAAGCAATTAAACAGGGAAAAGAATCTGAGTGTATCGGATTATGGCATCTGGCCGAATGGGCAAACATTAAAAATAAAACAACATAAAAAATCCCGATCCCTTGGCCTCAGCCAAGTACAACTCTGAACCTGTTTCTGAATAAGATAAACCTCTGCTTTGTCTGGATCTCCTGGGCTGCAGCCCACTTTGGCCAAGGGACAGAGGACAATCATACCATACATTTTCATTTCGGAAAAAAAGAATGAGTCTGCCAATTTCTGTTGCATAATATTCGCGGCGAACAATTTGCTTTGCACAGACTTTGAGGAGTCAGAATAAACCCACATTATAGTCGCTCTCACATCCTCCTTTCGGTTTCAGCGAGAAAAAAAACAGGATGTTGATACTCATGTCGTGGTTGAAGACCTTCCACTTAACATGGAGGCAAAACACCCCGCTCACCAAGTAAAATCTGTATTTACCATATTACCTCGGCTCTCTCAGCCATACTGTAAATCACACTGAACATAAAGCTCTCAGATTCTGTCATGTACGCAGACATGTCACCTGAGCTACTGATTTCGGAACTGTTGCCACCACTCTCCGAGTCCTCGGAGTCCTTTTAGGCTCAGGAGAGTTACCTGCATAAGTCGCAGCGTGAGTGACAGGTGTGCCCATGCAGGCCACTCCCCTTACCTTTCCTGGCTCGGGAGAATAGCTTGATGCTGACGGGGGAGGGGGAAGGCGAGGGGGAGGAGCTGGAGGCATCCCTGGAGGCAGTCCGGAAGATTCCACTGAAGCTGAAACGGCGGGGGGACTTGGGCGGTGACTCCTGGTATGGGGGCGAGGTGGGGAAGAGCGTCCTGGGGGAGTCTGGGCTGCCGATAGATCCAGCCGGAGTAGTTAACGGGCTGGAGAGCTGGGGGCTCAGTGGCCCTCTTAGGAACCCGGCTTTGGTGGGACTGGACGAGTGACAGCTCCCCTCCGCCTGCGAAGAGATGGAAGAGTCCATGTGGGTTCGCAGCCCCTGCAGAGTACCTGACTGAGCTCCAGCCTAAAAAACACCAGAGCCCTACGAAGGAGGGAGGGAAGGGGGTGACCACATTATAGAATGCCCTAGATAAATGTCTTGGGTGCATTTTATACCTTTGCTGTTCTCTGGAACTGTGGTTACATAAGTGATTTGGATAAAATCCCCTCAGCAAACAAAAAAAACACCACACAAAGTAAAGCTATGGGAGGGGTTTTGACTTATTACACACAGACAGGCTACAAGATACTAGCAACACCACAGTTGAAAACCTGTTTGGCCCACCCTCTGCTTGCCATTATTGCAGATGTGTTCATTGTTACTACAAAGGGAAAAAAAAAACGATCACACAAGGTCATGGATCTTGTCCGCCCAGCATTCAACCGGCACACAAAGTTACCTCCACCCTGAGATTGTTGTCAGTTAGCATTTTCAGAGAAAGCTTCTGGCCGTACTCGAAAAGTTTCCACGATCTGCTCACGAAGGCTCAGGGACTCGTACATGAAGCCAGGCCCGATCGCACTGGTACCAGACCTTTTTGAGTGTCTGAACGCGGATGGCCGAGCAGCAGCTCGCGCCGATGGATCGCAGATACTAACCTTGTGAGGCAACATGACAAACATACTTCGGAGATAACAAAGGCTGCAGAGGATCTGTGGGGTTGGGGCACCTCGCGTTATCTGAAAAGCCACGAGGGCGTGAAGGATGTAGAGGGAGAGCCATGCGTCAGTAAGTTCTCGGGGAAATATTTCAGACATGCACAGCGGGATTAACCTTGAGGTCGTCATGGTAGCACACGGCGAATAGAGACAAACGGCATTCAGAGCACTGACATAAAGAAACGAGTCCTTAAAGCACCTCAAAGTACGGCTAGCCTCCGCAGCTAGGCTGAGGGCTGCTGAGGGGGGGGGGGCAAGAGGACATTCCACAGGCTTTTGCGCGGAATGCAGAGATGGCCGAAGCTACACATCACGGTGCCAGACATCACACGCATCCGGAAAATTCCGGACCCGGTACCCAGGTGCAGTCGGGCAGCATCGGCCGGCATGTCGAACACCTAAGAGTTATGATGCTCCGGAAAATAATGAATCAGCGGTTATTATTATTATTCCATCCATCCATCTTTTAACGGCTTATCCGGGTCAGGGTCACGGGGGAAGCTGCCTGGGATTGACTCCAGGAGCCCCGCCACCGGGATAACCAGCTAGATGATTTATGGATTATTAAGCGCTGACAGGCCGATTTTGACCATGTAGATGGTATTCCCCCAGAGGGCCGTCTATCTAGGTCTTTAGGATCAGCGGAAAGCTGCTACTTTCGTGATATTTCCAGAAATGAGCAAACAAGTTCTAGATGTTCGAGGATGCAATCCAAGGCTGTACCAGGCTCTGGTTTAAAGTCCGGTACCATATATCTTAAATCACTGCACAGCTCTGCATATCAGCAGAAACGCAGATATCATCGCAGAACAGATCAGAGTTTTCATCAAGCACTCGTATAAATAACTGCAATAACTCCAAAAACAAGACGGACACCAGCAAAGTTCTTTTTGATTCTGCTTTGATAGCTATTCTATTACGCTAATGAGAACACTGTCCAGTTGCCTAATTAACTTGCTGGTATCAATCTGTCCATCTTGACACCATACTGCACACCAGTAGGAATACAGAGGAAGATCAAGAAGGAAAGCAGCAAGCACTACGGTCTGGATAGACACTGGCCACATTTCACATCCAATGCCCCATCAGAGTGTCTGTGAATGAATGCATATTAAGTGCATATAGATCGCTTTATAATATCTACATTACTGTATAAAGGCCTATGGACTATGGGTGCTATAGCACCACCATAAGCCCAACCTGTGTCTTTTTCTGGCCCGAGTAGGAGAAGAAAAATTGCACCACTACACCACATTTCACGATTCTCAGCCATATACAAAGGCAATTACAGCCTGCTGCAACTTGACTGGCTGTTGTCAGAATTGTTTGATGAACAGATTAACTTTTATCATGTGATTTATTGGGACTTTTGGCCATGAACACGCATACAAAATGTAATTTTTTTTATGTCCAACAGTTTTTGAGTTATTAACCATTTTGAGTTACGGGGACTCCACTGGTCGATTTTTATGAAATATGGAGAGTCGCCTTAGAATGTCATACCAACTGCACAAGTGACAAGTTTGGCGAGAATCAGATATTCTGTTGATGAGAAATTGGCCATTTAAAAAAAAAAAAAAAAGAAATTCTCTGTAGCTTCAAAATGACTTGTCTGATCAAAATCCTGTGTACTTTTTGTCTGTATGGTCTCATGATGCTACAGTTTACATTTTTTGAGATTCAGATGAACAGTCTAGGATGAGTTTGAAAAAGTACATTTTTCACATTATGCAAATTCGAAAAAAATCGAAGTAGGCAGAGCTTACTCAATCAAGCTTTATTAATTAATTAAGAGTCCCATTTGCAATACTTTTTGGCACGAGCCAGGGAACATCTGGGAAAAATAATTTGGCTTCTATGACTCACTGAGCTATAAGCCAAAACGTAAAACACTGTGCTATAGCGCTACCATTAGGCGGATGGGTATGATTTTGCTTGCCTGAGTAGTGGGGGGCATTCTGCACCACTCCACTCTATCTGGTGTTTCTACACCTTATGGTCTCTGCTCCCCGACCACTACGTGCTTTGGACCCCTAAATAACCGCAAGCAGTGACTGACGGTGAATCAGTACTACTAGAAAATGGTATCCGTACTGCTAGAAAATGGAATCATTACTAGTAGAAAATGGTATCTGTACTGCTAGAAAATGGAATCATTACTAGTAGAAAATGGTATCCGTACTACTAGAAAATGGTATCCGTACTACTAGAAAATGGAATCAGTACTACTAGAAAATGGAGTGCCGACTCTCACTGGTGGTCAATGTATCAAAAAGTCAGACATTAGTAAATACTGTTGTGACTGGATGGAGACCGGACCTGTTGCCATCGCAGTATAAATGCTTGCCAAATTCGGATAATGGAAAGATGGGTAGGTGCGAAGAGCATGTGCCGAATTTCACTTGGATCGGCCAAGCAGGTCATGAGATATAGGCAGTTTTTTGTTGCAGCGCCCCCCCCCCCCCATTAACAGTATATGGCCAGTGTTTCTGGCAGTGCCCAGAATGGCCCCTGCATGTAGGATTTCAAATTTGGTGCCGATAGGCCAAGGCATTGCCGAGTTATAACTTTCTGATTTCCAATAATGTTAGCATGGCCTGGGGGGGTTGGGCAGCCAGTTGACATTGGACCCCCAGAGGTTCTTTTCTCCCTACTTGGTTCCTCTCCTCCATTGTCAGCTGGCTTTCTTTCATTTCTTTGTCTTTCATTTCCCTGCTTTGAGGGGTGACCCTGTTGTGAAAGGCGCTATATAAAAATAAATTAAATTGAATTGGTTAAAAATGGCATGATTAAGGATCAGTTTGCGCATGGTTAGTGGCTGTGTGGTAGACAAATGTCAAAGGTTTTTTGACAATTATCAGCTCAGGATGAGGTGGCTGGTGAGAGGAAGGTCTGGGCATCCCTGCTTAGACTGTTGCCACTGTGACCCCACCCCGGATAAGCGGCAGATGGAGGGATGGACTGGGTTTATTTCATAAACCGTTAAATGCATTGTAAACATTCTTGTATTTCTTGAAGGTCCTGCCTGGTACACGAGAGTTTGTACACCATTTTAGTCTGCATTGGTCGGAAAACCAAGGACTAGCTTGCAAAAGCAGGTTTGGGAAATGATGCAACTACTACAGCACAGCTTAATGGTGTGATTGGCAAATTCATAGGGCTTGGCCTCCTGTATCTGAGGAAAATAATTTCTAGTCTAGGATGAATGAGTCAGAAGACAAAAAATGCTGCGCTGTAGCGCCCCCCATTGACAGTCTGATTTGAGTCGGATGGTCTGAGCAATGGGTAGGAATTGATATGCTCTCACCAAATTTGGTACGGCTAGGTCATATAGTTTAGGCTGCCCATTTGATTTTAGGGAAGAACAAAACAAATCAAGACAAACAATAATAAAGAAAAAAAATCAACAAAAACAATAAGATTCCACCACTGATTGCTTGGACCCTTAAAAATGTCAGTCAACTTCACAACAATATCCATTTTAATTTGCACATTAACATTACCATGAGCAGAGGCTCGGGGCCCTACATGACACTTCACAGTTCCAGAGACCCTGCTGGAAACTGGAGCTGAACATGAGCTTCACAAATCGGCGCCCTCGGGAGGCACGACAGAAGGAGCGACCCGGACGCCGCGCCAGTCACCGGGTTCACTTCGCCAGCTTCCCTGGCACCCCGCTTTTAGCATAGCAACAACGACGCTGAGATCCTCTTAGCGGCCTCTCTGCCAGGGGAAGGGCGTGGGGTCCAGCAGGAGGATCAGCCCGATGTATCAGATGTACAATGCTGCCTATGGCTTTCACTACGACTGGCCCCAGCTGGAACAGAGAGCCAATCAACTCCATCACATTGTGTTGGGTTCTTCTCTTAGTCAGTAGGGACTAGGAGAATATCGAATTTTAAAAGTATATACATTATGAGCATAATCATTTGGAAGAAGAATTTGTGGGCAAAAGAGTGAAGCTGCAGGAGAAGATCCTGGTCCCAGTTGTGAGCGAACATCTCCCTGGTGTCTGATCAACACCATGGAGATCAGAGAAGTTGCTCTGAAATCCAGCTGGGACTTCACACCGATCCTCGCTTCCTCACCTAGGGAGCAGGAGGGCGGGGCATAAACACCGAGGCAAAATGAGCTGCACAATAATGTCAATCGCATGATTGTTTCTCCTACATCCTCTTTCAGTGACAGGTAGCTATGTGGTAGAGGTTCCCGAGGGATATACTCTCATACAAATAAATTCAAACCTGTACGGTGTCAGGAAAAAAAAGTACCAATTTGTACCCCTTAGGGTAAAACTACTTGTTACTGGAGCTGTACCCATGAGGGTTGTCCAGTTGCACCCTACTTGTAGGTAAATGTACCTCTTAAGGTACAGAAATGGACTCCGGGGAGAGTACATTAATAATTAATGTAGATTGTATCCTTGGGAACAAACCTGTACCAGGGCTGTACCCTTTTTCTGACAGAGTAGATGGTTAAGTGGGGTGTCCAGGTGGGGAGACTCCCTAGGACTGTGTTTGTGGCACACCAGCACCAAACCCCCCCCAAATCATGGCAGTGAGGTAGGCGATGGGGGGGGCAGCAATTCAATTAAGACATCTCAGAAAAGCCCAGTTATGATACCTAGTAATTTGCTAAATGATTTCCTTCAATCCTAATCTATATTTGAGGATTACTATTTTACGATCGTGGCCACTTCTCTGGTATTCGGCTGCAGTATCACCACACTCATCTTAAAATTGTTGTTTCATGTCATTTTATGCCATTTTAAATGGCCAAAAGGCCTCAAAGTGTCCCTTCGGGTCACTGGTCTTGATGTGGGTTAAGAGAAACGGCAGCCGACGGTCAGAAAGAGTGAGGCTGTAGTTCGGGAACGACCACGTGTGGCAATGTGCCGAGTGCCACCCCCACAGAGCAGGGGTACGTAGCCTGAGGCCGCCGTGCGTCACTGACATGCAAAACGGGCACGCCGATTTGCAAATGCTACCCTGCTGCGTTACTGCCGGGCGTACCGCTGCTGCTCTGCGAATTACAGCGCACCGATTCTGACAGGAGACGGCTTCAGATAGTTGAGCCTGTCATGTCAAGCCCCATTTACCACCTCTTTACCCCCCGCCTCCCCAGGTACATGTCCTGCTGTCAGTGTAAACAGCTGTAACGAGTCACAGCTCCAGGGCCGGCAGCAGCCAATCAGGGCACATAGACTGGACACAAGCAGGTGGCCAAATGTTCCAATTAAGCAAATTTGGCCAATTAAAATGTTCAGTTCAAACTCATTAAAACCTGAGGCCCTGCACTGGGTAAGTAGTTGGAAGATGGATGGATGGGTAGAAATTCAGGTGGGAACTGCAAACACGTATCGTCGTACTCTTATGAAAAAGTCAACAGCACTTCATCGGCGTAAAAATATAGATACAGTTTCAGAATTTTCATGCCATTTAGCCAGTGACTGTCACGAGGGGGTGGAGGTTACGTTTAATGACATCGGACTCCTTTGAGGAAATCCAAATTCCTTCCCACATACGTCTCAAGGACGAGGACATGCATTCCAGCAGTTAATCATTGAGCCGAAGGAGTTTTATCGTAAGGGTTTGGTGCTGTAGGAGTAGTGCAACATTTCAGACAGGATCTGCTCTGCGGGTGACTCCCCAGGAAAGGCAAGGACAGCTGTCCCCCAAACACACACGAGCAAGAACATACACCCACTGTCAACGGAGAACAGGCCCTACATAACAACTTATTTAACCTAAAGCATACAAACAAAAGGATCGGTGATGGAAGCACTTTTAACATTTGCATACCTCTCCCTCATACAAAGACACACTTAGTCTGTGCCAATGAGATGCGTAAACAATCAGGCATATCCTCAGACACCTACGCTGATGTAGCCCCCCCCCGCTCCATGAGCTATGTCTACAGACAGATAGACACAGTACACGAGCCAAAGAAGAGCACCTTGCAGTGTGAGCCAGAGCCACTGGGCTGGGTATGTGGGAATGTGGCCCATTCGCCATCCCATAATACAAACCTTCTGAGAAAAATACCCACAAATCCTTTATGGCAAACGTGTCATGTACCTGGTAAGACACTCATCTTAATCTCATTCCTCTTCCATATGAGCATCTCAATGTCAATCAGGTATCTGGTTAAAATCTGCATTTGTGATTGGTGCACACGGGGGCCCGTAGCACAACTGCATTATGACCAAGAGCACGATAGCTGGCAGCTCACGTGATCAGGTCAAGTGAACAGCCTCAGCAGAAAGGAGATGCCCAATTTGTCCAAAGATGCCCCATAAAAGTTAAAACTAGGCACAAAAGTTAGACCAGATTCTATAAAACACCATCATCTCATATTACTAATGCATTTAGGTAGAGCTTCTTCCATCAGTGCTGCTATGCACTCGTTTGGAAACAGACCACACAGGAAAACAGAGCTAGCGACGCTGAGGCCTACGCATCCACTCTTCTGAGACTCTGCTCCCACAATTCCATGGGCTCCCTTGTTCAACAGATGGAGCCATCTGGAGATGCACCATCTGTTCCATCTGCTATCACTTTTTTTTGCGGGTTGGGTTTTTCACATATGACTGTACGGACCCTCTCCTCGTGCAAGGGGACCTCAGTCAGTCATAGTTCAAATCAAACAGCATTTTAATCCTGTCGTATTAAAGTATTAACTGCCATCTATGATCAGGGGCACTCAACTTGAAGGGTTAATAGCTGGCTGCTTCAGGACCCATTACGAAGAGAAAGTGACTGTGGACAGAGGTCACAGTGTATTCCAGGTCAATCTTGAATCTACTAGACCTTAGTGCCCTCCCATCACTTGGGCAGGAAGTACTTCAAGCTGTAACAGGGAAAGCAAGCTCCTCAAACTGGCCTGTGTCCTTCCACGTCCATCCCAGCAGTGATGGAGATGCATATGATGGCATAAAGCTGCCTGGACCACAGACCTCAGAAAAGAACAACAATCAATCAATCATCAATCATGCAAAGGGGGCTCATCGACAGACAAACTCAAGAGGCTGGGCCAAACGACTGGGCGCCTAGATTCACAAAACGGCTGACGACACACCAATGGAGTCTAGGCCAGGTTTGAACCTCAACTCCAGACTGTGGTTCTGGATGAGAGGGTGAGAAGGTCTCCACGCCACTTGGGGGCGGGGAATAAACAGGACCCAAGGGCAGGGCATCAAGGCGGAACGTGACATCCCCTGCTCGACCCCACGGTTCATCAAGACCCTGTACTACATGAATGAAATAAAGCTTTTTTTTCATTTGTACAAGTACAAGCTTAGGGTCTGAGCACAGGATCAACCATCCGCCCAGTACTCCTGGGAAGGGGAGAGGGGGTTAAGTACCTTGCTCAAGGGCCCAGAGATGAGAAGCTACTCTGACAAAGATGGGATTGGAAGCCACCACCTTGCGATTACAGCCACAGAGACCTCGCCCACAACAACACACCATATATGGAAGACGGCCGGATAGATAAAGAAATCAATAACCCTCCCTGACTACCAGCTGAAGGGCTTCTCAGCTCAAACGCTACACAAAATTTGAGGCGACTTCTACATGACCTGTGTACTGGCCTTCTGTTCCTTTGGAAAGAGAACAGGCACAAATCATTCACTCGGAAGAAAGGCCACGTCCCTGCATCTATAATCCCTTTCTCTGCTGGTCACTCTCCTCATTTGACTAAGGCCTGAGAAATGTAGATAGGATGTTTCCTGTCAGAAGGCCCGACAGCCTTGACGCGTGACTCGCCGATTCCTGAACCGGGGCGACGTCTATTGTGATCCAGTCACGCTCGTCTCCCTCAGACAGCTCCATGGTGATTGGCTACATGGCTCAGACACTGGCCAGATGCATATGCCCCTAGCCTGTTCTGGTCCAGAGCTGACCAGAAGTGGTCAGGAAAGGAAAGAGTAACTTTGAATGCTATTATAATGTGCAATTAAGGTTTTATGTTGAATGTTTATGTTCTAACATTTCTTCTGATCCTTTCTTAATTATATTTATTTATTTACATTTTGACAGGGCAGGTACTGCACCCAATCTCGTTGTATTTGTTACAATGACAATAAAAGATATTCTATTCTATTCAATTAGCATTAAAAAAATAAGAATAAACTTTGCAACCACCACCGGAAAAACACTCGCAACGCCTGCCCAAAAGTCCTGACAATCTCCTCATAAGCATACCACAGGTCTGCATTGAGAGCAGTGGGGTAGTGGTGACTTGGTAGGTAGCTAAACTTTTCTGTGGCTGAGCTGACCAAACCACAGGTCAAAGCCAAGGTCCTCAGGCAGCACCAAAGTGCCTTGGGGGTACAGAGAAGCCAGCATGTGACTGATCTGTTGTGCAATAGCCACCAAGTGCATGTATTCAAGCAAGTCCAGCAGATAGCAATCTAAACTCTGTGGATGTCCCTCCTTCCTGTTACAGCCGTCCTATTTTTGTCATTTTCCATTATGCTACAGAAAATATTTTATTTGCAAAAGGCCAGAACACAAACTCTTATAATTATCGACATCCAGCTTGCTGTCACGATTCACGCTGCAATGGGAATAAAAAAATGCACCTGCCTTTATAAAAATAAAAGAACAGATCTGGTTTATTAATCAAGATTTATTATGAGTTTCCATAACTTAATTTTACTTAATTTACGTAGCTGGATGCTTGAACTCGATATATTAAATCATGTGTGAATTTCTCCGTGTTCTCCAAACGGACACGTGGAGTTCTCGCAAATAGCCCAAACCTCGCCTTGTTATAGAAGCGCAAAGCCACAAATCGCCGTCTTACAAGCGCCCCCTTCGGAGTTTGCGTGGCATTAATGCGGTGATCCAGCTGAGGGTTTGCTGATACACACATGGGCGACAGTCCTGCGTCTCCACACGCCTCCGGAGAAGTGGCGGAACATCCTAAGCGCTTACGCGACCTTGACAAATTCCATCTGTGCAGTCTGCTGAGATATCCACGCGTGGGCCCCATTACCATATTCATCTGTCTGATCTAAACATGCTACTGGACTCTCTTAATGGAAAACGCGAACCTTGGCTGCCCCCCTTGAAGCGTTAAAAATAAATGAGAGTGCCCACAATCACAAACAGTGAGATGAAGGGACGGACTCACAAACACCTCTAGTGCACTTGGCCTCTGGGTCCCGTGCATTCTTGTGAGAGATTAATATGTGACTATATCCAGTCCTGAAGAACAGGACAGGCTTCGTTAAGTGTCTGACACGAACTTTCAGTTCTAAGTATACCTGGAACACGCAGTGCTCTCTGCATGTAACTACCTTACAATAAATAGCCTGAATGCATCCATTCCACCTAAAAGGGGTTGCCAAAGAAAAGAAACATCTGAACGACAAATATAAGGTACCGGTATTTAGTTGTGGTTTGCGTGGACATTATTCTTCCAGCGCCGTTCTCTACAGCACACACACACACACACACCAGACATTTTGTGCACATATTTACCAGCTCTTGTTTTTAATGGCATTGTAGCTCCAGACAGACGGTTTGCCAAAACACAATCGCGACGGGACCGCAGCATGCAGACTTCAACGCATCGGCGGCAGGAGCCAGTGAATCGCAACGCAGCACTATTCCGTTCGTACTGACGCTTCCCATTTTGCGTCGATGCTTATTAATATAGGAGACACGCCATGCTGAAAAAATGAACTGGAAAAATATCGCTTTAATTTATGACTGGTTAGCAAGCCGACCCGTCAGCACAATACTCCTGATTGACTTGTTGCCTGCGACGACTATTTTATTATTATTAATAATAATAATAATAATAATAATAACAATAACAAATAATAATAATAATAATAATAATTGGGGAGCTTTAGGTCTTTCCTATAAAAAAACAAATGAAATAAATTGGAAAGGTCATTCTGAAATATAATTTTGTGCCGAATCTTTGATCAGTATTGAGCAATAGGCGGCTAAGGGGATCCGCGGAGCCCCCTCCGGCAGCATGTAGCGGCAGGACCACGCCTACAGCGCTTACTTTAAGCTCGGGTGGCGCAGCGCTCAGCAACGGGCTTCTACAGCGCGGCGGGTCCCCCGCACTCACCGGCATGCTCAGATGAAGCGTTTTCTTTTTCCTCGAGCTCTTTTTCATGACATCTTTCCTTTTGGTGTCCATCGCCGTGCTTCCCATTTTAGAGCCGTCACACCTCTGCCTTTATAGAGACGCGCAAAGTGCGACCCGGTGTCCCCCACCGGACCGCGTCCCGAAATCAGACAAATACGCGGCGGACCGGGCGCTGAATGTCAAACGTGCCGCATCGGGGTCGCAGCCTCCCCGGCGTCGCCGATGCCGAGCGCAGGACCACCCGCGATGCCCCGGACGGACATCCAGCGAAATCTTCGTGACCGGAGCGCCGCGCAGCGCCGTGCGCCTCCCGGCATGAACCGAACTGCAACTAGCAGCAGATCGCCGAGAAGCAGGAAGTTCAAAACATCATGCTGGTGGCAATCGGCGAGCTACCAGGGGAGAGGAAAAAACAGGTCTAACGAACTGCCAGGGAAGGGATTGTGCACAGGCATGATCAGATCTGCGCCGAGCCACTCAAGTGCACCAAGTTACTTTTGGGCAGGTCTTAACTAATACAGGTCCGGTCACATGGCTGCCTGTGCGCCGCACATAAACACATCGTATGGAGTTACTTCCTGGCTTTAAATCAGGGGTAGGGGGTGGAGATGGAGGTGGTAATGCAAAGAGACCGGACCTGGAGACCTGTCAGATAAAGGGTACAGTTTTATTCACCAAGGTACAAACAACATGGTACAAAACGTGTCTTATAGTCCTGTTCTGTACATTAAAAGGTGCATTTACCTGCAGCTAGGGTATAATAGGCGGCTGCAGCCCCAGTGACAGTAATTGTGCTCTCAAAGGTACAAATTGGTGCTTTTGCTTCTGACAGTGTGGCCGGCCAGGATCAAGCAACGAATGTCAGCCTTTAGTTTTCCTAGAATTATGGTCTGGGAGAATTTAAATAAAAATGCCACACCTATAAGTAAGGATGCTCAAATGACATGTTTTCAATTTAATTTGAAGTGGACCGACGGCTTCTTTTCCTACAGACTATAAAACCTAAGCTTTTAAAGATCATGCTGCAGAAATCGCCTATTTTATCGGCGGGCTGTCAGGTTTTGCCACCTTGTGGCCCTTTAATCAATTGCACACCGGTTGCTCGCAGATGGAAACGGTGTGATGTGCTACCGATTTACACCCTGCTGCTCAGATCTAGCGGTAATGAGTGATAACGCTCTAAAGCAGTGAAACTCAATAGCATTTAATATTTAAATGCTCTGGATGTTTGTCTGCTAGGCAACTGGAAATAAACACCCAAACATCTTTTCTGTTACAGCGATTACTGAATTTTTAAAAGATCCTAGGTGAAATATAGGAAATGGTTTTGAACAATGGTGTATATACCGTGGGATTGCTTCATTCTGAGAAGCTTAGTTTACGTATCAGAAGGGCTCCGCCCATATACGCATATATAGCTTTGATGGTGGTCTGTCACCTCAGATTGACTGTTGTGGTGCAGATTAATTTTAGAGACCTGCCATGCAATCAGTTGAGAGTTAATTTGACGTCATCCAAGGGTTGGTTCCCCTGGGATCAGTGTGTTTTGGGGTCTCCAGCCAAGCTGGCCAGAATGGGATCTCTCCCACATGACCCTGTTCAGGGAAGAGTGTGGAAAGCTGTCCAGCACCTCTTTGCCCACCAGTCCATCTGGCGCTAGTTGATGATGTCATCAAAATAGACTGCCCTCATTCCACTGTATGTAATCAGGTTACAGGATTTTATAGGAACTTCCACAAATTCCACAGTACATTGGTATCCAGATCAAGGCTTCTCAGATTTTTGTATGATTTCTTTATTTGAGGTTTATTCAGAATTATTATCTTCTCCAGCTTTCCAGGCATATAAAACATACAGACCTGTAAATGTGCTATATACCTTCTGGCTGCATTTCAGTTACCCTTCTGTAGCTCTGATTGCTTCCAGGTGGTGAAATTCTATTGGAACACAGGAGATCTTTGAACAGACCACCTCCGGTGGTCATTTTCGGTAAACCTCGGCTGACCGTCTTACTCACGTGATTACTTGGACACCTGCCGTTTCTGTCAGGTTCTGATTAAAATATATTCCACGAGCCCAGCCTAGCTCCAGCTTTCATGCACCAGTCCTAAGCTTCCCAAGAGTAGAAACTCTATGCTTATTCATGTTCTGAATGCTCATAATCAGTGGAAAGAGAGCCAGGCGCTAGGTGACTAATTCAGAAAGGACAGTTTAAATTGTAGCTTTTGTTGAATGCCTGCTCTGTCTCCCAGTATATTCTTCCCAAATCCTGTGTCATCTTTGTATGATTTGCTGCATTGTGCCTCATGATGAAGATCGCATCGTTGCCGTGGCGCTCACTCCATCACCATGGAAGCAGCATCACTAGTTCCAGTGTTCAGCAGTCTCCCGTGTACCGAGTCCTCATTTCTAATGTGGATTTGCAGCATTCCAGGCCGGGGATGTCCAGCCATGTCCCCCGGAACTCTGCCATTACTCTCACGGGCTTTGAGCCCATCACCAAGTGATTTGATCACCAAGTCTGGCCTCCTGGTACCAGCCCAGGATGTGCCTGGGTCCCAGCATAGTGGGGGTACACTGACCTCAGGGTTTGGTTTCAGTTTCAGCTGAGCTCATCGTTTTCATCAGTAAGTGACATCAGATTGGGACAAGACGCTGGTCACTAACACATTACTACATTTACTTATTTATCAGATGCTTTTATCCAAAGAGACATACAATTCTGAAAGCAGCGTCAGCCTGTCCATGGAGCAGTTGGGGGTCAAGGGCCGGACGTGCCATCACCCTGCCGACCACAGGATTTGAGCCAACGACCTTCTGATCACAAGTACAACATCCTAACCCACAGAGCCACGCATCACTCCATCACCATTTATCATGGTTTCCATGACAATCATGGGTATATCATCTGGACATTATCACTCTGCTTTGACCCTTACTTCACCACGAATAAACAGAAGTATTATTCCAACACTGTTTTTCCAGGAATCATGAAAAAAAAATCTGCATTTCATATGTTCCGCTATTAGCCTGCTGCAGGCACGTCACATCTCCTCAAGAGGCCGTCGTCGTCAAAATGTGTGAGCTATCCACTCCTCAACATAAACCCATGATCGAGAAACAGGCCCGATACCAGGCTGACAAAGACAAACGTCAGGTGAACAGGTCCTCAATTCACTCCCCCTGCACCATATTCCATATATTGTACAAGCACCAGTCCTTTTTTCTTCTCTGTGGATGGGAAGCATGGCCAGATGCCTACGCATGACCCCCAAGCACCATTCTAGCCCGTTCTGTGACATTCCGTCTGTTTTTGCATCCCTTGATCCAACTGCCGACATAGCTGTTGGTCCCTCCTCGCATTCTTCGTTAAACCCGTCTCCACTCCCATCCCGAAATAAAATCTCTACTCCTGACATCCACCTGCGTCACACGCTGCAGTTCAGTGGCCCGCCCAGAGCAAGTTTCACTCACGAAATCCTCCTCATCTCCATTTTCTGGCTTCTCGAGTTCTCGCTCCCATGAACGTGATATTTCATTGGACGTCAGATCAGAAAATCCAGCCGATGTCGCTCCAGCGAACCTTCCACGCGTTGCCTCTAATTTGTGGAAAAGCCAATGATTTTCCAGACCTCGATTCTGGAATGTGTGACTCATACGTTTCACTTGTAGCCTGATGACGTGCGGTTCTCTTTGAGTCATGCCTGTCATCATAATTTCAAAAATGTTCTCTTATTGGTCATCTTTGATGGAAAATAATTTAATGATTAAAATATAATCATTTAACACCAGGAGAGTTCATATTCCCTCAAGGTGTGAATCATATTTAATTAGAGGAAATAATTTTAAAGTTTCACACAGTTTGAGGGCATGAAAATG
Organism: Petrocephalus sullivani; assembly: GCA_026780845.1. Lineage (NCBI taxonomy): Eukaryota > Metazoa > Chordata > Actinopteri > Osteoglossiformes > Mormyridae > Petrocephalus > Petrocephalus sullivani. Next base: position 5,387,473 of record JAODKM010000075.1, read on the forward strand.
GCGGATTAAACTGCCTAGTTGTGTTGCACGGAAAAGTCTCTTTATGGGGCTCTTCACTGTTGCCCCATAAAGCATTACAACCCCGTGCATTCGGTAATTATCCATCTCGCTGGTCACAGAAAGCCTTCAAACCCTAAACGTTTCTAAGGAAACCGGAATCACAGCCCATCCGCACTTTGGAGATCAAACGCGACTGAGGTGCTCTCCATTAGCGAGGCGTTTCGGTATTGGGAGGGAGGCGCTGCTCGGGCTTTACGGCGACCTTCTTGAGGAGCCATCCGCTTTCCGCTAACTACAGGCATTTGCAATAGAGCAGATGCAAGCTCTGGAGTGCCGGGTCCAAGATAGATCGGCGCTGCTGGGTTTTCGGGACGCAGAGGCCATGTCACAGTCGGCGTCTTGGACAAGGGTGAGGTGACTCTGGGGTAAGGGAGCCTCCGAGGCCGGCCATGTGTCCCTCACTCCGGGTGAGCAGCGATTTGCTGGAAGCGTAAAAGGCTGCGAATACTGTGGCGTGCGGAACGCCAGGAAGGAGCTTGGGGGGGCATCACGCCGCGGCCGGTTTAAACGCGTGGAAAAATACATCTCCATTTTGTTAAATAGTGCATCCGATTAGTTGAAAAAATGTAATTTTTTACTGCAAAACAAGTGCACGCATTTCACTCCTTAGACTTCCCTACACATAATATGTATGATTTTTTTTTCATTCCACGTTAGTTACGTTAGCATAGGGTTAGGTAGGGTTAAACGGGTTAAATACAGACCGGAGTGGGATATATATTCTTTTTAAAGTTTTCCGTTTTGCATATACTCTTGCAAAAAAGTTAAGTAATTCCTATGACAATTTTTGTATTTAGCATCGTTAAACAGCATTAAACAAGTGAACACGACAACAAAGCGAAAATGCATGATTTTTCAAAACAGCACCAGCAGGGGGCACCGTGGGGAAACACTTCCGATGAGTTGTCACCGAAAAACAAACTCATAAAACCAACAATTTCAGTATGCAATTTCTGCTTTGCAATATTACGTGGCACAGTATTCGTCAGTACTAATTAACTTAATTTGTAGTTAATTAAATATAGAAGCGTTATGTAAGATATGTGAATATTCTGGTGTGCACTTTTCCACTATACAAGTACACCTTGATTTTTCCTGTTGAGATTCGTAAAACGACAGAAGTAATAAAAATTATTACAAACAGATGTGTAGTTTGTTGACAAGCACTTTTATTACCTATTGGCCTTAGGTTACTGCTCGCTGATCAGTTTCTGCTTATTGTTCTGTACTGTGATGGACAGGGTATGAGACACGCACTAAACATCTCCTAATATCCACGAGAACAGGCCTCTGATAATTGCACCAGTGAACAGATAGGCCCAGGTGCACCAAGGGCTTGTGGGGGCTGATCCGTCACCCATGAGCTGCCTGCCAATATGATTGATTGGGACCTTCCCTTTAACTGTACTCTGGGGTCCATCTACGTGAACCTAAGACGGCAGCCGGAGAAGATGAATGATGGAGTCTGCTTCCCAGGACGGCTCCACTGGCCTGCGTTCGAAGGGGGGAGCTTTTGGTTTCCTCTCCCCTCTTAACTGTTGGCCGTCCCCACTGCCTCCAGCAGCCAGGGGCCTGGAGGATGGGCTTGGAAGGTGGGTCTGCCCCAAGATGTATGATGTTAAGACTGTCAGCAGTGTGGAGGCTTACAAGGGCAACACTGTTACTTCACACCTCAGAGGTTTGGGGTTTGAATCCTGCCTTCACTTTGTGTGGGTCTCCTCCGGGTACCCTGCCTGTGGTATGTGTCCTGTGATGGACTGGCATCGCATCCAATGAGGGCCCCTCCCCCGTGAGCCTGTCAGGGATATAAACACACATGGATTATTTCCGTTATAAAATCAGCACAGCTTGAAGAACCTCACCTAGAATAGGATATTACAGTATCTGCTCCGCATTGTTAAACAGTTTTTTATCTAACGCATAACAAAGCAAACGTATTGATGATACGCAGGAAATGTTCAGCGCACCTTGACGGCCACTGGGCGCGAGCCGTGTTAGGAAGCAGGACGCACTGCCATCCCGGATGCCGACTCTGCCCATCCGTGTGGCGCAGGGCTTCACATCAGCCTTTATCAGGCCCGTGTGACTACACTACACAAGAGGAAGCTCACCAGTCCCTCCCCCAACCCAGAAAATCAGTCAATGGAATGGAAGTGCTGCGTGAGGGTTAGGGTTCCGATGCAGCCTTTCCGTTACCGATAAGAGCCACTCCAGCATCATCCTGCTGTCTTACGCGTCTATAAAAAAATAAAATAACAAGGCCGACTGCCATGGTTTACACTGGCATCTACAGAGGTTACTAATGCAGCATTTTAACAAAACAAAACGTCGCCTGTGAGAGAAATATTAGGTCTGGGACACATTTCCAGAAAAATCCATAATTCTACCGAGCTGGACTGAATTCATACTCATTGTAGCACCACAGTGTTTTTCTGGGAATCGCAGCCAGAATGGGAGTGACCTCAGCTGACCTGAGACTGGGCTACGGGAAAGGTGGATGCTGGAGGCGGGGGCCGTGCACCACCCCGGCGACGCTCCAGGGCCGCCGTGCTCACACACACACTCGGCTCCCTCTAAATGCCGGCCTGCATTGCGTCAGCCGGCAAAACGGGCCTCCTAAACCAAGAGAAGAGGATTTACCGACAGCGAAAAGGCCACGCTTTCTACAACCGCTCGGACAGCACAAAGAAAAACATGCTGGCATTTAGGGGAGCCCTCTATGAGGCAAGGCACGTCATCGCAGGGGGACAGATGTGGCGTGCCCTCATGGCGTAACGAGGCCTGGGACGGATCAGGTGACCACGTTCCCGGGGGCTGCGGAGCTCGTGAGCTGTACAGCCTTCACTTGCTCCATCCCCCCCAAGCATCTGGACTGCTCGGCTGCGTTGTCACGGCGACGAGTCACCACTCTAGAAGCGGCCGTCAGTAGGAGGGGCTTGGGCGGGCGAGCGGTGGGGGGCCTGCATAATTCATATACCCTCCCCATGGGGGGGCGGTGGCTTCCTGCCAGCCTAGGGGTGCTGCGTGGGGGGTTGGGCAGATAGGGTTGCCAGAAACTATTTCTCCAGAGTCCAGCCTCTATTAGCGCTGGCGGAGCGTCAGGGGCCAGAGCTGGGCCCGGGTGAGAGCACAGCCCGATTGCTAGTCCGATTCCCGATAGCGGGTGCGGCCGGAAGCTGCAGAACGCACCAGAACAGGAGGAGGACTTGGCCGTCCAGGGATAGGGGTTCGAGCCCCACCTGTGCAGGGATAGGGGTTCAAGCCCCACCTGTGTGTGGAGGTCACAATCTCCCCAGGTCGTGAGGCTTTCTTCCGGCTTCGCCCCGCGGCCAAGAAACATGCAGTTAGGCTAACAGGCCCTTCCAGCAAATCGCTGCTTTCCTTTTGGTGCTCTGTGATGGACTGGCCAGAAAAAGTGGGTGGAAAATCAACGGATTTCAAGCTGATTCTTCAGGGAAGCAGTGATTGTCCTCTGGCTCTGCCCTGTAGCTAAATCTCTGCAACCCGGCCGGTTCCTCCTGGTGTTCCTCCACGCCGCTCTTCTTTATCAGCAGAACGGCCTGCAGGCAAATGAAATGAATGCAGGCATATAAATACAGACTTTACAGCAGGAAGTGCGGGTATGCATGTTCTTTACACAGATTACAATGGATCAGAGGTATCTTCATGCATGTTCTTAACCAATGTCGATCTGAAATCTACTAATCAGGTCTGGCAGATTAAACAGCCCTGAGCCCTCAGACTGAAAAGGGAACAGCGAGCGTTGGCCGTTCCGCCAGGCTAAAGGAATTAAACTGGAGTGATTGCAGATCAGATATTTAATCAGTCGGCTGGGACCACAGTAAATCTACAGGTCCTGGAAAGAGCTAAAATGGACTGAAAACTTCTTATGCTCATCAAGCACGTAACCACAAGTCACGCGCTGCAAGTACTCTAAGGGGACGTCATAAAATTACTGAGCAAATCTTAAGATGTAAAATATTTTATTTTTGTAAATGCTGCTAAATCTGGTTACACAAACGCCAAAACTCATAACACTCTGTATACTTCGAAAAGGCTTCATTTTTAAACATTAGGTACTACTATACACAACAAAGAAAAATGTTCGGGGTGAATACCGTCCGGATGCTCAGAATATTGTACAAGAGGGGGAAAAAATATCAGAGAAGTGATTTCATTACAACTATTTATCGAGAAAAATATTTACAAACAATTCTTGCCAAAGTTAAAAAATACATCATGCCATATACACATTACAAGTTCAAGAGCGTGTCAAAAGATGGACAGTTTTAAAGTCTATGGAAAAAGTGTGCACAAGACCTTCATTTGAAACTGATTGGTGAAGAGTCAGTAACAAAGCCATTTCCAATTCATAAAATATTTTAAAATCATAACAGGTTCAAAATGCAGCTCCACCAGTAAACAAGACTTTGCTTCTCTTGAAATGTAAACAAATCCCATCCGAACAGAAGGCCGCCGTTCCAGAACCATGCCTCCCAAGGCGCACGGAGGCAGGCCGCCTGCTTCCTCCATACAGACAAGTCACCGGACGAGGTTTGCATGGAATATATTCGGCTGTCAGTTTGCTGTCGTTTCTTTAAAAAAAAAAAAGATCTCGCAGATTCCGCACAGGCACCTCGCAAACCTGATTTCACAGTTCTTACTAGCTGTAAAGTCAAACCTGATTTCACAGTTCTTACTAGCTGTAAAGTCAAACCTGATTGGCAGTAAGGACGTCAAGATGATCCTGGCCTCCTGAACTGGACCTTCACTGATGTCTCTGTCGCAAATTCATAGCGCAAAATCAAAAGTTGTAAGGAAAGCGGGGAAAAAAAAAAATCAACTGGTCAGAATACATTTTAAACACAAAGCAATAAAGCGATACTATTTTCTAGATGACAACATAGAAGAGACGGGCAAATTATTGAAATTTTACACATTCTATACAGAATACATATACACAGTACTGAATATACTATCAGAATGATATTGTGACATCCTTATTAAATAATTGTCAAAAACAAGCGAAACAAAACAAAACAATCAAAAAACAAAAAAAGGCCTTGCAGCCGTGATGTTAAGGTAGCATTTGGTCAATCATTTCTATATTCTCTTTATACCGTTGTTTCAAAATATTTACACGCTTTACAGATCGACAGGATGAATCCAGTCTGTGGGCTGGGGCACAAGTTTGGCCCTCAATGCTCATTATTTTAAAAATAGCTTCATTCACTTATTCAGTAATAAATACAAAAATGTTCCTCTTATTTTACAGAAATCAAAAACAGGAAAAAAAATAAAGTACAATAAACTGACTCATGGAATCAAGTATTTTGTTTCAGTTTTTTTTTTCTTTTTTAGTGCAAGTAAGTCGTCCCTTAGTATTAAGGAAGTCATTTTCCATACATTCCCCGTTCAGTTGTGTCTGTGTTGATTTAGTTTCATCGGTCTCTTTTTTCGATTAAAGGGCCCGCCCCTTAAAAACGAATAAGGCGGGTGTCCAGCACTGTGCTCTCTTCCCATCTGCTGGTGAATCCTTGACCCCCCCCCCACCCCTCCCCATCCCATTCCTCTTGGGCTCTCAAATTGTCGTTTGCTGCTCCAGCAAACTCCGGGATGGTTGGATGTCGCTGTTGTTTTTCCCCGTCCGCCCTCGGCTGGGCGCCATCACCGCGCATTTTCTGGGCTCTGGCTCCCGTCGGACGAGGCCGTCAGCGCCGCAGGGAGCGTGCCTCGCTTCGGCGAGCTTCCACTCCGCTTCCTCCTTCGTCTCAGTTCATCCACTTCCGACAGTTGACTGCCCCGCAGTGACAAGGGATTTTGTGCTGGTCATCTTCAAGGTCAAACTTGTAGTCGTAGCAGAGCTGAAATGAAGCAGGAGTTTTTAATGTGACCTCCAGCCTAACCAGACAGAACCTGATGACCATGTCCGGAAAGACTCCACTTCCCCTTTTCCCTCCCCGGTTGCAAGTCACGATTTTTTATGTTGTAATGTGTAGTGATTATGTGCTTATGTTGCTGAGGTTTTTTTTTTCTGTTCCCACACTGTACTCCCTACTGGGTATAGTCTGGTAGCTGCTTTTTTATCACCTCCTCATTCCCGATGTAACTCCGTTTCTTTGTTCTTCTTACATCCCTCGTCTTCCCGACCTGTCTCCCATACTGTGATGTTTGTGTATATGTATGGTCGGGTTGATGGCCAATATTTCGCTGGTACTTGTGACCAGTGACATGGTGTATTGCAATTGCAATAAAGGGTTATCTCATCTCATCTCATCAAACAAACGAACGCCATACCTCTTCTCCTTTCTGAATTTTCCGATTTGAGCTGATGATGATCCTATGGCCTCTCTCAAAAGTGACCACCTCAGCCACACAGTTCGGTGCGCAAGAATGATTGATGTACCTATAAGGAGAGGAACCTGTGAGAAGGCTATGGCTCAGGGTTTGAGGGGCAGCAGTCAGGTCATAGGGCCACAAGCCAGAGCCTTACCGGGCAGGACCTCCTCGGAGGGTGGCATCAACAACGCGCTCACTGTCGATCCGGAACATATACACCCCGCGGTTCTGTGGGAGAATGGAGTCAGACACCACTGGGACTCACTTGGCAGGTGGGAGCTGAAGGGAAAGCTTACCTGAGCTTCGTACATCTTCTCCTTCCTGTTGGCCACCTCGTTGCGAATGACACTTCCGATGTACTCGATCACCATGGTGTATTTCTCTATGTCTTTGGCAGCAAACAGTCCCAACCCCTGCGAAGAACATCATGAAATACAGGGGAAACCACAGAGATGACACACTGTTACCGCTGATTCTGACACAGCGGAAAGGATTTAGTCCACACTCAACAAGGAATATAGCCTACAAACAACATGGGATATACGTGGCATACAACACGGGATATACCTGACAAAGAACATGGGATATACACCACACACAACCCGGGTTATATCTGACATACAGCACGAGATATAGCCCAAGGGATATACCCTACAAACAGCAAGGGATATACATGGCATACAACACGAGATATACCCCACACTCAACACAGGATATACCAGACATAGAAAACGGGATATACCCCACACACGACCCGGGTTATATCTGACATACAGCACGAGATATAGCCCAAACACAACATGGAATATACCTGAGATACAACAAGGGATATAACCCCACACTCAACACAGGATATACCTGACATAAAACATGGGATATACGTGGCATACAACCCGGGTTATATCTGACATACAGCACGAGATATAGCCCAAGGGATATACCTCACACTCAACACAGGATATACCTGACACAGAACACGGGATATACCCCACACACAACCCAGGTTATATCTGACATACAGCACGAGATATAGCCCAAACACAACATGGAATATACCTGAGATACAACAAGGGATATAACCCCACACTCAACAAGGGATATACCCTACAAACAGCAAGGGATATACCTTGCACGTTTTTTCCCCCTGTAGAATTCGGCAAAACCACACAGAGTTAAGTAACCCCCCCCCCCCAATCCTATCCCTTGGCGACCGCCACAGCGGCATGGTGACCATTAAGTGCAGCCGTCCTGAGCACGGGGGGGTGATCACCTTCACCGACCTGGATGCGGGAGCGAGCCAGAAACACGCTGGTCTTCCACTCCGCCTTCATCCGGCGGTACTGAGATGACTTGGAGTGGACGAACTGCTTGCTGTAGGGGGTGCCGGCCTCGCCGCTGGCCGCGCTCTGGAAGGACTTGGAGGAGCCGCTGCTGGTGAGAGTGTACGGCCTGGGGTGGGGGGGGGGAGGAGCATGTAGTGAGACCCCCATGGCACCGCAACAGCAAAGGAGGAGTACAGCGGGTGTTAAGGGTGGGAGCACGGTCTGGTTATTTGTCACAAACAGAAAAGGACCCAGGCATTACTCATCTGAAACAAAACAAGAACTTTTGAACAGCATTAAGAAACAGTCCAAAAGTAGCAGATTAGCAGCAGCAGTGACACACATACTTGTGTGTGTTCAGTCTCGTCTGTGACTCATGGAATAACATGTAGGGGGGTCGGGGGCCACAGGGGGGGTTAGCGAAGTGATGACAGGGGGACGGCAGGGGGGTAGTGGAGGGACGGCAGGGAGAAGGCAGAATGATGATGGGGGGGTAGCAGGAGGATGACAGATAAGTGGCGGCATACAGCAGAACAGGCAACATTCAAGGTGTAAAAATAAAATGTTATAAAATACCTTAACACAAACCTCTTGGCATGAGGGCTGGTCCGGGGCTCGGAGCGGGCGCAGCCTGACGGGTTCACGGCCAGGGGCAGCTGCATGAGCGGGTTGCGGCCGTAGCGGAAGGTGTATCCCTTGCAAGCCTCCACCCCCGGGAGCTGGAAGGGAGCGGAGGTGAAGCTGTTAGCAGAGAATAAGGAAACAAGCAAAGAGCGAAACAGAGAGCGGGTCCAACGTGGACGGTGCAGCCGGCTGCCCGCGTGCTCACCGACTCGGCGATTCGGGTCACTGCAGACACGGTGAGCCCAAACAGGTCTTCGCCTTTCAGGTAGACGGGGAAGAGCTTCAGCGTGCCCGACTCACTCCTCCGCTCCGCTACTGGCCCCAGCACCTTGTCCCACACTCCTATGCCGGGGCAAAAGAACAACTCTGAACAATGACCTCATATGACCCCAGAGCATCACCTCATATGACCCCAGAGCATCAGATCTGTAAAAACCCGGGAATCGTATATCGGTATAGTCAGTCACCTCCTCCAGGGGGCGCCCTGTGCTTCCAGAGGTACCCTGGGATTCTGAGGTCCAAACCACGATTAAAAGCAGGTAGGGTGCATACAGGGCCGGTGCCAGAGGGCCACTAGCCCCAGCCGAATGCTGATTGGCCCCTGGAGTGCCCCCTCCCAGGTTAGTCTCTGATTCAAATCACTGGCTAATAGTAAGGTCGGCCTCTCAGTATGAATTCCGGGCCCTCTTACGCCACCACCCCAGGTCCCCACAGGAGGGAGATTTCCGCACCTTTGGGCGTGGTGTCAGTGAGCAGCAGGTCCTCGTAGCCTTGCTCCACCACGCGGATGCTGAACTCGGGCCTTCCGTCGCGCTCGTCGATGGAGCAGAAGTAGAGGCAGCGGCGGTTGCCGCGCCGCATGCTCCAGTAGATGCGGCTGGCCTCGTAGCCCACGGGGAAGATGGCGGTGGCCGAGTGGAAGGCGGCCATCTGCTGGGGGAGCAGCTGACCCACGGCGTGGAGCAGGAGGCTGCCGACGCGCACCGTGTGGTCGCGCTCGCCCCGCCGCACCACGCTAGCCAACTGCCGCGCCTCGTCCCGCTGCACGTACACGCGCCGGAAGACCGCGAAGCAGCGCAGCTCGTGCTCCTGGGCGCCGCTACGCGGCCTGTGCGCGTGGCACAGCATGGTCTTGTCCTTGAAGAACATGCAGTGCGCTCGCAGCGCGCAGGTGAAGTGGTAGACGTTGGTGCAGCGCAGCCGCTGGCAGCCACTCGTGGCGCCGGTGCGCTGGCAGTAGGCGCAGCGCACCGCCAGGCCGCGCCTCAGCGCCAGATCCACGTTGATGAGGGCGCCGGCCTGCGTCTCGTACACCTCTGTAGACCACAGCGCGCAGTTAAGGTGCACCCACAGGTCCAGGTCCAGGTTGAGCAGCCGCGCCGGCCCGTCCGTCACGCCGTCGCCCTCCTCGTGGCAGAAGCAGCACCGCCGCTGGTCCCGGGGCGGCGGGACAGGGCGCAGCGAGGCGCACAGCTTCCGGAGCAGCCCGTCCACCTCGCCCTCGGAGGGCAGCAGGGATCCGGCGCAGGGCACCAGCACGTGCACGCCCCACTTCCTCCAGCGGACACCCTTCCACCGCTTGCCGTGGTGACGCGGGTCGTCGGCGCCGTTGTGCATGGCGCGGGGGCGCGGCTTCAGCTTCACCGTTACCTTGAGAGCGTCGGCCTTCGACTCGGTTCTGCCGGCCTCAGCAAAGGCAGGAGGGAAGGCGAAAGGTGGCGAGGAGGGCGGCCCGGGGCTGCGGGGTTGTAGCTGCGCTAAGCAGTGCACGTCCAGCGCCGACATGTTGTTGCTGTACTGGTGCAGGGCTTTCAACGGGGACGCGGGAGGAGGGGGGCCAATCGCCGCCTGCTGCGGGTTCAAGGAACAGCGGGAACATTACGGGCTGAACTCAGTGCTCCGGTACAGAAGCAAGACTGTCACAGAGCATTCTGGAAGAATTCGGGACTGCTTTTTAGACTGATAACTATTTGCACGTATATCTTCGGGATTATTTTCACATATCCAGTAACAGTAAAAATTCTGGACACATCTACTGAAAATCTGTTTTTCTACAAGATAACAACCCTAAGCATACCTCAAGGTCATATAAGCACTGTATTATCCTATCAACAAGGAGATGGATGGGGTGCTGCGATAGATAGCCCGTCCCACGCAAATGGGATGAGTTGGACTGAAGAGTAAGCGCAAGGTGCCAGCTTGTGCCCAGAATTTGTGGAAACTCCTTCAGGACAGCAGGAGAGCCATTCCAGGTGGCTACATCTGGAAGCTGGTTGACAGAATGCCAAGACTCTGCAATGCTGTCATCGAAGCCAAAGGGGGCAGTTTCGGAGTGGATAAACTCTGAGAATATTTTGAGATGCTGAGCCCTTCTCTTGCAATATCTGACAGGTATCACTTCACTGCCTTGAGGCCTTTTGCTGAATGATGAGATCAATAACACGGAGACAAATGCATTAAATACCGGAGTGTCCAGACTTTTGACTGGTACTCTACCTGCACACACTTACGCATGCATTATATTGTGTTATGGAGGCCTCACCTTCATGCCAGCGTTCTTGGACTGCTGTGCAGATGAATAGAGGATGAAGCAGGTGTGGCTGCAGAACACCATATTCCCGTCCACGCCGCCCTGGATCTCCTGTGGTTCCTTGGAGACAGGGGGCGGGCGGTGAGCACTTCACGGGTGGGAGGTGGTACAGACGCGGCCTCATCAAAGGCACCAGACGTGTGAATCTTTGATGGCGGCATCGTGTGTACCCGCTATATGCGGGACATCAAAGAGGCCGGGGGCATGCTGGACCAGCGCGTGCCTCCATAAAGCGGGGGCGGGGGCCGGGCTTTCAGATATCCCCCCTCCCGTCAGTAATTTCGTCTCATGGCCGGCGTTACTTAACCCCCCTGATTGCTCTGGGACTCAACACTGCCCTCCGTGGGAGGAATTTAGTATAATTACAAAGGCATGGGTGTAAATTGGCCCTTTGATGTCCTCCCAATCCCCCCCCACACCCATGAGATATGCCTGGAGTCACATGACAGAGGCCAAGACCTGTGGGCAGGCCACCATAGTTATTTACATTAATACATTTTATTGATTTATCCGACTCTTTTATTGTAAGTGAATTACAGTACAAGGAAGTTTTAACTTATGTGCCCACGGCCTCAGCATTGTAAATGCAATACTCTCCTTGATTTTAAAATGCAGAAATACCTCTGATGATATTTCATCCACATATTCCCAGAATTCCCCAGCCTGGAATATGTTCTAAGTCCCTATAAAGAGTGAGCAACTGGATACTTTGGCCACGGTCCTATGGTCACTCACATTATACATCCAATTAGGAATTCTAGGTGGAGCAAAGACTGAAATAATACTTAGAGTGTTCGGGCTAACAGTACCCGTTTGAGGGCGCCCAGGTCCTTGGTGCATTTCCGGACTCCGTTTCCCAGGACGACCACCTTGCAGTGAGAGCACCACTGCGGTCTGGGACCGGAGGGAGCCTCGCCCCGTAGTGCTGATGGGTCTAGCAGGAAGATTGCACAAAGAAACCTCCAGGTCAGCAGCCGGCGAAGGTGGGGTTAAAGCGACAATGAACGCAGCTCACATAATGCCGGGGGAGGAAAGGGAGGGGGGGCGGTCTTCATCTCAGAACCATAATTAAGGCATTTTGAGAGCCAGAATACAAGCCCATAAACAAAAGGTCCACGCTGCAAATAATACTCTCGAGCTCCTAATTAGTCTTTTGCCTAAAAGAGGGTATTTTCACAGTAACTACTCAGCCGCTGATCAATGGTCTAATTTTATTTAAATTCAATGGCTAATATTTTTTTTGTTATCGCCCAGAAATCATTCTATTACATACACCAGACAAATGAAACAGGCATTTATTAAAACAGCCATATCCCCTGCATTTAGACCTCACTGCTGACTAGGTACATCCATGAAGCCCTCGCTGGTCTCACACACACACACACACACACATACCGCAGCTGTAAATCAGGATCAGGAACCCGCTGCAGTACTGTATATCCATACATTAAGGGACATGGGGCGAGGGGAGGTCCCATGCCACTACCAAATATCGCAGGCGTCCGTAAAAGTCAGTGTCTTTATGAAACCAAAGCCTGTCAGATGAATTGCATAACTTGAAGCACAACTCCATCGCACACATTATATATTGTGGGAAAACATTAAATTACTCACAGTGTACTAAAAATAAACGGAACCCCCCCCCAGCTCTTATTCATAAATCCATGCTGCTTGCGACAGCGCAGAAGCCGCCCGGTACCCGTGCAGAAGTTGTGGCGGTTCGCCAGCACGTTCACCGCGGATGTCGGCCCCACCCCGCGCATTAACGCCATGCTCTGCGCGAGTGCAGCGCCTCCCGCCGAAGACTCCGTGCCGTTTGCAGAATCCGCATTACACGCTGAAAGCAATTTCTTCTCTTTGCGAATATACGGCACGGCCTGTTCCTCCACACTTCTTCCGCTCACAAACGCCTGTGACCGACTCTCCCGATTCAAACTGTTAACACTCAAAACCGCCCCTTTTCCGGTTTTCGTAGGATTGTTCATTAAACCCGAAACCCCTGAATTTGGGGTCCGTTAATGAGAAGATTTAGGGAATTAATTTTCATGGGGAATACAGGAAAATGATTTTCCGCCTTAGATACAGGTAGTACTGCAGAGTAAAAAAGAAAATGGAACCCGGTTACTGGGGGCGGGTTTCTCACTGGTGTTGCTGGAGGTGAAGTTGAGGCGTGGCTGCATCGGTCCTGGGGCTCCAGGAGGCCGGGTGAGTCTGGCAGCCCCGGCGCCCTGGAGGAGGCTGGGGACCCGCACTGCAATGCCCTGGTGGGGCATCCTGAGACTCCCCAGCAGTGCCAGGGGCCCCCAGTCGGGCCCCCCGCTGACCTCATAGCTGGTTGGAATCTTTACGTCCAGGAGGTTGGCCACTGCCGCCACCACGCTGGTGATGTTCTGGAGGATGGAGAAGCGGGTCAAAGCTCAGCCTGCCTCCGTACCAGAACCGGTGGCCCGTCGCTCTCGCGTTACACGGCAGCCCATGTGCTGCTGCTCACCTCAGCTGCTGCTGGGTTCAGGGTTATTGCTATGGATACCAGGCCAGCTTTGGAGTTGTTTACAGCCTGAGATCCAAAGAACGTGCCAGGAGGTTCCATCTTCACCTCCCGCTGCCTGGTTCCAGACACTGTTTGATTTGACGAAAAAATTAATCATGGTCATCACCAATCAAACCACAAATAAAATGTTTCAGAGAAACAACAGTCAGGCCGACAGATCATGTGATCCCACCATTTAAAAATATAAAATCCATTTATCACCGTAGTATAGTCGGACAGTCTCCATGTCTCATACACAGATTCAGGGTCCCTTGGTGCAGACTGTGTTGTGTCCGCACAGACCATATTACAGCTACACAGACTTTGTTACAGCCATACAGACCGTATCACAGCTACACAGATTGTGTTACAGCTGCAAAGACTGCATTACGGCTATACAAACCGCACTGCAATTTTACAGACCACTTTTCAGCCAGGCAGACTGTGTTGTGGCTTCAGACTGCATTATGGCTGCACAGACTGCGTTGCGGCTGCACGCGGTCACCTTTTCCGCTGGAGCTCGGCAGCATGGGGATTATGGGAGAAGAGGCAGGAGATGGGGGCTCCTCCTTTACCCGCGACAGGTCTGGGTAGCGGCTGATCTCCATGCCAATCACACTCTCGGGGGACGAGGCGGGAACACAGCTGGCGGGGGTGGCCCGGTCCTCACCAGGCTCCCGGACCCGGTTCAGGGGGGGG
>JAODKM010000075.1:5402947-5414498 GCA_026780845.1 Petrocephalus sullivani
GGGGGGGGGGGGGGGGGGGGGGGGGGAGGGGGGGGGGGGGGGGGAGGGGGGGGGGAGGGGGGGGGGGGGGGGGGGGGGAGGGGGGAAGGGGGGGGAGAGGGAGGGAGTGAGTAAGTGAATGAAGGATAAAAAGAGGAGAGAAGGTGAAGAGATGGAGGGCATGAGAGAGGGAGGGCGAGAAAGGGAGGGAGGGAGTGAAGGATAAGGAGAGGAGAAAGGGTGCAGGGATGGAGGGAAAGAGGGAGGGTGAGTGAAGGATAAGGAGAGGAGAGAGGGTGCAGGGATGGAGGGAATGATAGAGGGAGGGAGTGAAGAGAGGGTGCAGGGAAGGAGGGAGGACAGAAGGAGGGGGAGAGTGCAGAGATGGAAGGAATGAGATAGGAGGAGGGAAAGAGGGTGTAAAGATGGAGGGAAGACCGGGGAAGACAGGGAAGAGAGCCACACGGTGAGGGTGAGAGGTGATGAAGAGGACAGAGCAAGAGGAGCAGTAAAAAAAAAAAAGAGGAGATGTCAAAAGAAGGGGGGAGAAACAACGTTAGGGGGGAAGCTGGCAAGGCGGGTCACCAGGCGACACAGCGACGGCTGCCCGTCATCCAATCAGCCTCACGCGCTTCTTAAAAGCTGACTTATGATTGGCCGGGAAATCAAGCCGCCCGAGTGGCGAGTGGGCCTCGTCGAGGGGCTGGGTGTGACTGTAATTAAGCCCGATTTCTTGCTTATGCCTCCCAGAAACTACATTAACTACATAATTATTCCTATCAAGGCTGCAATTGAAGCATAATGAAGGCAATTACTCACCGAGATGACAGCAATTAAACCTTTAGATTCTGGATGGTGGCAAAAATGCCTGTCCCTGTGTACTTAGAGCAAATACTACCCTAGATACCCACTTCATAAAGATCAGACATTTTGAAGTGCACTATATTGTTCCCCCAAACACAGGGCTAAAATGTTGCAGTTTTTCCTGAATAATCCACGTTAGTGTCCTTTATAATATTCTACAGCGTCCAGTTAACAGAAAGAAACCCAGCATTTATATCGTGAACCACAAGATGGCCGCCAAATGTCCATTAATGTCCCACATGCCTTCGTGCACCGTAAACACCGAGCAGCGACGACTCTCGCGTTCACGCTCCACTGTACTAAAACACTTTAGTCCTGCAATGGATTTAAAACGGCTCAGTGGCGCACTGTACGTGGTTCGCCGGTACGATAGCATGGCGGCTTTTCAGGTACCTGTTTGAGCTGCGTCATCAGCGTCTCAGTGCTAGGGTATGCCCTCCCCACTTCCTCCTTCCGCCTCTTCTTGGAGCGGGGGGCGGGCTTCTCGCCACTCTTAGGCGCCCGTTTGTTCCTCTGCTTCTTTTTGTCCGGCTCAGGGGGCAGAACTCCGCGTCCCGGATGGGGTCCGGGCTGGTGGCGCTCTGCAGGGACCACCTGCGAGGAACACTAACATCTCAGGTCCACGAGCTTCTTCTGACTAGAAATTTCAGAATGGTCATCACCAATCGAGCCACAAATAAATGGAAGAAAAGGTCCCAGAATGGAGAATAATTTCCGAATGTTTCAGATCTGCACAGCATTACAGCCGAGATCCCGATTTGTCCACAGATTTTCTGTTGTGTTTCAGAGAAAACTCCTACAGATCAATGCTCTGAGAAAATGCACCATCCTTATTCACATGTGGCAAAGACCATTTTATGCTCAGTGCACCTCCCTTCTTAAAGCCATTACTGAGTTTCTTATAATTAGATTTTTTTCACGCCTGTATAGATAAAATACAGCTGATGAATTTACTAAGAATCAGTTCACTTTCTTTGTGATCAGCATTTTATTTGTATTTTCTATTATAGCAGCAAAAGGTCTAATATAAAAAAAAATGTGTACATTTTAATCTGCAGGAAGTGTGTAATGTGTCATCTGGGCTGAGGACTTCCATAAAGCCATGTGTTAAAGCTATCATTCTTGACACTTTTTTTTTTGGAGTGGGGGGGGGGGTTATTGCCATCATTTTCACATTTCCAGGCTGCTGGTGGGTTTGTGAAATGAGTCATTTGCCTGAAGCCTAGACTGTGACCCGTGGGCTGGGCTGAGATGCTCCAGCGGTGACTCATCCCACTTACCCCAGTGCTGTCTACGGTGCCGTGCCCCTGGGGGGCACTGCCACCATCTGAACGCCCTTCTTCCAACGGCAGGCCGTCATCGGCTCTCTGATTGGCCAGTAGCGGTGGAGTGCTCTTGTTCTTCAGTAGGTGCTTGAGAAGCTCATTCCCAGAATCCCCCTTGGCTGTCTGGGCAGGGCTTTGACCCTCCAGTTCTTCTTCCACTTTCACCGTCCTGGGTAGAGTGGGTGCTTCCAGCTGCATGTCCCTGCCTCCTTGGCACTCGCTGCCATCCATCTGCTCCAGCTTGATCTCGCGGAGTGTCGGCTCCTGCTGGTGTGGAGGACCAACGCCTCCCAATGACTCCCGGTTCAGCTCGCAGAGGGCATGGTCGCCAAGGGGGCCAGGTGTGGAGGGGCCCAGCGAAGGGTCGGATGGGTCCGACTCGCTCAAGTGCTGGCCGAGCCTGGTAGGAGTGGAGGAGGTGTCGGACACTGCTGGGGTCAGTGGGGCGGTGAGGTCAGAGTGTGGGGTGGAGGGCGTCTGCACCGGGTCCGCGTCGTCTTCCTTCTTCTTCTTCCGGTTCCTCTTTTTCTTGCCCTTTTCCTCGGGGATGATGTTGGAATACAGCTGGATGAGCGACTGGCCAGGCCCAGGGTACGAGGGAGGCAAGGGGGTGGACGGCTCCATACTGAAAGGGGGTGCCTCACCCGCGACTCCGGGGGGCAGGCCCGGCGCTCCAAACCTTTGCGGTCTGGGCTGACCCCGGGCAAAATTCGGGCCAGACGTGGCAGGGTTACTGGGCCGGAATCCCGGCCCGATCCCGTTGCCCAGAAAAGCCCGCTGCTCTCCGCCCGGCGTGAAGTGGCCCGGAGGGGATGCTATGAAGCCTGGCTGAGTGTTGGGCTGCTGTGGGAACATCTGGCTCAGGGGTTGCTGGGGCCTTGGCGGCTGCATAAAGTCCCGGGGTACCTCGGTGCTGTAGACGCCTCCCTGCATCCTGTCCTGCGCCCCCAGGCCCTGCCGCTCCATTTCCAGGCGCTGCTGCAGGGCGCGGTGCCGCTCCACCTCCTGCATCAGCTGCACCCGCTGCCGCTCCTGCTGCTCCCGGAGCCGCTCCTTACGCTCCCGCTCCTGGAAGCCCTCGCTGAACGGGTTGTTGTCGTCAAACTTCACGTGCGGCGACTCGCCGGCCGCCGGCACTCCGTCCACCATCTTGGCGGGTGGCGGGCCGAGGTTAGTCGGGGGTACCTGCGGAGGAGGCAGGACGGAGGGCATCCGGGGGCCCATCGCAGGGGCCGGGGAGCCCGGGTGCCAGCGAGGAGCATTGGGCGGGGGGCCCGGGTGAAGCTGGCCCAGGGGCTGGTTGATGGACGGGCCCCCGGGGGCAGGGGGTGGCTGGCCCTGCATGGGGGCGATCATGGGTGGCTGCGGACCGCAGTGCTGCTGCTGCTTGACGCGGTACTCCTCGATCAGCTCAGCATGCTCCTTCTGCTGCTTCCGGATCTAGACGCAAAACAAAGCAGAGTGTCTCTCACACAGGAACCGCTGCTCTCAGCTGGTGGGGGGCAAATGTTTAATGAGTCCCCTGGGGGGCACTGTGCGGCTCATCCTGTTAGGCCTATGTGTCTGATCGGAAGGTTGCCGGGTCGAGTCTCGGCAGAATAATCACATTTAACTTTGGGTCACTGAGCAAAGCCTATAACCACCCCGAAATTCTCCAGGGGTGGCGAATAAATGGCCTGACCCTGGGCTCAGACCGCAATCTTCATCCTCAGCTGCATATACTCTATGTGTATATAGTGCATAAAAGTCACCACTGCTCTGACGATTCAATAACTGGAAAGTCCCAGACTTGGCCTGGCAGTAACCCCAGTAACCCCCAAAAACTGCTGGGAGCTTCATGCTATGGGCTTCCATAGCCGAGCAGCTGCATGCAAGCCTCACATCGCAAAGCGCAATGCTGAGTGTTGGATGGACTGGTGTAAAGCATGCAGCCGCTGGATTCTGGAGCAATGTAAATGTGTTCTGTGGAGTGACGAATCAGGCTTTTCTGTCTGGCAGTCTGATGGACCAGTCTGGGTTTGGCAGATGCCAGGAGAACATTACCTGTCTGACTGCATTGTGCCAACTGTAAAGTTTGGTGGAGGGGGGATTATGGTATGGGGCTGTTTTTCCTTAGTTAGACTAGGATCCTTTGTTCCAGTAAAAGAACTCTTAATGCTTCATCATACCAAGACACGTTGGTTGCTTGGTGTGGAAGAACTTGACTGACCCACAAAGTGCCCTTAACTCAGCTCCATCAAACACCTTTGGGATGAACCAGAATGGACTGTGAGCCAGTCCTTCATGTCCAACATCAATGCCTGACCTCAAAAATAGTCTTCTGGATGAACTGGATTAGAATTCTAGATTGGATGGATTGGATTCTGGATGGGACATTATGAGAGTTCCTGTAGGTGTAACTGCCAGGTGTCCAATACTTTTCTCCATATAGCGTATATTTGATTCCCTGTGGGGAAACCGCATCCCTCGCGCTGTGATAACGTGACGGTAAAATTTCCGGAAAAAGAGAACACAGGCCAAGACATCTCATGGTGATGCATTAATCTGATGTTGCCAGTAGATGACACTTAAAGCCAAGCGTAGAGGTGATATGTTATTAAACTACAGCAGTAATATACATGAACATTACACAGAAGAAGCTGCACTGCAAGGCTGAGACTTGGGCACGCAGAGGCTGCGCAGACTCCCAACCTGCTCTAGCTGCTTCTGCACCACGCCCTGCTGCTCCGTCACGTGCTTCAGCTGCTCCGCGTCCTCCTCAGGGAACTCGCGACCCGCCTTCTTGGCCGTGCGCTGCTTTGCAGACAGAGCCTTCTTGGACTTCCTGTGGGCCCCGATCTGCTCTTCCAGAAACTTCTGCTGCATCTGCAGCAGATGTTGCGTTTCCTGAAGCCACTCCTCGTACTGCTTCCTCTGAGCGTCATCTGGGCAACAATTGAACAAAGATAGTCAGTCCAGGTTCACTGGCTACTCAATTAGAAATTATGTAAATTAATACGTAGCTTAACTTCGCATTACAATATTAAGTGAATTGAATTTCTATTTAAATCCATTATGGATTAAAAACACTAATGAGTGTGTAGAGGAGGGAGAAGGACCCTATCTCCATAACTATCACATATACTTACTGGAAAAACCCGGCCCAAAATTAGGAGGATTGGGTCGTACGATATGGGGTGCCAACTTGCCATCCTGAAATGGTTACAATGAAACCGTGAGACCATCATCCTTCATGACCAACCCAGCTACATTAGTAAAATTAATTTGCATACCTGGCCCATTGTCTGCTGGGAGATTATTCCACCACTGTGACATTGAGTTGCTGGTGCCTGTGTGCCACTTAACGGGAACCTACCAGAAAATCCCATGTTATATAAACACTCCATCTAAAGCACCGCCCATTTCTTGGAAAAGACAATGTCTTTTAGAGCACAGTACAATTCCTTTAAGTCAAATGTGCTCTAAATCACCAGGATTATGTCTTAAAAGCTGTAACAGCTCATAAATATGAATTGCGTATTTACAGAGTGTGAAGGGAACGAACACACACGATCTATAACAAACACAAAAAAATACTGTAGCCAAGGATTCACAGTAGGATTCACAACAATTCCCCACAGGTTTTGTGGGAATTTGATAATGAACAATAAAATATTAGAATACATTAAACTGCATTACATACCGGTTCACAACCATTGGTGCCATTCCCATGTTGTTCTGAACCATGACCTTGTTGATTCCCTTCAGCGCGACCATCTTGGCTTTCATGATGGGGTCAGTGATGGCTTCGAAGTCTGCAGAGTGGTAAAAACGATCCTCAGAATTCACGAGGTATCCCAGAATATACTGACACACTGCAGTTACATAAGACACTGTGGTAAACATGGTGCTTCTTTACATTAATCAGCACAGCAGGGATCTTCAAGGGGAATGAAGTCCTCACTAAGGGGGGAACTCCTCCCATGAATCTTACCAATGTTGGGGAAGAAGGAATCACTTGATCTTTGGCGAATCATGGCCTGCATTTGCCTTTGCTGCTGCTGCTCCTGTCTCTCCTGGTCTAGCAAGTCCTGCAGAAGGAGGGGCTGCTCATCCAGAAGCAGGGGTCTGCTTTGCTGGTTCTGCTGGCTCAAGCCCTGAGTAAACATAGCCTGCTGGGCCTGTGCTTGGGCCATGGTCCCAGGCAGCTGCTGATTCTCCAAAGGGAGCGACGAGTCTGCTGGCAGGTCGGCTGCAAAGGCCTGGCATGAGGGCTGCCCTTGTATGAGATTGGGGTTTGCAGCCGGCGCTCCTTGCATGGGGGTCATGAGATGACCCACAGCCATACTGGGATTCATCGCATGGTCAGGGATCTGTGTCGCAGTCATCATCATGTTTGGAGTCTGCTGTGCTCCCGTCATTTGGCTAGCTTGAGCCGTTAGGTCACTCTGACTAGGAGAGCTCGTTGAGCTGAGTGCAGCCTCTTCCAAGTTCTCCTTGATCAGTAGGCGTGAAAGGACTGGAGTTGAATCGGAATGCCCATTGGCTGGAACCTGAAGAGCCTGATGAACAGACGTTTCCATAAGCCTGGGGCTATCTCCAAGACCCTCCTTGTGAGGCACTATTCTTCCATCATGTTGACCTCTGCAGGCAGAAGTCTCCTCAGCAGATGCCTGACCCTCTTTGACTTCAGATTTAACAATTTTCTCTGCGCACATGGGATGGCTATGAGAAGTGATCTCCTGTTTGACCTGAGCTGAAGACCTCTCTGGTACATCCTCTGATTTTCCTGTTCCAGGCTCTGTGGTCACTTTGGAAGGCAATTCAGTGCTATTGGAGCTGGTGTTATTCTTCTCAGACAGCACATTATGCAAGTCTGAAGGTTCACCACCATCATCGATGGGATCTCCGAGATCCAGCTCTTCATTGAACATGTCTTTCTTATCCTCCAGATCAAGTTCAGGATCTGTGTATGCAATTATGTCAAACTTTCCAGATGTGAGAAAGTCATCAAGATGCAAATCATTGGTCTCAAGGTCCAAGTCCTTGCCATCTTCAGGATCAAGATTGAGATTTTCGAGGTCATCATCTACCAAGTCTTTGACTTCTACATCTTCTAGATCTTTTACAGCTGAGTCATCAGTGTCCAGTTTTTCTTCAATTGTATCTGTGCTAGGTATTGGAATTTCCTCTGCTGGTTCCACTGTTGCTGCTGGGAGCATGATGGATGAAGGTGGATTTAAGGCTTCGGTTGATGGCGGATGGCTCAAAGAGCGCATGAGAGGGGGATGCTGAGGCCCCGAGTTCATTGGCATAGGCTGCTGATGCAGGTTCTCCATACTGGATGACATTTGGTTAGCTATTCCTGAACACTGGTTCACCATGGGGTCCATCGTCTTAGGCCCCTGATTTACAGGGAAGCCATCCTCCTGTTCACTCACAAATCCTGATGGTGCTTCTGCCTGAAGGGAAGGATTCCCATTTCCTGGTATGACAGAAGATCCAAAGGGAAGCCTCACTCTGTTCTCAGGGGCTCGGTGTCTCAGTTCTATATATGGCTGTCCCATTATGTTGTGCTGCTGTACCTGCAAACCTCTGGGGGGAAAATGACGAAGCCCCTGGTTGTTCCCCATTGCTCTTCCAAGGTCAACAGACATGGACCTTCTCATCTGAGGGGGAAGATCCATCATGGGCTCAGGAATCTGATGTGGCTTAACGAAGTGTTCCTGGCTTCCATGTGGCCCCTGCCCCCCCCCTGAAGGAAACCCAAACCTGAAGGAGAAAAGTAAATTCAGATATTTAAGTGTCCAAGCACTTCCTGTTAGAATTACAGTCAATAAGAAAGATGAGATAGCAGGATGAAACAACTTTTAATACTGTTTTATTATAGATTCAGCAAAAACAGTACTAATGGCACATATGCTATAGAAACATTAATAAACTAACCTGAACCCATGTGGTCGCATGCCCATGTTGTTCACTTCCCCTGTAAACTGCGGCCTAGGAAAGTGGCCTTCACTGTGGTAATGACCTTGCTGGTCACTTGGGAAAGGTCTTGGAACCCTCAATGGGCCTTTAATGGTCCCAGGGTATGGGGGAGGAGGCCTGCCAAACATCTCATTCTGCTGGCCCAAGTTTTCCTGGTGAGGAGTGCCAGGTACTGGAGTCACGGCAGGGTCCGGCAGGCCCTTCTCTTGCCGGAGAGCACTCTTCTGCTGCTGCTGCCTACGAATTAGCTCCCGGATCCGCTGCCGCTACACAGAAACACAGATGTGAGTGAGTCAGTGACGCAGGCACAGAAATTAACAACTAGAAAACCTTGAAATGACACAAAGCTGAAACATTTGGCAATTTACGTCCCTTCCATGATGCAATACATATCAAGAAAAGCAAAGAATCATACCTTCCTAAGTGTTTCCTCTTTGTCATCTAGAATTTGATGTCCTCCAGTCTGAATATCAGAGACTGTTCCAGTGGTTTGTGGGATATCAGAGAACTGTGCTATATCCTGGGAACTGACCTCATGCCCTGCCTGCTGATCCTTCAGGTCATGATTACCAGTTACCAGCGGTTGAGGGGTCATTGGGTCCTGCTCATAAGGGTCATGAATGGGAGTCTGGTTGGGTGGGTTAGACGGGGGTTGTGCAAATCCATCATCAGACAACCCGGTGTGCTTTGGTGTTTGAGAGCCAGGGGTTACGGGCCGTACAAAGGTATCCTGCATCCCACTCTGAGGTGGGGAAAAAGGGTCTTGTGGGTTCAGCAAAGACCTTGAGACCGGTCGGTTGAACACTTCTGTGCTGGTTCCAGGCCGTGGTGTTCCTGGAGGCTGAGAGTAGGGATCATTCAAAAACGGTCTAGGTGTGCCAGGTGGTTGGCTATATGGACCACTATTCATGAGTCTTGGAGTCCTATGAGAATGCGAATAAGGATCAACACTTCTCTGGCTACCTGGGGATTTAGAGAAACCTTCTCCCATTACTGGGCGTGGAGTTCCTGGTGGCTGAGCATAAGGGTCTACTGAGTGTGATGGTGACTGTCTGCAACTGGAAGGCTGTGGTTGAGATTGCTGGGGGTACTGCTCCACAGCAGCGAGTCGAGGGTTAGATGAAGGCCGAGGAGTGCCAGGTGGTTGAGTGTAAGGGTCAGACAAAGATCGAGGAGTACCATGAGATTGGATGTAGGGGTCAGATACAGGTCGAGGAGTACCTGGTGGCTGAGCATAGGGGTCAGATAAAGATCGAGGAGTACCAGGCGGTTGGGCATAAGGATCAGGTAAAGATCGTGGAGTACCAGGGGGCTGAGCATAAGGGTCAGATACAGGTCGAGGAGTACCAGGAGGTTGGGCATATGGGTCAGATAAAGGTCGAGGAGTACCAGGGGGTTGGGCATATGGGTCAGATACAGGTCGAGGAGTACCAGGGGGTTGGGCATAGGGTTCCGGTAAAGGTCGAGGAGTACCAGGGGGCTGAGCATAAGGGTCAGATACAGGTCGAGGAGTACCAGGGGGTTGGGCATATGGGTCAGATAAAGGTCGAGGAGTACCAGGGGGTTGGGCATAAGGGTCCGGTAAAGGTCGAGGAGTACCAGGGGGTTGAGCGTAAGGGTCAGGTAAGGGTCGAGGAGTACCAGGGGGTTGAGCGTAAGGGTCAGGTAAAGGTCGAGGAGTACCAGGGGGTTGAGCGTAAGGGTCAGGTAAAGGTCGAGGAGTACCAGGGGGTTGAGCGTAAGGATCAGGTAAAGGTCGAGGAGTACCAGGGGGTTGAGCATAGGGGTCAGAAGCAGTCTGGCTATATGGATCTCTAGATGGCAGCTGTACCATAGATCCAGACTGAGAAAAGGGGTTGCCCTGGGGATGTCGAGTCATCCTGGAAGGATGTGAAAAACTCTCATTTACTGAGGGACGAGGAGTAAGGGGAGGGTGTGCATATGGGTCAATCTGCTGATTTTGAGAAAATTCCTCTGAAGGTCTATGCGTAGACTGCATGGAAAAAGGATCATGTGACTGATTAGGGGGCATTGGAGTTTTGAACAATGGCACAGAACCAGACTCATTGCTTCCAGGAATAGGTGTCAGCAGAGGCCTGGAGTAAGGGTCTGACAGAATCATCCTGTTGGGGGGCATCCGCTGGTAGCTCTCATTTCGAAGTGTTGGTCTGGCAAAAGTGTTGCCTGCTGGTGAACTCATCACTTGCCTCCCTTGTTGCTCAGAAGCAGAGCATGACCTTGGTGGCCCCATAGGCTTCAAAAATGGGTCTGTTGCAGGCCTGGGGGTGTCAGGCGGCTTAGCGTAGGGGTCAATGTTCATGGAAGTCGGAGAGCCGAATGATTCATGGACAGGAGACGGCCGCTCTCGTTCTTGCTGCTCTGACCTGGGAGATTTTCCCGAGTCTACAGAACTCCTGCGAGGTGTGCTTGATGCAATCGGGGGTGGCCGAGGAGTCCCCACCATTTTGGCATATGGGTCCCAGGGGGAGGAAGGTCTGGAGCCACTAGAGCTAGGAGAGAACCGCTGTGGGGACTGAGGCTGGGAGGATGGCCCATGAGGCGGACAGGCACCCCCATCCTGAACAGGCATCCTTACACCAGCGGGAGGAGGAGGTGGGGGACGCAGGAAGACATCATCAGACGACCCTGATGTAGGCGTTGCAGGGAGCTGCGGGCGAGAAAACCCATCCTTGGGCACAGCCTGCTGCATGGGCGACATGTTACCATTAGCAGCCTGACAGGCCATGGGGCTTTGGTTTCCGCTACTGGGGGCATCCCCTTCCGACCGACCACCCATCTGCTGCTGCTGCTGGAGCTGCTGCTGCTCACTCTTAACCTGCTCGAGTTTCTGCGTGGCTTCGATCTTCGCCTGCTGTTTGCTTTTCTGTCTCATTTGCTGTCGGGAGTAACAGACCAGAGCAAAAGCAGAAGGTTACGTGCTCATCCGTCGATGACTGGAACTTGCCCTTCCTCCCCGCCCGCTGGGCACGCCCCCCTCACCTGTCTGAACTTCCACTCCTGTTCATGCTCAGATTCCTTGTGCTTCAGGGGGTCCTTGAAAAGAAGCTCAGAGTCTAAGGGGATGCTGGGGTCAAATATGTCCATCTGCTGCTGCTGTTGCTGTTGCTGCTGCTGCTGCTGCTGTTGCTGCTGCTGCTGCTGCTGTTGCTGCTGCTGCTGCTGCTGCTGCTGCTGCTGCCTTTTCAGTGACTCGTTGGACATCTGCACTTTGTTAATGCGGAGGGCAGCCCTATTGTCTCGAGCCTTTTGCTGAAAACAAACAATGCAACAAACAACCTGGTTAATCAGTGTATCATTCGTTTATTTGTTTTTCTCACAAAAACCAACAATGAAAAAACAAAAAAAAAACGTGTGTTTTCGATATTCGTTTCAAAACCAAAATGACAAAAACGGAT
>JAODKM010000075.1:5424027-5437419 GCA_026780845.1 Petrocephalus sullivani
TGAAATTGGTGAAAGACAACGATATAAGTGGTGAGCGGGTGATCAAGGGGGGCAGGGCTAGTGAAATTGGTGAAAGACAACGATATAAGTGGTGAGCGGGTGATCAAGGGGGGCAGGGCTAGTGAAATTGGTGAAAGAGGATGATGTAAGTGATGAGAGGGTGATCGAATAGCCGGGGCTAGTGAACAAAGTATCAATCTTTGCTAGTATAAAAGTATCAATCTGTCTGGCGCTAATGGAATGGGAGACACCGGCTGGTCTAGGGAGGACATTCTCAATACAAAATGCTGAAAGACAAAGGTTTTATATGGCAGACACGCACACATGAGGAAACACAGGCTCCTGCTGCATCACCTCGGGCCGGGTCTGACCCACTAGAACTGTTGGGTCCCAGCAGCACTTTAAAACACCGTGATAATTAACTGCAGTATTTACAGCTGCCTGGCTCTTATCACTGCGGCTCGAGCGGGTCTAGGGCACGCAGAAAAGCCAAAAGAACGGCCATTAAGACCTGGTTACGATGCACGTCTTTCCTATAATAAAACTTTTAATAACACAATTAAAAAGCAGCACAGACTAACATCAAGGCTCCCGTCTTCGGTGTGAGCGGCACGGAGAAATGACCTTTATTTCAGGAAGTGGGAAGCAGTGCACACGTAGCAGAAGTGGGGAGAAGAGCTCAGACCCGCCCCCACAAGCATCCAGCTGAATACGCCTGTGCAGATAAACATCACATATCCTGCTCGGGAAAACAAAGCCATTCATAGTTATGCTCGGCGTTCACCACTATAATCCTTCATGAGACGCCCAGCCCATGAATGGCGGCCAGAACCTGAAAACGCTGTATTTACTGTAAGCGGCAGTACTAATTGATATAGATCAGCGGTGCTCTTGAGCTGAGCCTCGCGGTTTGGGTTTCGTTGGGCCTTTTAATCCACTTACGCGCTCCGCATCACTTCAAAGCGCCCTGAAAGCCAATGCAGGGTGCCGTGCGGGGGTGTCACTCAGGTGGCACCTCCCGAATCGCTCACCTTCCGCCCCCAGAGTTTAAAAACACAGCCTTTATGCCTGCGATTGTGCGATAATAGTGTTATTAAATCACTCTTTCTCCAAAGCGACTCATCCGGATTACGTTTTACCGGCGCAAGCAGCTGGATAATTAGCCAAGTGATCAGTGTTAAGCACCCCTGCTGGAGGGGACACCAGCGCCGCACGGCCTGCTGGGAAGTGACCACTCAGGTCTCACTGTGTGATGGAGGGCGGAGCCTTGGCGAGACGCGCTAACATGGCATCAATACCAGGCAAGGCGATGGCAGGGCAAGAGGGGTGTAAAAACAGGAGCGCTGAGCGGTCTGGGAGGTGGGGTTGAAGGCTATCTTACCTTGATGTTGACACAGAAGGGGTGGTAGCACTGGCCACACTGGGCACAGGCCAGGAGCCGGCCCTCGGCACCCTGCCCAAAACTGCCGCAGACCACGCACATGTCCTGCAAAAGATCAGAGGGGTCAGGCGAACCACTCCTGTGGGGATACACACACACACACAGAGCATGCGCACGCACACAGCGCATACACACACACACACGGCGCATACGCACACACACAGCGCATACGCACGCACACAGCGCATACACACACAGCGCATAC
Organism: Petrocephalus sullivani; assembly: GCA_026780845.1. Lineage (NCBI taxonomy): Eukaryota > Metazoa > Chordata > Actinopteri > Osteoglossiformes > Mormyridae > Petrocephalus > Petrocephalus sullivani. The sequence goes on from JAODKM010000075.1 coordinate 5,425,674, forward strand.
GCACGCACATGGCGCATACGCACACACACAGCGCATACGCACGCACACAGCGCATACACACACAGCGCATACGCACGCACACAGCGCATACACACACAGCGCATGCGCACGCAGACAGCGCATACACACACAGCGCATGCGCACGCACACAGCGCATACACACAGCGCATACACACACAGCGCATGCGCACGCACACAGCGCATACACACACAGCGCATGCGCACAGCGCATACACACACAGCGCATACGCACGCACACAGCGCACACACACACAGCGCATACGCACGCACACAGCGCACACACACACAGCGCATACGCACGCACACAGCGCATACGCACGCACACAGCGCATACAAAAGACCAAAAATACAAAGCACCAAAAAGAAGGGGGCGCGGAAAAGGGAGCCGTACCTGTCTGAGCGTGAAGCCATCGCTGCTGGAGAACATGACCATGGTGTTGTGCATGGCACTCTCCTCCTCCTCCTTCACCGCGCACGTCGTCTCCGGGACGCTCACCTGGGCCCGGAGAGAGCCGTGTCACCAGCAGAGCCATGCTAGCGCCCCAGTTCTCATACGATTGCAACGCTAAACGTTGGGCTAACAGGGACATGCTATGAATGCTCAATCGAGCGCCATTAGCTCCTAGTGGAACTTACTTAACACAATTACCCGGTAATTAATAACGAGGCGCAACACTACTGATGAAAGGCTGCTAATACTGTGGAGCTGGACTTAACAGGAAGTGGGTTAACATTGCAGGTGATTGACGGCACATAAGCCCCACCCACTCATTCCAATTCATCCATTCATAGCTATGTAAGGGCAGCCTATCAGCCAACATGGCTGTGAAATGGGAGGCGACATACCCCTGGGGCCATGACCGGGGCCACACCGGGCTTCAGTTTGGAGCGGCCCCGGCCTCCTCTTCCGGACAGGCCCGACCCCCGCGGCCTCCTCTTCCCCGGGAATCCCGAGCCCCGTCCCTGCAGGGAGTGCAAAGCCCAGTGTTTCCAGGTGGCATCACCGTGCCCGATCCCCACCTCCCAAAACCGAGGCCGCCACCTTCGCGTGAGGCCTAACCAACGAGGCAACGCACGTTTCTGAAAACACATCCACCTCCCAACAGGACATATTAATGGTTATTCTTTTGCACATTTACATGATACCCTCCTTACAGCTTTTGCACATGTATGTAGTTATTCCTGAACATTTATACAGTGCCCTGCTTAAAACTCCCACATCAGAAACAAACCTCATCTTTATCGTGTTCTTCATACTTGTATCCTACTTGTACTGATTTGAACTATATTTGTAGATCTTAATTTATTTTGCTGTATATTGTATTCTTGTAGTATATTGTATTCTTTATTCTTGGTATTTTTAGAGATGTCTGTCAATGCAAAAAAAAAAAATCTACAGCAAATTCAGAGCCAAACACCTCGCTAATTCGAGTAACCCTGCAGGCTTGACTTCTAGACAATTACGTAAGAGCTAAGTGTGAAAAAATGGAAATAGTCTGGCGCATTTTGACAAGGTGCTTAGAGTAACGGGCCCTAAGATGCATCCCTTGCAACGACAGAGCTTACTGGATGGAGAGATCACCTTCTACATAAAACCCTAAAACCCTGCATTGTCCTGGAAATCCAATACCACTGCGATTAAACGACTGGCTTGCTTGTTGTCCGGAAGAGATCCGGTTTCAGCAAACGGAACGACGAGGGAAAGAATCAGAGACTATCACAACAAACGCAGCGAAAACAAACAAACCCGTTTGTATGGTCATGCAGAAAAAGAACTAAATGTTTAAAGCCCCCCCCCCCAACCCCAATCTGGTGGCTGATTTCACGACAGGCGGCAGCTTTTCGGGGCAGTGAATAGGATAGCTCTTCTGTCCGCTCTCCCCCTGAAATTCAAACTCCTAAAAGTCCTCGAAACGAGCCTATCAAATCGCGGAACAAAGGAGTGCTCAACAAAAGGGCTTGCGGTGCCTTTGTGGGCCGCATTCATACCGGGGAATTAAAACGTTATTGAGATCACAATCGATTCATAACAGCCAAACAAAGGCCCACTTGCTCGCGAGATGGACGATCATTCGGTTTGGCGATGCAACGCCCCCCTCCGCTCACCTCCACGGCCCCATCCCCTCGCAAAACGGCGGGTTTATTACCCAACATAACCCCCCAGCCACATTTCTCAAAGCATGTTCCGGCTCCCAGCCCCGGAACAGCATGACTTAGAGGCGTCCGTGACAAGGTGACCACCAGCACTCTACATGCGACCCGGCCGGGTCGGACACTGGACAGCCTCTCCAGAACATCCTGTGGGGGGGGGGCACCCTGGACAGCTACTATGACACAGGCTTACTTACTCAAGGGCGAGAGTCTTACGTTAATGAGCATGAGTCTGAGGTACATCCTGGATCCTTGCTGTTGTCACAGGTGCTAAGAACCGGCGAGTGGACAACATGGGGCAGCTAGAACGGTAAAGCGGGCGGGCGCCCTTCCAGCTAAATGCCCCCCCGTCACATGCTTGTACGGCAGAGTGCCGGATCCACTCACAGAGGGCCCTGGGGCCACTTAAACGAGCCGGAATGATTATTTAGTCCGCACAGCAAGATGGGTAATGAGGGGGCAGTATTTCGGATAATGGCTGTAATTCTGAATGCCCTCTGTGCCCTCGGTGAGCCTTTTATGGTGTGCCATTACGGGCTATCAGGCCAGTCACGTCGCCTCAGCGAGGCAGACCCCACGGTGGAGCCGGGGTCTCAGAAGTCGGGTTTTTCCGGGATGCCCATTTCGTCAGAAGCGGCTTCCATGAACCAGAAGGGCTATCACCCGCCCACCCATCCGTCCAGCACTGCGAGGGGGGACCCCCACCCCAACCAGCCATTTACCACTTTGATGCTCCAGGGAGGCGTGCCGGGAGCCTGCCTCGTCTTTGGGGTGTCCCACCCATCCGAGCGGTCCGGGGACCACGATGGTGAGCTCACACTGCCATAGGTGCTCCATGCTCCCTACGGCACAGCGGATGAGAGAATGGGGAGGAGGGATGAAGCCAGACAAAATGAACAGCCAACGCAGGGGGTGCTAAGTGGGACAAACCAAGATCAAAAGGAGGGGGGGGGGGTGGCAAATTAGTACACAAAACAAGCAATGCAGCAATGGCTGTAGTGCAACACAGAATAATCATGCAAGGAAAATCAAGGTCATTTCACATGCACAAGGTATATATGGCAAATGCATTTAATGAACTGATGGGAAAGTGGGTGGGGCTTTATAATTGACCAGCCAATAAGATGACAGTTTCTGTTGCTGATCTGATTAGCAGGTAGGGGGCCTCATTTCCCTGTAAGGGGGGGTGCCAGGTCCTTCTCTTATTAAAACACAGCAGCAGGTCTCACAGTACATTTCAAACAGCACCATGAAAATAAAATAACGCCAAAAAAAAACCATGCGATGGACACGTAGTGAGGGCTTCAGTAGCGGAAATAAACGCATTACAGAATGAAGCACGTCGTTTGAATCCATTTAAAGATATGAATAAAATGGCTGCGGGAGGTATCCGATTTCTGAATATCCGTATTATCAATGTGGTCGAGCGACACGGCACACAGACGCGAGGCCACCGGAAGGAGGGTGGGCCGAGCTTTTAAAGGGGCGTGCGAGGGTGCAGCAGCTCCGCGAGGTCACAAACAGAGCGGAAAGAATGCCACGTCGTGTAAGCGATGCCGGACAGCTCTGGAGTGAGAGGGTGGAGGAGAGCTCGTCCGAAGCCGGACGGACACGGGAGCCGAGGCCCAGTGAGCTGTACGGCAACCTGAACCTGGGGACAATGTGGTAAACAGGAACCCAGAAATGCACGCACGCACGCGCACACACACACGTGTGCACAGACACACACACAGAGATTTTCTCCTGGAAGCCCGTCCCCAGCTTTCTGCATCCGCCGGCGCTGCCAGGGATCCGCTCGTTTTTTTGCATCTCGGTTGCTACGGTTACAACAGTCCAGGAAGGGGGAGTCCCAGGACCCGCCTGTGCTAACTGTAATGGGGGCGGGGCCTTCGGCGTAGTGGCGAGGACAGTGTTTAGCGAGCAGACGGCTCGCCAGCCACAGCCCGGGTGGGCAGACGCATCATCCTGCCAGCTGACAGGCGGGTCTTACAGTCCAATCCGGACATAGATGTCAGATATACTACAAATACACATGACTGACTCGGTAAAGTCACCTGATTAGCTATTCGGAAGCAGGATATTATACATTCTCCCTCGCACGCACGCACACACACACACACACACACAGACTTGCGTACCTATCTAAATAGGGACCATCCATTCATTTCGATGGGAAAAACCCTAATCCCAATCATGACACCCTTAACCCCAACCCAGCTCTAACCTTACCCATAAGTAACCAACCCAAATACAAGACTTCTGGCATTCTTTTATGCATTCACAGATTATTATATAACTGACGTTATTCAAACGGGAACCTGGAAAAAAAAAAAGTTTCAGGTTTTACCACACTCTGGGGAAATTCTGGTTCCCAAATTTGATCTATGCAAACCCCCACAAAACACACACACACACACACACACACACACACTTTTATTTCAAACAGTTAATCGGGTCCCATTTTCTTCTCCGATCAGCTTCACTGGCTCAGACTCCATCACACCGATGGAACCCTGGTGTCTGATTCTTTTATGTTGTTTATCAGCAAGACAGCATCTGAAGCTAACCTGAAGTTCCCAGCATCCCAGTGAATCACAACTATAATGCCACTTAGATACCATAAAACCTGAATAAAGATACAAGATTCCGGGGTAAAAGATCTCAAAGCAGGTGTCAGAGCAGATTGAGAGCTCTTCGCCAAATAACATTGTTCATGAGAGCACACCCTGCCAAAGCTGTCCTACTTTAATTAATAATTAATTTCACACTTCAGAATCAAAACAACAAAAAAAACATTATAATTACTGACACCTTCCACAGAGGCTCCATTAGCCTGGGTATGCTAATCGGTGCAGACCGCAAGGGCCATGCCCCCCCCCGCAATCCAGGACTCGGTAAATGGGCCGCCTTACCTGCTTTGCCCGGGGCCTTCCGGGGGAGAACTTCCTCTTAGAGATGGCGGGCTTCCCCATGCCGATTTTGGGCGTTACCGAGACGAAGGTGGCTGAAGGCAGGGCGTGCTCGAGTGGAGCGGGGGGCAGCTCTCTGGGGGAGGCCTCTGCAGATGTCGGGGACGGAGCTGCCTTGGCCGGACTTCCCGACGCCGCCTCTGCCGCAGACGGCTTCAGAGGCACATCCTTGGGAGGGGGGCCGAGATCTGAGGGGGCTGGCTCCTTAGCGGCTACGGAGTCCGCCTCCGCGGGAGGGCTGGGCTCGTCGGCGGACACGGACGATATCTGGACGCCTGTCTCCGTCGGCCCTTCGTGGCCGGAATTGGTCGCTTGGTCTATGGCAGACGTTCCGGAATATTCCGCGGGCGATACCACCACTGTCGCTTCCCCGGCCGAGTCGGCCTCTCTGGCGGCACAATCCAGAGCCTTTTTGGCAGCCCCTGCCATCTGCTCAGCCCCCCGGGGTGGGACGCCCACGTCCTCGGGGGGAAAATCCATGGGCTCCTCCGGTTCCGAGGCACCAGCCGCGGTGTTGGGCCGCTCGTCGTCACGGGCCGTGGAAGGGCTGGCCGCCGCCGGCTCCGCGGAGACTGTAGGCAGTGCCGGCGACATCTCTCGGGCCTCGATCTCGGGGGGTGGCTGGACGGCTGAGGGAGGGGACGAGAGTTAGCGGCGGGCGTCAGCCACACTGGGACCCAGGCTCAGTCCCAACAACGCTCGCATACGGAAATGGCCCACCGTGACGCGTACCTGACGCCCCCTCCTCCTCCGCGTCTCCTCCATCCGCCCCCCCGTCTGCTACCGGTTCCTCCACGGCCTCACCGGCGACATCTGAGGCGGGGGGGGAGCAACATTGATAAAGCGCGGACACATGAAGTAATTCAGAGCAGACGCAGAAATTAATTCGATTAAAGAGAAAAAAATAACCCGAATTTAATTTTTAAAAAGTGGCAGGGAACGCGTGAATTAAATGTTAATGCGGGAGAAGGAAAGGTCCATTAGAGTGCTTCAGCAGGACGCAGCATTAATCGGAGCTCGAGGCAGCCACGCGGAGGCCTGACACACACCCGCGTGTAAAAGCGCAGTAACCGTGCTCAGGGGCGGCCATCTTTAATTCATGAACCCCACTGCTCACCCCCACCAGAAACCCGCAAACAAAAAGTAACGAAAACATATACGTTTCTAGCTAAACTCTTCAAAAACCCCATAACGAACGTGATGAATTAATTAACAATAGCCGATAAGTCCCCCAGGTGAAGATAATAATCTGTTTCCCACGATAAACATTTCCTCCTTGTGCTAAATCCTTCCCCGCGGTGATTCAGACCTCCATGCACAGAGGCGGCTCGCAGCGGATGGGCAAATCATTATTTTTCTGAAATGCAGGTTCCTTTGGGGGGGGAGGGGGGGGCAGCACTGACGTCCCTGAGCCGGGTGTATGCCAACGCCACCCACAGGAGAACATCAGAACATCAGATGGCCTTGTTGATTGAGGGGCCCACACGCAGTTACATGTTTGATTTCAGTCGCCCGCCGTGAGCCTCCAAAACGCTCTCATGCAGACCGCCACCACGGAGTCCGCCTGTGCGTCCTCTATGATGGAGTCACGGGTGGGTGACCACACTCCTCGAATTAAAGCCCTGGACAGGGGGGGGGTTTGACTTCTGCCCTCCCCTTCCCCCAGCCAGCCTCACACTAGCTGTGATTTAGCCCTCACGCCCGAGTGAGGCGTTACCATGGCGATGCAGGTCTAAAATGCCGCTGATCCTGGAGGGGGGGAGGCTGGGGTCTAACAAAAAACCCCCTTCCCCCCCACCCCCCAGCTTGGCTGCTCTTCCTGGAAAATAAACGAGGGCCGACAAGGTGACAAATTTAATCCTGCAGATGTAAAGGTCAAATGGCCGGGGGGGGCGGCCAAGTGGCCGTGTTCGGCAGGTCCCCCCTCTACCAGCTCGGGGAGGCTCTCTGCCAGGCCCGTCACGCATCAATTTACACGTCAGGCGTCAATCCTACGGGGGTCCGTGGGCACGCAGCCCCCGCAATGACCTCATCCGAATCTCACACAAATTACACTGCTTCACTGCACCTGCAGGTAAAAAAAGACTCAGAAACGAAAATGAGAAATTCTGATTCCAAAATAATTAAGTGAGGGAGGGTGGAGGAGAGGAATATGGGCGTCCCCAGCGAGGACTGGCTTTCAGACAGACAGTGGCCGGGTTTCGGCTCATCGGTACGGAGCCCGAGTCTCTGTGAGCCTCGAGCATGTGGGATTACATCACCTGCATTTTAGGCTGCGGATCGAGCGGGGAGTCGGACCCAGAGCGGACAAGCCCTTCCACCCCAGCTGGTACAGGTGGGCCGGTAGCACAAATGTTGGCTGGATGAGCGTAAACTCCAAAATCCAGAATACTGATAGTGTGAGTGGGTTCATGCCTCCCTTACCATCAGAGCTGTGACGACACTTCAGCTTCACATCCCGCCAAAGCCTAGAGGAGCCTCTGCTCTTTTGGGGCAGCCCTGGAAAACCCGTGACCGCGTACCACGTGCCGCGTACCCCGTACCGTGCTTCTCACGGCTGCTCCCTGTTCAGTGACACGTTCACTGGTACGTTTATTTCAGGTGCCCCAGAGCGCTCATAACCGTGCACAGGCAGGCGGTGACGGCGAGCGTGGAGGTGGAGCACTGCGGGAGCATTACCCAGAAGTCCCTGCAGCTCCCCAGGCTCATCCCAATACCACCTCCCTGTCCCCCCCTGGCACACTGGTGCGTTGGGATCTCACTATATCTGGATTTAGATGCAGCTTCTTTCCAGGGATGATCCTCCATCTCCCGCGAGATACAGACCCAGCCCTGTGTGTGTGTGTGTGTGTTGTACAGTTCCCCCCTTCCCCCAGAGGAAATCGACAAAAACATAAGCCGAAACTGCCAAGACGAGAGAAACTCTGAGGTGGCTGAAGCAGCGTTCCGGCCTGCCGTGAATGAGAGCAACGGAGCGGAGCGGAGAGTGAGGCTGGAGAGTGCCCCGCGGCTATGCGGCCGGAGAGGTCGCCACGCTCGCTGGGCAGTAAACACTCAAAGCCGGCTCTGTGCGGGAGTCGGGGCCGATCAGACGAGCGGCAGGGGCCCCGTTATTCTCTGATGGCGCACGCCTGGCCGTTTACCCGCGGAACTGGAGGGGCGACGGTGACTCCAGGGTAATCTGCCATGCCCAGAAAGTCAAAGCACCGTGTGCCGGGGGGGCATGCATACTGAGGACATGGCCAAAGAAGGGACTGGTGGTAAGCAATGGGGATTTAACCATTCCTCTGGGTTAAACATGGGCAGCTCAAATCCATTATATTAACTACTTCACTAGATGCTGGGTGCTCTGCTGTTCAGCGGGTCGGGACTCTAAGGTCACCGGATCAAATCCCAGGGCCCGGTGGACTAATGTTAGTCGTGAAGCGCCGAGCCTGACCCTTCACCCCCAGCTCCAGGGGCACTGCATTTTGGCTGACCCTACGCCGAGACACCCAAGCGTGCGCTCTCCTGTATGCGTGTCTGTGTATCTCAGAGAGCAAGACCGGGTATAAGAAGTGAGACTTTGCCCACGGGGATTAATAGGGTATCACTATCGCGTATGAGTGTGCGCGCAGGTGGGGAATCTCGGACGGGCTCAAAGTGCCCCCCCTCCGAATGGAGAGAAACAATAGCGGGGTCGGTACGCAGCCCCCAAACTGGCTGGTTGGCCGCGGATCAATGTGTCGCCTCTAGGCGTGTTCAGAGCACGGGGGGGCTAACGGCACCCGAAATCACTTCAAACAACAGCGACTGCTCCAGTGAGCGGCCCGGAGGTGCTTCAATTACTCAGAAGGAAGATGGATTTTCTCCTTGTTTTTTTGCACCATCTGGTTCTGGTAGCTCGAGAGACCCATTACTCCTCGCGAGGCATTTCGAAAAACCGACAGCACTCCGGCCTGATCCGAGCGACCGCGAGGCGCTCCTCGTCGTCAAAACAAACAGGATCCCATCAAATGCCAGTTAAGCTGCCGATCTGATCCTCAATTAGGGCCCGACGAGCCGGGAGCCCCCGAGTGCCAAGGTAAAGCCGTCTCCACGTGCAAAGGTCCCAGTGAGTCCACAGAAATATGGTACCTGTTACTGGGAGCCGGGGAGAGGCTGGAGTCAGATTTAATACTTCTGTCATTTCGGGAAAGTGGATCCAAATTTGAGTCGGCATTTGATATTTCGGGGCTAAGCGCTGTGAATAATCATTCTTCACACACACGTCCCGGCGCCGGCCAAAAAGCTCTTAATTTGCAAAGCAGAAAATGAAATGCAGGCAGGGGAGGAGGAGCCCACGCCAGTGAAACCGCAGGAGTGTTTACGGCGAGCCGCGCGGACCCCTGATAATTCGGGGAATTTTCATTGCAATAAAAATTTCGAGGTTGGCACAGAGCAAAGATGCTCAGATTTCCCTCCCCCCCCACCACCCCGTGGTCAAACACTTTGATGGAACATTTGTTCGGATCTCAACATCTCTCCAAAGCTATCGCCATAAGCAACAAAAAGAATATTTAAAAAGAACTGACCGTGAAGGTCATCGCGATCACGGCCGATTGTGGCGATAACCCCCCCGTCCCGCCAAGTGTGTGAAGGGGGTGCACACAGAAAAGCACCCAGCTGCAGTGAAAGGAGCCGAAATGCTAATCAGGCCTCATTCACGGGCCCTGCCATCCCAGACGCGGCATTTTGGCTGCAGGCCTTCGCCCGCCATTGTTTTCTGACCGCCATTCGTCTGCCACAGATTAATTGGCCCTCCGGAAGGGGCCTGCTGGCAGAATGCAGCGCGGTGGCGGCCTGCCTCAGCACCGGCGTTATCTCGCGTCGCAAGTGGCCGGCGGATTCCTTTCATCTGTATTTAATTTGCTGAGCAAACATGGGCCAATCGGGCTGGACGGCGATAACAACAGGGCCGAGGGCTACCGGCAGACCTACCTGGCACTGGCTCCGTGACTGTGTGGGGCCCCTCATCAGGGGCCCCCTCCAGCTCTGCCTGCCTGCAGTCTGCGCAGACGTACTCCTCCCGGTGCAGGGTTTCTGCATCCCTCTCAGCCAGCTGCTCGCACTCGGGGTGGAGCCACCTAGACGGATGAGGGAGAGGACTGCTTACCCGAAAGGGTCCCGCCTCCCAGTGCCAAGGTTTTGGTGGGGGTGGCAGAGGCAAACAGTGGCCAGTAGATGGTGGAGCAGTCAGGACACACACAGACAGGCGCCGAGGGGGATGCACGCTTTAAGGTAAACTTTAAGGACTGACATTAAAAACCGCTATGCGACAAAGAAGTACAAAGAATGCACAGAACAGTCAAACTCCCTTATATCCATCCATCCAAACGACTGATTACGGGCCTGATTACGGGCTGGAGAGCGTCCCAGGCTGCAGGAGTTCGCCCAGGACAGGGTGCCAGTCCATCACAGGGCACACAAATGCTCACACACAATCATACTCCAGGGGCAATTTAGAGAGACCAATTAGATCTCCCTCATTTAATCTGTATTTGAAAGGATAAAACAGCTTAATGGGTACAATTACAGCCCAGTTTATGGGGGGTTCTGCCGTCACACTGGGCTCACCGTAATAATTCTATGGATCAGCACGGATTCCCAGGATCCCCACATGATTTGGCTGAGGTCCGCATCAGGCCATCAAAGGGGGGTTACGCAGAGCGGATAACCTGGCTTAACGGGGGACCCGATGCGGGGAAGGCCCCAGGAGACGTGGGGGAAGGGCAGCGCAGCCATGGCGACAAACAGTGCGGCATTCTGGGTAATGGAAGAGGATGGGAGGCGCAGCAGGACCGCGTACCTTTTGCAGAGGTGACAGGACAGCGCATCCTTGTGCAGTTCTGGGTTCCCCGTGTTCCCGCAGACGAGGCAGCACCCCGTAGGGTCCTGCTGTTGGAAGCAGTTCTCGCACAGCAGGCAGTTGTGGTGCCACTGAGCACTGGTCCGGGTGCCACACTGGACACACACCCTGCAGTACTGGGAGGGGAAGAAAGGGGGTTCAGTACATGGCCCAACATGTCCCGCACGTCAGACGAAAGGCTTGCTGCGAGACGCTTCTCCCTTCACTAGCAGGAATGCTTCGAAAGAATGCAGGCCTGCCCTCGAACCTCGTACAGGAGCTGGAAGCCACCCCTGTAGAAAAGTGACAGAAGGAGCCGTCTTGGCGGCTGTGGGGACCGACTACGGGGTATTGGAGTCAAGCCAAGGCGGCCCCCACAGGCCACAGAGAATGGTCCATCCTGCCTGGACCCTGGCGCCTCCCCCCACTGGCTGGTGGCAGTTGGAGCAGTCCGCGGACAGCTTAGGATGACTTAATTTGCTCTGGCAGCGGTGGCCGTTTTCCCAGGCGAAACGCGCGGACAGGGATTGATTACAGGACGGCCTGGGGCGAGCTGCTAATCAGGGGCTCTAAATGGGGGCGGAGGCCCCCCCCCACACACACACACACACACTGCCTGGAGCTCCACCCACCACCCTGCCAAGCCAACATCTCCATTCTCATCCCTCCGTTTTGGACCAGGCCGCCTCCTCGCATCCCTGCCATTCTCTCTGCGCAGCTGGGGGGGGGGGGGGGGGGG
>JAODKM010000075.1:5440180-5464204 GCA_026780845.1 Petrocephalus sullivani
TTTTTTTGATTGTTTTTTGTAATAAAGTTCAGTACTATTTTACATGGAGTGTTGTATTTTTATTTAGTTTTTTTTATTATTTTAGTCCAGTATCCATTTTAAAAACTATCGGTTAATTAATTGGTTATCGGCAAGTACGGACCAACCTAGCTATCGGTATTGGTAAAATTCAGTATCGGTCGACCTCTAATAAGAAACTGACCCAAAGTCACCCCTGGAGACAGCTCTGTAATCAACTGGGCCCAGCGATGAGGCCATCGCTGTAATTCCTGCCAGAGAGCATGTTACAGTGATAGAAAGACAAACAGCAACAAACAGGAAGCAGACAAACACACAGCGCGACTGACTGCTGATACTTTGGGCCAACTCTGTTCACGCTTCATCTTTCGGGTCGGGACCAATCGATGGCACCATCTGGAGGCAAAGGCTGGTCTACTGATAAACTAGAGCACTTCTCACACACACACACACACACACGCATGCAAACTAAGCAGAGAACTGATCTTTATGGCATCTATTTCCACATCAAAAAAGGGACCTGTCAACATACAACTTAGTTTGTGAGCTGGGCAGATGGGCTCAATCTGGCCCACGACAGCACCCCACGCAACCACTGCGCCCCATACCTGCAGGCTGTCATCCCACACTGACAAACATCACTGGGGTGAATACAGCCAGGCGTCTCCTCACTTAGGACCACCTATCACTATGGCAACATGCAACTGGAATTATGCATAGGCTCGCCTATCGTTACAGCAACGGGGTCTCATAAAGGGCTTCGCAACACTCCGGTAATGAGGAATTACACTGACTCTGAGAGAGTTTATACGTCTGGGGTCACTAATTAATCTTCATAGATGCAGCATTTAGTGAAGACCTAAAATAATCATTTATAGCAAAAGCCCTCCTCTCTCACAAATCACTGTCCCAGCTCAGCCCTTTTTATTTCATTTGCAGAATCAGAACCTTGGCAACAGCTAAATTCCTAATTAAAATTAAAGCTAAACAGCGTAGCAGTCGGTGGCATCTAATTAAAAATATCTAAAGATCATAGGACCTTGCTATGCCTCTGGTCTTCTGTCCCACCAAGGAACTACAATTCTTAATTAATCACAGTTAATTATCATGATGATATGGCAGTTTGTTTCCGTGACAATCCTTTAGCAGAACTTATCTTTTTACCTAAGAACATCCAAGGTCCAATGCAGACCATTTACTGGTAGAGGAAATTCATGGTACCTAACAAAACTATGGAAATTTGTCACTTATCCCTAACATCGGTCATCAACTGTCTGTCTGCCTCTGTCTGTTTCTGTCTCTCCATCTGTCGGTCTCACTCTCAGGCTGCCTCTCTGTCTGTTTCTGTCTCTCCATCTGTCGGTCTCACTCTCCGGCTGCCTGTCTGCCTCTCTGTCTGTTTCTGTCTCTCGCCATTCATTTGTCTGTTTCTCCATCTGTCGGTCTCTCTCAGGCTGTCTGTCTGTTTCAGTCACTCTCCATTTGTCCGTCTCTCCATCAATCGGTCTCACCCTCAAGCTGTCTGTCAGTCTCTCTCCATTCGTCTGTCTGTTTCTCCATCTGTCGGTCTGTCTCTTAGGCTGTCTGTCCGTTTCTGTCTTTCTCTATTCGTCTGTCTGTATCTCTATCTGTCAATCTCTCTCATGCTGTCTATTTTTCCCCATCTCTCTCCATTCGAATGTCTGTCTCTCCATCTGTCGGTCTCTCTCTAAGGCTGTCTGGATCTGCCTCTCTGTCTGTCTCTTTCCATCAGTCTGCCTCCATCCATAGGTCTGTCTCTCTGTCTTTGTGTGTTTCTCTGACTGTCTGTCTGCTTTTCCATCTGTCTGTTGGGGTCTCTTTGTATCTGACTTCCTGTCTGACTGTCTGTCTGAAGTGCCCTCTGGCTCAATGAGACACGGCAGGAGACGCCCCTGTGCCCATCTTACCTGTGTGCTCCCTGAGTGGATGGCTCTCTCCACGTGAATCAGCACCTGGCCTTCCCCCCGGCTGACAACCTTTGACCACGATGCGCAGCACTGGTGAACGAGGCATCGTCCTGAAACAGGAGGGTGGGGGAAAGGGTTCAGGAAGGTCACACAGGCCACACCCACCTCCCAATGGACACAGCATCTCTTTAAAGCCACAGATGCTAACTGGGAGGTTTGCTGAAGAAGCGATAGTCATCTGTCAACACTCTGTGTTGCAAGTGTTGGGTGCGGGCTTGAAATAGCATGGGGAGGGAGGCCGGTTTCCCTAACGAATAGATAGGCGTGCAGCCAAGTAGAGGCGCCCTGCGGGCCCATGCGGCTAAAGGCCTCGCAGTCCGGTCGCTCCAGCACATTCTCAGGCGACTCACCTGCCGGGTCGAAGAGCGACTGTACATCAGTGTCGTCGGGAAGGCCCACCTGGGCCATCTCGTCCCACGGCTCCTCTGCCGGCCAAGAGGGGGCAGCACTGGGAAAGAAGGGAGAGTCATCACTGCTCAGTGATCAGTCTCGGAGCTCTGACGCAGGGCAGTGAGGAATTAGAGCTCACAATTACTCCAGCCAAAAGTACAAGGTCAGCACAAGGACCAGGTCACCATCCAGGATGGAGTCAGCGGGCACTAGGGGCACTGGGAACTCTGGGAACGCTGAAAAGCCAATGAGGTGCAACAGTCACCAATCCACAGTCCTTGAATAAAACAGAACATGAATCCCTGGTCACAAGACCCTTGAAATGGTGAGGAATCCTCTAGAACATCTGTGGGTGACTTCGGACCATCTGTCGGAAGACGACTGACGTCGAGGAACGGCCAGAACCATGAGTCGGAGCAAACAGTGCGGCCTGTCACGCCACCGAGGACATGTGCAGCCATCCAGTCATCCTCCAGATTCACAAGTCATCGTCCCGCAACCCGAGCGCTGGCATGTGCGTCCGGGCTGGGAGAACACGCATCATCTTTCAGCACTTGCTATGCTGCGTGACATCTCTCTAGGCCGGCCGAACCGGTGGGACCAAAACTATTTGAATTACAATGAGCTGCGGCTGTGGGATGTCCATAATAAAACTGAACGACTGTCCTTCTCCGGGGAAGCCCCGGACCTCCTCAAAACGCCGCCTTCCACCTGCCATTAAGAAGCACCGTTCTGACAGCATTCATCAGCACTTTCTGTTAGCGATTTAATTGCTCACAGTGTCAGCCTGGCGGGCCCAGCCGAACAGCACACTGCCTCAGATGCCTCTCTTTGTTTTTGTTTTCATTCCTCCACCCCCCCTCCCCACCTGGCGCTGGTCCAGCCCCATTGACCAATCGCACGCCTCCAGCGCAGCAGCGCTGTGCCGATTGGCCGCCTGCCAGTACCGTACTCCGTGCCCATTACATCACCGGACCCCCCTTGGGGGTCTGAGTCGATTGGCTGTGCAGAGCCAACAGAAATGAGTGTGGGGCCCAAAAAGATGACGGAGCACCTCGGAGGAAGCCTAGCTCACAGCACTCACGTGTCAATCGCGCGGCATCCAGGCCAATAACAATATTAAAAGCAATAAACATTGATTGTTTTTCTTGACAAAACGAGTAACAGTTTGGCCATTTCAATGTAAAAAACTAAATTTTAATGACACAAACTACAATGAGCTCCCAGTGTCAGAAAACTCTTGCAACTAAGAACAATAAAAAAAATGAGCTGCATAAAAGTGTTATAACTCCATTAATGATCATTTCTGAAATGTAAAAAAATAAAAAAAGAATGGCTGTATTCACGGAAGGCTCATCTATACATGTGATCCAACTCTCGGCTCCCAGAGTCCCCTCCCCCGCAACAGGAGGTTTGGACTGTTCCATTAGAGATGCCACAGACTATTCAGGCTGGACTGTTCCACTCAGGATGGGGGTGCACAAACTGCTCCAGATACGGGGGACAGGTATCGTTTCCACCATCCCAGACAACAGCCCCCGTCTGTCCTCTGTCAAATTCCAGCACAATATGAAGAAATAATTACCCTGGTCTGGCACTGAGAGGCTATTAACCGGCAAAAAAATAAAATAAAACCAGCACATACAGAATAATTTAATCAAACAAAAAGGCAAATTATTTTGGGCCTAGGGGTGGATGAGGCTAACCAGTTACACAGTATTACACAATGCACACCAGTGCTTCAGCAGAGAGCTGATTAGATCACGGCGCTTAATTGCTTTCCAAGAAAACGAGGCTGTCTGGGCAAATTATATCGGACTCCCCCCACACAAGTTACAGTGGTCCGTTCCATCTGTCAGGAGCTTCTGAACGGGATCCCAGGCCCTTGGTTCCTTAAGGGTAATTCAGAGATTAGCCTGCTGGCCACTGCTGCTCTCAGTGTGAAGGGACACCTTTCACAGACATCATGCTTACCTTGCAGGGGCCTCCTGCCACTGTCCGGGGCCAACTTCGGGCTCCTGGTCACGCTGCCTGCAACTCCCGCCAGAATCGGCCCGTGGAATCAGTCCCGGTTCCGGTCCAAACCACCTCAGCTCGCCCTGCCCCAGGAGGCTGCGTGCCCCACAGTGGCACAAGGCACACAGCTGCTCGCTGTAGGGGAAACGGCGTCAGGCCGAGTGCCAGCTTAGCGCCCCCTACTGGAAACCCCAGTCAAGCCTTCTGACAGAATTTTCACCTCGTTGGGGTTTTTTTTTTTGCTTAACTGATCTGTTAAATTGGGTCTGATGCAGCAACCATACTGTGACAGTAAGGGTCTACTAGCGAGTAAAGCGGACCAAATCATACCAATTAAGATCAACTGATAAGCTCTGCCAGTCTCAGCTGGCATTTTCCCCAGGGTTGAAGGGTTAATGCACCCATACGTTCAGCAGAAGCTAAACTCCACTGGCAGACACGCAGTGACAAGAAGCTAAACGTGCCATTATAATGCCAATTCACCTGCGCCTGGTTAAAAACTTAAGAGTGAAGTGTCTGAAATCAGCAATGGTACCACAGTGTCTCAGCTGTCCTAAAGCAGAGCTGTATAGTGAATGAGCCTCCCTGACTGTGTGTGTGCGCATTCAGCCGCAGAGATGTGACTAGCCGTTTGGAGGAGTGTTTTGGATGACCCAGTGCAGCAAATCCGGTGCTCTTTCTATCCCAGTGGTCACCACCAGTCATTGTTTTTAATGGCCGACACGTCTGGACTGCAGACAGGCCAGTCTAGCCCCCGGACACTTCTACTACGGAGTCATCCGGTTGTAACACGCACAAAATGCGGTTCCGCATTATCTTGCTGAAATATAAAAGGCCTTCTCTGGAAAAGACTTTGTCTGGATGGCAGCATATGTTGCTCCAAAATCTGTATATATCGTTCAGCATTAATGGTGCCTTCCCAGATATGCATGCTAAACCAAAACACCTGGTACAATATCCACCCATCCATTTTCTGTAACCGCTTATCCTAGTCGAGGTTGCGGGGGGGCCCAGAGCCTTTCCCAGAAGCTACGGGGGCAAGGCAAGGAACAACCCAGGAAGGGTGCCAGCCCAACACGGGGCACGCTCACACTCCATTCTCTCACACATGCACACCTCGAGGCAATTCGGTAACTCCAATTAGCCTCAGCATGTTTCTGGATTGTGGGGTGAAACCAGAGTACCCCGAGGAAACCCCAAGACAACACAGGAAGTACATGCAAACTCCAGACAAATAGAGCCAGAATCCCAGCCCCAAAGGCATGAAGCGAGCTGATGGAACTGCAATAATGCTGCCCCCCACTGAATATCTCACAACCATGACTAGGTATAAAAATGTCCAATAAATGACAAATCAAAATTTCAGATTCTTTTTGAAAATCATGGACACCGTGTCCTCTGGGCTAAAATGGAGAGGGACCGTCCAGTGTAATATCAGCGGACATTAGCTTGTACATCGGGGAAGGCACCATTAATGGTGAATGATGTATACAGGTTTTGGGGCAGTTTATGCTGCCATCCAGACATCATTTTCAGTAAAGGTCTTTTATATTTCAGTGAGACAATGCCAAAGTGCATTCCGCATGCATTACAACAGCACGGCTCAGTGGCAGAGCCTGCCCGCAGTCAGGACCTGTCAGCCACTGTAAACATTTAGCGCTTCATGAAATACAAAAAAATAATAAAATATGACAATGGAGACCTCAAACTGTTGAGCAGGTGAAATCCTGTATCAGGCAAGAATCGGACAACATTTCACTTTCAAAAGTCCAGCAACCGCTCTCTGCAGTTTCCAACCGTTTACAGAGTGTCATTAAAAGAAGAGGTGATGCAGCAGAGTGGTAAACATGCCCCTGTCCCAACTTTTTTAAAATCGTGCTGCTGGCATCAATTCAAATTGAGCATATATTTTTTCATAAAACGACAAAACTTCTCAATTTCAACAATTTGATATTGTCTTTGTTGTAGTCTCAATTAAATATGGGTCTATATGATTTGTAAAATCATTAATCATTCCGATTTTATTTACATTGTACACAGCATCTCAACTTGGGAAGTAAAAGATTTACTCTCCCATCTACAGCCCACTTCTGCTTTAGTGAGAATATCCGGAGCGTGAGGACAGCCAGACGCACAGGGGGCTGTAATTATCTATCAGACAGCCAAGTGCAAAATGAGGCTCTTTAATAAATTCTCACCCATTAAACCCTGGGGGGGGGGGGGGGGGGGGCAGGGGGGTGGATTTCCGGCCCCCCCAGAGGGGCCGTGCCCTTTTTTTGGTTTCGTTGGGGGGGGGGGGGCCCCCCGGGGGCGGGGGGGTTTTTTTTTTCTTCCCCGCCCGCAAGGGGAAAAGGGGGTTTTTTTAAAATTTCCCCCCCTGGGGGGGGGGGGGGGGGGGGGGGGGTGTCAGGGAGATGGATTACTGGCCCTCTCAGAGTGGCATGTCCTGTTTCTTTGTTGACCTGGGCTGGGGAATGTCCAAACGTGTGTGTGTGTGTGTGTGTGTGTGTTACTGCACACAGATGACGATCGGCAGTAACATTACCATTCGAAAAAGCGAGAATGGCGCCCTCGTCTGCGCCCTGCAAGGCCACCTCGGGGCCTACCCAGGTTCGTTTGGCTGCGCAGAATTCATAGCTGTCACCCTCCACCCAACCCCCAACATGCTCACTTACTGGAGTACAGGCACACGCAGGCACGCGCAGGCCGACTTGCTCAAACACAGACACACGGACGTCCACAACCACCCCCACGTGCGCGTGCGACCGCACACACTGATAGGGGAGGAAAAGAAACCACAGCTACAGCTTCCTCTTTTTAGCTGTGGGCTCCTGCCACCCCCCCCTCCCCCCCCCCACAAACACACCAACGCCCCGAGTCAGAGTGTCTAACCTCCCTCTGGCCTCCGATACAGCTGATTCAGCCTCGGGCTCTGGCTCTGGGTGCTGGGGCGGCACAGAAGGCGAGGTGGTCGGGTCTCCGGAGCCTTCCGCGGGCTGGCCTCCCTCGCTCACCTCCTGCGGTTCCTTTGTTTCTGTAGGGAGGAGTAAACACCTCAGACTGACCGGTTCAGACTACCCTCGGCCCAGGTTTCCACAAGCCAGCCCTGTGGCTCCCTCACGGTACCGAAACAGGAAATGCACAAACAAATTCTTCCCTAAGCAGACAAGGAGGGGAAACAGAGTGCTTCTCCAGCACCTGCAGAGGGGAAGTCCCGATGTTCGCTTCAAACGCGACCTCCGCCTGCGGGTTTAAACAGACCACGCGACGGGCCACGGTGACATCACGTCTGGGTCACGCTGCCCATCACCGCAATCAGGAAGTAGCCAATCGAAACAGATGAAACAAATAGATGTCAGGGACCTGGACCCAAGGGCGCTTCTCAACATGCACTTGACCGTACTTGTGTTCTGGTGAACCCGTTTTATATCATCTCCCATTGCTGAAGACAAGGTCCAATACTCAAGAACAGAAGGACGGTAAAAATCCCTCAGATGCCGCTCTGACCTTGCCACAAATATCAAGGCTACATCGGTTACATCCTTGCCAAACGAGACCAATCCCATGATCCATTGCTCCTCAAGTTAGTTTTTGGGAGGCAAGTTAGCAAGACCGGTCTTGCCAAGACCACAAGTACGATCTTTGCGATCTTGGTATTGAGAAACACCCCTGATCTCACAAAGGGTCCATCTGTTGTCCCCTGAATCAACCTCCAGTAAGAACATCCAGCGTAATACCAGCACTGAGTGGGAGCTGACAAGACCGCAACCGAAGAGTCTCTTGTGGAAACTCCCATCTTCGGATCCAGGCACATTTCACCACAGCTCCGGCAAATCGCTGATCACTTGAGTCCCCAGGCGACCCTACGGTCACGCTCTGTGTCGACAGGCCCATCTGTCACCTGCTAAAGACCCTCCGCCAGTGGCGCGGGGGGGGGTTGGTGTAAACAGGGTCTGCTAAGAGGGGGGCAATGTGCTCGCTGGGAGGCCACTCGGGAAGGGCTCAGAGTCTCCTGCCTTAGGACTTCCATTGTCTGTAAGTCACTGCAGGTCGAGGAACTTACTAAAATCCATCTTCTCATTGCCAGGACTCATCTGCAGCCTATTGCAGGCAGTATATTCCATCAGAGTACAAGCACCATAGCAGATTGAGGGCATTTAAGAGACACATCTTTTTGGGCTGCCACACGCGCAGTCGGGATAGGATCCCCCCCCCAATGCTGGAGGCAAAGGGCAGCAGGCATGCCCACGGCGCCGCGCCACGCCCCCCCCCCCCCAAAAGGGCAGTGTCGCATGCCAAACCTCTCCAGAGACGTGCTGTTAAACAGTAAGGCCCACGTCAGACACGGAAATAAAATGCCCGGCCCCAGGGCCCCGCAGAGCCTTTCCAAGAAGGGATCCGTCATCCGCTGGTGACCCTAGTCCCATCCCTGCTGTGTGAATTAGCAGCCTGAGCATAGAGGCCGAGAGAATGCAAATCAGCCTTCCCCCAGCCCCCCCCCACAGCAGGGGCGTGGGTGGAAAGCAGCAGAGAGCGCGGCGCGGCGCTCCATGCAGCCCGCGGTGTGCTGCTGTCTGCCCAGGAATCAGCGAAACCAGGAGTGAGGGATGAAAATAGACGAAGAGCTGCTTCTGTTAGCCAGCCAGTGCGGTGAGGGCTTCCCACACTCACATGCCCCCTGCTGGAGGAGGGTGCACCACAATGCAGAGTCACGTGACCCCCTTCGGAGCAGCGCTGACCCCGCACGAGGACCTCCGAGCCCCATCTCGGGCCTGCACTCTCGCTCATTAAAGATTAAACGTCTCCACCGATGTCAGGCCACATCCAATTCCTGTTTACTGAAAAGCTGTCTCCAGGAAAGCTTAAACCTTTGTCTCTCTTTGACTGGGACATCTTCAGCTGAGACCTCCCAAAGTGCTCGCCAGCGGAAGCGTAGGGGGAGAATGGACTGAAGGACGGTGGTTCACACAGATAGGCCAATGCAGTCAGAGCCGATAAGAGCTTCAGATTCACAACCCAAGCCTGAATACAGCGCTGCTCTGCAGCGTACGATAAAGGATGCCAATTTCACTCGCTAACATTCTGATGCAAAGGAAGACCCCCATCCATTGGCTGAAGTGGACTTCAATCCAGGATGAACTGCCAATCAAGAGAAAAGCTCATATCCCACCCACCCGGTCAGCAACCTAAAGATCCCCTTTAAGGAGGTACTGATAATGAAGAAAGACTTACCCGTCTCCTGAGGGCTCTCCGATTCCACGGCCTCAGTCCCGTCCATGCTGTCCTCATCATCACCCACTGCCTTTCCTCGGCTGCGGGGCCTGAAAATTATGAGAACAATGCATCCATTAGTCTCACAAACAGACGCTATTTCAATTATTCTTGATGTAGGGTGGAGCCTAAAGCATCAGAAGGGAGGGGCAAAGACCATGAGTGGGAGGAGCCTATAGCTTCAGTAGGTAGAGGTACAGAGCATAAATGGACAAGGCCTAAAGCATAAGTAAGGAGGGGCACAGGGCCTGGGTGAGCAGAGCCAACAGCATCAGCTGGAAGGGGCACAGGGTGGGTAGAGCCTATGTCATTAGATGGCATGGATATAGGGCATGGGTGGGTGGAGTCTACAGCATCAGAAGGGAGGAGCACAGAGCCTGGATGGATAGAGGCATAGGACATGGATGGGTTAGGCCTACAGCATCAGTAGGGAGAGACACGGGGCCAGGATGTAAGCAGAGCACAGAGTATCAGCAGGGAGGGGAACAGAGCTTGAATGGGGGCAAACCTTATGGCAGGATGCCAGGATGGGTGGAGCCTACATCAACAGCAGGAAGGAGCATAGGACGTAACAGGTTTCATTTATGATTAAAAAGAAAAGATATTACTGTCGGGCCCTTGAGGAAGGCCCTCATAACAGCAATATGAGCCACTATAGGGCAAAATGAAAGGTTCCCTATGCTGTACAAATGGCATATAAAATCATTATCAGCACCTCAACAAGTAAGAAGGCTTTCATGTCAAGAGAGGGCATGGCCATACACATAACACATTATGAGCAATTATTTGGCTGTATATTCACAGTAAATCACTGTTAATCAAATACCAATATTCGCAGATTCAGTCACGAGTAGCGAGTCAATGAATGGACAATGACCTTCAGACGAACTGACCTTCTACCCTTCATACAGGCTTCAGGAACACATGGGACGTTTTAGGATCAACAAACTGGTTAGACTGACTGACTGGGTCAGGCTTCGTGATGTGGGTCAGGCCTTCTCGTTACATCTACCGCACTCTCCACACTAGCTTCCTGCTCTCCATCACAGCGACACCAGCAGGCTGTCACCAGGACTCTGCAGCCATTGGTATGTGAGGGGCAGGACTGTCCAGCGTGTCGATCCCCAGCCCCTGCTCCCAAAGTCCCCGGAATGGAGACCCTAACCCTAACCCTTCACCCATTTTGCGGCTTGTGGCTCAGGCTGGGCCTTGTTCGCCAGGCTGCTCTGCCATCGCAGGGTCGAGTCCAGCCACCCCCTCATCCTCTCCGATGATGTCAATGCGGCAACGGGGCCATCTCTCCTATACACCGGCAGCCAATAGTGCAAGAGTTGCCCGCAGCCAGTACTTGGCCGCCCGTTGCCATAGTAACATCATCTCATGTCTGGCAACTGACGCCAAACCTCCAGAACAGCGAAGTACATTTTTTAAGAGCAGATGGAAAAGTAGTGCTTTGGACCAATTTCTTACATCGATTTACTTTTAATGTACTTTGTTATTTTAATATAAACCCATTTTCACAAGACAAATCAAATACACCAAACGAAGACATTCACATTCACAAGAAAAGGAAAAAAAGGAAGCTATTTCTGACAGAGTAGGAGCGTAAAATCTTGTTAGTCTGAGGGTGACTGACCCTTGACCTTAGAGAAATATCTTTTAGTTTAATCTATGGCGGCTTCAAAGCCAGCACAGATGGAGGACAGCAACGTCACTAGCAGGCAAAATGCATACATCACCACATAGCTTCATTTCTGAAGCAGAGAAGGGACACGAACAGCTTTTATGGAGCGGTACGGCTTTGCTCAGTAAGGCGGCCATGTGCTTGGGACCGCTGATGCGTAAACGTGGTGCCTGTCTCACAATCACAGCAGGCCCCCCAGATGCTGGGAGGTCTCTGCGCAGTTGGGGTTCACTCCCTCGCTCCATCTGACTCACATGGGCCTCTCCGGACACGTTACCCATCCTCACCGCGGGATACTCCCGCTCTGCAGCTCAGCTGAATGGCAGAGGACAGCGTGCGCGCCGGTCCAGTCCCGTAGTCACTAACATGCGCAGTTACTCAACAGCCGCCTCCATCCTTCACTGCGGGTGAGATCATTTATGTGGCGTATATGCTGCAGAAGATCCTGAAGGCTGGCTGCTCAGAACGAGTGCTTATAATCCTAATAATACCGTAGTACGTTAACCATAAATGCTGTCAAACAGGAAACGACATGGGGCCTGGGACCAAAATATATTAATAAGGGGTAGAAGAAAATATTTTCAGGACGCCATGATAACGCGCGTGACTCATGTAACTTTGACATAAAGACTGAGCCAAAAAAAAGGAGGAAAAAAACAGAGAGTCATGACAAAGAAAGAGTTTCAAGTGCTGAGGTAACCAGGTCAGGATTAATTACACAACAGTAAAAATATATATCCTTAGGAAAAAAAACCCAAGGGCTTCAATAACATGAAGCCTGCATGATATGAATCCTGATATGGTCAGCGGCGCGGGAAGACAGTTCCTCGCATTCAACACTTAGAAAAATCCCCGCATCGCAGCCGGCCCATTTGGTGGAAAGTGTGGGGTTTTGGGCGACTGAAAGCCCGCTCGGCAGATTTCAGAACGCCTCACGTTGCAAAAAGCAAAAAACGAAAAAAAAAAAAAAAAAAAAAAATCCCCCATACACAATAGACAAACCGTAAGCTGCATAACTTTGTAAATTCATTAAAATGGGGTTGTGCAAGGATATGAAGCCAAATAAAACCAACTACCAGGCGAGTCTTTAGAGAGCCTTAAAATTTAAAGACTGAAACTGTGTGTTCCGGGCTGCAGGTCCATTTCAGAACCCGGTCCGGTTGTAAAATTTTACGGTTAATTCAGCATGCTAGGATCGTGATGAACTCAGCTTTGAGGCAATCAGAGGAAGCCTGGCTGCTCTGAAACCAGCCCAATGTTTTTTCCCATGTTTGCAGACTTTTTGGTCCATAGCGACTTGCACGCCGTTCACCTGTCTGACCCCAGGGGCAGCCGTCACTGTATAGCCGTGTATGTGACCAATCACCTGACAGTGAAGGTGGGGGTCTGAGAGGTGGCCTGGGCAGACTGTAAACTCAGGGGCAGGGCCTTAGCCCTAGAGGGGTGGGGTATGGGGCAATTCTAGGATTTTTTTTTTTTTTTTTTTTTTTAAGGGGGGGGCTAATTCATACAGAGGGACCAGCCTTATCATTAGCCAATGATATGTTTTGAATCAGTGATTGAAGGGGAGGGGCACTCCGGGGGCCAACCAGCTTTCAGCTAGGGCCAGTACCACATATGGCCCCGCCCTCAGGGGGGACCTGTGCAGTTACAACCATGGCAAAAAATATCCCGTCCTGCCTGCTACTCACATTACCGCCACCTAGTACATAGGACTTGCAATGCTGGTACGTCACCGTACTACTAGAATGTAACTATAAAATTATGCATATACATATTGATTATTATTTATAAATTTCACAATTTCCTTATCCCTATTCCGAAGTGCGCAGACCGTTTCGTTGTTTACAGAGAGACTGCATTTCTGTGAGTGAAGACACTGCCCCCAAACACACACCCCTCCAACCACAGCGCAGTCTTCCAGGGGGGAAAGAAGACAAAAGCAGAGGCCCAGTAGCAGCGGCGGCATTTCGGCAGGGCCGCTGTGTGACGCCGAGATCGTGCCGTAATCCACAGCCCCTGGGAGCTCGCGTGCCGTCCTAGCCACCACGCGGCGAGGACGCCCACCACGCTGGGGAGCGGGGTGTAAATCCCTCGCGGGAACAAAGAGGGGCCCGAAGGCGGGGCGGAGCGGGGCCCCCAGGGGCCGGCACGGGCCACAGGACTACGACATCCGTCTCTTTTTATGAGTCACTGTGACTAAACTGCGTGGCCGCGCATTCTGAAAAGGGAGCAGAACATCATACAAGCTGTCTGCGTAGGGGCAGAGAGGTAGGAGGGCAAATAGCTGGGTGGATCGATGAGAAAGAATGGATCATGAGAAATACAACAACAAAACACACTCAGCTTTGCACTATTCAAGGCCTCTGTACAGTCCAGGCATTGGGGGGTGGGACACATCAACCAAAGAAAACAAAAGAAAATCCCAGAACGTGTATCGGGGTTCCAGGAAAGATGGCCATAAAAACAGCCATATGCGTCCAGGGCGGACAGAAAATGCGCTTCCGCAACGACAAAAGAGGCCATTGCAAGTTCCTGCTGCATCTCAGAAACTTTCCATTAATATTTCATGCGAGCCCCTTCGTTTCATACATGACGAGACAAACCAGGCAACAAACAAAAACAAACAAAAACAAACAAACAAACAAACAAACCTTCTGCTGCGGCCTTTCATAATGGAAAGGAAACCAGCCCTTTCTTTACAGAACAAAACCTAATGGGGGTGCGGGGAACCCAACCCCCCAGCCCCGTACATTATAACTTAGCCTCATGATCCCCCTACAGTGGGGGGGAGGGGGGGGAAGAGAGAGAGAGAGCGAGAGAAAAAGCTCTTCGGTAAGTAGTTCCAGCTCAGAGAGCAAAAGGGAAATCCTGGCACGGAGCGGTTGGCCGCTGAAGGGCACGCCCCCCTCCGCACAGCGCCAGGCTCCCAGCATGCACTTCACTCCATCGCTCCCCGCTTCTCTTGGCAGCCTGTAGTTTGGGATTCGGCCCCGTTAAACGTACTGCGCCAAAATAATATATTCATGCGCTGAAGTATTTTTAGTTAGTCTCACACAGGTCCTGCAACCGAACGGAGCTGCATTTTCCTGGCCTGTGATGCCGACTCCTCGCTGCCAGCTCTCTTCCTTCGTAATTAGCCCTAAAGGAGACGCCGAAGAGCAAACCAAACGCATCTGACACATCCGGAGTCTCCATAAAAGGTTTTTTCCTGTCCCGACATACTGAAGAAATTCTTTACTCGGCTACTCTTTTTTACATACACGCTTACGACCCAGAAGCGGATTATTTAGAGAATCTAAAAGGTGATTATTGACAATTATCTAAAACCTGGGACAAATGAACCGTGCCTAGATGGTATGTTTGTGTTTTAGTATTTACACAAACATGCTTTACATCTTCCCTGATAGGACGTGTACGTGTAATTGTCAGGCATGACATGCAGGGCCATCCCTTCTGATGAGCCAATTAAGGCTAACTGACAGGGGGGCTGGGCTGGACAGCAGAATGCGCCGTGGATGTGACCAGGAGAGGTGTGTCACAATGAGAGATGTCTGAGCATTACGCACATCGCAGTCACGTGCTAGCTGCTTCACACTGCGGAAACCATTATCGCACGCACACACAAACGTTTGTTTACCTATCACCGGGAGCACCCGCTGACTTGTTTTAATATGAAATATGCTGCCTAATTTTGCCCCGAGACACAGTGAAAGCTGATAAAGTAGTTTCTGCAGTCTGATTAATGATGAAAGGTGTTTTAAGGCACAAATTCGTCCCGGCGTTTAGCGTCCGCAATGGGATTTTTAAGGTTAGGGTTAAACGCACAGGTACACGAAAGGAGGAACAGCACCTCATGGTGTGTTACAGACGGGGAGACCCCACTGTTCCTAACACAGACAGGCACAAAGGACAGGGCTGGGCCAATCCCGTCACGTGACACCAGCTTGGCCAGCATATAAATCCAGGACTACGCCTGCATAGTGACCTATGCGTGTCACGTGACCTGGACACATAGTATAAACCTAAAGAGCAGGCTGTTGATTTGGGGCGGGGAATCCAAGAGCCAATCAGACACAGGCATGTTGCCAAAGGGACACCCGGCAGGAGCTGTTTACAGACTCACTGGATCCCACGCTACAGGCAAGAGGTCAGCAGAGAAGATCCGACTGGCTCATTTTAGTGGTATTTCAAGTCTTCGACCTATCATTTATCAGGAGTTTATGGGCAGCAGGTCGAACCCTAGAGGGGTTACAACCACTTACCATAGTTAAACAATTACACGGAAGAGCATGGAGTTTAATTGTAGAGAACCATAATCATAACAATACATTTCCAATGAATCTAAAGCAAAGAACCAAGCCATGGGTTTAACTGCATGCTGTCAGCTCAGCTCCAGGTGCATCAGCCCAGTACTTATACCTCATAGCGCTGTCACTCAGCCACCAAAAATGACACGACGTGTGGAAGAACCCCTGCCCCCATCTGACATGACCTCCAATCATTTTCCGACCCTTATCTGCAGATTGGAGACACGCATCTGTAATCCGTGTGCCAGGGTCACGCAGCGATACCGGGGGAGACGATTACATTTCCACCTGTCTAATATCAAGCCCCCTGATCTCAGCGCGGTTGCCACGGCACACATGAAGAAAACAAGCCTGAGGGGGCGTGATACGATATCAATTTCACGCCGCACCTACTTGTGTTTGGCTCCTGTGCCTTGCCGGGCCGGGCGGAACAAGAGAGACATGCATTCAAGGCAGAACCACAGATGCCACCATAGCGCCTCCCACAGGACGGGAGGGAGGCATGCACTCTTTATCCTGTCGAGCAGCCATACAAAAGCAGACAAACATTTTGTAATTTAAGCACAGTCTCACCCAACCCTTAACACAGACAAGCTGATTTAGGCCACATGCTCCAACAGCCACCCCAGACCTAACCGGCCCCCACCTTTGTCATCATGATTGCCACCTGACCTGTTCACACCCCACTTCCTGTTGTGATAGGAAGGCTGCGGATTGGGGGGGGGGGTGGGTGGCGGCCCTGAGGCACCTGCCAGCAGTAAATGCGCGCAGGCTGAATTATTCATGCACTTAATAAACGGGGGACCGATTTGACAGAGTGCGATGCAGACGGACGGGCGCTTGGCCGGAAGGCGTTATGTCGCGCAGACACTGTGCCGAACGCGCTCAAACGCCCAGAGGCAGGATGCCGTCGGCCCACCCCAGTCACTCCGGCGTACGCCTGCCTCAGATATAATCCACACCGAAATCCCAAGCTCTCCGGGTCGAGGAAAAGGGATCACAGGGGAAAAGAACATCATGGAAAGACACCAGAAAGGGTAACGCAGGCTGGGGCCTTTTAGGCAACATGGTGACAAGTGCCATCCCCATTTTCAGAGTCGGTAAACAACGAATTGATAAAATCAAGAAAAATTGATTATTAAAAGTGTTGGCAACAAATTTTATTATTGATTCAATCTGTGGTGCTATTAGTGCGCAACTCGCTACGTCGCGGAGAAGTTTACTTCACCTGCAGACGGAGCTGAACGGAGCACAGCCAAAGGCGTGGTGGAGGAAGAGCGGAGGCCATATTTTCCAAATAAAATTAAACAAATGAAACATGACAGAGGTGGAGAAAACTTTTGACGGAAGTCGTCAAAGTGTGGGAGCACTTTACATTACAAAAATGTGAAAAATGGTGTGTGAGTGTGTGTTTCACTCTTATTTCAGTTTAATGTTGTTTTTTGTATAGCACTTGGTCAGTTTAAGTGGTGTTTAAATATGCTGCATAAATAAACTTTACTTTGACATAAGGTCAGAGTGATGACACTGCACTGTGACAGAGTAGCCCGTCAGGAGCGGCACACACACGCACACCCCATCTGCCGAAACGAAACCTATTCCCCAACCCATTCTCTGTTTGCCCTGTTCTTATTTCAGCGGCGAAATGCCATGTTAGGTAGCTAAGGGTGCACACTTGCCTGCCCAGATAGTCCCATCTTTCGCCATGTGAGTGAGGTAGGATGAGTTGCATTTAGACAGGGATCAAAGTAACTGCGTCTTTGAGTCTATGAGATGTCTATGAGTGTCATGCAAGATCACTTTTGTGTATTACTGTAAAGTGTTAACGTTGAAACAAATTCTGTTACCAGGTTTTTTGATTTGCATTTTTCTTTGTATAGTTTCTTCCTCCATCAATTTAGATAATGTTCTGATTCTGAATAAACGGGTGGAAATAAAAAATTTCTTTTACTTCACCTGCGATTAATCGATTAATTCAGCGATTAATCGAAAAATTAAAATCGACAGATTAATCGATCATCAAAATAATCGTTAGTTGCAGCCCCAATACCACTCAAAAGGAGCTTTCGAGTTCCGGTTCCATGTCTCTAACAGCAAACAGGAGCAGCGCAGATCTGTGACCTCGAAGCTTTAACGGTGGAATGTTCTGGAAACATTTCTCGCATTTATAGCTAACGGTGACCCCCCCCCCCCCCCCCACCACACATGAAACAGGATCCTGGACAGGAAAGGGTTAACCCTACTTCTTTCGGGGCTTGGGCGGGGCGGAGACAGCATCCTTGCGAGGCCGGCCACGGGGGCGCTTGTCTGAGGGGGCGGGGCTGCCCGTGGGGGTGGCCCCCCCGCCGGCTGGCGGTGACGACGATGACGGTCCGTGCTCAGAGGCCTCTAGAATCTTGTCCTCTGATGACATTCTGTGGAGCAGTGAGAGAGGAGGAGGAAAGCAAGGGGGGGGGTTGAGAGAGAAGAGGGAGAGGAGGAGTGTGGGAGGGAGGGAACAGCGAGAGAAATTCCCATCAGCCCTCGGGGCACATACGCTCACTTTTCCAACTCCACACACGCAAATCAGCCCGTTGACGCTGACCTCTCCCATCCCGCCACCCAACACCCCCCCCCAAACAGGACCCACCCTGCAGAGTCGCAGAGGAAGCAGAACACAGATGACCGACATAACCGTTGTCTTCATCGTGCCTGTGTACGAGCACGATACCAAACAGGGGCACCACACTCAACCTCACAGCACCACAAGGACCATCTCCACAGACAGAGATTCTAATAGAACAAAACAGCAAAATGACTCCAGAACCTTCTCTGGAATTTACCGACACTAACAATGTAGGCCTGTTTAGGGAGCCGAACGATCCGTGTCCTCCGGTACGCAGAAACAATCGAATGGATGACGAACCCAAACTCCAGACTGTGCAAAAGCCATAAAATAAAAAAGGCGAGCTTCGAGGTGACGTTTACGGGCTGGGTGCCGTGGCCCGTAGCCCCAAGTGACGTCCCACTCTCGGTACAGTGCCACCGGCATGTGGCGTCAAGGCGACGCGGCCTTTCCTCGGCACCCTCTGAATAAGGCCTGACTGGCTCGTTAGGTTAGGAACAGGTGCGGGTAAATGGGGTGGATGTTCAGCATCAGCGCTGACTGCTGCCCCTACTTCTCATCTAAGGTCACACTACAGTGTCATTCATGCATTGATTAAAAAAGCAAAGAATGAACAGCTTGCTTGTTACAGGCTACTGAAGCTGACGACATGGACCGGTCTGTTGGTAACCCTGGTAGGCCCTGGAAGTGGTCCACAAATTGTACTTTGCATGAGCCTTCATCTCCCCTCCCCCAACAGTCCACGCCCAAGCCCGGGGGTGGGCGGGGCCTGCCTTTCTTGTGAGTAATGAGCAGCTGTACAGAGGAAATCGTCACGGGAGCCCCGCCAGGACAGAGTGTGCTCACCCCTCCCCCACCGGCTCTCCGTGAGCAAGCTGCTGTGTTTTGTTTAAAATTATCCCTCTGTGCAAATACGCAGACTGCTATAGTCTGTGGAGTATCACAAGGGAGCCCCCTGGTGTCCTGGAGGACCACAGAATACATTCCATACACCATCTTTTAGTTTGGCAAAAAAATAACAAAAAGGGTTTTTCATTTAATGTCACGTGCAGGGGCATTATGCCCGGATGAAGCCTTTGACATTCACAGGCCGGCTCGGGCCAATCCTGGTGAAGGGGTGGGACTCCAGAGGGGCGCAGAGGGGTCACAAGGGTAGGCCTCGGTATTGCTTTTCAGCACTTAGCACAGCTATTTGGGAAACAGCTGGACATGCCAAACTGTACTTCAAAACAGTTACAGTAGGACATGGAGAAAATGGGTGGCCATACCTGGCCTTACAGTCGCATTACTTTTATATTGCACATATGAAGCAAATACTGAAAATAGCATTACTGAGCCCCCCCCCCCCCAAAAAAGGACTTATGAGACCAGCACAGCACTCTAAATAAATCTCTCAGACACCATTTCTTGCAATTTCCAAATCAATTCAAAATACATAAACCATGTGCCAGCAAGAGCAATCAGTCTGTAGATATGTAAATAAGCACACCGCCAGGTCAGCGCTTAAACTGGAATTACATTAACAAGACCATTAGGGTGTATTACTCATCTAAACATCTAAAAGATGCTGGAATCCATAGATGCAGTCCCACAAATGATGGGAGTTTTGCGGAAGTCTTGTGTCCTCCCCAACGTGCTTCGGCCGGAACGAGCTCCAAGAACGTCACCGGAACATCAGAGCAGGGAGGGAACATAGAAGGCTTCTGACACCAGCGGGTACCGAAAGGCTCCTTAAAAATTCAGGCTGGGGCGTTTTGAGGCTGGCACCAAATGCCATCGATCAGGCACAGTCGCCAAAGCGTAGTTACAGTATAGTGTAGTATAGCCAGAGCATAGAAACAGTATAGCGGCGTTTCATAGCAGAGCCAGACGGAGAGAGAGCAGTCGCAGGTGGAGCTGATTGAGACGGCGCTCGGCATGGCCACTTCAGCTACTCAGGACATAGGTGAAGAACTGAGAAATGTTTCCCAACAAGACAGACCTTGACTACATTACAAAATGCCTGGCACGTATGAGGTCCCCATTTAAGGGACTCCCCCAGACTTTGCCGCCGATGCTACAGGGCCAGTAATTAAAGTGCCTCGCTACGGTTGCTGAAAACATGCCTGTAGAACAAATAAAACGCACATTTCCATTCATTGCTATTGCTACACATTACAAAAGTAGCTTAATGTGCTGAGCCAGGATGCCGTATCCAACCCACATCACCCTGACTGCAGTAACGGTTAAAATTAGGATGGTTTCTATAGTGTTCGATGGCGCAGTCGTGACGTACAGCTGCAGGGGCGGCCCAGGGGAATTATGGGCAGGGAACGAGGTAGGCGGTCCTGTCCGTAAAAACGTTACATTACGTTACACGTTAACTATGGCGACATCGCACTGTTAATTACTCATGTCGAAGGGAACCAGAGATAACTCTATAATGATTAACCTGTCATGCATGTAACCCATTTCCCAATTTAATTATAGGACTAATCTGTTTACCTAATAACGCTGTCACACCATTTCAAAGATTTCTCTTATTCTACTGAATCTTCACTCCGAGCATCTTAATTATTAATATAAATATATTATGGATGTGAAACATGGTTCTTATACTGTGCCATGTCACGATGGGTCTATTTACAGGCATTTAATGTCACACGAGTTTAAAAGGCAGCGAATTCTGTCGCATTACGGTCACACATGCAGAAGTTTGCATGAAACTCCAAGCACGTGCATCTACCACTACCCATTACCCAGCCCTGGGTTTTGCGGTAAAAAGGTTTCTAGCTCAAAACTCTGGATGAACCCCACTGTTCAGCCCAAGGCACTGAACAAATTACTTCAAGGAAATAAAAAACGGTGGTATTCAGAGTAACATTATTATCCACATAAATAGCCGCGAGGCATCTCCTAATTATTTTAACACTTAAACACATCACCAAGACAGCCAAGGATGGCCCTAGTGACCTGGGGGCCTATGGTCGTCTGTCTAGGGCTTGAACCCCACTCCTGGCAATAAAACTGTTAACCTAATTACCACGCTGCCTTCATTAAACCGGCCAGTGGGATTCAGAGCCTTCTGAAGATGCAGTGTAATGGGAAAAGCTGTGGACCCAGACACAGACCACTGCTGGTTCCAGCACCGACATGGACCATGCAGTGATAGACACAAAGAGACACTTCACAAGAGCAACCCAGTTACGTAAGCAGACTACAGTCTCGGTGAAGACAGCCACTGCGGTGGGTAGCAGCTTCCTGTTTTTTTAACCAGGTACTGGACACATACGAAACTGGTGTGAACATTAAAAACTGGTTCAATCCCTTGGTTGGCAGCGTCATTCCACCGTTGACCCTGAGCAAGGCCCCCGAATTTGGGTCTGATGGCAGTGAGGGATGGAGAATAAGCTGCAGAGGGTTACCTAAAGAGACCCCACCCCCCCCAATCTCCATCTTGCGTGGTAAATGGTTTCAGAGGCCGAAGGAATGAAAACAATGGAAGGAACAGGACAAAAGAGGGAAGGCAGAGGATGGGACCAACAGCTCTTGGACTGTGGGCAGGGTGTGTGGGGGGGGCTGCTGCCATGTTGGGTGCCACAGCGAAAGGTGACGGCCTGTAGTTTACATTTGTGATTATTAATTTAGTAGAAGCTTCTGCATCCCCCCGGAGGACCCCGGCTCAGCGCACACACCTGCAGGATCCCTCCGGCCGCCCCCCACGCTCACTCCAGGCACCTATACAGATCCCCCTCCCCCAAAGCTCATCACGGACAGACACATGCCCAACTCTCAAAATCCCTCCATGAAAATGACGACGGCGCTCCGCGATACTGCGTCACACCAAAACTCGAAAGCGATTCTGTAATACCACATCAGGAGTGAACTGCGCATACCTTAAAGCGACCTTTCAGGGAAACGTGCTGTAAGCCTGCGTATTCTGGATCACATTAATCCATTCGCACACTTAAGGTCAGAACTCTGCAAGGACAGAACAAAAACCAAAGAAACAGGTAAACGCGTCTTTAAACGCCTCATTCTGGTAGAGCAGTTGCCCCGAATAGCAGTGCAGAAAGAGGAATGACGGCAGAGGGTGAGGAACATCACTGGAGCAGGGTCTTATATAACACCTTAACCATCTCGGTCTGGGTCTCACCGGCACAGACATGACCAGCACAACGGCAGCACGGCGGGTCTTTAAAAAGGCCCCGCAAGCTCATCCGGACAGCCTGTTTACAGTAACCTTAGCTGGCCGTCGCGAGCTAAAGGGGGCAACTGGACAGATGCCTGTACCTCTACGGTACAGGCTGAAGGACTCTGGCAGGGGATACCTTTCACCTGGCACTGTCTGGGACGGGCTGTCCCGACCCACAGCCGGGGCTTTTCAGCAGCTCATGGGCTAACGACAGCCAGATAAAGCAATGCTGTGCTGTGAAAACACATTCCCAAAAATGTTTCTATTTAACTTCAGATGAAGCCTTGTTTAACTGCTGCTAAGGGGTGTGATCTGTCCTTTATAATCCTTTGGAACCTCCCAGGAGTGCTAATAATTTTATCCTCACCCTTGTTCATTGCTTATAGTTTCTTTCCAAGTCTTGCACTTTGCACACTCAACGGGGGTTTGTGTATGATTATTAGACACGTGGGAATTGCAAATAGTCTGAAAGCAGTCGGACGGTGAGCTGGTGCCTAACTAGCCAACTCAAAACCTGCAATTTCAGCTCCAGAGTCAAGTGTTTGCTCACCTCATACAGTAACTAGTTACCATCACATGGCTGCGATGGTCATTAGCACTCCTGAAACCCTCATTAAGACCAACTACAGGTCAGCTGGGTTACTCCATGTGAGTTCTCTCCTCCTACTAGATAGATAAACAAGGGTCAGGGCAAATCGCCCTACTTCATCTACCTACACGTAGCAGGGGGTTTAGGGCTCGGTGCCTGTGAACTCAAAGTCATGGGTTTGAATCCTACGGCTGGAAGAGTAATCACATCAGTGCTGGGCCCATGGGAAAGACCCTCAATTCATTCCATGGGTGCTGGATGCTAAAACTTTTCCGCACCTGGATCTCCCCGCTGGCATTTCTCACAGAGAGTAAGATTTTGGAGAATGACCCAATTTCCACCATGGGGCTCAATAAAGTAGCACTATTCTATTCCACGATAGCTGCCTAGCTCCTTGAGTGACAGAGCAGTCCGCTCAAACCAGCCAGCTGTGAAGTGATTCTCACAATGACTGAATGCCAGTATCCCCACCATCACTGATGGTACAGAAGCAGAGTGACCCGGCCAACAAACAAAAATTTGGAGCCATTCTGCACTAGAGTTGGGATGTCTTTAACTGGAAGCTACCGGAAAACTGCTTGACGTGAGGTGCAGAGGCGGCCATGATAATTATTGCATTTACACAATAAAGCAGGCTAAAATAAATGCTCGCCATGCTGCAGCTGAGAGGGTGATAATGTCAACCTGGGTTACCGAAAGCCATATTTGGTCCAATGTGCAACGACCGATGGTGACCATCTGCATAGTGATAATATCCATCTGCATACTGATAATAAGGACGACTCTGGGCTGTGTGTCAGTGCTCCCCAGGTCCGGCATAACGGACTGATTTTGGCTGACTCACAATTTCTGAAAAAAGCCCCAGAATGTCTTTTTTTTGGGAAAGTGGGGGGGGGGGGGGGGGGCCGTGAGTCAAGGCCTTTCATGCCACCGGTTTTGGGTTTTTTACGGAACTGCCCCAGGTGCTCCTCACCATGTT
>JAODKM010000075.1:5487038-5497152 GCA_026780845.1 Petrocephalus sullivani
GGCCGGGGACTAACGAGTGATTCGACATAGGGAGGTTTTCGTCTTAAGGAAGGTCGACTTAGCGAGGTCCGACTGTACATATCTGATGTAGTGCCTTTCTGCCAGCCAAAACGGTTGATATTCTCAAATTCAGACAACGTAAGACGGGCAGAAACAAGGAGAGGTACTTATTTTGCCAGGTATTACATCATTTTCTGTGAAAAGCGTCTTCTGATGAATCTCTATGGAAAACTGCCAGAACCACATGTATAGTGACTGTTTGATTCATTTTTTTTATTTTCAGAGTTTAGAACCCTGGCTTAACATGCACAATCTAATTCCTTATAGTATCTTCTTCAGGAGGTGAGACCACACACAAAATAAATATAGAACAAATGGGCTTTATGTATTAGTTTATGTATTAGTACACTCAGTCCTGCTACAATGCGACTAATGCATTCCGGAAAAACCTCACATTCACTAAAATCGTGCCCAGTGACAGCAGCGGGTGGCATGGTGGTGCAGCAGTAAGCACTGTTGCCTCATACCTCTGGGACCGGGGGTTCAAGTCTCTGCCCAAGTTCCATGTGTGTGGAGTTTGCATGTTGTCGTGGGGTTTCTTTTAGGTACTCCGGTTTCCCCCCACAGTCCAAAACCACGCAGAGACTGATTGGAGTTACCAAATTGCCCATAGGTGTTC
This sequence comes from Petrocephalus sullivani, assembly GCA_026780845.1. Classification (NCBI taxonomy): domain Eukaryota; kingdom Metazoa; phylum Chordata; class Actinopteri; order Osteoglossiformes; family Mormyridae; genus Petrocephalus; species Petrocephalus sullivani. The sequence continues at coordinate 5,487,718 of JAODKM010000075.1, forward strand.
CTGTATCAGTAACACTGACCCTTTAGCTCGCTTGGTCATAGCGGTTATTCTGTGACTCTGCCACAGAGAGAAAGAGGAAAATAATAATAGGAGGAGTGTCACACTTGTCAATGAGCAGGGTGCAAAGACGCTGTGTGCTTTTCATTGCCATTAAAATGACAACAAAAGCAATTAAAACTGGCAAACTGAGCATCGACAAACATCTAAACTGTAATTGTTCACGAAACATAAAAGTAAAACGGTGAATTGTGTTGCTGCAGAAAGGCTTAAGCTCAAGAAGATCTAATCTTGAACAGAAGTGAGAGTGCCTCTGGGGCACTCGCGAAGGTGCGTAGCTTGGGTTGCTACAACATCGCCCCCTGTTGGTGGGAGGTGCACAAATAAACAGCAAGAAGGGCGCAGGCAGGCTGTGTTTTTATTCCCAAGCATCAATCATGAATTTACTGCCGGCGTGCCTCAGCTTAATGGGCTGCGGTGCGAAGCCCCTTTCATTCGAGTCCTGCGTTTAAACGAAAATTACAGCCATTGTAATAAGACGACAGTGAAGCAAACAGCTGGTCTATTTTAATAAGAAACGCAGTTTGGTTTTCCTCCCTCTATGAATAATATATCTGAATGGATTTATTGAAATGCCTTTTGAAGCAGAAGAGGCCGTTAGATCCTTTGTGCACCCGCTTCTGCTGTTTAAGCCCGATTTAACGACCGTGAACACAGTCATTATTCAGTGTAAAGTGTGTTCTCCAGTAAAAGTTAAGGAAGAAACTCAGCGGCGGTTGAGTTCTGAAAGGGCCAATGTCCAACTTACCTATCCTGTCTTGCTCTCCTTTATTTTTTAAAAAATGAGGTGACAGCAAAGCGTCGTCTATCTCAAGGCCCCAGAGATGCTCAAAGATGCTCAAGGCCCCAGCGGCAATGTGACTATTCTGCTGGGCATGGGATTTAAACCAGTGACATTCCAACCATACTGACTCACACACACCACTATGTAACAGGGCTTGGTGCATCCTGGATCTTGACTGGACTTTCTTAAATATCGATGAGTAGGACTTTGAGGGTGTCTGTGTGGACAGAAACCCACCGGGGTTCATTTCTGTCTCCCCTGTGACTCTCACTTTGACCTGAAGTACTATATTCCCCTTTGAGCTGATTAACTGGGCCTCACACATCATCACGTCCATAACTCACAAGCTCTGCACCGAGTCCCTCATGCAAGCACTAAAACCGCGTGGCTTGTTTTAGAGACCTGCTCTTGTTTCAGACATTTTGAGGAGAACCCCCGCCCCCCAAAAAACTCCATTAGCTGTTAATACCTGGTGTTCTTTGCTAGGGGAGAAGCTTTGATTTTGAAAGAGCCTTTGATCTTTAAAGAGATCATGCAATGAAGTGGTCTGCGCATTAGTTTTTGTTCTCCCCCATGTTTCTATTCCTTGTGTGTGTTTTTGAGGGAATATGTGTGGCTTTGCTGGTGTGTGCATACATGCACACATCTAATTCCTTTTCCACAATGTTTAAAATGCGTATCAGTCCTTGCTTTGTATTGTTGTGGAATCCGGCCCCCCATAAATCTCTCATTACGTATCAGAGCTGGTCTGCTTTGTTGTGGCCTTTCTGGTGGCCACTTCAAATGGCTTCTCTCTACCCTGCCTTCATGAAAACGTGCAGCCTAAACAGAGACGACTCAGGATTTCCCAGCCTTGGAAAATCCCAACGAACTGAGCAATGCCATCTAAATTATAATCTTTCTTTAAACATAAAACTAAAACAGTGAACTTTAATGCTGCTACAGAAAGACAGTACACTCAAATGGATTTCAATGGATTGAAAATCAAATGTTCTCATGCAGCTGCATAACTGAGGTTGCCACAATATCGCCCCCTTTTGGTGGGAGGTGTACAAAGCGCATGGGTGGCATGCAGACTGCTAACTCACTGCCTTGGAAAATCAGACCCGATATTAACGGTAGCAGTGAGGAGCCTAATAAGTGCAGCTCACACCCCAGTGGGGAACGAAACCCAGAGTGAGCACCCTTGCAGTGGCTTGCATATTTCTGAGTTTTCATCTAAGTACTGAAATGGTGCCTTACTGGGTTCTATGTGTCCCCATGCGGTACGCTCCCCTACAGCAATTTATTGTGTGAGAGAGTGCTTCCAAAAGCCGAGTTAATGGAGCAGAAACAGAACTGTGGAGCTTGTGTGGCGTTGCGATGTTGTATTTCTTGCTTGTATCGTGCGGACGTTGCGTGTGCATTGTGTGAATGTTGTATCTGTGTTCAGTGCACGTTGGCTACATATGGACCCAGCCTTCTGTCTTCAGTGGCTCTGTAATTGAAACAAATATGCCAGAGAGAGGAAGAAACGGCGACATTTAACAAGCAGCAAGGAAATGATTTATTACCTGTTTCTAATGGAATACTGTGTTTTTGAATATAATGAACTTATTTATCCAGACCTTGCATTCCCTGCTTGCATGTGGTGGGGGGGGGGGGGGTGTTGGACAGCCACAGGTGGTCCGGGAGGCCGTGGCTGAAATTGATACAACAGAATGTAAAACAAGCATTATGCTTGTTTTGTATTTGAAGAAAAAAACAGAATTAATGCTATTTTCACATGTAAACCTGCCAGCATTGAACACTGCAAAAGCACTTCTGATCAAGTGCGTGGGGGTAGGTGTGCGTTTCACATGAGGAAACATGACTAATTAGGAGCCCCGACAAAACTCATTTACTGTGGCAGTGAGTCCGCCACCTTATATTTTGGAGAAATTGCAGCAAATTTGACTTGAATCACGTTTGTCGCTAGTTGGGCTTCACCAGGCACTAATGGCCTCGATTGCGTTGTTATTAGAATTTGTTAGGTGAAATGGAGTGTGCAGATGTGCTGAATCACGGGTCACAGGGACGGCCTGTTATCATGTGGGGCACACGGCAGCCTGGCTTCGCACCAACGATGAACTGCACCAACACCCAGCATCCCTCTATCAGGAAAGATCTATGCCTGAATTTCAGGAACCCTTGTCACGGAACATGCCTAGGCCGCCACCCCCACCTCCCCGTCTCTGCGTTTAAAGTTTGCCGCAATCCTTATCAGGCTTTTCGTTGTTTATTGCAAAGACACTGGTCAGCTTAAGTATATTTCTTGTTAGCGACTTGCGTTCTCTGATGTGGTGCTGCTGGGATACGATCACTTTGTGCTGGCTAGCGTGTAGAGTCGTAAGGTTGTAGCTAGCTAGATGGTTGGCGGGGCATGTTGCTTCAGCATTTCCTAACGTCGGAATACGTGTGCGTTTGCATTTACATATTCAGCAGATTTTTGTTCACAGCGGTGGACACGCAAAGCAAATGGCACATCACAAACATACCTGCTGTCGAGGAGTCGATAATGCATAGGGGGAGCTCCCAATGAATGCAAGTTATTTTTTAAAATATTTAGTGTAGTGACTGTTTATGGCCAACAGGGGGCAAACTTTGGCTTGAGTGGTGGTAAACACAGTGTGCTGCTGACAGGTGAGATGTAGCTCTTACAGTAATTCCACTCTGCAGAAAAGGGCCGGCTGTGCTATGGGCCAGAGACCACGTAGCTTGTGGTCCAGCTGCATCCGATTTATAGCGTGGTGTTCAATCTCCGGCCTCTGCCTCCTCGTAACGCCTACAGCAGGTTCACTGCCAGGATGCTCCAGGCTGGCACATCGGCCAGTGATTTGTGGACCTCGCGTGCTCGTTTTCAGAGGCGGGAGGGGAGGCTTTGCTAAATGAGCCGTCGTCTGCCCGGGCTGGTCGATAGCCTCTCCCTGTACCGCTTGCACTGAACTTTTCGACGGATGAAGCAGTTTGCAGATTGGGGCAGCAGAAGCCCCTGGACAGAATTAATGTTTCAGTTTGGCACCTTGTGAACACAGGACTGTACACTGTTTGCAGGAATGAACGCTGGGAAGCTACCAGGAGAAAAGGAGACCTGTGCTTAATGTGCTAAATTGGGAGAATTGATGTTTGATTTGTTAATTTTAAAAGGACCCGCATACGCCATCTCAAGGCATTTATTTTCTGCTTGTTTCCAGTATTGGAAGTCTATAAAGGGATGAACTTACCAGTACAAATGGTCAGCATTATTAATGATCTCAGAGTAAATACAGTAATTGTCTTTTGGTCAATGCTTTCTCCTTGCTGTGGTTTTTAGCTGAAAACACTCCCCAGCCTCTCTGCATTCCCGGTCTTCTGCTTTCCCTGATGATAAGCACTGTGAAACGTTCAACGGGAATCATATGAAGCCTCCAGCGTCAGTGAACTAAGCGTCATTCACGTAGTCTTGCAAAGAGGGGTCAAAGGTCACTTTCTGCTATGCCTGTGTGGCTAGACCCTGAAGCCAGGCCCTGCTGTTTGACCAGCTAGTCAGGGAGCTCATCTGGGTGGCTTTGGGTGGCTGAGTCTTGCAGAAATGAAGCTTTAGGCATCACTGGTACGAGTCAGAGAACAGGAACATCACAATGTGTTAATTTCCACATATCCCAGGATTTAAACCAGCATTCTTATGATCATAGGCAGGGAGGTCTAACCCACTGAGCCACACGCTGTCTCTCCCATCCAGCTGTGAAGAGACTGACATGGAGATGTTTATTGGGACACCAAAGCTGACAGCCACTCACCGCTGTCATGTCTCCTGCAGACTCTCCCGAATTATCATGCGAGTAACATTCACACGTCCTCTACTCATGTCCTCCCTCGCGATTCCTGGCAAGGAGGCAGCCCGGAAGCCCTGTCTTTAATGCAAATCCGGTCCGTCCGCATTAATACCGGGAAGCCGACCGGGAGAGTGCATGGCGTCGGCCTGTCACCAGTGTCAACCAAGAATGACAAACTGTCTCCCGTTGACGGGATGGAACGAGGGGGGGGTGTCTCAACGGCCAGGGCGTCCCTCGTCCTGTGGCCGCACATTGGCCAATCACACGACTGTGAGGAAATGCGATTCATTAAGCTGGAATGCTGGAGTTTGAGAGACTAATAAAATAAGCAAATCGTCGCAAACGCGCTGCAGCTTCAGTCGTTCGTTTCCTGGATTAATAAGCGGCACGGTGGCAGATTTCTCGCGGCATTCTGACGGGATCCTGAAAGATGTTCCCATCTCTAGATCCGGACTTAGACGCATGGTCCCGTCTTCCCGCCCGTCTGCTCCCCACGCCGCTTCCTCTGGGAAAGTTCCGGAATTGCCGGCGACATCGGCTCGCTGCGGTCGATAACGGCGCGATCGTCCCTCATGCGACGGATCCTTATCGGTCACCCTCGCATTGAGTCACATCGCTCCTCCGCTGCTCGTTTTTCTAATTTGCATCGACTTGCATCTCGCGTGTGCCAGAATGCTAATCGCATCTGCCGAAGACGGCTTTGCATTATGATCGGCCGGATGCCGTTTGGCTAGGCACTATGAGGTCACGCCCCTAGGACCTGGAAGTTTGATTACCGTACTGGCTTCCTTCCATGCTCAATCACACCCCCCCCACCCCCAGGTGCAGAATAATCCACTGGCAAGACTGACATTCCATTATCACCCAATGCGTGTCTATATAAGGGCATGAATACCACTTCAAATCAAATACTAAGTACCCTTGCATAAGTAGTGTTTTTGCTCACTTCTGGACCAATCATATTTGTCCTTGGGGCTGAGCGACACCCACAAAGAACGCGGTTTATATGCACACTGTAGAGTGAGCTCATGGGAGTCTGAAAGGTTAGGAAGTGTTATTATTTGTGTTCAAATTAAATACCCACAATGCATGTTAAGGATTCCCCAAAGGTGTTAGTTTTTGCCATGTACGTAGAATGATGCAAAACATACATTTCTTAAACTGTAGGGCTCTGAAAAAACACAATATTTATGTGGTTAGAACTGTATAGGTAAAAATGTAAGAAGCGGTTTGTTTTAGGTTATTCTGAGATGCAGACCTCAGAAAATGAAATAAGACCTAATAAGAGAAGCTCCGTGAGTCATGGCAAAGCCTTGGATCAAGACAGCGTTTGTCTGGAGCAATTCATCCTTCCCAAATGGAATGTCGAAGGAATTATGGCAGGTGTCCTGCAAACAGTAAATTCTGTTTGTAGACGCTGTGGGCATCAGGTTCCGCTGGACAGAGGTGTGGCAGGGTGCTTAAACGGGAACCGCTATCCATCCTGAGGAGTGACAGACCAGCTTCATAGTGGCGGGGGGGGCAGAGTGCTTAAATGGGGACCGCTATCCATTCTGAGGAGCGACAGGGGTGGGGTGAGCTGGGTGGGGCAGTCACTGATGCAGTGGCTCCTGTCCTCCAATCTGGGACAGGCTTGGGGGTATAATAAAGATCCCCAGCCGCTTCTGCCTTTATCATCAGAGCAGCTGGGAAGCTGTCTGTGTTTGTCTTGTTAATTGGAACTTAAATGTTCCGGATGCACTCCGGTCCCAATCTGCTCACTGACAGCCTTTTTTCAGTGTTGATTAATATGTTCGCAACTAACACATCTGCGGAAATCAGGGAGAAGGAATAAAAACAAATGGAATATAGATGTACCTCATTAGAAGCATGGCGGTACCTTGGGGATTTAACAGAGGTCTCCAAGCTGTTTACCTTTCAGGGCCCTCATTTTCGGAGTCCGTCGTTCCTGCTGAGTCAGCGAAATGTGATGTCAGCGTCCGCCAAACGGGTCACCGAAATAGTAAGCGAATATGTGAGAAGAGCTTGGCACAGGCGTCACATGTGTGAGGGGAAACTCGGACAGATTACCTGTGGATGCTAGGGGATTCACAATGACCCAGGCATCTAATTACAGGGGAAAAAACCAGCTCTCTCTGCACCGCTTTAAATCACAGGAGTATTTTTTACAAGATGTAATTATAACTCGACCAGCAGGGATATGCCAGTCTGGAGCTAATTTTTGCAATTTAAGCTAAAAAAATTCCCATCTGATGGGTCAAACTGAGCTGATACTCAGAGACTTAGCTGATATGGCCATACTGCAACACTATAGGAGATACAGGCTTGGGTAGGTGTGTAATCCTCATATAAATATTAAGAAGTGGGCGTAAGTGCCGCTTAAATATTTTTTGTATGTTTTTGCAGTTTTTGCCTGCTAATGAAATCTTTATGGGGTCCAAGATCTCTGTAAAAGACACCATGCAACTGTACACATTCATAACATTCTTCAGAGGAACACTTTTTATGAGTGCCTGTGCAGGTCTTTGGCATGCTAATAGCACGTCCCAGGCACGCAAGTGAGAGGAGTCATGACAGATTTCTGCAGAGATGTTTTAGTGATTCGGCAGAGAGATACCTAATGAGTAAATAATACACTGTGACTGAGTACCACGGTGGAGTTCCTACTGACAGGCAGGCTCTGGGCTGGTCCCAGATCTCCCTGGACACGTTTACTTCATGCTATTTCATTCGTTATTTCCTCCCTTTGTATCGTGAAAGACCACTGGGACGCACTGTCTGCCTAATTCCTGGTGTGGATAATGAGCCCGCGGTTTTCATCGTGAAACTTTAAACCAGCCCCACCCCTGTCTCCTTTTGCCTTGGAGCAGAACTTAGCATGATCCATGAAATGAGAGCTTGGGAATCTCGCGCCAAACAATGTCGCATGGTGAGTTTGCATGGGCAGCCCTTTTTAGCATGGCTGGTCACATCGGTGTCACGCGCGGGTAACACAAAGGCCAGAGTGTCCGAAGCAATTTCTGCAACGAAACTGCTGCAGTCCTTCACATAGAAATATGCTTCCTGCTAACGTCTATACCCCGACAAGCACTCAAAATATGCCGGTCCCAATCGATATGTGCATGCATATAAATGAATGCATATCTACACCAGTGAACAATCAAATAGTGATTGCAGATGCAGATGCTGAGAACTGTGCACCTGAACCATAGTGACAATGTTATATGTGCCATAAAACCTGCTCATGGGAAAATCATTACTAGTTCATTTGAAAAGCATAGGCTGATTTTGCATGCTTAGAGCAAAGCACCTTTGTCAAGCATTAGGAAGGAATTTATATTTACCCTTATTTCCAAAAGATTCCACCTGTTTCAAAATAATCTTGCCATTTTTTTGTGTGTTTTCAACAGGATGAAGGTTACTCATAATTGAACTGTGGGTTAAAAGGTTCTCGGACAGGTCACCTCAGCCACAGTAATTATGATCACCAGTGACAGGCTTCTATACCCTTTATCGTCATTTGTATGAAAGGACAATAGTCCAATTATGTTTTCTTTGCGACAGGGAGGTTGTGTAAAATGCAGTGGACCTTGGCTTTTTCTTCTTCTCTGGACCGGTGCACAAACTTAACGGCTGCCGATAAATCCTAGTCTACACCTCAGACACCAACTTACTGCCGGCTGTAAGGACCGAGACTACGAGGGCTGATTGACTTTATTCTACAGCAGTAAAATCATTAAGAAAGGATAACAATTGAAATTTAAATTCAATTAAAATGAAACTAAACAAACCGAGCAATGATTTTATCGGCCGTTTCAGATTCATGTTTCTATCCTGCAGCTTAATTTTCAAGTCACATCCACACAGACTGTAATATTTTTATAAAATGACTATTAGGCTAAGTTAACCGAAATCGAAGTGTTGCAAACTGAAGGTGCGGCATGATTGAGTAGTCACGTCTCACCCTTTCGGCGGCAAGCCTTTAAATGTGCCATATGTTAAAATGTGTAATTTGGCGAGCAGCGCGGAGAATTAGGGAATACTTGTTGCGTACTTGGGACGCCGCCGCGCCGTCTTTGAAGCCGCGATCCGCCGGCCGGCCGCTCGCAGGCACGGCGCGCTGGAGCCCCATTGCTTATTCCGTCTCAGTACGCGATTCAGTATGCTGGGGTACAAATGCGGCATAAATAAAACAGCGCCGCACATTGCACCAGAGATCCGTCCTCTCAGGAGCAGACATAATTTACGACGTGCGGGGAATACGCCGCAAATATTGCTCATGCTTAATCACAGCCAAACGGCAGCGCGGATTGAATTGATCCAGGGCGCCACACGGACGCGCGGGCGCATGCACATGCACACACACTCTCTCACTCACACACACACACACACAAATATACGATCGCACACACAGGAGATCTCCAGTTACCCCTGCAGATATGAATGAGGCAGGAGGCTTGCCGATCGCCAGAGCGCGTGGCACGCACGTGCACGTGTGTGCATGTGCACCTTCAGTCTGGTTTCACTTTATCAGAACGGGAGCCTGTCACTCACTCGCGGCGCTTGGAGTGTGTGTGTTGGTGGTGGTGGTGGCGGGGTGGGGGTTTGAGCGTAGAAAAGGTAGCCAGGCACACGTTTAATTCACCTTCTGAGATGGATTACTGTCTTCTGAAGCCAGGGTGTCCGAATCCTGCTGATTGACTCTCAGGAGAATCACGCAGTTCAAGTGCGGCAGCCCAGATCACAGGAACTCCCCCCCCC
>JAODKM010000075.1:5497167-5509392 GCA_026780845.1 Petrocephalus sullivani
CCACCCCCAGCACCACCTCCCTCAGCAAAAACGCCTCAGTCCCCGCCAACAGTGGACTTATTGAAGACTTCTGTTGCACAACTTGAGGATAAGGCACAGGTGTGTGTGCGTGTGTGTGTGCATGCACGCTTGTGTGTGGGCGCCACCCCGGCTGCTGGGACCATGTCTGTTCTGATTGCCACTCAGCTGAAGCTGGACACCGGGAGCTCCTCCAGAACGGTAAGGGTCTCGTTTCCATAGCGGGTACGCGATATGCATGCAGCGTCTCCCGGCGCCGGTCTGGACGCACAGGGAGCTCACTCACCGGTGCTGCAGAGCCAGTGTGAGGCTGGACGGCGGGCTGGGACTGCAGATGTGCACGGCCGGCCATGCACAGCTGCAGATGTGGCACTCGGCAGTCCCATAGCGGCGTGCCCGGTCCTCCAGTCGTTCTGTTTGGGTCTGCGAAAGACACCAAAAGCAGAATGACATCAGAAGAAGATTTAAGGACCCTAAAAAAACAAGGCATTTCATTTACACTTGACCTTTAAGGAAAAGTTGCCTCAGGATAGGTCTGAAAGTCAGGCAGCGCACTGTCATGCGTGCGGGTGATTAGTAATGCAAGTGTGATTATAGTGTATCATTTTACACTGCTCTTGGGACTGTCACTTAGTGATCACAGATCACAGGGCAGTCACATGTTGCCATTTAGTGACCGATTAGACAGGATGGAGTGACTTTTGTGCGTCTGCCGGTGCACGTCAGCGAGCGTGACACTCATTCACACCCTCAGCTCTGCCCGACTTTCACTCCTCTGAATCCTCCACCTGATCTGTCCTTCACTCATTTCTGGTTCGTCTGAGGTGCCCTTTAAGGGTGTCCATTCATATGCGTCATGCCCCCTGCCAAAAACTGCTTTAGTTATGCCTTATTAACATTTAACAGAACATCGCCTGTAACACCCTGGTCAACATCGATCGCTGGGTGTTTTGGATTTTGGATGTGGATGCTTGTTTTCCAGCCCAAAAGCCAAATAATGATGTTGGTGATGACGCTGATGTACAGATCCCTCCAAAGCACTGGAGTTGTAGTGTTTCTGTTTTTCCCAATGCTGGCGTGTGGGACTGCAGGAGAAAATCAGGGCGAGGTCACCGTCTAGATTCACTGCTGTTTACTGATGTCCAGGACATCCAGTGTTAAAGTTTAAAGACGAACACATATGGCAAGCTCTTTTCGCTTTCATTCCTTTCTAGAGGATATCACAAATTCATTTCTGTTTAGGCAGAATGCGAATTCTTGATATCAGAAATACAATTGTGACTAGTTATAATGCCCCTTCTTAATTCTGTTTTAGTGAGATTCAAAATGGTTTTCTCATTCATTTTAGTGGGAGTTGGAATTTTAAGAATGAGAATGAGAAACATCAGAAATCAGTAATTCAGTTATAACTAGTTACGATTCAGTTTTAACTAGTTAGAATAATTTCTGATACCAGGAATTCAGTTGTAACTGGTTATAATTAAAATTGAATTAAAACTAGTTACAATTGAATTCCTGACATCAGAAACCATTTTTTTAACTAGTTAAAATGATATTTTTGATATCAACAATCAGCATTTCAACTAGTTAAAATTGAAATGAATTCCATTCAATCTTCATTTCATTAAATTGAAATGAAAATTGAATGAATTCAACTCCCTTTGAAATGAATGAGAACAACATTTCGAATCTCACTAGCTAAAATAGAATTTCCGATATCAAGAATTGTCATTTTGACATCGGAAAAACATGTGTGACAATTGAATTTCTGATGTCTAGAATTTGAATTCTGTCTAGTTAGAGCTGAATTTGTGATATCCTCTAGAAATGAATGAAAGCTAGAATGCCTCGCCATAAACATGCAGCGGTTTCCCTGACAGGCAGGCTCCCGGGGGGATTCTCCTCAGCCAGAAGAGGCACCCTTCCTTCTCACATGCAGAGGCAGTAAAACAAAACAGCCAATGGATGGTGTTCAAACGGCACTGGATCACAGGTGTTCTGCCCACCCTGTCATTCTCCCTCTTCACATCCCACTCTCTCTCTGCACACGTTCTTCTTTTTCAGCATCTTCTATCCTTCACTTCCCCCAAGGTCTTCCAGCCGCTGGCTGACGTTCAGTCCGTCCCTGAGCTGCTTTTGTAAACCTGGCATCCGGGAAAACACACGTCAGACAATCGAGGCGCTTAGCATTAGCCACATTAGCGGCATCCGGCCTGCTGATTTGGGGCGTTTTGTCCACTGCGGTTTTACAGTGGGGTTACAGATGTTCTGCTCAGAGACCGTGACACACCAGCTTGTGTTTAAACTAGAGCAGAAGGGCTAGTCTGCTGGTATCCAGTCATAAGGTTACTGATGGACATAACATAGGGTGTAATTATTATGGGCTGAATTCCCCAAAGTGTGATTCTGCCCCCTCAGATCCATGAAACGTGCCGTCCACCAAGCTGCCGTGGTTTACGTGTATAATGTCCACCTCATTGCCTGCTTACCTACCATGATTCCTTAATCATATCCCATATGTTTTTAAAATGGGCTGTGTACGTGCCGGGAATGCACGTGTGTCGGGTGGCAGGTCTGCTGGGCGTTACACACTCGCAGCTCCCACTAATGCAATCAACACAGTGCCAATCCTCAGACTCCTGTGCGGGAGTGTTGACACGGTCAGTGCGGGCCAGGCACGGTGGCCTATTAGTGCAGCAGCACACAACAGCGCCTCCTGTCTGCGGACGCGGAGACTGACGGATAAGGATGCGCTTCAGCCTCTTGTAGTTTAGCGGGGAAGGTCTGCCATGCGCATGGCTGCCATCTGCCAGAGCGGCCGGCTGATGGCAGCTTTTACGGTGGTGTGTGTGTGTGCCGGGGCTTGGTGCGTACACACACACACGCACATACACTGCCGCCACTCTCAGCGGGACATGCACCGTCATGGTCTCTGCATCGAGGCAGATCACGCATGTAGCGTGACCCGGGCCCTCACAGCAGCTCCGCGACTCCCAAATGGACGTGTACATGAGGAATGTAAAGTAGGAGACGGGCACCTGTGTCAGGGAAGCTGGGCCGGCCCCCGCTCGCCGCAATCCCCAACCCTGGCGGGTTCTGCTGATTACATTTTAATTAGCGGCTGACTGACAGCTTAAACTCCGGGTGACTTCCTGTATAATTAATGCGGTAAAACAATGAGGAACCGCAGTGGAGTAAAAACCAGCCGTCCTGAAGCTCGGGAGCCTGACCTGCTCCCCCCGCCCCCTCCCCAGTAATGACCCCTCCCCAGTAATGACCCCTCCCCCTTAAATACCAAATACTTTAGATGGCCTGTGCCACATACTCAACATATTCATTTGTCAACGACAAAGATCAACGTCAAGCGTTTAAATTAACGTTATTGAACGGGACAGATTACAGTAAAAACCCTTCATGGCCATCCAGGGACTTGGCGGGGGTAAAACTGCGGAGTAAGCAGCCCGTAACCAAGCGACCGGTGTCAGCAGCACTGGAGTGACCTTTGGATTTATCTCGCCCGCTCATGATCGACTCCAACTAGGTACCGGTGCAGAGTAACCGTCAGCGTGGCAGCTGGTTAGTACTGCCGGCAATTAATATGTGTGGAAAAATCCTGCACATCCTGCATTTTTGGATGTGACTGCATCAGTCAGGGCGTCCGGGGGCAGCTGATGACCGGAGGCGGGCTATTAACATGCGACACTGTCAGATAGAGAGCTGGGGCCAAGTGCCATCGGGGCTGAAATCCACTGAAAACAGACAGCGAGGTAGGTGGGGAGTGGGGAGGGATGCAGGGGGGTGTAGGAACGTGCTACCTGCTTAGCAGAGCTGCCAGGCGAGAATAATTATGTTTGATAAATTATGAAACAGGCATCTGCTATAGCCATACCCTGTGGCACTGAGTATCACTGTAGCAGTGCTCGCACACGCACAATCATGCACCCGCACACACACGCACACACACACAGTGACTGACTAGATACAGGTCCAGCTGACGACTGAACAAAATGTCAGCTAAAGGCTGTATTTGTTTCTTTGTCACTCACTGATGGAGGTGAAGTTTTAGGTAGATTTTTTCAGCATGCGAGATTTTTCTTCCAGTCTAGCCCAGAATGAATTACCCTCGACTGAGACATTCAATGATTCAACAAATGAACGGACAAATGAAACGGATGAACGAACAAACTAATTCAAAATTCAAATAAATGACTAAGCCAAGGTGCAAGTGGAAATGCCTGTTATTTAGTTATTATTGTTCGCTTTCAGTTGTGAATCTGTCATTCTTAGCCCACGAGGAATTAGCCTGGAGCTCGATTGCTAAAAATTAAGCATAACAGGAACTGAATTTTTCTTTGTTTAAACCGTGATATGTCAGCTTGCTTTCTGGGAATGACATTTAAGTCAACATCCTAGTCAAAGCCAGCCCATCTGGGACCGTAAAACTAGTGTGACAGGGGGTCATCAGTGCCACGATTAAGAAACGTGTGACTGGAATAAAGTACTGGTCATATTTGCACGTCTTTGATCTACATCTGACTGTCATGAGTGTTTTAGTACCAAACATCAGAAGTAGATTAACTTATCTGGGGGCCCGAGGGTGACACTCAGGGGCTGTGGGCTGAACTAACTCAAGTGTCTCAAACTTAAATAACCTGGGGGCTAGTGGCTAGGGGGGGGAACTTCAGGAAAAAAAGCATAGGAAAACAAAGTGGTTACGCTTGTGAAGTACTCTGCTCACGTTGGCAGAGCCCACGGGAGCTGAGATGCATCTATATCCAGGCACTCGGATTGACCATGAGAGAAGTGCAGCAAGTGACCCTACTGAGGACTTCATTTGGTCTGTTTTCTCATTCGTCAAACAGGAAACGAATGGATTTGTTGAAGGAGTCCTCTGAAAAGGACATGTGTGTGTATGTGTTTTAATACAATTCTTGCAGTGAGGGACACAGCCTTGAACCACCTTCGGTATGTGGCTCCAGCTGTGCGGAGGAAGTTATGAGTCGCCCCGCGGCGTGATTTATGGGTCAATATGATGACAGCAGTGAAAAGGCCACACATGATGGAACCCAATCACAGAGGGGTGGGGGGCGTGCGCATGTCACAACGCGCCTTAGTGGGGAGGGCCAGACCCCTCAGGGACACCGGCAGAGGATGACCGGAGCTGGGGAGGGGATTGTTCTGATTTGTGATGGCCAGATTCACAGAGCAGATTGTCTAGGAATGCGCTGGAGCAGATCCTGCAAGGCGCGAGCTGGGTCTGGATGTTTTGGTGTGGCTGGGCATCAGAAAAGGGCATCCAGAGGTGCGGAAACACCACACACTCAAAGCAGAACGTGTCTGCAGCTGCGTCCTGCAGTTCTGCTATGATACGCCTCCCTTTATGCTATCATACGAAGTATGTTGATTTTTCTTATTTATAATTAACAGAGTACATTATTAGCATGGCTCCCTGGGATGTACTGCAGCCTTACACCTCTGGGGACAGGAGCTGGAATTCTCCCAGGCTTGTGCTGCCAGTGATAGGCTCCAGGCCCCCTGCCATTCTTACTGAGATATGGGTAGAAGATGGATGGATTCAGCTGAAGTTTCCTCCTCAAAGGTACAACAGTAATTCCCCTTTACAGGCCTCATAAGAGGATTTGTGGCAGCACCTGGGACTGCAGCCTTTCTTTATGACTGGATTTTGTAATTTTGCCCCATCTTTCCTCAGTCTGCCTTCCAGAGAGTCATAAATCACGCGCTCTTTTCACAGAAACAATACTGGCCACTAGATGCCGCTGTTGGCCGAAAGTTTAAAGTTAAATGGAATTTAAACAAACACATTTCAAACAGAAACAGTACAAAATAGTGATAAAATAACTGCATAATTCCCAATTGTTATTCTAACAGGGGCATGTGACTTTGTAATTTGGAATACGGAAGTGATTACATAGTCTATACAAATAGTGTTAAAACACTGAAAGAAAATAATTGAGTTGAGGAAGAAGAGATTGTGAGCGCTGACAAAAAAAAATGCTGGTTCTTTATTTTTTGCCTGGGTTTCTGCGTCAGGAATAGCTTAAGAAAGCCTGGGGCTCTTCTGGTCATTTGTGCTTCCAGGCTGAGGAGCAGGGGACAGGCACAGATATCCTCCAAATGAGGCTCGGCCGGGCAGAGAATGGCAAATCTCCTGACCGCTCAAGGAGATACTTGCGAAGCCGGAGGAAATCCGGAGGGTCGACATGGAGACTCTCAGGGCAAATTATGAATTCTGAACTATCAGCATGTCGAAAAAGAGTGTAGTAAATAATAAGAACTTTTAATATGTGAGGCAGACAGTTCTAGTCCTTGTTTCTGCAGAACCCAACCCCCAAGCTGTTCAGTGTAATTTTAACCGGATCATGAGGTTTTATTACGTCTTGTCAACTTGTAAGACTTTCTGGTGCTGATTTAGTTATAATAGCCACGAAATATATAAGGTGATAACACTTGAAATATAATTATCTGTAACAATAATAACGATCAGCACTTCAGTTTTGAACAGAACTCGACAAAGTTCGCTGTTTTAGGATTAGCAAACACCAATCAGAATTCGGAAATGGTTGAAAAACGACCGTTATAATTTTTAAGCGTGTACTACAAAGTAATTAATGTTACTCGTATCCTAGTAAGACTAACATTAATCGTATCCTGAAGGCAAACATTCACCGTGAAGCAGATGTGGTAAGACTTCAGTCGCTTAGAGCACAGAATGAAGTCATGAAATGATAAAATGCTCTCGCTCTGTATAATCGTATAGCTGATGGAATCAGCCATCTATCCCTTTGTTTTGCTGAGCTTGTGAAACTATTTGCCATATAAGCAGGACTGGTGTGTTCCTTATTTTTATACCTCATATGATATATTGTGTTTACAGGACGCAGTGTCACGATATTTGACGATAAACAAGCGGGCATGTTATTAACAATAAAAACTTATTTGTGTTGCACTTTTACTACTTGAACGGGCGCTGTCCATTGTTCTGAAATCTGTCTGTGTGAACTGGAGTTTAACATAATCCGCATACCAGCGTGCAGTCTATAAATCTATATTTAGTACATAAGCACAAATAATATACATCTTGCGATTGTGCTATTAATTAGCTTATGTAAGATAACTATTTTTCTGATTGCGCTTTTATTTAAGACATGTTGGTGAACATTTAACTGGCGACTATTTACCGGGGCATTAGCAGGTTTTTAGCTGCAGTGAGTCACCCTTTTCTGTGATGTTTGTTGTGCCTGCTCCCATCAGCTGCTGATTGCTCCGTGCCGTGTGTTGGAGACACAGTGCTCCTAATGGCTCGGCGTCTTTGGAGCGGCCCAGATCCCCTCGCACCCGCGGTCTTATTCAGGTTTTACCGCACAGTGGCACTCCAGCACTCCCAATGAGCGCTGCGGCGCCGGCGAGCAAACCGGAATGGCAAACTAGCCATGCAAAAACTGCGCGGAGCTTGTCGTGCGCTACGCCGCGATCGCCCTTTGTCTGGCTGGCGGAGCCGCTTCGCGCTTGTCTATACGCCGTGATCGTCGCGTAGCGAGCCGAAAATCGGTGCATTTTGCGGATTACGGTCGCTGGACAGTTTGCACTGTGGTTACTTCTCATGCAGAAAACATCGGCTCAATAACACGGTTTCGCATTTCTCTCCTCTCCATTTCTGGATATTTTTTCCCTCCTTATCTAAAGGAAAAATAAATAAATCTATATTACATTTTAAGTCTTTGTGGCTCGATCAGAACAGATCAAAACTAAATCTGTTCTGCCTTTTCATCGGAAGGACGGAAGGACTGTCCCCCCAATGGACTAAGCAGGAGAAACAACGTGCTTTGAATGTAGAGCAGACTTCAACTAATATTGACAGCACCGCTTTCTGTCTTATGAAACAAATTGCATCGAAACCTCGGACTTAGTTTTTTTTTTTCATTTCCTTTTTTATTGTTGATGGTCGTAATCGAAAAGAGTCTACTTAATTCAGTGTCTTTTCGGATTGTATTGCGTACAGCTTGAAGGAGCACTTTGCCAGTAACTCCAGTGAATAAACGTGGGGGGGAAAGCATAATATTAACGAGCCGGTGAATCAGATATATGGCCATTTTTTTGTTAACATTTTAAACGAGCTATGGCTACGTTGTATCAAAGATTTACCGGGAAGATCAATACGAACAGGTCTTTCCCCAATCCGCCGGAGGCCAGCCACCTTCTCGGAGGACAGACTGTCGAGGAAGACAGCAACAAGAAGAGCTCCCGACCGGAGCGGGACGGCCGCGTCCCTTTCCAGCGCCAGCCCGGGAGCGGAGCCGAGGATGAGGACGTAAGGCGTAACCCGCCACTCCAGTGCGCGTCAGATCGCTGGTCTTTGGTATCGGAGCTTGCAGAACTAGTTTCCATTCCGTTTGCGCGTGTGTGTGTGTGTGCACTTTGAATTTGCATAAATTAGTTTTTTTTCCCTCTGTATGGTATTTTTCATTCCTGCACAGTAGTAATTAATAAACGTACGGTACGAGCCTCTGCCCTTAGCAGAAGGCAGACTCGCACGCATGTTTATAAGCGCAGAGGTCATTTAAAGGCTCGCTGATCATTTTTGCATCAGCGCCCATTAAACTCGTTTCTGATTAGGATCAGGACTGGGGTTGGTACCCGCTCGTACTGCCTTAGTAACGGCCGAGTCGTCATCACCATTATCATCACCATCATCATCATCAATTTTCCGAAGCAGCCCGCAGATCTGGCAGCCTCCGCCTTCGCGTCTTAAAGCAGATGGCACTCCGTCCGCAGTGCTAGCAGCGACCGTGGTGTGATTCCCCTCATCCGGCGAGTGCGAATTAAGCCCTCTTTGGCAAAACTCATTTATTGCGAAGTTCTTCGGTCCAGTGGCCAAAAAGATTCTTACTTTTTTTTTTGTTTTTTGTTGCACACCTGTTGAAATAACTTAAAGGAATTGCATTAGAGAAGATCGTATGGCCTGCTCCTTTGGACAAGGAAATTTGAGATCAGATTGTTAAAACACGATTTTTAATTTACCTGAAATCCATAATTCTCGGTACAAGAGATATATTTTCCTTTCTGTTTTTTTTCTGCTTTTTATGATCGGGATTCTCTTAGTTACTACTATGCACATTTAACGAGGACATATTGACCCGCCACTACCTTTTCAAATGCTTTGCCCATGACTGCGCCGTCTGCTCCGGCAGTAATGCTGAGTACTTAGCCGGCCTAATTGGCTGCGGTTTGAATATTTGTTGGTCATGTCGTTTCTCTGTGTCCTTTCCCTGCTGCGCTTTCCCTAGTGACAGGTGATTCCTTCAACAACTGTGTGTCCCGTTGAATTATTAATGTGCGTGGTGCTGACAGTCAGTCGAATAAAGGTCAGGCCAGACCCCTGCATCTGCCATAATGCCTGCAAACACTGATGACAAACTTGCTGATTGTAGCTCATTTGCGCACGAAAAATAATTATGTATTTCCGATTGTCATCATATCTCAGAAAAAAGCAAAGATGTGGATGATTTGTGAGAGAAAATAAAAATAAATTGTGGTACCAAATTCTCAAGAAGTGTTCATGGTCTATACTTACCAAGTGTGACTAAGAACATTAAAATAGGGGAGAAATATTGGCCTGAGATTTGTGGGTTCACGTTGATTTTCAATACATGGAAGCGCATGTTACACACGCAAATCTTCAGAACCACATTAATGTTACTCTGTTGCTGTCAGTGTGTTAGAGACGGGTGCTCACACAGGTCTCCATCTGGGACAGCATTGATCTCATCCTCTGCAGTCTGTTAGCTGAGTGGAAGTGATTGAGTGGCCTTTGTTTTACTTACTAATGCCGGAATTTACTTTGCGATATTTAATCGTTTAGCCAAAATCATGGGAAGTCAACCCTTTCTCATAATTACACGTTTTGATGTAAAGACTTGAGGGAGCCAGGCCTGTAGTCAGAAATAAATTTTGAGCAGCCCTAGTGACAGGTCCCTCGGGGGAGTTGTAGGGTACCATTCAAAAGATTTCACTGACTGGGGGGATGAAGCAAGTTTCGGGGGGGGGGGGGGGAAGGGTTCAAACTGTCATTTCCCTACCTGGCTACATGTACCGCTGAGGTACCCTGAGCATGGTACCATCTCCAAGCACTGCTCCCCGGCACTCATGTAGCCGCCCCCTGCTGTGTCACAATGTCACAGGGGGTAAATGCAGAGGACACATTTTGTTGTAGTGCACTGTGTGCTGTGGCGTGTCAACAATGATGATTAATCACCTTTCATCTAAAAGGGAGTTATGTTTCACTCCTTAAGTCTCAAGAGAGGCAAAGAGTTTCTGCAAAATTGTTCTCATGATGGATTGGCTGGGCTGACATACCCTGAACACGTAAGATGGAGGGCGGTGGGATGCCCCAGTGTTATTGGGGCAGACGGGGGCTAGCGATGTCTGACGTCGCGTCCGGCTCCAGAGGAGACAGCCACGTGGTGTGGTGGAGGAAGGGGGGGGGGGGCATTGATTCCTCCTACTTCTAATGTCACGCTGGGAATCTAATAAAGTCTCCTTAATTAGTCGTAAAAGGCCTGCTGGAGGAAATGGGCTGACATTCAGGCCAGTGGGTATTAATCCCAGGTGGTTAGAAGGGTATTGAATCTCCTTTGTATGGAGTCAAAGGCAGTGGGAACCAGACGACTCACGGCAGACCACTGACACTCAGGATCTGTCCTCCATTCAACAGGAACCTTTCACAAAAGCTAATGTTTAACAGGTGCATACAGCTGGGGGGGAGTATTGATTTAGGGTTGGTGGCCTCCGTTATGCACAAAGACTGCAGTTAGGATCTCTGTATTTTCCTCTTTTTGTTTATTGGTTTTGTTGATGTCCTTGTTTGTACACCTGAGTGAATGAGCAGACTTGCCGAATATTTTATGCTACAAGTAAGACTGAATTAGTGGTGGACAAATATTTAGCTTGGTGCCGGTTTAGGTATACCCTGATGCTAAATAAATTAGTGGGTTATATACTGTAAGTATAGGGTTCAAACAGGATAGGTCATGCCAGCAGAACTGATTTAAGCAGACTTCAGATGGTACAGAACACTGCAGCCAAAGTTCATACTAGAACCAGGAAATCTCATCGTATTAGTCCTGTCTTCTTGTTGCCTGTCTTCATGTTTGCCTTCCAGTTAAGTATCATATTGATTGATCATTTTAAGCTGCTACTATTAACATAGAAAGACCTTACTCCCGAATGCAGAATGCGATAGTTTGTTCCATATTTGCTTTACTCTCAAGGGTTGTCTGTTTGTTCCCAGAGTAGAAAGGACTATGTTCTGCAGCACGTTCTTCTACCGAGCTCCATAGCTATGAAATAGTCTTGCCGCAAATGTGTGGGATTCAGGCTCACTCTCAAGTCTAAAACCTATAAACATACTTGTTTAGCTTAGCTTTGAGGGACTATAGCTCTCAGTAGTTGCTCACCCCCCAGCTAGGTTTATAGTCTGAGTCATAGAGTTGGGTGGGGATCAGCGTCATCGATTTTTGGATGAACGGGACTGTCAGTGCTGTCACTCTCGCTTCACAGTGCGCCCCCTGGTGGGGTTGGAGTGCTGGCGTTCAGGGACGCCTCGTTCCTGTGCTCCCTCCTGCCTGTCCTTTCTAGTTATCCTGCCACAGCTAGTCCTGCCGCAGCCTTTTTATCGCACTCATCCTGCTGCCTTTCACTGTCACTTGTCTGTTCAGCACTTGCTGATGCACCTTCCTGATCCCGTCTGCCTTACTGGAGCGGAGGTCCGGATGCCAGGGAGTACCCTACCTGCCAAGCAGCCTGCGGGCCACCCGCCTGTGCCACCCCGCCTGCGTACCGTCTGCCTAAGCCACCTCAGCTGCCCATGCACCCGCCTTTCTGTGGTGTCCTGCTGTTCTGCCTAGACGTACTTTACCCTATGTAAGCTCGTACTACCCAGTGCAGGCCAGTGGGGGATGGGCTTCCCTGGAATGTTCCTCCTTGAAAAAAACCCTCTAAGGCCCTTACCCTTGCCATTGTCACCTCAGGCTTAACCCCTGTGGACCTTGGGCCCCTGGATTCTGTAAAGTGCTCTGTAACTGTGTTCCTTGTTAAAAGGTGAATTTCAGAAGTGTCAGTTTCAGGTCCAGAAAGTAAAAATCCAGACCAGGATTTTGTTTCAACCAATCAGTTGAGCATAAAGAGTCA
>JAODKM010000075.1:5530423-5541910 GCA_026780845.1 Petrocephalus sullivani
CCCCCGGTCCCACTCGCATGCAGAAGGATTACCCCAGTTTTTCAGCAGGTTTCTCGCCAGGGACCCCCCCCCCCCCCCCCCCCATGTGCAGCAACTCAGCTCGTAAAAAATCCTGAGGAACACAAGAAGGTCACAGCAGGGGTGAAGCGGCAGCTCCTCCAAAAACCTGCCCCTGGCCCTCACCACGTTCCTTCCTGGAGCTGGAGGTGTACCCATGTCTTCAAAGCTTAGGAGAAGAAGCAATGGTACCCTTAAAAAGAAGCAAAAACAGTGGAGTCTTTCTAACGTTGGGGAGAATCTATGCGGCTTTAATGTATGACTGTTACACTCTGCTATGCTTCAGCCCATAATTACCAACTGGGCCATTTGCTGCTCTCTTCATCACCCAGTTTAACTCGAATATTGTGAAATCCCGGGGTTAAATTTAAATCTGAACTCCGTTTTCTCCCAGGATTCATCTGACAGTAAGCACCCTTAATTACTGTTCCCCCTCCTGTGTCATGAAAAGAGCCACACTCCTTTTTGCTATTCAACTCTCTTCTGTGATTTTTATTCGCTGTCCGTCGCTTCATGTTGCGGGCTGCTTTTATCCAAATGGGGGCACGTGGGTGGGATCTTAATAAAAACATGACCATGTGCTCTGACGACAGCCAGAGGTCATGTGACCGGTCGTTCCAGTCCATGCCAGTGGGATCCGTTCAGTTTACGGTTCCTTCCTCATGTCCCTCCAGAAGGCAATGTGGGCTGAGACCTCACAAGCAACACTTACGTTTGATGTTCAGGGCGAGCAGGCAGAACAGTGCCTAAGCAGCAGGATTTGTGGCCAAAAGGGGGCTGCAGGTTCAAATGCTAGAAGACTGGGGGGGGGGGGTTGTCAATAGTCAGGGTGGTCATCGGTCCAGGTGTAGAAACATAAGTCACTGAAAGCATTTCACTGCTTTCAGTGAAATGCCTGGCGACAATCTGGGACCAGGAAGTCCCCCTTCCCCGAGGTTCAAAGCATTCAAACAGCTACATTGTGTCCCCTAGCCACTGGTACTGTGTGTAATAATTTCTTTCACAACCCCTCTTAAAGCTTGTAACAATGTTTGAAAGGCACGGTGTAAATGAACAGTACAATGTCCCCGTGACACAACAAAACCATTTTCTGGCGGATTATTACTAGCACTATACTGACAAACTGCGTTTCGCGAACAATGTTCTTGTATATATTGATTCAATGCCATTGTTAGAAATTATTCACTATTCAGTTAAGATCTTTAGTATGGCTCTGGTCTTGGCAGAATAACTAATATATGATTTGGGGAGAGAGTGAAGGAGGTCTCCTTACCTAACTGCTGTTTGTTCAGGAATCTGCCGTCACTCAATTAATCTACGACCTTCAACCAAAGTGTTTTTAAATTGACCTGTCGGCATGTGCAGAAAACCAGGAGTTCTCTAATCCCCTGTGTCGGAAAGAGGAATGTGTCGCCGAGGTAACAGTAGGACAGCATAGATTTCAGCTGAGCCACGGTGAGAGCAAGCAAGTTTAATACCGGAAGGGCCTGATCTCATTTGTGAGCCTCACACAGACCTGATAAAGGATGGGCATATTCCATGCAGCAGGTCTTGCTTTGAAAGAGGGTGGTCTTCAAGGGATATGTCGCCTTTTGAAACCAGGTCTTCATTATGGCTATCACTAATTAATGTGTCATCACTTCAGGCCTCATTATCAGTCTGAAGAGACTTATTGCAGGCCTCCGTCACCCTGGTAACGGGCATAAAAACAGATTCTGCAAAAGACTGATGTGGTGGTTGCCATTTTGTTTTAATTAGTGGCAACGAATATTCTGTCATCTATTTATTGTTTGAAATATGCCTCTCATTATTATATGGTCATTTATAGCTTAAATGAAAAACCCAGCCTTTAATTTAATGCCTCATATAAAGCTATTTATATTTTATATTATTCTTCAACAGGATTTCTCATGTCCACTATAGCTGTCCCCAGTGAAATTTAATAGCTGGAGTAATAGACACTTTCATCTTGGCCTTTTGCACTTCTAATATAAGAGGAGAAAAGTAACGTTTGAACAGGGAACCTGAGCTGTCATCTGTCACATCCATGCAGTGCTTCAGCATGCTGATGAAGGTGATGGTTTTGTTACTCTTGTGATAACGGTTATTGTGTCCTGAGACAGGGCAGACCGTACATGACACGGCTCTGTAAGCGAGAGGTCCTGTAGATCAGGCGTCTGTCTCAACACCAAGAATGCAAAGATCGTACTTGTGGTCTTGGCAAGACCTGTCTTGCTAACTTGCCTTCCCTGAATGAACTTGGGGAGCAATGAACCATGGGATTGGTCTCGTTTGGCAAGGATACAACCGATGTAGACTTGATATATGAGGCAGGGCAAGAATGACACTCGGGTTTTTACCGTCCTCTAGAATTCTATTCTTGATTATTGGAACTGGTCTTCTGCAATGGAAGATGAAGTAAAACGTGTACACGAGAACACAACTATGGTCAAATACGCATATTGAGAAACTCCTCAGTTTCCAAAGGCAGTTGACCTGGCCAACTGACACATATCCCATGGTTGCTGAGTATGTTCCTGACCCCTTATAAATATAACATATGAACCCCCAGCATCCTGTGCTTATTGAATAATAACTTGTGATCCTCCTCATGATGACCAGGCTCCTGATCCTGGCAGCTTATTGAGTGCTCATTGCTAGCATTTTTGATTTTGAGATACTTTATTGATCCCCGTGGGGAAATTCTCTTCTTCTCACCTCCCCCAACCAGCTATAAGGGATTTTGTAATCCTTCCATAAAGGAAGTATGTGTTGGAGCTTCGGCACACCCAGAACATTAAATGTTTAAATGTTATACTGTAGTGGCAATGGAAAGCGCGCATTTCACAAACGCAGGGTCACGTTCTCCATAAGGTGGAATACATTGATCAAATGGAGAAGTAATTAATGTACAGCACTTCTTAATAAGAGGAATACTTAATATTAAAGGCATTTGATGTAGTCGTTTAATAAATTAATTTGTTTTCATGTCACATATATAGACCTACAGTGATGATGATGTTATGTATATTAAATCAACAAGAGTGATGCGGTAAATATTCACTACGAAGATTATACAACTTACTCCTCTGAAAAATTGCAGTATACTGTACATTTATCCATCCATTTTTCCAGAAGATCTATACAAGGCAGGGTCACGGCTAGCAGGGAAATGTGAATGAAATGAATGAATAAAAACCTGTTATTTTGCTATTTTTCAGTCCCCACAAAGGGAAACTCAGTTTTATAAAAACCTGTGACCGCAAGTCTTGTATTTTGTTTGGTTACTTATGGTTAAGGCTAGGGCGGGGTATGGGTTAAGGTTGTCATTGTTGGGATTAGGGTGTGTGTGTGTGAGTGTGTGAAATTGCTTGTTTTATTACACTTTGGCGGACAGACACGAATTTACAAGCCTTATAGCTGTTTGACTGAAACGTAACAGCTCTTTTAGAAAAAGCTTTTTAAGCAAAAACTTTTATTATCGTCACCAGTTCTTCCGTCCAAAGCGGCTTTCAGATTGTATTCATTAGTAGTTGGATGAAATTCAGTGCAGCAGCCTGGGGCCCATGCTGGAACTGGACCAGCGATCTTGAGTCATTTAAACCCCTTAAACTGTGCGTTTGTGTGCGTATTGATACACACGTTGCTGGTTTATGATACAACAAATTGCTGAATCGCCATTTAAAGTATAATTGTTAGCTGTGTTCAGCAATTACTGGATCGTTTAACCGGGGACGTTAGTTGTGCAATGCTCTGTGTAGTCTTACAGTTTAAACAGATTCACATATTGCTTCATAAAACGTTCTTTGCGTTTAAGATGTACGAGTGAAAAAATCGAATGAATATAATTATGCTACTAGTATTTCGCAGTCAGTGTAAAAATGTGGGTTAGATTTGTTCGACTTAACAAATACATTCAATGCTACTGTCTGACTCTGTTTCACAGTTCTTCATATTAATGAATGAAGGGTCGGTGCCGGAGGCTCCGGTGAGGTGGTTTCAGCCTGTAACTTTAATTCCTTTAGCGATTATTTTGCTCTGACACACCACTAATAGCATTTATGTTCCTAAATTTGCGTCCGTGTGGATAGAAACGGGTCACATCTGCTAAGATAATAGAACAGCTGGCACATGCGGATCGTATTATTCCTCCGCGGCTTTTATCTGTTATAAACCCGAAAGAGGGATTTATTTTCAACAGAACGGCACCGAAACCCCCGCGTATCATTGTGTGAGACAGCCCTGTAGATCGCAGTACAATATATCTAGTTGCTGTCAGCCGTAATAAATTAAAAATTAAGTTCAGCTTGGCATGTTGAGATAGGCTATGTGATGCCTGAACAATACTTAATTTATTTCTACTATCACGTTACCTCCAGTTTTATGTCATCTTGAAGGACAGGTCATATAAAATAGATTGTTCTTGATAGTCGGTAGGTCGTGAGGGAAATTGCACATCTGCATCACCGATATTAATTGCATTGTTCAGATCAGCGGCGATCGTGTTCAGCTGCATCGCTATAGTGTTCTTTTTTTGACGATATTGGATTTTGTTGTAATTAAACCCCAATTTCATCAACAAATAGCCAGGTTTTTATGCCAGTGCAAACTAAATGCTGCTGCTCTTTCGGATTTTGAACGTCTTCTGTCGCTGGAGTGTGAAATGTGAGAAATCATAGCCGGCTGCTTCGCTCATCACTTGCTTTGGCTGGGGGCAGCTGCCAGGGATAACACGGGACTAAATCCCCCTGCTTGCATGACGTTTCCCTCCATGCGTGCCGTTCTTAATTTAGGAGTAAAATCGTAATTTCAGCTGGCGCTCCATCGTGTGCGCCTTTTCCCGTTTGTTTTCGGGGTGCGCGTTCCCGGCCGTCCGCGCTCTCGCCTCTCTCCCTCTCTCTGCCTCGCTCCCCCTCGGGCCGCCGTGGCCGCGCGCGCGCTCTCGCCCATTCTCACGCTTCACCGGTTGTATTTGCTATTGAAACTGAAAGTCTATTACAGACTCGCCGTACTTCGCCGGCTCCGCTCCGCCTGCTGGGGCACCTGTGTGTCTGCGGTTAACAGCAGCGGGGTCTAAGCGGTAGGGTACCATGACTTCGGCCAAGGAGCCAAACGCGTCGGCCAAAGCGGCTCAACAGCAGGACCAGGTAGCACTATACTTTTTATTTTTTCAAAAACTGCAGATATCCGCTTTATTGTGCTTGCAGTACGCGGGTTTGCTCGACTTCCATTTCTCGGGTTCCGCAGGGAAAAAAACTGTTCATCCGCATAATCTGATCAGAAAGAAAGAACACGCTTTTTTGGGTCTGGAAACTGTCATATAATTACAGTACCGCGTAGTCGCTTATTATGCTCCCGTGTGCTTGTGAATATCCTAAGTCTGATGCGTGGAGAATCGTGCATTTAAGCGGAGCGGAGGAGCCGGGCACCCGCTGGTGAATGCGAGGGGACCACTGGGTTTGCGCGGCGCGGACATGCATGCACACACCGCGAACACAGTTCTTAATGCAACCAGCTGCTTTGCCTGTATTATACAGACTGGGTAACGCTGTCATAAACTGCAAGACTCCGATGATGAATTATTCTTCAGCTGTGCACTGTCGACGTGCGGTCAAATGTTTTTAGGTTATAAACGCTCCTTTTGGATCCGCATATAGAGAGAACTACGAGGTCCTTAACGCGTAATGCCTCCCGATCAAACGTGGGAAACCCGTGGAACATTATCTTATTTCTTATGTGCATACTTTCCCTTGTAAAAATATCAGACAAAAACCAACAAAAAAGTTTAATTGGTCATTAATACATGACCAATGAATAAAATGTATATAAAAAGATGCTTTTTTAATTGAAACGTTCATATGTAGCCTCTTTCTCGGCCAGTATAATCTTAAACAATCGGATACATACGGATAATTAATAATTGTTTTACTGGGTTCAACCCATTCGCCAGTGCTAATAAGCAAACAATTATTAAGTGGGCCTAACTGGCGCTGACCTCAGGTATCACCTTGTGCGCATTTCCATGCGACCCCATCCTGTGCAGAGCTGCGTCTCTCTCTCCACACGGATCATGAATAAGTAACCGCGCACGTCTCTCAGCGGCTTTTTAAAGGCATTTCACGCGAATTAATACACCGGTCCACCTGTCACAGCTGCATGTGTAATAAGGGCGTCATGCTGCTCCGATGCAGTTAAAGAAGGATACAATATTATAAAGCCAATGGCAGCTATTCCGAGACGGAGCAGACACACAAATAGCGTGACATGTTGACTAGTGTCGCTTTCTGGAGTGAGCCCCGAGGCATATGTTTTTGCTAGATATTTATACCGCAGTCTTCTTTCTGGAGAGTGATGTTAGTGTCAGTACCAAAATACTACGAAATACTTACATGTACTTACTTTTTGTTCCAAATACTAAAGAAAGCAGAGATTGGCACGGAATGGCAAAACAAACAAGATGTACACAGGCCAATATGATAATAAAACATTGTTAGGCTGTGGATAAACTGCTTTTACATTTACCCACAGTTACTCATTATTTATAACTCTTTTCTGAGAGTGTGGGGAATCGTTAGTCTGTAACGTCCAAAGCAGAAGTCAGCGGGGTCTGAATCAGCGTTATTTACTGCCTTATATTACATTTCATATGCTCTTACAATTAGGCTGTACGCTAATACTGTCTCTCGTACTGTTCATTTAAACAGTTTAACACAGTGCGACTTTTTTGGACAATATAAAAGTAGGATTAAAGTATGAGGTTATACTTGGCAGTTGAAGGCTGTCTACTTTTCACGGTATTTAATGTAATTCGTCTATTCACCCACAACGTCGAAGAAGATTGTGGAATTTTTAATATTTGTATCTGTTAACAATGAGATCTTCACAGTAATTGTTACAGAAACTATTTAGGGTTTTATAAATATGGAGAGGCACGCACGCAGCACGGCTCTGAAACGTGCACCCGCACCGAACCCTGAAGCCAGGTTAGCGAGCGCACTGGGCAGGAGCGCGGCCCCGACAGAAGGCGAGCCCGGCGGGGGGAGGCACGTGCGACGGCGTCGGGATCGCGAGCGGCCGGACGGCTGATGCATTTCCATACTCCGCCATACTCTCCTCTGTCGTTCATCGAGATGCCCCAACACACCGTATAAACCCCAAGGCACGTGCTTTTTTTTCACTGGTTTGAAACATGAAGAGGTGAAGCTTTTTTCAGTTAAGAGAGTTTAGGATTGAGACTGTTCATTTATGAATGCAAGACAATACACGTGCATCACCGAACCATAGTGGTAAATTAAAAAAACAATCAGTGTCAGCACATGGTGTCAAGAGTAATTTAAGTTTAAGTCAGTTGGTGAAACTGTATTTCCAGTCAAATTTAAAGTCATGTCTTTTGACAATTTGCTATACCTCTGTAATCACATTGCCAGTTGGTTCTCCTACCTTGTTGACCTCCCACAATTAACATCCACACGTCGGAGGAGCACATAGTTTTTTTGTTCAACAAGCGGCAGGTTAATCGCAGGCAAACAGCCGTACATTTTTTACGTCTTCTGCTTAACAGGTTCTAGAGATGGGGTTTTCACAATCATTTGTACAGCACAGAAGACTGATAAGTCTCTTCTTTCCTCCCTTATCCATAATAAATAGAGTACGGTTTGTAAAAGTTTGGCATTCCATTCACCCTAAAATCAAGAACGCGCCTTTCCCCTTAAGGGACATGTGTGTTCATGGAACACGCACATTACAGAGCGGTCTTCCTTCATCCGTGCGCCTCAGTGATCTGTCCGGATCATTGCGTGATGTGATCTCCCGGAGGTAGGAAAGGTGTCCCTGTGAAAGAAGGAGTTCATAGACAATCACCCAGTCCCTGAGGGAGAATGATGCATCGTTATTAGGTAACAGGACAGGAAGAGTAGTCCAGCACTGTGCACTTTGGCACCTTCTCGCCTTTTCAAGTTATCGGTTATGATTTCCCACAATTGACAACATAATGTATCAGAGTTTACCTGAGTCACGAGGACCAGGAATCACGGTCACACAACATCTGTCCAAAGTTTTGCCCAGTCTGGCCGAAGCACACCATGTTAGCAGGTGCAGACTCCTACTGGCATGCCTTTTTTTCTATGTTGCGTCAGAAAGTGTGATTGCTAAGTGGGAGAACAGCCAATTTGATTTGTTTGTTCAGCAAACCACCGTGCAGAGCCCGGGGTCTCTCAGACTCACTTCTGTAATACCACCATCTGATCTGGGTCAAATCCATCTCTCGCAACCCTGCTTCTGAGGAGACTGTTGTACCTCCACCACACCCTTGGAAATGTGTTTCTTTCAATGCATTTTTTCTCCTCTAAATTTGTATACTTGCATATCATGTTAAATTAATTCCGAGGCACCTCCAGGGTTGTTTAGGCGGTCTAATGAGATTCTTATGCACTGACTAAGACCTGCCTGGAGTAGAGGTCTTGCTCGGAGAATGGAGAGGGAAAAACAAGCAAAAACATTATAATTACGCTACTGAAAATGGAGCGCGGACTGTCTGTTAAATCGCCACAAGCAGCATCTGACATCTTACGGGACATTTGAAGTGTTGCAGTTTAGGTATGTGGAATATGAGTATACTGAATATTATGTGATCATATTATATATCTTGGCAAAGTACACTTCTATAAGTTGGTTACATGGCTTTGCAACATGAATGATGCTGGGGGCTGGAGTGGCTGAGAGGAGGTATCCCTGCAGTGGCGTTTTGGTGATCCTCCATGTCGGGGTGAGGATTTTGCTAATGTGGGGGGGGGGGGGGGGGCCCTCTTGGCATCTTGTACCAGGCTCATGCCACTGGGACTGAGCCCAGGGCCACAGCCAGGGGGTACTGCAGGTGCTACACCCCCCCCCAAAGTCTATTGGTGCTTTTCCACTGCCATCAAGAACCAAACCATATCTGAACAGTACTCAAGCCTTACCCAAGCTGTATCCAAGCCGTACCCACTGTATCCAAGCTGTACCCAAGCTGTATCCAAGCCATACCCACTGTATCCAAGCCATACCCAAGCTGTATCCAAGCCGTACCCACTGTGTCCAAGCCGTACCCAAGCCATACTCTAGCAGTACCCAAGCCGTACCCAAGTTGTATCCAAGCCGTACCCTAGCCGTACTCAAGCCGTACCCAAGCTGTATCCAAGCTGTATCCAAGCCGTACCCAAGCCGTACTCAAGCCGTATCCAAGCCATACCCAAGCTGCACCCAAGCCGTACCCAAGCTGTATCCAAGCTGTACCCAAGCTGTATCCAAGCCGTACCCAAGTTGTGCCCAAGGCGTACCCAAGCCTTACCCAAGCTGTATCCAAGCTGTATCCAAGCCGTACCAAAGCTGTACTCAAGCCTTACCCAAGCTGTATCCAAGCTGTACCCAAGGCGTACCCAAGCCGTATCCAAGCTGTATCCAAGCCGTACCCAAGCCGTACCCAAGCTGTATCCAAGCCGTACCCATTCTGTACCCAAGGTGTACTGCAAATAGGCAGTTTTCCATTGTAAATTATCCAAGTATCCAAGCCATACCCACACTGATATGGTCCTGCTTGCTAGGAGGGCCAAAAGCGTGGCCAAAGCAAGCTGGTTGCTAATCCACCATCTGATTGGTTGAAATGCAGGGAGGTAGATTATCTGAAGGAAAAGGGGGCATATTCTACATATTATTTATTAGTAGTAATATTGCACATCGCGGCATATTGATGCATTCCCAATAAATAATAAGATCGTCATGATGTGCACCGTATGAGCAGTAAATAATAAGATCAACATGATGTGCACCGTATGAGCAGGAAATAATAAGATCATCATGATGTGCACCGTATGAGCAGTAAATAATAAGATCAACATGATGTGCACCGTATGAGCAGTAAATAATAAGATCATGATGATGTGCACCGTATGAACAGTAAATAATAAGATCATTCTGAAGTGCACCGTATGAGCAGTAAATAATAAGATCATCATGATGTGCACCGTATGAGCAGTAACTAATAAGATCATCATGTGCACCGTATGAGCAGTAACTAATAAGATCATCATGATGTGCACCGTATGAGCAGTAAGTAATAAGATCATCATGATGCGCACCGTATGAGCAGTAAATAATAAGATCATCATGAAGTGCACCGTATGAGCAGTAAATAATAAGATCATCATGATGTGCACCGTATGAGCAGTAACAAATAAGATCATCATGATGTGCACCGTATGAGCAGTAAATAATAAGATCATGACGTGCACCGTATGAGCAGTAAATAATAAGATCATCATGATGTGCACCATATGAGCAGTAAATAATAAGGTCATCATGATGTGCACCGTACCGTATGAGCAGTAAATAATAAGATCATCCTGAAGTGCACCGTATGAGCAGTAACTAATAAGATCATCATGATGAGCACCGTATGAGCAGTAAGTAATAGGATCATCATGATGTGCACCGTATGAGCAGTAAGTAATAAGATCATCATGATGTGCACCGTATGAGCAGTAAGTAATAGGATCATCATGATGTGCACCGTATGAGCAGTAAATAAGTGCCTGTTCAGTTTTATGTCACTATCGATCTCCAAAACCAGCAGCACCTTTGCAGCGCTGACCCTTCTACAGTGGAAAACCGAAGAGAGCTGGAACCCCATAGTCTCACTTTGCTGTAAGACTCGGGTCCGGTTCGGTCCCTGTGTGCCAGTGCCATAAAATGCCATTCTTTAATTGTTGCCCCAGGAAACCTTAAATGGACAAGGGATGGGTGGATGGATGGATGAATTTCTAACACACCAAATGTCACTTAAACTAAAAACGATAAAGATAAGCTATCTCTTAGTTCATCCGTTGACCCATTGCTCTAAATTGGCTTTGCTGTCATTCTTAACCTCTGCCTATACACAGTGTAGCTGGTGTAATAATATTCTGTGGTGCGCATGTGTTAGTTGCAGAATTATAATTATACCCTGATAGAATCACATACATCACAGACACAGGAGGCTATATTCTGAATTACCATTTGATATTTAACTCTCTATTATTAAGAGGGTTGCATGCTGTCTCTCTAACAGCGCCATAATAGTGTATGTAACTGTGTCATAGCAACGCACACGAGCACCTTAAGTAAAACCTTAAAACCAATATCGACAAAGGGCGCAGTAAGTGTTATCAGTGCTGGCAACGTTCTAATGATGGGAGCTCAAATTTCCCTCTCAGTGCGTAATGCAATCAAAATGCCAACCTCACCCAGCTGAGACTGTCTGAAAGTTGGCCGTGAGTCACCCTGATGTGATGAGCTCTTCGTACATGGGGGGGGGGGAGTTTATGTTAAGAAGCAATGAAGGAGACCAAAGGAAACCAGGGATGGTGTGTGTATAAACCAACAGGCAGCCAATGAGCTCCTGCATCTTAACTCCAAAGC
>JAODKM010000075.1:5577570-5589972 GCA_026780845.1 Petrocephalus sullivani
CCATCTCCCCTTTGAATCAGTCTGTCTTACCTTTGACTTAGTCTCCTGCACACTAGCCCATCTCCCATTTGAATCAGGCTGTATTGCCTTGAGACTGGCCCGTCTGTGTCTCCTTCGGACTGGCCCATCTCCACTCTGGACTTTCCCATTTTCCCACTGAATTGGTCTTTCTCCCCTTTGGACTGACCCATATCTCCTTTGAGTTAGTCTGTATTCCCTTCAGCTTGGCCCATTTACCCTTTGAATTGGCCTGTCTCCCATTCGGACTGGCTAGTTGTGAAACAGTACCAGTGGCTAATGGTCACTAACTTCAATTCTATTTATTTTTATATAGTGCCTTTCACAACAGAGTTGTCCCAAGGCGCTTTACGTGGGTGTGCTGGGATACATTACAATATCTTTAAAATACAAAACAAAACAGAGTAGAACAGAGAAAATTAAATACAAAGAAATGAAAGAAGAAAGCCAACTGGCAAGAGAGGAGGGGAACCAAAAACTCCCAAGCAGGGTGAAAAAAACTTCTGGGGGTCCAAGGTCAACTGGCCGCCCAACCCCCTGAGCTTGCTAACATCACTGACAAAGAAAACACGAGCTTGCTTGCTAAAAGCAAGGTGAGAACTGTGATCGAGGGCAAAGCCAAAGTCCATCAATGAATCAGTTCTCCACGCCGGCCTTTTTATGGTGGCAGATTGAAGGCTGCGCCCATGATGTTGCAGGTCATAAGCCATAACCACAATGTCACGCCTCCCTGGGACTGAACCAGGACTCCAGCTCAGATGGTACCCACCCCGGGCACCATCCAGACATGTGGGAAGGCAGAGAGCATGGATGGTCAGAACATGCATTGACACACTAATAGACAAGTATAGCAGGTACAAAATGGCATGTACAGCAGCACCAGCAGTCATAGTGATGGTTTGTTATGTGTGAGGTTGCAGGTAAGCTACACTGAAGTAATAGGTCTTCAGTCGAGATTTAAATACTGGGACCATTTCTGCATTCGGAAAATTGGCTGGCAAACTATTCCATAATATGGGGGCCCTGTAGCAGAATGCTCTACCACCAACTGTCACTTCATTTATACGTGGCACAACAAGCAGACCTGCATTCAGTGATCTAAGTGTGTAATGTGGCTTCTAAACTTGAAGTAATTCTGTTAGGTAGGCGGGTGCTGGACCTTTAAGTGCCTTATATGCAAGTAGGAGAACTTTGACCTCAGTCCTGAACCTTATAGGAAGCCAGTGCAGGGAACTAAGAGCAGTGGTTACAGTATGTGATCAGACTTCCTGCTCCTGGTGACAATTCAAACTGCTGCATTTTGAATATGCTGCAAGGTATTTATTGTGCGGTGTGTGCTCCCAGATAAGAGAGCAGTAGTCTAACCTACTGTATACAAAGGCATGAAACAATTTCTTAGTGTCTTGAATATTAAGGAGTTGTCGTAGTTTGGCAATGTTGTGTAGCAGTAGGAAGCTATGCAACATACAGACTGCATCTATATGCAGTTTAAATGAAAAGCATGTTAGTGCTAACTGTACCAGCTCAGTCTGCATATTGCCCCTACCACAGGTGAACTTGGTGATGAGGGGGTTGGTTGTGGGGCACCATCTAAAATAGAGTTTGTCCAGCCATAAACTAGGCTCGGATATAAAAAAGGAATCAGTGGTAGACCTTGGAGTTGGTCTCCTGGGAGACGGTGGTGTGGCAGGTTGATGTGGTCTGTGAATGCTGCATCGACGAGCCAGGTGTCAGGCTTAATTCATAACATTGCAGCTGAAACGGTTCTAGATGGGGCCGGCGGTAGTGTTCATTTTCCAATGGTCTTTACTGCCACCTGGTGGTTATTAAAGGACATCATCACCACACACAGAGCGTGCTAAACACTAATGAGAAAATTAGTTTTTTTCTATTTTCTTCTTTTTCACTGTTGCTAGTATTATTAAAGAGTTGAGAAACCAGCAGCGAGGCGCTATGCCGAAAAAGTGTGAACCTGCATGACATGACGATTTTGGTTGCAGGAAAATGTTGTTCCAGATTATGCCGTAGCAGGAAAGACAGTCTGAGGGATGATGCAAGCCGGTGACAGAGGCCGGCCGGCAGAACCGAGGAGCTGGGCGGAAGCCTGGAGCCCTAATTAGGGAACGCATCAGTCTGCGCCCCTCTGCAGGCCTGTGGGTTTGATTTCCTGACTCATTTAGCCAGCATAGTAAATAAACAACACAGAACTTGCCATAGAAAAAGCTCAAGGGAATGATGATGCTGCAACAGTCTGCCTCCTCCAGAGCGCCCCCAAAAGAGCTCCTGGATATGCCTGCCCAGGCTGACTGCCTTGGGAGTCTCAGCCCCTTGATTGCGGCAGGGTTCCACGTGGCACTTAGATACTCGTGTACCTGTACCTGAACTGACTTTAAAGCCACTTCTTTAAAGGAACTGTCAATCTTTCACACACTCAGTACTTTAAACACCACATACAATACAGATACTTATCACATACAGTCCATTTTTCACATGTATCATTGTGACACTGAGTCATAGCCACAGGAGAATTGGGGGGTTTGGTCACCTCCCCCAAAGTACAGAGTCGTTGGTCATTCCAGATGGTTCTCAACCCCTCGGGGGATGCACTCAGCTTTCTAGGCCACTTAGCCTGGTTCCAATCATGCTCACGATGCTGTTCTAATTAAATAGGAAGGTGAGCGGGCCCGTACCTCGCAATACCAACGCAGCCTAGCTCAGAAGCCCTTATGTCCCGTTCGTCAGCACTGCTATACATCTGTCTGACGTATAGGAGGGTAACATTGTCAGCCATATAATTTTGAACAAACTCTTATGCTAAAGACATAATGAGCCGGCTTTATTCCAGTGGCAGGTTTCAAATGGTAGTGTGTTTCTAGTGTGGGGTTAGTTTAGCTGCATGAAGCTGCAAACTGGTGACACTGGTCAACGGTTTGCTCTACGGTTAGGGTTAACTTCTTCGGTGCGTTTTGGTTGAGACAGACATCCTCTCACTGTTTCTTGTGGGATAATTGCCATTTCAGCCATACCCCAGTAGTAATTTAGAACTGGTTTTAATTGTTGCGATGTATCGGAATTGTGCACCTCCGACGTTATTGATTCCTATAATGATTCCTCCGGACTTTTCTGGCGTTACGCGCGATGATGTCACGACTTGAATTCTACATCACGGAGTGGAAGAAGCGGTCCAAGGTATGGTTGCATTTTAGCAGGAAAGACGACCGCTGTGCAGTTTGTAACCAGTACAAAGCTGTTTAAACTTGCAAGGGTGGTAACACTAGCAACATGCTTAAACATTTAAGCTCTCAACACAGAATTCAGTTCCAAGATTGCCATGTGTTCAACTCTTAGCGCTCCGCGGGTAACTTTAAGTACGGTGCCTTAACCTACATGGGTGAATTTTCTGAAATGTAAACAAATTATGTAGTACATTTATATCATCCATTTTAGAAGATGACAGACAGGGGGACAACAATAGCTCTGCTACGGCAGCTCTGGAACACCAAACCCCATTCACGCTCGCTGTCCAGGCAGCAAAGGCAAACCCCAATCACGCTCCCTGTCCAGGCAGCAAAGTTTAATGCGGGGGACGAGATTCGGTTCTGAAAGCTAATAAAACAGCTGCTTTTGGTGCTGAAAACTGTGTAGGACTACTGTTTTTATTTTATAAATATGTAGCTAACCAAGTCTAATTACATGTCCACAAAATTATAATCTATATCTAAATTTTACTCTGATCAGGAATTGATAAGGGAATCAATAAAGAATCGGATTGATAAGAAGAATCGATAATGGTATTGACACCATTACTTCCTTATCTATTCCCATCCCTACATCCCAGTGAGTTTCACAGAGACAGTCTCCGCTATTCTATATCACGTTATCAGGTTCCCTGCATTGTCAACCAGAGAATCCGCTCTTCACTCGGTATCCCTGAATCTTATTCACTGTTGTGAGAGTTTGTGCTAAATTTTAAATGGTCCAACATTTCAGTCTGCATGGATTCAAGAGGAATTGGGGACTGCATTATTACTCAAACTCTTACATCGCCATTAACCTACATTTTAACAAACTAGATCCTGACAGCCTTTGGACAGGATACTATTACCCCGCTAACCCCATCACCTATATCCCCGTTTAATATGATTTTCCAGATTAGCCAGAAAAAGGCAAGCAGTAAAGGCAAATCACAAAAGGTGACTTTCCACCCACACAGCTGATGGAGTAATGGCTCACACACATTTGCACATCCTCTTTCGGGCTTTTTCTGGTCACATTGTGCCCAGGGGCAGCTGGCTCACTTCCTGGTGACAGCCTCACAGCAGTGTGTTTGTTACTGTGCGTGTGCTGCTCTCTCCGCACAGCGGATTTGTCAGCTAAACGCGCATCTCTCTGACTCATCGCGTAGTCTGCGTCTCGGGTCACAAACCTCAGGAGCTCCCCAGGCGTGCCATATTTTGAGGAGCTGATGTCACTTCCTCCAGGGACAGTCAATGACAGAGTGCCTGTGCTTGTGTGTGTGCTTTCAGAGGAGATATTCCAGAGCTATATCGCTCACTGGTGGTCACCAGATGGCGCCAGGTTGGCATACACTACCATCAATGACACACTGGTGCCCAAAATGGAGATCCCCATGTTCACTGGCTCGGCCTACCCAACTGGATTTGAGTACTGCTACCCCAAGGTAAGTCCGTGTGGGTGTGGCCTGAAGTAGCACTGCTGGCAGTAGGATTGGACTTCTTCTGTTAAGCCTCTGGTTCCCCCTACAGGCAGGGGAGCAGAACCCAGATATCTCCCTGTACGTGGTGAACTTGAATGGTCCACTGCACACAGTGGAGATGAAACGCCCAGAGGACCAGAGGTTTGGGTACGTACTCAACAACCTGCTATCGCCAGCAGCTGTCAGAGTGAAGGAATTTGCATTTCAATATAATCATTTTTTGTATTAATTTTCAATGGGACATAGACCTTGGGAAGGTAAAGCTGACAAGGCAAATGCACCAACCACACTTTTAATGAAGTTCTGATACTGAAATTAAATCGGTTGCAATCCTAAGTATCATTCCTTTAAAGCTATAAAACAGGCAACTTGTTTTAATCACACACAACCTATGGATAGTCCATTGTGGTTTGCAGCGTACCTCTGGGGTCCGTGCTGGGACCATTTTTTATCTGTTTTTAATATTTTTTCATGGCATATAAATACATAGAACAATGCAACATTTTGTTCAAAGCACAAGCATGATGTTTTCGCAAGTGAAATAGGTTTGTGAAATTAAGCTAGAGGAAGCCCAGAAGACGTCACCTACAGTTTTGCTCACCCAGCTTCAAGAAGGATGTTGCTGCTCCAGATCTTTAGTGTTCCTAATCTTAAAGCGTTATCATACAAGTAGAGGTTTGTCGCGGTAAATCTCATAAGTCTCCAACAAAGGAGACTGAAGAGAGTTAGGAAAGGTCAACCCCAAAGGCCACTTGACTGCTATAACTGATCTGAGAGCTCAGGAGCACAAATGGAAACTGGCTGTACTAAATGAGAGCAAAGAGGAATAGGTCTGTGAGATACCCTTACTAGCACATGGCGGCATGGATGAGACATATTCCTTTGATTTACTCACATCAGTGAGCGAGTTCCAGTTATGTATTCAATATTACAATGAGCATCACGGGATAAATGGGCTCCTCGCATTCATAATATTTCTGCTTGACATACAATTTCAACTTCAATTTTTAAAGACCATGAATGAATGAAAGATGCTGTTTCATGGAGGTTTTCAGAAATGTATTTCGGGTTGGCTGTGTTTTCTCTACCAGTTATTCCTGCAGTCTCCCTTGCTATACCAGGCCTTCCTGTATCCCTCAGTTCATACCAGTCCTTCCTCCAGTCTCCTTGTTGGTGCTAGGTCTTCTGTACCAGTCCTTCCTCTAGTCTCCCTGTTGGTGCTAGGTCTTCTGTACCAGTCCTTCCTCTATGTTTGTACCAACCCTTATTGTAGCCTCCCTGTCTGTCAACCCTTTTTAACCTCCATTTCTGTACTAGTCTTTCTTCTAGCCCCATACTAACAATTTCACTCCTTCACAGGGAGTATTACATAACCATGGTGAAGTGGGCCACCAGCACCAAGCTGGCTGTGAACTGGCTGAACCGGGCCCAAAACATCTCCTTCCTCACGCTGTGTGAAGCCACCACTGGAGTGTGCACCAAGGTAACAGGACTAAGTTCTCTGGGTCCATAGGTTGACATGGGTAGAGTGCCCCTATGTGGGCCATTACAGCTGTTTTTTTAGCTGAAAGAGAAATGAGAGGGAATTGAAAACGGTGGAACATCAATAAAATGCCGATCAAAGCTCAGGGTGCCAGTGGTAAATCTTACTGATGAAGATGACGGTGGAAGTGCTGTTGATAAACTTTGCTAATCAAGAGAAGTGGGGTATCGTGCCAGCAGATCGGTCGGCAGAATTTAAGGTATATTAAAATAGATATTGTGACCAAAACTGTTATATAAATAGTTTGGAGTGGACATTTGATCTAGGTGACTGCAGGGCCCAGGGTTGTTCACCATTCTGCTGTTCATGGATTTACACATCCAGCCATTCATCCAGCCATTCGTCCTCTATCCTGGTCAGGGTCAAATGATGCATTTACATGTGTTTGTTTTCAGAAACATGAGGATGACAGTGAGAACTGGCTGAACAGACAGGTATGTAACAGACTAAGGCTATATGCAGTACCTCATTTAATAAAGACCAATCTTACTCCAACTACCTGAGATATGATACCAAAAATATTGAGCTCTGCTGATGAAATTCGTGGTATTGAGCACACCCATTTCCACTTACCAACTCAGAAGTGATATTGTGATGCATAATTCTACTTTGGTTTATATGAGTAGCTCAAAAGGATTTCATGTTAATACATTTTATGAACTGAAACAAATATATCCAAAAAATCCATATTTATGTAAATTTAAATTGAAGCTGGGGTGGGTGCTGCACGCTGGTTGTATGAGGGTGTGAGACATGCATACGTGTGTTATGGCGTGGCGAACACTCAACAAACACGGTCACGCCGCAGAATGAAGCCCCCCTGTTCTCCAAAGATGGACACAAGTTCTTCTTCACGAGGGCCATTCGTCAGGGAGGACGGGGAAGATTCTTCCACATTTCAATGTCCACCTTGCAGGTCGGGCCCTGTCTTTGCATGTATACGGTTTGGGGTGGTGGTGGGGGGGGGTACTGGGTCAAGGGTTTCTACGCTCATTATCCAACATTAGGTAGATCCTGGCAAGGGAAAGATGGATAATTGCCATGGGTGGCAATTGCCCTCTTGGTGTAGGGTGCCGACCCTTCCCATAGCAAGCTTCACTGAGTGAGATTAGGTGGTGAAGTTTGCTGGATGGGGGGCAGGGTTGGGGGTGGTGGGTGATAAATATTGCCTTGGGAGCCTGGATGTTCTGTTTGAAACGACCTTGCGTCAGAGATTTCATCCTCCTGTCTTGTTGTTGCCTGAAGCCAAACTCGAGTAGTGACAGCCTGCAGTCCATCACCTCGGGGGACTGGGACGTGACGGAGATCCTGGCCTTCGACGAGGTCAGCCAGTCGGTGTGAGTGTCGCCTTATCGTGTCGTCCTCCTCTCCACTCCTTTGGCCCCATTTGAAAGCTGATTGGCCCCCAGAGTACCCCCTCCTTTGTCACTCAGTAATTCAAAACACATCATTGGCTAATGACAAGGTTTGCTCCTCTGTATGAATTATGGTCCCTCTTATGCCCCCACCTAAAAGAAAAATGTCAAATAGCCTCTGGCTTCCAGAATACCTCACACTTTCCAAAATCCTTTCTGCAAGTATAATTCACCTTCCATTTTTAGCCTCATTAATAAACTTTAGAACTTTCAAAATGCAGACAGAGATGAGAACTAGAGTTATTGGTCATACACCAATTCATGTTTGACAGGTATTTCTTGAGCACGGAGGACGGGTCAAAGCGAAGGCAACTCTACAGGTAATTACTTTAATTAGCAAATTCTAAGATAGATCAAAAACAATCCGGTTCACATGCCAAAATACAAAAAGTTGTACTGCCTGACCAAGTGTGCCGGTTGACGTTCTAGTGCAGATACCACTGGCCAGTTCAACAGATGGTGCCTGTCCTGTAACCTGCCCGCCTGTGGCTACGTGTCAGCATCCTTCAGCCGTGACATGCAGTACTTCCTCCTCTCCTGCAGAGGTAAGTGTGCCAGCTGCCCCTTGAGCCGCCCTAGCGTTGTCAAGGTAACAGCTGCCAAAGGCACCCGCTTTCTGATCCCCCAGTCTTGTTAACCTTGGGCTGTCTCTCCCCCTCTAGTAAATCATTCATGAAAACTGAAAAACCTCACTCCCTCATCCTGTATTAAAACATGGAGAAAAAAGGAAATAGTCGTTTGATAAATCTTGTATGCAGATATTCAAGACTTCATTAAGCTGACATGGTGGCTCACTCGATAGAACCGACACCTGCAGGGCCTGGGCTTTGAATCACACCATTGCCCTGAGTGTGAGAAGTCTGTACCCATAGTGTATATACCCACACAATAGACCGGCATCCAGTCCAGTGTGTCCCCTACCTTGTGCCCTCATCTGTTTTGGATAGGCTCCAGGGTCCCTCACAATTCTGTGCTGCATGGCCATAAAGTGATATCATCAGAACCAGTAAAGTTCGAGTGGCTGTACATGTTGATTAATACCACACATGGGAAGGAAACCTTGCCTTACATGCTGAGATTTTGGTATTTCTGACCAATTTAACAAGTACTGTCCTTTTCGGGCAGATCTGTGACATACAGAGTGAGAGGGTGAGACATCGCTGAGCTCCTGCTCCACTGACACACACACACACACACACACCCAAAAAACAACCCTCTGTTGCAATGGGGTCATTTGTCATAAGCAATAAGATAACTGTGAGTGGACAAAGCAAATATAATCTTCCAAATCTCTCACTCAGCCTCCTCTACATTTATTGTGTATTTGTGGTGCATCTTAAATGAGACAGACTGAAGAAAAAGTAACAGTAACTTTGTTCAGACTGCGAGGCAGCATACTGTAGTCCAACAGGGGTCACTGTAGGCAGACATATGTCAGAGGACTCTACCTGTCAACCTTGAGGTTTAAAATAGGTTAGACAAATACTCTGTGTCCCGGAGACAATTTGCTCCCATCACATTTGATTTCTCCTTTTCCCAAGGTCCTGGCGTGCCCAGCATGGCTGTCTACAGGACCAGTGACCGAATGAGTGAGTAACAGAGATTAGCAGTCCAAGAGTGCAGGACAGCCATGTTTGTTGGAACGATGACATGTTGGTAGCGTTTGAAGATGATTCCATGGGAGATGTGCCGGTTTCTCAGCATTTTAGACTATTTCAGTCTGCTTGAAGGGACATTGTTTACAGTCTAATTAGGAGGAGTCTGGCTGACATGACTGTGACAGTAATCTATGCATGAGCAGGCCCCCGAAGCATCCTGTCACCTCAAGACAAGTAACCGATTCTGTCCAGACAAACAGCCAGGTCTCACGTGGAGGCCTTTTCGCACAGTTACTGAACCTGAAGTCATTTGCTTGACTATTTATAACCCAGTTAAATATTTATGGTGGCTCTGTGTGACTCTGGTCCCGGCAGTTGTGTGACTGAGAGCCAAACGGGCATTGGGGAGGTCTGACGTGCTGTGCGGGCCTTGGGCGTTCCTCGGGGAGGGGGTGTTGGGCTTATCTGTCTACGCACGTTTCAAAGGAAGCACCCTTCATTTGGTAGAAGCAGGAGAGTCAAGGAATGTCAGCAGAAGTTAGGATTTTTGGCAGATTTGTACTTTCCTAGTTTGTGTACTTGTTGAAGTAATACAACAGCATGACTCTCCTAGCACCAGAAACAGACTATAAGGCCTTCCTATCTGGTAACTTCCTTTAAAGATGTGAACTATTGGCTCATTTGTATTTTACTTCCTGCTGTGGTCGTATTAGGAAGTTGTGACTCAAGACTACCTGAAGAAACGTGTGAAGTGTGAGAAGTGTGATATTTATGCTAAAGAGATCAGTCTGCAAGCCTGATTGGTTTTTCTTTAATTGCAGAGATTCATGATCTGGAAACGAACCAGGAGCTCAATCACACGCTCAGCTCCATGCAGATGCCGAAAGTGGAGTACAGGGAAACGACCATAGACGGTCAGAGTATGTATCTGTTACTCCCGTCTCAGAGCCTTCCACATACACCCTTTTCACAGTTAGGAGCGAAATTAATCTTGCTTTGGGTAGAAATTGGATTTTGAAACTAGAGGGGCAGATTTACTGCGCATTCCTGCATCTCACACTCCGAGTCAATTTCCCGTGAATGCTAATGGATGTCGACTAAAGTTTGTGGTCTTTTCCAGAGTACATGCTGAAGGTCCTGAAACCTGCCGGCTTCTCCGACACAGCCCACTACCCCCTGCTCCTCCTGGTGTGAGCATCCCTGACACACACACACACACACACCACACGTTTGTATTTCTGTCTTTGTGAGGACATCCCTCTGACTTCCAAAGCAGCCTGTCACCCCTGATCAGCGGCAGTGTTTACCACCACTCAAATCACACATTTGGGGGCCCCCTGTTGGCCACAAACAGTCATTATACTTGTGGGGGGCAAAGTGGCAAAGTGGTGACCTCACCCCTGTAAATAAGCTGGTTACTCTCTCCCCACATGGTCTGACCATGAACCCTTTTTTAATCACTGATTTTGCTATATAAAATGGTGGGGGGTGTCGAGAGGTGGACACACCTGGCTTAAAGCAGGGCTCAGATGATGTTAACCCCCCTCCCCCCAGGGACGGGACGCCAGGGGAACAAATGGTCACGGAGCAGTACCAAGTGGACTGGGTCACGGTTCTGATCAGCAGTTTTGGTGCCGTCGCCATTTGCTTCGACGGGCAGGGGAGCGGCTTCCACGGGTCAAACCTCCTACAGAGGGTTCACCACAACCTGGGACCTTCTCAGGAGAAAGAGCAGCTTGAAGCCCTCAGGTACAACTGAGGAAACAGGGCAGCACCAGCACGAATATCCAGCAGCGTAACTGGGTCTAGGATAAACGGATCA
Source organism: Petrocephalus sullivani (assembly GCA_026780845.1). NCBI lineage: Eukaryota > Metazoa > Chordata > Actinopteri > Osteoglossiformes > Mormyridae > Petrocephalus > Petrocephalus sullivani. Next base: position 5,588,684 of record JAODKM010000075.1, read on the forward strand.
GCTAAGTAGCAGTCTGAGTACTGCTATTATGTCTCAATAATGAGAATGTAATATAAGGTCACCCACGATTGTACAGAGCTGGTCTGATGTTTGTCAGCTAGCCGAGAGGTTGTAATTGAAAGGCCTAATAAATTCTCTATTTTTGATCCATTTTAGAGCCTTCTCAAAGGAGCCTTACATAGACAAGACACGCATCGGAGTTTTTGGCCAGGTAATTATTTTGGTTTCTTTTGTCTTTGTATGTTCAGACCCAACAAAGCCTCCTCCGGTTTCGGTTTGAGAATCCTGGTACGTGTGTGCACGTGTTGTCTGGTCACCAGAGAGGAACACTGGGTGTTTCTGGAAGCACTGGCTGGGAATGATCATCTTTCTCTAAGGAAATGCAGAGCACTGCATTGGTGCACTGGCTTCTGGGTAATGTAAGGGCCCTTAGACACAAAGAAGCCTTCCTTCAATTGATCTTACGTTATTAGCATATACTAGAAGGCAAGTATATTCTCATGACACAACACCTAAAGACTGGTTTTACAGGCCTGTTGAGGCGATTCACCCCAATACCCACAACCACCACCACCACCACCATCAGCCCTGCGGCTCTATATAAACACTGACATCAGCATGCGCCACCTTCTGGCCACCTATCAGAATGCGTTTCAGCTAGATTCCTAGGTTGTAACACAAAACCTCAGGGAACCTTTGCACGTGGCAGGTTGGCTGGACTCATGGGAGGCATGTAATCACCTTCTTAGATTTTGCAAAAGATGAGAAGGGAAAAAAGAATGAAGCGGACTGTTTACATTTAACAGGGTGTTTAAAGGCTTGACGCCAACACACTTTTTTGCCCTTAATACTCCATGAGGAAAATGATAGCAGGGCACTAGAATGACACAGTTACCTATCCCCATTGGCCAGACTGCCCACCTTACCATGAATCCCCGTTACTTTTGGTGTGCGGCACCGTGGAGAACAGTTTCTTTAAAAAGGAGACTAAGAAAGCACTTGCCGCTGAGCTGCAAGGACCCGTCTTGGTTTCATTAGTAAAACCTGAGGTAAAATCTCAGGTAATAAGCTGCATGTCCTAAAAGTACCAGTAAATCGTTGGTTCCTGACCCGAGGGGGAGGAAAACGCCTCCTCTCAGCGGAGATGACCGCAGCCCAAGGCCCTGGAGAATATAATAATCTTCTCATTATACTTCCATTTCCAGTCCTGTGTTTAAAGTAGGGCTGTCAAAATTGACGCGTTAACGCGGATTAATCCAGCATCGTGATTAATCTGATTAAAAATATTA
>JAODKM010000075.1:5591600-5610905 GCA_026780845.1 Petrocephalus sullivani
TCGCGGCGGGGCGGGGGGGGGGGGGGGGGGGGGGGGGGGGGGGGGGGGGGGGGGGGGGGGGGGGGGGGAAGAAATCAAAAGAAAAAAAAATCAAAAAAAAAAAAAATCGATGCGTCACAACCGGGTCTCTCCTCCGACAGATGGCAAATTTGGCAGACCGCAATTTACAGCTGGTAGATAAGAAGTACATCATCATCCATCCCACTGCTGATGGTAAGTTTAGACTGCTAGCTAAACAGAGACTGTGCACGAGCCTCTGCGTGACCACTGGACCCCTCCCCGGTTTAAGGCTTTGTGAAATTCTTCGCTCAATCCTGTGTTATTATTATTATTAATTATTATTATTTTTAAAATGACATGATGCTCTTCTCAATTTTTCTTTCCTTCAGAAAAAGTCCATTTTCAGCACACGGCAACATTTATCACGAAGTTAATAAATGAAAAAGCAAATTATACACTACAGGTAAAAATGTGGCTAAACTTAAAGGTTTTGGAAACATTGTGACTTTTGCAGCTCAGTAGTTTAAATGCCTAAATTCACATTAAAGCTAAAGATGATGTGTTGATGCCTGATGGTAAACAAAGGTGATTGACAATATCTGCATGAATTAAGGTCAACATGGCTAATTAAACTAATTAATACCAATTAACATTCATTAGCAACTTCATGTTTGCTTGACTGTAATCATTTTCAGTCTCTCATCAGCAGTAATGAGAAGTTGTGGTGTTCCATCATCCAGATCTATCCAGATGAGGGACACTTCATTCATAATCAACACACCAAGCAGCACCTTTCCCAGTCACTGGTGAACTTCTTTGAAGAGTGTTTCCGACCTCCTGACAAGCTGCCAGAGGAGGAAGAGGAGGAAGATAGTGAGGAAGAAGACTAGACCCACCACCTTCCTGAGCACAAGACCGTTTCTTCAGCACAATATGCAACAGACCCCTATCTCCTGCTTCACCCTCGACACAAGCGCCACAAAACATCTCCTCAGCATAGTTGCTCCTGGTACACTGCTCACCTGTCCTTCATCTTCTGCTTCTCCTCAATGGCTCAAAAAGAGCTTTCACCACTTGGGTCAAGCGTGGTCGAAAAAATCATTCATGTCTTGGTACCTTGGCACCTGGAATCGGGTTTTACTCTCTCAGATTCAATGGCATGGAAGACTGTGATAGAGAGCATATGATTTGACTGGTCGATGGTGGTGTTGGGTCATAGGAGATCTCCTGGTCTTCTCTTATAAGACGGGATAGCTGAGGGTTTCATAGCACACAAAGGAGTGTCCCACCCCTCTGCTAGGGGTCATTAAGATAAAAGACAGAGGACTCAGTACGTAGAAAACACTGCTCAGTCTCCATCCATCTAGATTCTGCCGAAGAAAAAAAACAGCACACAAAAACACTTTTTTTCTCTGCCAGACTTATTTTCACCAAGTATGATTGTAAAGTAGATTTCGGGAGAAAAAAAAATTCTACCATTGGGCACAAAAAACACTTGCAGTTGGGACCAGATACAGAGACGGACAGACTGAAGGTAGATGATTTTTCAGCAGTTTTTAATTTAGCTTCGTACGTCCTTAAAACAGCTACCGAGAGCCTAGAGAAAGCGTTTAGTCACTGTGCCTTACTTTTACAGCGACATCACTCCCGTGGACTCCAGAGAAAGTTCCAGATGTTATAAACAATCAACCTGGAGGAAAGATAAACGCTTTGTATTTGAAAAACCACCCATGTCCTCAGAATATTTAAAGCTAACCACAGCTGACATTCAGTATTACACCAAGTTCTCACAAAGCTGTACAGTGTCTTTGTGTAGAATTCCAGTATTTACATTTCCAAATACAGTATATATAATATATATATAAAAAATGTCTGTGTTTGTATATAATTGAGATGTAATTCTACAAGAATAGGTTTGTAATTTTTCCCCATTTGAAAGTGATTAAGGTAAGTTCCTTCCGTGCAGTTTTCCTTCGGAATGCTAAAGAAAGTTTGATCCTTTTTAAAATTTGTGTTCCGCGTAGACCTGCATTTTTCCTCGTATGGTCTGTGGAGAATCATCTGCTACAGTAGACGTTATTCGCTATGTTCAGTGTTAATTGTTCAAAGAGCATTCTGGAGAATTGTTTTATTTTTTTTGTCCTTCTGTTTTGTGAAAATGCAGTTGACCATGCCACAAGTGATGCGGATTTAGCGGTACTGCACCCAAATTTCCAATAAGGGTGTGAGCACCACTTTTAGTGCGGCAATTCCCGTTGCCTGCTAAACTGGAAGAGTTTAACTGAAAAGAGAAATAGCTAAATTATGGCATGGAAGTTTGAGCTGTCAGAATAAAAGTTATTTTGCCATGACGGTTCTTGTCATTATTTATTTATTTATTTATTAAAAGCTACTTAAATGTGAAGGAACTGAGGCAGTATCGATCCTAGCCGACGTCCCCCGTCCAAGGCCCGTGTCGCCTGTAGGATTGACCGGTGTTCTGACATTTTGGCATACCTTATCAGAACGCCTGAAATAAGGCGTTTTAATCAACATCAGGTAATTGTCATTTCTGTCACTTCAGATTATTATTCATCGTTACCGGCAGTAACTTTATTTTACAGATTATAAAATAAAGTACCATGTAAAGCATAAGAAAAGAGTAACTCCACAATCTCGAACCCTGACCAAAGTGCCAAGGGGATATCCCAATGGTGCTACCGTACTTCGAAAACTTAAACGGATAATATTGATCGAATCGGAAAAACGCACCGCGTTTCTTCGTCTATAAACCCCATGCCTTAAATTACAATACAGTTGATTCGCTGCAAACGTGTAATCGAAGAAGCTATTATTTAACAATTAAAAAAAAAGTAATCAAAAATAGACTCCGGGCAAATCGGTCTTTTCAGACGCAGAACGCACCTTTGCAGTACTGAGGCCACGTTTTTCAGCGTGCATAATGTGAGATCTCTAGCTCTTTGAAGAAGTCGTTTAGCACAATCAATCCGACTGCAGAAGTTTTTTTTTCTGCACCGATGGCGTCTGATTAGTGGAAAGAATTTATATGAATTGAAGGGTATTTAAGGTATTCTAGGGAAGTTAACGACCGGCGCTTACAACCGTGCAACAAAGTGCCTGCACCGATGGGGGGCGGTGACATCTAGCGGGACACATGGGAACTACACTCACATACAGGCTTAATTTCTGCCTAATGGGCTCCCGGCATTTACCAGTCATTTTATATTCGAGTATATATAACTTCTGCATTTAACGTGCAGTTTTCTGTGTAAACACAGAAACTCAGGAATATCCAGTGTAAACTCAGAAATATCCAGAACCTCGCACTGTACAGATTAACGCGAATCCTGCGGGAACTTCCTGAAACCCGAAAAGACACCGGCCAGAAGGAGTGACATAACGATTTTATTTCCAGTGTTTTAGGCGTTAAGACTCCTTTTGCAGATGTACGGCGTCCTGTTTTTTTTAATCATCTGTTCGTGCGGCTCAAAGCAATGAGAACAGCCACTATGTGCCCAGCTTTTCCGGCGCCCGCCATCTACACGTCACATTACGGAAAATCTGGTGCCAAAAAAGCAGCTAAACACAAAATATGTACACTTAACTTACTTATCTTACAGAAATGTTTAAAATCTAAAGTCGAATAAAACCCCCAAAAAGCAACAATACTTATAAAATAAGTCGATCCAGACGAGATGCCTAAAGACTCTGTATCTGTATATTATCTATCAATTGATTTGTACTTAAAATTTTAATTCACAGTACAATTTTACATGTTAACAATTGACACTATGGCACCCAAACTCTCTCAGAACTGATTGGGCAGGAGGCACTTTCCTTTCAAACATGAGCTCAGGCATAGGGTGAAGGGGTCCTCTCACACTAATTAATCCTCGTTGGGTAGTCCTGACATCAGGGGGTGTCCTGTCCAACACTCGTCTTCAAAGGTCCTCCTCCCACTCTCAGCACATCCTGGGACTTTGCCCTGCCCTGTCTACTGCTCCGTCATCAAATATTGCAGGAATGCAGCGTAGATTCCAGTTGTTACTGCTATGACCCCCGTGGATTTGCACTGATGATATAAAAACACTGAAGTGCAGCAGCTGTAGCTGACGTCGTGCACGCAGACACGCACCCACACACACGCACGCACGCATGCACGCACACTCTCACACCTTCCTGTGTTAGAGATACTGATAGAATCTGGAGCGGACCACTTGCGATCCGGACGGTTTGTGCATGTCTACCGGAGGTGCCCGCCTCTCAGGATAGTCCCCGTTCAGCTGCTCTGCTGCCGGTTCCTGGAACTCGACTGCGTCCCCGGCTGGAGCCAGATTGCTGGAACGGGAGCGCTCCCGGGCAATCCACTCCCGGATGGAGAAATCCTGCGAGCTGCATTTGGGCTTCAGCCGGTCCACGGCTGAGAGCTCCGACTCCTGACTGCGGCCCCTCCAGACATCAGCGACGCCCAGCTCCGCAAAGTCGCTTTGCCCGCCCATGGTGTGGCGGCGCCGGATTCCCCTTCGCTTGCGGGCCTCCGGCAACCCGGCGTTCTGAGCGCCTACGCCGAACATGTCGTCAGCAGAGCTCCTCAGCCGGCACTTGAGCCTCTCTGTCATCCTCAGCCGCCAAGCCAGCTCGTGTTTCTCCGACTCGCTCCTGGACAGGGGCCTCCCTGTCACCGGGCAGCCCACCTCTTTCCCACCCAGCCCCCCTTCGAGGGATGGCTTGGGGGAGGAGCGGTGGATTTCGGTTGCCGGCAGGCCGGCGCCCGTGCCGAGGCTCCCAGCTGGGGTGCTCTTTGAAGGCGGGATCCTCTCCTGCGAGCCCTCGCGGCTGGCGAAGATGGGAAAGTCTCCCTCGCTGTCCGTGTCTGCCGCTCGGCCCTCGCTCACCAGCTCGCTGCGCTCGTCGTCTGCCTCATCGCCCCGGCTCTCGGCCACCGACTGCACCTCTGGGCTCAGGAGCCCCGCTTCAGGCCCCGTCAGGAAGGTCATGGAGGACGTGGTGGAGTAGTCTGAGGTGATAGAGCACACGTCGGCGGCTGGGCCACACACCTCCAACGGCACCCGCTTGCAGTGCCGACTCCGCTGTGTTGACATCTGAGAGCTGGTGCTATTCATGGTTCCCAGGTCCGAGGTGGCATCATCGCAATGGGACGGAGGGTCTGAGAGTGATGACTCTGGCTGGAGGTGATAGCCCAGGGAGGGCGAGCCAGAGGATTTGGGGCAGGGAGGCGGGGCAGGCGGCCCCGTTTGGTCCGGCTCCTTCTGCTGGACGACGTTCTTTTGTTCCTTTGGGCCCTTGGCCTGTAACTCCACGACCCTTGGGGCATCTTTCCCGCAGGCCTCTCTTGCGTCCTCTTGGCAGTCGCTCACTGCCGCGGTCTTGCTCACCATTTTGGCCACACCACGACTCTGGCCCGGGGCCTCTTTCTTCAGGACCGTCCTGTCCAGATCGTCGTCCGAGCTGCTGAGTGCAGGCTTCTCCTTTACCTTCTTTCGCTTGCGGCTCGCGGCCGCAAAGATCGACGAGCGCAGAAGCTCTTTGCTGTACTGCTCCTTGCCAGGCCCCCAGGAGCCCTGCAGAAACAGGAAGTACCTGTCAAGCAGCCATTATCAGAATGACAGATCACCAAACACAGGCCCAGGACTGACCAACATAACAGGAGACAGGAAATGCGACTGTGCTCCAAATTTAACTTGGACATAGTTGGAGATCTTCCAACAAACAAAGCCATGTTTTTCACATCAGACCTAAGCACATCCATATTAAAATGCCCAGCAGGCACATCTAGACAGGTACTCACCTTAGATTTGGCTGAGTCACTAGTGGCTGAATCTGAAAGCAACGGAAAGAAGCGATGAGTGCTTTGAGTTGGGGAAGCTTTTTTATTTTGTGTGGGAGAAGAGGGTGGAAGAAGTAACACCACACCAGAGGGAGGCAGGAGGGGGCTAGGGGCAGAACAGTCAGGCACAAAGGAACACCATAGGAAGCTGTAACCACAGGTGGAGATCCATGATTGGACGACTGAAGAGGGGTGGGCAGGACAACCCAACGCTTACACCACAACAGGATGCAGAGCATGCACACCAGTCCACCAGCGCTCTGTTACACTCCAGTGTGATGTATTCTTTCCCAAGTCGGCAGAGTCAAAGGGCAGACAGAGACAGCTCGGAGCACTGGGATGTTTTTATAAAGTTAACCAAGTCTCCAGGTGACCTGGAACCCAGTGAAGTGTCTCACGCTTATATGAACTGGCTCTGTACATGTTCCTTGTGTGAGTCTGCGATGATCGGTCAAGTTTCGAAGACCTACATGAGTCTATTTGCAGACATAGTGTGGCTGATTGTATGCTGTGGAAGTCTGTCTGTTTGTAGCTGGGAGGTAGTGACAGGACGCAGAATGAACTATACAAAGCGGCTATGGGGAATCCACAGAAGCCAGACATGACAGGAGGGAAGGAAGGGGCTGGCAACGCCAACTGAGTTAGCAGAGCTAAAAGTGCTAGCAGCGCTAACTGAGCTAGCAGAGCTATCAGAGTCAAGTAGAGCAAAGAAGGCTAAGAGAGTTAGTATAACTAACAGAGCTGAAGAACCTAGCAGATTTAGATAGCTACCTAAGCTAATGTTGCTAATAGAGCTAAAACTGCTAGAAGAGCTAACAGCGCCAAAAGAGCCACAAGAGGGCCAGGGAGCGGCGATCCTCGCAGCCTGCTGGGATGCCGGTCTGCTGTGGCCTTTGCTCTTCAGCTGTCTGTCCTTCTTGAGGTCAAGCATGCTCATTAACAGGCTCGTCTTGACGAGTTTAGCGTTGAAGCACTAGCTGTAGCTCAGCCCCTCACCACACCCCTGAGACGTGACTGGATGCTATAGGACGTGGTAGAAACCCAGACCATACCATTCTATTTCTCCTCTCGGACCGCTTCAGAGATAAGAAACAGCAGAAAGGCTTTCAGACATTAAGCACTATCGTTCTTTCTTGTGAATTCTTAGAAATGAATCATGAACCAAGGAAATATGGGGATTTTGTTCCCAGTTTACAAAAATCGTGGGTTTCTGCAGACTAGGCAGTTACAAAGGGGGCAACAATCGTCCTTCTTCCTACAGTTCCAGCTGTCCATCAGCGACATTACAGAATCCATCTGTGACATCACCGTGTGATAGACTCCTCCCACTTGGCCTGTTTCGAGATCAGTATGTGTGAATGGAAGGAGACAGGAAGCACTAGACACAGAAGGGTCGTTTCTTTCTTTTTTGGGAAAGAACATGCAGGGTTAGTGAAACGGTAGGCATGGTCACAATCATCCAACTCAAGAGAACTCGGGGAAACGCAAGACGCCATGATGAATGTGCAGGAGAGAGAGAACAGGACAAAGTGAAGGAACAAGGCGGCAGGAGGTCATTTGAACTGGAGCCTCTGGCTACTCGAACGATTTTAAAATATCTAAGTGAAACAAAACAACTGCAGAAACAAACCAGATTAGCCGCACAAAGACAGACCGTTTAGGCCCAAAGAGACAGAGGCTACCAGGACACTCCATGGCAAAATGGCTACTACGGTTTGCATTAAGACCAACGCTGTACTTTTCAGCTTGCTTGGTTTAAGTGCATCATTTCTAATGACAAGCAAACAAAGAGCCATTTTTCTCTCCTCGAACACTGACCTCCAGGAGTCACAGAGTTGACAAATGGTCAAGTGTTAGCAAGGAGGCTAATCAGACCAAGTAGTTGACGACGGAGCCTTCAGACAAGGTGACCGTGTCAGAGGTCTCACTGGCTAGTCAAAGTGTTAAGTATAGTAAAAGAGCGGATAACCCACCCCAAAGGTTGCCTGGTGCAGGTAAGTTACCTGATGCTTCCCCAGGAGAGCCGGCGGTCCGTTTTATGTTGGGGAGAAGATGGTCAATGTTTGGCAGGGGCTGCGACTCAATAGCACCCTCCTGCTGGATCACGCTCTGCATGAAGGAGGGGGTGGTGAGACTAGACCAGAGGTTCTCCCTCCCTCTCTCTCTCACACACACGCACACGTGCACGCGCACACATGCAAACACACGCATTCACCAATCTGGCCATAGTGTTCAGCTGGGAAGCGCTGAGGAAAAAATAGCGAAGTAGAATGCAGTGCATCGATACCCACCGTGGGCTCCTCGTCCCCTTCCTCGGTGAAAAACCAGTCGTACTGCAGAGAAGCAGACAGATGGGGCAGGATTTAAGGACACGTTCCAGAAGAGCGCCCTCAGGGCTGAGCGCAAAGCTGTGGGGTAGGGCACTTACTTGCTGTATGAGCGTCTCCACGATCTTGTACTGGTCAGGCATGTGGGTCACCATGTGGGTCATGTTGTCCTCAGATGTCCTCACCAGGGTTGGGCCGAACACGATGGCTAAATTCCGTGGTTCCATCTGGGGGACAGGGAGGGGCAGGTGTTTGGGAGTGAGGCAAACAGCCACCTGGAGCATCACTAATCAGGCATGCACACACATACACACACACAGAGGTTGAGTACACATTGCCTCCATAGACACAGGACACCTGCTCCCAGGTCTGGAGATCTGCTGTGCACACTGCCTGATTGTAATTAGGCCTGTAATTATTCAGTTATGCTTGACTGACCTTTTTAATGGAGTACTTGCTGTGATTTGACCGATCAACATTTTCCATTCATGCGCAGTGCTCTTTGAAAGCGAGTCTCCACAAATTATAAATTCATCTCCACATTGTTTGTGCCCCTGACATGAACCCCAGTTTTGCACCAATTGCCTCAGCAGTTCATTCTTCATAAACGGCAAATTAATTTGACTTCAGGTGAAGGCACCAATTACAAGTTACAGCAAATCCTTCATTACCAGAATTAACACTCCTGCATGTAACCAGTCATCTGACAGCTATGGCACTACAATGACTATTTGGCAACCATGTAGCATGGCAAAGTCAAGAAGTCACAAGCAATGAGAGCCGTCTGTCCTGCAAATCATCAAACTTCAACCTGCTGCCACTAGGGGGCAACGTTACCTTGTTTTTTGAACAGTTTTCTGCCACAGTTTTCAGGTGTGCAGAGAGGAATTTGAGGGTTTCGTAATGGTGGTCCGGTAGTTGCTGGAGCTGGAGAACAAGTATGGGTATCGTCATTTTCCCAGCAAACAGAGAGTATTCATCCATCGCCCCTTCTACTCACCAGCCTCTTCAGCACTTTCAGTCTCTCAACTGGGTCTTCTGTTCTGTTGGCCTCAATAAAATATGCATATTTCTCTGTTAAGAAGAAAAGAAACCAGTGAAACTTTTAACTTCGCAGTGATACAGACACACACACACACTTATGACATTATTCAAATTAGTGAAGTTCCCCCCCTTGCCCACTAGGTGGTGCTCCATCCCCATTTCTGAATGCGCTTGCCATATGACCATATTCCAGTTAAGAAAAACCTGGCCCACAAACCTCACAATGGCGAGACTTTACATAATATTTTCGTCACTGGTACAGATAATTCTCACCGTTTGTAAATAGAGGTTCTGGAAGTTTCCGGAAGAACGATTTGAGTAAACTGCTGATGACATTGAGGTCCCTCCATTTCTATGTGGGAAAGAAGGAGAATAAGAGAGGGGACAGAAACTGAGCGGTGGGGTGGCAATGGTGGGGTGGTGGTGGTGTCAGCCACTCACGTCGTCCTGGATGTCGATATCGTCCAGGCCTTTGTTGTTCAGCTCTTCCTGCATGCTGGAGATGGCGGCATTGTTGCCCGGCACACGGTAGATGCCTGTGTACTCCAGCCCACGCTCCTCCACCAGTTTGCAGCATACCTCCACAATCAGGGGCACAAACTGCAGAACGCAGGATCAGTAGGACCACATGGTCACGGATCACGGCAGACAGACTCGGAAGTTAAACAGTCAGTTGGAAAAAAAATGGTACCCGTGTGTGTCTTACCGGGTTGGACTGAGCAGGGGGGCAGTCATCCAGCCGCACCCCGAACGTGACCCCCGCTGTGGGCTTCTTCTCGAAAGGCTTCTTCATCAGGCTGGGGATGCCCTTCCTCCAGGCGCTCCTGTCCTTGGGGGGGCTGGTGTCATCTGATAGAGCACAGGGAGACACAACAATGTCCAGTGTTAGAACACAAGGTTTGTGAATGGTAATATGCAAAGACAGCAGTCATTCCGGGTCAAAATCGAAGCTTCCAATCCAAAGACTCATGAATACTTGACATCTTTTGTAAGTGCATTTCAGCTTTTTTTTTTTAAAAAAAAGTTAGACTGGCCAGGGTGTAGCGTGCACTGGGGCTTCGTCAATCCCTCACCCTTGTGCGGGGTTCTCTTCTCTGCGTCCTGTTTCAGGGACAGCCCACTGGCAGCCTTGCTGTCCCCTTTCCCCCCCAGCAGCGTCTGTCTGATGCTGAGAGACTGGCGGGACGCTTTGGGGGAAGGCTCCGTCTTAACGCTGGGGGAGCTGAGAGGCGAACAGGCAAAAGCTGAAGCGGGGGGGCGAACGTGGCTGATAACATGGGCGGAACAGGGCCAAACGACTCTGCTTACCTCATCATAGTGTATTCCTTTATCTTTTTGCTGATGAGATCCCGGCTCGTAACACCTGCACTCTACAGGAGGAAAAAAAACTAGGAGTCACTGCAGCTGTCCATGGATACCTTCCATAAACATTTTAAGAAACTTTCATGGGCTTTGACAAAAAACAAAACTGGAAAAAAAGCGAAAAAATTTCCCTTAGATTTACCTCCTAAAAATTTGCCTCACTCATAAGCTTACCAACCCCTCCTTTAGTCCCACCCACCTCTTCATCCAGACTCTGGTTTTCCTGGATGACGCGAATCCAGGACAGCATGTCCTCTCTGTCCTCCGCCTGGAAAAGGTACTCGTTGTCCGAGGTGGTGAGCCGCAGTACATTTTTGCGCTTGGTGTCGCTGTAGGAGATGTCAATCAGACAGGCCTTGACGCTGATTGACTGCTGCTCGCAGTCACTCGTCGCCTGGGCCAGCCCCTCCCTCCTGTCCTTGTAGAGGTAGAGGGAGTGGCCTCGCAGCACGGCATACATCTGCTTCCAGGGCCGGATGCCGCCGCCCACCCGCTGCCATGGGAATAAAGAAATGAAGAGAATTAGAGGGAGATGATATGAAGAGTGACAGAGGAAAAGAAGATGGAGGAAGAGAGAAGGAGGGATAAGAATGAGAAGAACAAGGTTGGAGTAAAATGAGCGTGAGCGTTCCTCTCAGAAGATGGTCAGATTCTGCGGACGAGGAACAGCGTTCATGCTCCAGCTGGCCTGCCCTGATACGCCCCTCACTGCTCTCCCTGAAGCTCCCCGCACAACACGCCGCCACAAGAGCAGCAGGTGGCTGGTGGACCTTGTGCTCCGGTGGGTACCACACTTTGGTGGATCATACACGCTGGTGGATCCCAGGCCATCTGGCAGCTGAGAAATGTACCGGAATGGGATGATGAATGCCTATAGCTAACAACCATCTCCCACTCACAGACGTGTCAGGAGCTGGGGTGGGGCAGGAGTGCAGATGGGTCAGTGTGAGTGGAAGAAGAATCCAGTTCCCCAAGCAACTGCCACAAGCAGAACACTATTCAACTGACAACATGGATTTAAGCCAACTTCCACATCAAGAGATCTGGTGGACGTCCTTCAGCATCTGGAAGAGCTTTGTGCGAGAGGGCCAGGCAGCCTGACAGCACGTTAAACCTCCAGCCAACAGCAACGTGGTGCCCTTTACCACTACTGCAGCTCCAAGTTCAGGGCAAGAGCTCATGGCTAAGCTCACCCTCGTTCTTCATCTCTACGCATCCGATAAACGTCTAAGATAAAGCCCCATTTCTCTCTGAGTGGTCATTTATCTTACTGCCGGAATGTCACCGTAGAGAGGACACGGCGATCTATGCAGAACCTGCGTACACCAGGACCTTCTGCCAAGGAACTGCCCCACTTAGGGAAGTTTACAGAGACAGACTGGGGGAGGGTGCTCTGTGTAGGCCATCGAAACACAGGAGTCTGATTAGTCTGGTGTGCTACTAAATGCGGACTAATTAAGATGCCTGATCGAGTTGTAAAGAAGAATAAAGCTGAACGAGCAACATAAGATAAGGGACAAAATCCAGGAAAGAAACAGATTTGTCGAGCCAGGGGATAAAACATAAAATGCAACTGCAGACTGCCAGTAGTGGACAATCTCAAAGCACCAATCAGAAAGGAGAAGCAGCATCCCAATAGCAGAAGCCCTATCACAGACAAGATAAACAAGATAAGCCAAACACAAAGCCCCAGTCGCAAGCAAGACAAGAGCCCCAATTACAAAGTCCGGCTCACAGACAAGACCAGCACAGGCATGAGAGGAGATGTGCTGATTTCGGTCAAGAAACATCCACAGATGAAGGCAAACATCTGAAAGTGGGAGTGATCATGTAAGAGAGCTGGGAGTGTGTCAGTACCTTGTTCTTGTCCATTGTGAGCTGCCGGAAGTGTAGCCATCCCTCTTTGGAAGAATCGCTGAATATGTCTGAGGAAGAATCTCTCCTGGACCCGGAATCTTCAGAGGACTTGTACCCATCCAGAGCCTTAGCCTAAGAAACAGCAGCTTACATACCAAGTACACACACCAACTGCCCAACAATGGTCACATACAGCAAACAAGTTTGAAGAGGGTTTTGGCCATTAACTGGCATCTACATGCTGCCCTAAACAGTGCCAGGCCTGGACTCAGTCAGTCATGGGGCTGACCTGTAGGCTGTACCAGTGCCAAGCCCATCTGTGCCCTAAATACCAGTACAGGAACGGAGGAGACAGGAACACTACCTTCTTGAGGCCTCTGAAAGCAGGAATGTGCTTGCTAGAGGACCGCCTGGCAGAGGGAGACAAAACGAGGATGGTCAGGGTTAAAATAAGCCATGCCGGGGGGACCAAGTGGAGCGACTGAGGAAGAAGCAGCAGGCGCACGGTGCCGGGGGACTTACGGCCGCCCCTCTTCCCTGTAGTTGTCCAGACCCTCATCAAAGGACTTGGACCGCTCCGTTTTGCTGCCAGACTGCTCCTGGATGTTTCTGAGTGAATCTTTGGGGGCAGAGAGACAACGGGGGTGACATGGGCAATATCTCAGTCTCAACCGTAGCAAGGTCTTGTCATGGGAGGTCATACCTTGGTCGTGGGACAGCTGGCGTCGCATGAGCGGAGACGGGGTGGCCGGGCTTGGTGAGGTCGACGGCGAGGGGACGCATATGACAGCGGAAGCTGGAATGTGTGCGGCACCATGGTCGGCAGTGGGGCTGGAGGGTTCATCTGGAAACGTGCAACAGATGGGAGTCACATGTCGTGAGGCACCAACGCACAGAGGTGCAAAGAAGAAAACCACCGGGCCAAGAGCGTGAAGACAGAACTGGTACATCAGTACAGAATGTCACATCGATGTTCCGCTGCAAAGGAGTAACTGAAACTGGGATAAACTGGGAAAACTCAGAAGATAGCCATACAGCTATGTAAGGGTGGAGCCGTTAATCTGCATTCTGACACTGGGCCACACAAAACAGACTGCTAAATAATTGGTTAAACAAACATGCCTGCCGTCTCCCAACCCTCAATAGATCAAACCATCCCAGACATCAGGTGATAGGTGGAGCCAAGCTGCCAAGAACGGGTCCAAAGTTCGCCTGCAAGTCAGGTGATGATTCAGGCATGCTGCCTACATAAAAATCCAGGCAGCACCTTTTTATTCTGGCCCAATTCAGAAACTCAAACGGAGCAGCGGAAAAAACAGCCTTCACTATGACCTGGAGCGGCAGGAATTAAACGCGTGACACCGTTAGCAAGCAGCTTACGGCAGCAACTAAACAAAAGTTCAACGTGCAAACAGAAGCTCCCGGGGGCCCAGTCACGAGGGCCGACCATCAGCAGGGACGGGTTTTTTTGGAAACGTCCCCTTTTCCAAGAGAAGGGAAAGTTCTGGGTTGCGTGTCCCATTCGGAGGAGTATCTGAGACTCTGTGCCGCTGAGGGGGTTTGTGGCTATAATTAAAGTAGCTGCCCTAGATCCCCCCCATTGCTCGTACTGGAAAGAGGTAGGAGTCCAGGCGAGCGCCACCGCAGTCCACACGCTCATCCAGCCGGGTACTGCAGGAACTTGATACCCACATCACCTCTGCAGCCATACCCTTTCCAGGATCGACCAGGTTGCTATGTTGGCGCTCTCTGCCTTATCCCCTTAAGTAATTACAATGTGTTTGAATTTCATTACCTTGCACTTTGACCCAAAGTCAATCAATTTCACTTATGTATTCATCTTTATATGCTACTGGAATAACTCAGGTTAAGTGCATTCCAGAATGGTACTTCATCAATGTCCATGCACCCAGCATTCAGCCATCAGGTTCTAACTGGAGGGAGGCTGGGAGTTGTGGCTCTGAACTTGCGTTGACTCCCATGGGGGCCTGTCGCGAGTAACAGTCACATTCCTTTTTGAAGTTTCGCCGGCATGGCCACTCAGACGTACAGCCAGAGCGCAGGATGAATTTCACACGCCCACATACATCTCCACTGCTCGGTCCTAAGAAACAGGGCCGCCACAAGCGCCGGCGCACTTTACGCCCTCGGAAACTGGTGCCTGCCTCTGCCCACATATCAGACGGTCCTGATGACCCAGATGCTGCCTTGACCTGAGAAACGGCTATGTTCATCCAGAGTTTGCGCCTGAAGAAAAGAAAAACTGGCTTGACCTTCAAACTGCTTACTGGACCAAAAACAGAAAGGGCAGGAGCACAGAGATGCCCCCACAAGGAGTGCCAGGGACTGGCCACTGAGCCTGGAGTGGAGGAAAGATCTCCAATGATTCCAATCTACCACTAGGTGCAGCTGGCAACCTCTAGGTGGCACTGATTAAAATGCTGCCAATTGGATACCAAGCATCAGCAAAAGCTTCTCTTGTTAACACATCATGGATCATCTGACATCTACTGCTGAAGAGGCCATTATCAACCTGAATGGCTTTGAGGAAGCACAGGGCCACATTCATATCACCATCACACCCCTTATTAGGTTTCATTCATGGCTCCAGTGGTTCCCAGATCATGCTTTCCTCTATGCTTGTGTGTCACGACCTATGATTCCCTTAATGGAATACAATATGGGGTTTGCATTTAAATTCTTCTAGGGCTTTTGGGGTTTTGAGTTTAACTTAATCCAAAAAAAGACCAGAACAGCGCACAGAGTTTGTCATCAACACCCTAGACGAAACCCTCACGTCACTGGTCAAAGATGACAGCTGAATAAGTCTGCAATTTTTACACTTTTCTTAAATTATAGCTGAATCAAGGCCCCAGTGGTTAATATAAACTAACTCGACCACACACCCTTCAGATGACTGGAATGTCGGTGATCTTGGATCAAGTGATGGGATCAGATAAAAAACTTAATCACATCCCTCACTGGTGTTAAAACCCGAAAAACAAACCAAAAACCGCACAGCCACTGGTAACAGCTATTAATAGTTAAAACTGAAATGATATGCTGTAGCTGTAGACAAGCTTTAATTTGGAACAGTCCGCTTAGATGGTGATGTTAAGACTGCCATGACAGACTGTGTAAGGCAGGGGTGGGGAACCTGATCCATGGAGTGGCCGGTAGGGGTGCAGGTTTTTGGGATGACCTCTCAATCAGCCAATAATAAAGCAGTGGATCTCAATTCTAGTCCTGGGGGCCCAAAAACCTGCACCCACACTGGCCCTCCATGGATCAGGTTCCCCACCCCTGGTGTAAGGCCATGCTAGAAAAGTCTTTTAGCTCATTTTTCACAGTCTTTTTGGGCTGTGACTAAAAGGACACGTGTGCCAAGCCACCCACAACAGAACCTCCCCTGCAGTGTTTGTACTTTTACCTAGTACCTTGATCCTGACCCCTAACATCCACCATCAGTTTCCCGTTCACAGGTCCACTTACCAGCTACTTTCCTCAGTCATGCTGCCATCTACCAATCATTCCTTAAAACTACCCCACACCACGCTGTTCCACAGTTTCCATGACGACCAACACATACCTATGAAGGGAATGGCGTCGAGTGACTTCTCGAGGCTGCTGGAGCCACTCTGGTACTGCTGCTCGTCCAGCCTCTTCAGCTGGACCTCCCGCCTGGCGTCATTGGGTAGCCAGCAGGTGACGCCGGCCACCGTGTCGCCATCCGGCTCGTTCACCGCTAAGAGGTAGGAATGATGTCGGAGGGGCTGCACTGCAGGTCTCCCCGAGGCCGGCTTCTCCCTCAAGACCACTGGGTCCAGCGCTCCCTCCGCAGCTAGGGTCTGTGGGGGCCTGACCATGTCCGGCAGTCCAGACAGTGCAAAGTGGGGGGTGCCATTGCTGGAGGGGGCGTGGCCAGGTGGCTGCCTAAGTGCTGGGGACTTCGAGGAGACTGAGCAGGAGGCAGTCCTGGATCCAAGCTCTGGTTCCCTTCCTGGAACCCTCAGGCTCTCAGTGCGGGACCGCTGCTGGCCAGGGTGGCCCAAGACACCAGCCACAACTGCTCTCGGTATGGCTGAGCCCCTCTCGGCCAGCCAGGGCGTCCTGTCCACGACGGAGGACAAGAGGGGTTCCGGGCCTTTAGGGAAGTGCGGCACCATGGGAACCTGGCGAAAACTGCTCCCTGAGTAGGCGGTGGGAGGCCTGTGAACAGGAACGCGCATGGAGAGAGAGGACCTTCCCACCCGGCCCCCTTCAGGGTACTGCATCTTCATCTCCTCCGCGACCACTCTGCCATAGCCCCGCCGCTCCATTGGCTCTAGGTAGTCGAAGGAACGTGTCCTGGCCTTGGGCTCCCCCTGTTGGCCAGAGGGGAAGCCATCCTGGGAGGCGCTACGTGGCCAGTTGCCTGTGCGAGCAGCGAGCTCGGCTGCACCCAGGCGGTCCTGCGATACACTACGTGGGGGGTGCACCCCAGGAGGGCCCGGGTACGCCCGGTCATGGGACGTGCTTCGACGCCGGATCCCTTGCCCGCGTGGCGCCGGCTGCGGCCGCTCGCCAGGGCCCCGGGAGGCCGCTCGCATGCAGTCCAGCCGCTCCTGGATGGTCCGTGAGCCATAGGCATGCAGCCGCTTGTGGTCAATATACTCTTTGTAAGTTTTGTAGGTCCGCCAGTCGATGTTCTGGTGTGAGGCAGAGGAGATGGAGGAGCGAGCCTGGGGGGCGTATGCATTGAGATGCGGAGAAAAAGGGTCAGCACGTCCGTCTGGTCGTCCAGGGTAACTGGCAAGACCTCCAGCAGGAAGATCGGTCCTCCGGCAAGGCGCAAACTGACTTGCCGGAGATGACATCGCCAGGGGCCGGGGGTTATTCGGGGCGGGGTCCAGGGCAGATGGGCAGAACTCCGTCCTGTGAGATGGACCCAGGTGGCCTGCACGTGTGCCATGGCTCGCGGGGTCAGTCTTGGTGCTCTGTAGGGTCGGTGGGGGGACTGTGACTTCCCTGCGGTAGCCCAGGTCCAGCTGGGTGTCTGGAGATGACCCCAAAGGTACCCCTTGGCCCACATTGGTGTCCGGAGCCTGGGCCATGGCTGGGACTCTAGCGTCTATGCGGGGATAGCATGCGAGTGGGGGGTCGGGGATCTGGTGGGCGTGTCCGCTGTATGCATCGCTGCCTTTCAGGTATGCGTCCTGCGAGTACGCCTGGAATAGAGGGAACATCCGTAAGCCCCATGGACCTGACACAGAGCGTAGATTTCATCAAACAAACACGAGCCGTGTTGGGAGATGGCGGCACTTCACGACCACACAGTGAAACGAACACACTGTCGATTCAAAATGTAAATAAAACAAGCGTGAACTGTGCCTGACACAGTTACTTCTCACAGCCAGGACAGCAGACCTTCTACAGGAATATTGATTTCCAATGAAGAAGCAACGAGCTTCGCTTGCTGCTACAGTAGGCGGTATTGGGTGACCATTTCCAACCGAGGAAGCAACAGGCTCCCTCCCCACCGTCGGACCACATACCTGCCTTGCCAGGGCTTGGGTCCGCAGGCATACGAAAGGTGTGAGGGCTGACCGGCCAGCGCCAAAAGCCACACTGGCAAAAGACACTTCGGTAATCATCCCAGGCCAGACTCACGTTAATGCCAAGTGCATAATTCACAAAAACAAACAGAATGCCGTTCCAAACGGAGGCAGAATTTCCCCGGGCTTTGGCTGCTGTGTCTAATCGTCCTGTGCCACCGATACAAGCCTGCCCACTTATCGGGCTGCCGGCGTTAGACCCGCCTTGGAGCTACCCCTTCATCCCTAGCAAGATCTGAGGGCAAAGGACAGAAGGCAAGAGCCAAAAGAAAGAAATAAACGGGCGAGGCGGACCCGCCCATGCCGAACGCTCGTGTCGGCCGTAAAACAGGTGGTAGGGACAGAGGCGTGAGGCAGACAGACGTGAGGGGAACACAGAGACGAACAGATAGATAGACGTAGACGGGGAACACGGAACGGGGAAGGAGCGCGGCGGCACCCATGTCGCCGTTCCGCTTGTTTCTCTTACCAGAGCCAGACGGACATCGCTGGGAAACTGCGGCGCGGCCAAAGGTGTAGAGGACAGGAGAGAAAGAGAGGAGACAGAATGAAGCGAGGCACAGCAGCAGCTTATCCTGCCATCCTGTCGCTGGTACAACAAGTGAAAAGGCGTTTGTGACACAGCTGCTGCAGGGGGGTGGGGGGCAGTGCCGGGAGAGACACTGCGCTACTGCCGTTACCAGCAGAGGACCCAAGACTCTGCGCCTGATGCCTGCGCCCCGCGGTCAGTCCTGGGCGCCATCACTCTGCATCTATGTCCAGAGCAGAGTTCTCCCACGCTCACGGATGCTTTCCCGGCTGCTCGCCCCTCCCCCTCCTCCCTCTCTCTCTCTCTCCCTCTCACTCCCCTCACCACTGAGATGACGAAGGCAGCTGCTTGATTATACATTCAGCTCAGATGGCACCCCCCCCCCCTTTTTCTCCCTACCCCCCTCCCCTCCATCACCAAGAGCAGAGACCGGTCAGCTGACTGCAGCCACCACACCCACCCCCACTCTTACTAAACCCCCCCCCGGCTCATGAGGACACGCACGTACGAGCCGCTACACCTGACAGCTCCCTGCCTGCCCCAGTGGGTCGCCATCCCTCCCACTCCTGTTTCACGCATTATTAGCAGTGAGAATGACTGGCTATGATAGCAATAGATGTACTACAAGTGCAGCTGTGAGTAAGTAGGCTGTGTGTGTGTGTGTGTGTGTGTGTGTGTGTGTGGGGGGGGGGGGGGGGGGGGGGGGGGGGGGGGGGCTGTGTTTGAACTCCCCCCCCCCACCGC
>JAODKM010000075.1:5622692-5638118 GCA_026780845.1 Petrocephalus sullivani
CCAATCCCACGATGCCCCAGCAGTGTGCAAAACGTCCCCTAAATCGGGCCCGGGCGGCAATAAGAGGGGTTCACCCAGAGTAGGCAGCGTTGCCGGGGCACTCATGTGGCCCCCCCCCCCCCCACCCAAGCCCCGCCCACAGCTGAGCATGCTCACCTTGAGGGAGGAGCTAACGGCAGACTCTGGTGGGTAGACGATAAAGTGCCTCAGTGTGAAGCCGAAGCCTTGTGGGGTGCGTGCCAGACGGATGGTGGTGGGCCCCCCCCACGAAAAGGGCTCCTCCTCTCCAGGGGGCACGGCCAATGCCGGGGATGCCAACTCCACCTGTCACAGGTGGAAGTCAACAGTCAGTAAGCCTGCCCAAGATATTACATTACAGGCATGTATGTGACTATTAATCACATAACATTACATAGATGAATCAGCATGCACAGAGAGCTGTGTGCACTCCCACATAGGCATGTGAGTGTGTCTCAGGGTTAGGATCGCGATGACATCCCATTAGACACTAAAACAGTCCATCTTAACAGGAATTGGGATGGGTGCTTAACCAGCCTGTAGGGGGTTGACATTACCTCCAGCATGTGAATCCTGCATGGAGTTCAGTATGTAACAGTATTAGGACGACTTGCAGCCCTCTGTAACTCCCCTGAATTTTACCGAGTATACTGGATATGCTGGTAACTGCGAAAACAGTGACTCACATGGACGCAGCTGGGTCATCCCACACATATACAATCACACAACCCAGCTCAAACACACACACACACACACACTTTCCTACACAAATGGGCTGAACACAATAACAATAATAATAACAATAATAATAATAATAATAATAATAATAATAATAATGTACAGGGCTCTCATGCCACCTGATTCTTCTCCTACCCTAGAAAGAAATCATTTAAAAATGAGTGAGAAAGGTTCTTCAGATCACCTCCCATTTCCCGCCCTCCTGAGACAGTAAGCCGGGCCCCCCCACCAGGAGCCGGTGAGCTCACTCTGTCCCAGGGATCTAAGCCAGCGTCGCCGAGCAACAAGGCACGGGAAACCAGGGGGCCCGAGAAGGCCTCGCATCCTCACGCAGCCAATGAGAAGCCATCAGACTACTGACTGCTTCACTGTGATGAAGCCGGCCAGTAAGAGGTACCTCCATTTTCCTCCTACTGGTCTTTGATCAGAGAAGTTTAAAAAGAATGACGTGATGTGCTTCTGAGCCGATCTCAGTGTAACCACGGGCCCAGTCCCGGAAGCCACATAAACATCTGATGCCAGTGGGACGAGTGGGAGAAGCTTCGTGGAGGTCGACCACAGCCGTGCTGGTCACTCTCCACTGGCCACACGTCCTCAAAGGCCAGCAAAATACCACCACCACATTACACACAAGAGCCATGAGGACAGAAGCCTTCCGCCATGAACGACATTTACTCGGCAAGACGAGTACCAAACTAGTAACCTCGATACCATTAGCGACAAGCCGCGCCTCTTGAAGGTGATTATTTCAGAATGGAAATAATAAAGTGGAGAGAGCAGAGAGCTGGGCGCTGCCCGTGTCCCTCTGGGAGCCCGCGGCAGCCTGGCGCACTATGAATGCCACGCCCAGCCCACGCGGCTCCCTTTGTCACCATTGTCTCTGGGATAAGCGACGGAATCCCCGGCGGAGGGAAAGTGCGCCGTCACCACGACAACGGGGGACAGGGAGTGGGGGCACGGCCCTCTGAGTGCCCCCCCCCCCCACCATGACCCCCTCACATGGAGGCCCTCCGCTCCTCCACCATCTGCTCCTCAGAAGTAGAACCTCACAAACTCCTTGAAACTCCTCGTTTGAGATTGGCGTCCAGGAGAGGAGTAACTAGTCACTTATATAGGCGTACCGCTATGGAGGAGAGCAGCTTAACACCAACTCAAACAAACGGCATCGATTTCCCATCATTTGTGCCTTCAAAGAAGGGCGTCAGCAGATAGGGTGCGCCAGGGAGGCCCAGCGTGACCACGTGGCATTCGGCCAGGCCACTCCAGCCATAAGGTGGGCTGTGCTGAGGTGAGGGTGGCTGGCTTTGGCCGGTGCAAGGGGAAATGGGAGCTCAATACGCTGGCTGGGACCAGAAAACGTCTGACCAGAAAACAGTGACACGGTGATGGTGGAAACCTCACAGCAGGCTGACACTTTACTACCACGATTAGTCAAAGCAGTTGACGTAGCATCAACTTCAATATTTTCAAACAAAGCACTGTTTGTTTTTTTTTTTTTATAAATTTTACCAAAAATTACCTTTTTATTTCTAAAACACTTCAGTTCATTATAAGGAATTTATTTCTTTAATATCACTACGCAATTATGGGCTTAGTTCAAATTATCAAAAAACAAAAAGGCACTTGTGTTGCATGGAATACTGAAAAGATACCGCGATACAGTATCTTTTAAGCTTGGTACACTAACCATCGAATCAGAACCATGGCCTTAATAAGTCTGAACCACTGCCGAAACTCAATTACCCAAAGCCAGAACTGCACTCAAACTATGTAGCATATAGCTACAGCGAACTAGCAAATTAGATTTATCTGCTGTAAGTGTTCTGCATAAAAAGACATGAGGCTACTAAGCAAGTTCTCCCTTACTTCAAGTCAGTGATTTATGCAAGAGATTTTATAATATAGCACGATCTTATAATATAGCAAACAGGCCAAGTTAACATCACCAAACTAGCATCTGTACAGGCTGTACTGCGCTGTGTTTTAAGCAGTTAAATAATCAAGCATAATGAGCCGATGCTCAGTAAACAGATACAGATAGGGAGGCTTCTGTATCCTTCACGGGTGCCTATATTATATTACCAGCTCACGATTTTTCACAGTGTAATGGTGATGAGTATTATAAATTCAGAAATACATTTTACAGTTTTGCATCCTTTTTTTTTTTTTTTAAAAGGATTGTCATTGTTGACACACCACAGCACACAGTGTACAACAACGAAATGTGTCCTCTGCATTAAACCCATGTGACATTCCACACCCGGGGAGCAGTGCTCGGGAGCAGTACCTTGCTCAGGGTACTTCTGCGGTACTAGCAGGTCAGGGACTCAAACGTACCACAGCCTTTTTATTACACAGCCACGTCCCTGACCGTAACGCCACCACTACCCCGTGATTTTTCACTGCATTCTTATTTGCTTATTCTTTGTTATTCTAGTTATTGTTATTCTTCAGTGCAGCACCTTCTCAAAATCCATATAACAAATCGCATCTGTAGTGTGATCTAGTGTAATGTTTATATTATATTGTCCATCGTGTTATATGTAAAGATTAGCCGACGAATCGTCAGATTAAGTCAATTACTTGATTATTGATATCAATCAATAGTGACAGCCACACACCAAACTCAAGCTCCCTACACACCTGACTCAAAGTGTCAAATACACGGAATTCCTGCTTCATCCCCAAAGACAGATGATAGAGGACCTTCACAAAACCCCTCCTGCCAGTGTCTGTGAACGAACTGCACAAAAATCAAGCAAAGATCTGTGCGAGTGATGGAACATGGGCAATTCTGGTACGGTCACCTTCACCCGCTGTACCCGCACCTTAAAATCATGAGACATTTCTCATTGAAGAAGTAATTTTTCCTCGGGTAAAGAAACCTTCAGGCTTTATGGGAAACTCCAAGGGAACACGGCAGTGTAGTCGCAGCGTGAAAATAAATGGCCATGCTTTGACCCTACACATCATAGAGATCTCCACCCAGTTGTTCTAAAGAACGCCAACCTGCTAAGGGGGCTGGTGGTGGTGGGGGGGTTTCCCCTGTACAACTTCCCAGAGCGATCCTGGCAATATGTCCTACAAAACAGGAACTGAGGCTCAGCCGTTTGGAGGTGCGTGAGGAAGCCGGGACTGTAGAAGTCATCAACTTCCAAAGATCCATATTGGCTTCCAAATTATCCCATTGAAGAACAAAACAAACACTGCTTGACTCAAGTCAAGTTAAGTGCACTTTATCGTCATGTCATCCACACACAGGTGTACAGCAGTGGCACTAAATAACATTCCTCCTCCACAATGGTGCAACATAAAAACAGCAGTGACGGGGGGGAAGGGGTTTCACAATACTTGCAATACGTGCAAAACAGGGTGGGCAGGACATCAAGGTTTATAAAGATAACAGTACAGTACAATGTGTGCATAAAAAAATAACATAATCTGATGCAGTAGATAATTTGGAGGCAAAAACGAGAACTTTTATGTTCAGCCACAGAGTGCAATGGACAGGACCGGAGTAATCAGAGAAGCATAAAGCTTCCAGGAGAAGGAGGGCACAGCAGCAGGAGCACGCAAGTCAAAGACCAAACCGAGACCAAACGGGGACTCAGCGGGGTGAGGTCGCCTTACAGCAAGGCAATGTTCAGGCCCAAGTTTTAATATTGCCTTAAACCCTTTGGATCTAGTGTTTGGGCTGAACAACTGCACGGTGAACACCCTTACAGAAATTCGCTATTTTGCATCTAGTCTCCTAGAAGAGTTCTGCTCCGTCAGGGTTTCCTTTGACCCCTTACCGAGGACCAATACTAGGAACAGAAAACATGAAATGTGCCAAATTATAAAAATAAAAACCCCGCGCTTGGAGAGCCGGGGGAAAAAGCGAAATGTGGAGGAAAGCCTGGAATGAGGTTGAGAAACGAGACACTCGCCATCCTGACACCAGTCACAATGCCTGACGGGCATTAGCAAGCAGGGTGCTTCACCCCAGCCAATCTCACACTGTCACACCCCCCCCTCCTCCCCCACCAATGCTGCACATGCCCCGGCTGGTAAAATTAGCTGCTTATCATACGGCCCTGAAACAAAAAACTGTTCAAACAGAAACGCTTGATCATTATGGGGTGTGACCTCGCCTCGTGTCTGGAACTGGCGTTGGCGGCCTGGCGTGCAAATCGCAGGGCCTGGTGGCTGGGAGGTGGGGCAGGACCAAAACGAGGCTGTCGCATGGACAAGTAGAGGGACGGGGGCTTTGGAATGCCTGGCGCATGGAAACAGCCCTTTGGGGGCTCCTGAGAACTCAAATGAAGCAGAACCAGAAGCACCCTCACCGACCCCCCCACCCCATCCCCGGGCTTCTCACTCACTCCCACAAGCTTTAGGCACATAAACCCAAGATGCTCAGTATGTGCTGGAAGACGATGGTCAGAGCCTCTGTGCAAATCCGGGGGTTGTTTTCAAAACAATTTACCCCGGATGTAGGTCGACGTTGATTATACGCTCAAGCACCAAAACTGGGCCGACATGTCGATTCCTATCCCCCTGTGTTTACTTAAGAGAACTCCCTGGAAACGTCTGATATTTATTCTCCATCTATAATTCATGACGATACGCTGACCGCAGAAGCCGATAACATGCCCGCTGCCGATGTCCTCCGCATTCAACAAAGCAGAAAGGCATCACAAGCACACAGGCATGACCGTGCCCGAGGCTGGGGGGGCAGGGCTTGGGGGAGATTGGCCAGGTGGCACCCCAGGCCATTCTGCAGCTAGAAAAGGCGATGGACAGCCGTGCATGTTTGTGAAACACTCCTCCCTGGAAACTGGGCGTCTTTGTTCATGTAAGTACAGCCCAGGGCACGTTTTGCTGCAGCACCTCCACCCCAATGCGGAGCGCCAAGGGGCGTGGCCTTCTCACGCACACGCACGCCTCGCAGCACTACACCCGGCTATAATCACACACCAAAGCCACCTCCCAGCTGCGATTCGGCGGTCCCCGAGCCAGGGCCCGGGTGACCCAACTGCGAAGAGGGGGGACAGCTTCCCCACAAAGCCCCAGACATCCACCCAGGGCTTTCGTGGACGGTCGACGGAGTGCCGGGAATGAGCACAGTGCCAGAGAGGAAAGATCTTCCCCTTCACTGCCCTGCTAACTCCCCCCAGTCAACCCCCAGACTTGGCCTTCCCCAGCATTCCTCAGGCATTAGTGATATGAGCCCAGGGTGGACAGTGGCTGATTTATGGCAAGCTGTTCTGCAGCGACGGCTTTTGTACAGTCCCCGCGAGCCCGACGCCCCACCCTAGGCCAGTTCATTCCAGCCGCACGCCGCCAGCCATGCAGCCCCCCCCCCCCCGTCCAACTTCCCATTTTCAGCACCGTCTACAGAGACCGAGAAGTCAGCTTTCCTCGCCGACATTTTCGGCCGTCCCTTCAAAACAGAAGAGCGACCACACAGATGAGCATTTAGCAGAACATGGAAAGAGCACTCAGTGAAAACTCAGAAAGTACAACTGATGTTGATTTGACTTCCAATGGTGACCAGTTTCACAGCTGCTCTATTTCCCCCACACACCAGCCAGACTACACATCAGTGCTCTGATTTTTCAGAGGAGCATAGGCAGAGACCCAAAGGTGCTCTGATTTGTTCCTGTAGTCCAAGGCTCATAGTTCAAGCGACGTGTTGACTCAATTGGGTAAGCTAGCCTTTGGCTATTGCAGGAACCTCCAAAACACTTCCAGGCCATCTGCACACATGGGCAAGACAGACCGCCAGTTCAGCACAGGCCATCATTCAGGTCAGAGCAGGGTTCTGCAGAGTTGTTGCCCCCCCCCATTCCCAATCACACTTACAGAATACAGACAGACTAGATACAGGCATCCCAAGATGACCTGGGTTTCTGATGAGACACTTGATGAGAAAAGTGAGCTTACTTCTTGATGCTGGTGGTGAACATACAAGCTTCTGTTATTTAGACCTCACAATTAAAGGAGGAAGTGAGATGAGAGCTATTAAAACATGAAGCTACATGAGATCATGCCAGGAAATAAATAAATCCTTGCCCAGACCTAACATACGTCTGTCAGTATCCATTAACGATATGGCACCTTGAGTTAGAGTCACCTGCCCTTTTAATAAAAGAGCAGAGCGACCCATGTGACTGCAAAAATCAAAGAGCTTGGATCACGTCGGCCCTGGCAGGTTTTCTGGGGCTTACCAAGCAGCCGCGGAGCCACTCGGTCTGCTGCCAAACAAACAGCCATTGACTTGGCTCAAGTCCACTTGCCTGTGTGAACCCAGCATGTGCAAATGAGGAGCAATGAGAAGCACGGGGCTTCCCGACTGACAATTGTGCCGGGCCAATTGGAATGCTGGCACACCGGGAAGATCCCGAAGGCCCGCCTCCACAGTGGTGAGTCTGCACAGTCTTGTCGGGCAACGTGGAGATGAGAATATTCTTCAGTTAAGCAGCTAAAAAGAGGTTTGAAGTCTAGCAAAGAGGAATCCAAATCAAAGCATTCGACTCGGCAAGGGATGCTCATACCAGAGTCCATGGCCCCTGCTCGTCTGGCGCAAGCCTCGCTGGCTAAGAAAACTCTGAAGCGAATGCTTACAAACACGTGGTCCTCTTCTCCACTTGAGCTCCAAAACAAAGTTCTCTGCTAGTTGGGGAATTCCACACGTCTACGTCAATGTCCGCCAAACATTAACTTACATCAAAACAACAAAAAGCCAAAAAGAAGCCAAACGGGCAAAAAAAAAAAAAACAAAGCAAGCAAGAGGATTGAGAGGAGGAACCGAGAACCGAAATGAGCCCATAGCACAGCACCAGGAATTCTGGTGGGGGAGGCACAGTGGCTTATACCTCCAGGGTTGGGGCATGAAAAGTGCTGTGTGTGTGTGGAGCTTGTATGTTCTTCCCATGTCACATGAGTTTCCTCCTACAGGACAAAAATCTGCAGTTAGGCTCACTAAATTCCCTGCAGCACCAAAGTGTGCATGTGCCCATGAAGATCTACCCCTGCCTCCAGGCCCTCTTGCGATCCTGCCCAGGAGAGGTTGAAAGATGGATGGAATCCCTGATGCTCCACCTTGGTCTCTCAGTCACACTCTCCTGAGCTTCTCCTGAGTCACAGGGAAGGGCTAAGCTCCAAACACAAAGGGCCGCTGGAAATAAATTTATTGAAGCAAAACTGCCTGGGATTTGTCCGGAATTTCCACGCACATGTGGAAGCTTGAGGCAACATGGCTGGCAAAATACGATCAAGCCTGGGAGGGATCCGTGACTTCCTTCCACCCATTCGCCCACCTTGGGCTCATTGCCTTCAGAGAACATTTAATAACCAACTGAAAGCACCCCAGCAGTGAACAGCATGTTGCCCTGCATGTTGATTTAACCCCCTCCCCCCACCACCACCACCACCATATATTTGTAGACCAGAGCCCAGAAGAGCAGTCAGTGCCCTCCATTCAATAAGGAAAATGAGGAAACCACATAAGAGCAGCTCAAAAGCTACAGGGGCTAGACTAGGCAAGGCGCAGACTGAGAAAATGTGACTCCATGACCTATTGCTTAAAACTACAGCAGTCACTGCATTCTTGGAACATTGCCAGCCAAGCTAAACTCGAGACACATTCATCTTGTAAGAAACAAATAAAGTGCATCCAAAACACAGAGAGGAGAAGCGGCAAGATCCATTCGGTTCCCCCACACTGCTGCAAGTTTGGGATAGAGCCAGTCAAACTAAAACTTGAGACACATTCATCTTCTAACAAATCAAGAAACCAAACCCCAAACACAGTCGGAGAGGAGAAGCACTCGGATCCATTCGGAATTCCCGCACTGCTGCAAGTTTGAGGGCGGGTCAGCAGGAAATTCTACAGCAGAGAGGCCTCATCTTTGGCAGGAATAGAGGCTTAAAAAACCCCAACAAACGACAGATGGACACAATATGCCATAACACTGACTTTTAAGTGGTTCACATGAACTATTCCTGCAACCTGCTTGTTTGCATGCAATGCTAATGGGCATTTCAAGGTGACCGCAGAATGTGTACATAGATACATAATACACATGCATACAGACACGCAGACACACACTGTGTCTTTCATACTTTGTCCCCAACTGCTGGAGAAAGCCTATAACAAAGTCCATCTGGAATACCACTTTTATGGAAGAGTACGCTAGCTATTTAAAGGTGCCCATATAACAGGAAGCACGTTAACAAACATCAGTTCAAATGTTCAGGGAGGAATTCACACCTTCTTTACTGGACCCGCTCCTAGCCTATGTGAGAGAAAACAGGAAACATCTCTCCTCCTTTCTCACCACCTTTTTGACTCTATGCTGGAAAAACACTGGATTCTACACAATTAGATGATTCTGTGTTGTTATGGCTGCATTTCTATGAGACCCAAAGAAGGGCCACTGGGTTCCACGTCAACTTTAAAGTCATTTGACAAAAGAGGGCTTGGGCACACTCCTGCACTAAATGGAGCAGTTGCCCTAAAGCAACCAGAAGCCAGCCCTGCCCTGAATCTGACTGGGGGACCACCACTGGCATGCTTGCAGTCATTATAGTGATGCTACTTCATTCCATGATGTCAGGTGAGCCCTGTGCTGGCACTCTCAATAATGGTCCACTCAATGGCTGTTCGTCCAATAGCCTAAATAAACTGCTGATGTATACAAACTGCAGCATCTGTAAGCAAACTGCTAAAGCAAAGAAGTAAGGACAATCCAAAATCAAAACAGCTGTGTGTGTACATGTTTGTGAAGCATGTTGTAAAGCATGTGCCCTAATGTGCTTCCAATAATCCACTACAGAGTGGGACCTAGGATTCCCGAAGATTCTGAATAATCCCACCCAGAGAACGGCGACCATCAGGCAATGAAGCCCATGCTAGCTAACAAGAGGAGGGTCAATGTGGACCTGAACACACGCACACACTCGGGAGAAGAACCAACTAGTCATGGGAGCAGCTGGTAAAGGTTCCAATATTTTAAAAGAGGGAAAAAAACAGATTTAGCCCAGGAAACTTATTCCATATTCGTCATGACTGGGGGTGTCAGGACTAAATTTACACTAGTCTGACCAGCCAGTTCTTCACCTCTGGTGCTACTTTTTCCATTTCTTACAAAACCAGGTCCATTTTTAGTTTGTCCAAGTGAAATGGCAAAACAATGTTTTTCTTGGGAGCGAAAACAATGCATGCGTAAATATTGATATCCAGCTGAGAAATAACTGCAGCAACAGTGAGACGGGCACACCGTAGTGTCCAAACAGCACTCCAGGCACGCAAAATGGCCCATATGGCCAAACGCAAGACCAGGACTGTATCATCCTCAGGCATCACCCCCCCAAATGGCCTCACAAACACTGGGATGAGCAGGTGGTCAAGTTAGCGCCCCTGGGCTCCAAGTCACAGACCCAAATAACAGGATTCCCACTGCTCTGTGCGCTATGAATTATGAATGTGTTTCTTTGAGGTCTTAACTATGGTCCTCACAGGCAGACTGTTAATTACTAATATATTCTAAACATTCCTTATTAGGACAGTACAATTATCTCATTTAGACATGTAATGAACGTATATCACATTTCACTATGAATTTATCCATAAAGTAATGCTACATGTGGACAACAAAACTTTTTAATAAACTCTGGTGTCATAAGGCTTTAACATGATTCTCTGTGCATTTTGCTATACTGAACCACATGTTTAGTCAGTTGAACACACCTAAATGAACACAACCCAACCAGTCATCACATGGTTTGTGTAGGGCAACTGATCAGCACAATCTGCCCCAGTAATTTTGAGTACACAGTGGCTTGTGGCACCCAGTGGGCCTTTTTAAA
The DNA here is from genome assembly GCA_026780845.1 of Petrocephalus sullivani. NCBI lineage: Eukaryota > Metazoa > Chordata > Actinopteri > Osteoglossiformes > Mormyridae > Petrocephalus > Petrocephalus sullivani. The sequence continues at coordinate 5,633,304 of JAODKM010000075.1, forward strand.
AATTGGTTACTCCTTGCCCGGTCCTGTAGGTACTCCATTTAAGGGGTCATTTCACAATCCCTCTTACCTGGCCTTGCATTAACCGGCCGATGGATTAACAGGCCTGTTAAAATAAAATGATTTTTTTTTTATCCTGAGTTCATCTTTATATTATATGTATGCACTCCCTTCTTTCCTGGAAGGCGAGAGGGCTCCTACGCTTAGAGTGATTTCCCTTTATGAATGATATTCCTTTATGAATTTTCCACGAATAAATTTGTCTAGCTTGCGACGAGTATAGCAGAGTTCTTTTATTCGTTCTAGGAATAGGGTGGAGTGCCAAATCGTTGTTGAACGCACCCAGGCTACATTTCAGTTACTTGCTTTATAAAGGGGAGGGGGTAATAAAACAACAGTTCAGAGTTAAGAAGAGTACGTCAGAGTACGTGGAACGAATAAAAGAATGCAACTTTTGTATGACTGACGCAAACATTCTTGGAATTTAAATTGCAGAAGGGGGGTGGAGTATTTTCTGATTTTTATTTTTAGCAAACCATTTCCCTTTAGGATGAGTACAAAATGTAAACAAATTGTAGTTTCAATGGATACGCATCATAAGGCGCTAAAGCGGTTGGATAACGGTGAGTCCGAGGCGAAGGTGTGTGCCGAAATGAAAATTAGGTATGCGTCAGATTAACCGGCCAATACAGCTGCCGGCAATGGGTCCAGTCCCGAGGATTGTACTGTAGCGACAATCATTACTCATTTCTGAACCCTTAAATCCTTCAAGTGTGGGCTTGTGTACGTATGTGTTCCATTCAGGGACTGAGATAGAAAGACAAAGATGACCAAAGGTTCTATGGTTTCTCCAGGTGTCCAGAGCGGGGCAGATTTTGGGGAGGGGGGGTTGTGGTACACACAAAGGCCATTCTCACTTATTTCACACTGAGATAGCCATGCATGACAGAGGGCTGTCAGTTTTGAGGGCCACAAACTATTTCACTGCTGCTAAAATTAAAGGGGGGGGGGGGGGGTTGAGGGGCAGGCCAGATCGAATCAAAGCTGACACTGCATAATTCCTTCATCAGATCATGCCCTCAGAGGGAGAGGGGGGGGAAATCTGAACACTGACAGCACTGTTTCCATTCTCGAGGCTGCGTGGTTTGGGGCAAGGCTGGACCAAAAAACACAAAAAAGAAAAAAATCGCATCTATTAACACAATCAGTATCGGTGCACCAACTGGTTTGGCTTTGCATGTTCGGGGGGGTAAGAAGGGATGAGATCTGTGCTCCCGATCTGCTGACTGGCACAGGCCTACTGCAGCAGGCAAAATCTAGCCGAAGAGAAACGGGTACAAGCCAGGAAAATTCAAAACTCTAGTGAGTGTTTGGCACTGGACACTAGCGGAAGGGGTGATTTGGCCCGGGGTCCATCGGAGCGGACTCTGCTTGGCCCCCACCCGTCTGCCCGCCGGCCTGTCACCCCCATATGCCTGCCTATCCCCCCCTGGCTCGATGTCAGCTCCAGGACCTCCAAAAATCACTTTAACAATGGCCGGACGTGCTCTGGAAAAGGACTGCCGGGGAACCCACCCAGAATTGTGCTCGGCTGACAAAGATGAAGGATGTGGAGGAAGAGCAGGGCAAGAGCACCCAGCAAGGAAGTCAACCTCAGACCAGGTCAACGCAGGCAGCACACTCTCAAAGCCCACACCAGCTGCGTCTCACCCCAAGGATGATGACACTCCGCTAATTAGTAGCTCACATCTGATTAATCAGTCCCTAAGGTGCAGTCAATCAGACAGCGGCAGAAATAGTGGAATTTGTAATTGCACGTTTCCTACAATGACCAATTCCATTCTGTTTTTTCCTCGATCTACACTTTGACCTACAAAACCCTGGCCATTAACCGCATATCGCAGTCCCAACATTGCCATAAACAATCCCTAATCATAAACTACATCAATGGGTCTTGTGTATCAATCCTGACGGAGGACTATGGCACAGTCTTGAACACAAACAGGGTCAGACCAGACTACTGGCCACAGCAGCACAATCCAACCTTTCTTCATGCCCTGTCACAACAGACAGCAGGGAGCAATCCTTGACATCAACCACTGAATAACAGTTCAAATTCCAAGCAGGTCATCTCTGCTCACATCAACCGCAACTGCACAGGGAAACAGGCCAGAAACCAGATTTGTGGTTGAATTATAAACTGAAGTCCAAAGAGAGAAACGATGGAGAACTAGACCAGCTTTCAAGCACGTCTATCCTCTTCTGTTCCCATGACATCATTAAATTGGCCAGCAGTAGGGTCAACGAGTCCAGGCCAGGTATGCTAAAGACAATTAACTCCAAATGCACAGGACCCTGGCAGTAGAGGAACAAAGTTCTCCTACAACAGATAAAAAAAAATGGGATTTCCCCCAGCACCAATCTCAGAAGGGCTTTCAGTTTAAAAAGGCATAAATAAAAAACTTTAACAAGCGGCTACCGCAGTTCGACCACATTGCCATGTAATATCCAATGACAGCAACGCCAAACCCAGCAGAAACCTCAACATCATCAACCATAATGAGAGAGTCAGAGCAGCTATAATAGCAACAGCAAGAACGCCACCCACCATGATGACATCAGGCCAACCGTGAAGAAGAAAACCCTCGTCTAGCACCTAGTGAACATTATGGGACCACCACAGAAACATTACCCAAGCATCCAGCTCAGACTGTAGAGGGGATTCCCCCGTCATTTTTTTTCTTGGGGGGAGGCAAGTCTTGTGCAAGTGATGTCATTTGTCACCAGCAGTGGGGAAAAGGGAATCTTTCCTGCTCTGGAGACTTAGGTGGGGATTTGTCTACTGATCCGGAATTACTGGGGTACAGCAGTGGTCGGGATGTACTTAAGAATTTAAGGGAGAAAGCCAGCTCAGATTAACAAAGCCAAATGATGCTTAACCACAGAGCAACTGAACACCACAGTGAGCCGTCACGAATTTCACAGCACTCCCCCCACCTACATGTTTTAGCTTGACCCGGCCACAACTTATACCTCCCACCTTTTATTCTTCATTTATTCAGCAGGGGCTTATAAACATAGCATGACCGTATGAGACGGTGTTTTCCTGGGTCTCTGCTCGGTTACAAAACATTATTTGCTTTGTATGCAACTCCACCCACGTACCCGTAGTCATGTAGAATTGGCATAGTGATTCAGGGCAGTCTTACCTAACAATCATGTTCCAAGGAGCCTCAATCCTATAAATAAAATTGCACTTACGGAACAGATTATAAAAAGCAAACTATATTGGTTGATATATTGGTATTTCACATAAACTTCATCAATATTCAAAGTAAGCAGCAAGAGAGCTCCTAGACATAACCACTAAAATAATGGATGATTGCACTGGGTGGTTTTTGTCATTTTACGTAGCAGTGGATGAGGGATCTCTGTGGCTCATTCACCACTTAGAAGAAGTTTCACAGTACTGGCCCACGAGACAGTTTTATATGACTCGTGGCATGTGTATAATTTATTATTAAATCTGGCCAGCAGATCGATTGTTTGTTTTCCACAGGATAAAAAAAAAAAAGTATCGATCAAGATTTCCACTTCGGTGCACCACTACAACAGATACTCTCAAAAAGGGAGGAAAGATGATACATATTGGGGGATCGAAAGTACACTGCATGTGCAGAAGACTGACAGCCTAAAAATAAGTTCCCTTCCTTTGACACAAGAGTACAGGTGAAAGACAGTCCCTTTTGGATGACTGGCGTGAAACACGGTTTTGCTAGAAGGTAGGGACCATATTGTGGGATGCTGGGCCATTGGGGGAGCAGGTTTGTCTGTTCCTTCGCAGATGCGTAAATACTGCTGGTGGAAGGTTTCCCCCAAGCCTTCCGTGACCTGGTCACCTGGAGCAGGCAGATTACCGAGACAGGACGCTCTGAAAGCTTGTCACGCCGGGCCCGAGCATCACGTTACAGAGACGGGCCACAAGATCCATCAAGGCTCACGTGTGGAGAAGACGCCAGGACAGACTCTTTATTTCACAGCCTGAGGTGTCCGGGTCTCGAATGTCAAAAATGTCCGTCTGAAAAGTCGAATTCACATTCAAGAAGAATCGTGTACCACCAAGAAGCTTGGACGACCCAACATCTTCAGAACACAGACAGGCCATGATTTAATATGTGGCCAGACCTTATGTAATGGTTCAGGTCCACACTTTTTCTATCCTTTCAACCCACTTCTCCACTGCATTCAGCTAAGAGCTCCATCCATCCACTATAACTTAGTGCAGAAGGCTGGAGTGTACACCGGACAGGGTACCAGTGCATCACAGGCCAAACAAACACTACGGAGAATTTAGAGATGCCACGGCAAGACTAAGGACTCTGGGAATAAGCCAGAGGCAGGGGAGGGTGTGTTTTTTTCTGCTCCCCTCCCCCCCTTGAAAAAGACACTTCATAATGCCAGCATTGGGCCTAATGGGGGGGGGGGCAGATCAGCCAGGTAAGGCTGACCATGCCCACACACCAGCATAAAACACAAGGTGAGAGCTGAACCCAATGACACAAAGAAGGAAATTATATGTAAATATGAGAGAGAGAGAGACACACACACACACACAGAGGTTGACAAGACATGGGCCACAGCTGCCAGACGCACCTCAACCCCACCTTCAGCAAGACGACTAATGACCAGCGGCAGCTGGGCCTTAATGACTCCTCTCCGGGGGGGGGGGGGGGGGGGGGGGAAACAAGCTCCCCCTTAAGCCCCAAAACCACCGGGGGGGCCCCCCCCGGGGGGACCACCTACCCCCACAGAGGACCC
>JAODKM010000075.1:5638218-5668769 GCA_026780845.1 Petrocephalus sullivani
CGCCAGCACGCTGGGCTGAGGGCGCCGGGTGCGCCGGCGAGGGGGCCTGCGCGGCGGCGGGGGGGGGGGGGGGGGGGGGGGGGGGGAGACATAGACTGCTCCTTAAATCACCAAGACAGCAGGGGGGCTCCCCACCGGGATGACAGCTACTCCCACAAGAGAGCCAACCGCAGCCTGTAGATTGGAGGATCCCTCCTACCCCAAAAGAGACTGGGCAAACATCACCACGTTGTGTTATTTACCATTTCCCCCCCAGCAGAAGATATTCATATTCATAAAGTTGCAGTACAGCCTGTGCCCCCCGCACCCCGGGCTCATTCCCCACAGGCTCCTGACAGCCATGAAAAACCTCCACAGAGGTGGCTGTCTCCACCCAGAGCCAGGGGTGGGGTGGGGGAGGGATACTGGCCTCGGGGCACCATCAGCTGTCATGGCGTGAAACGCAAACACCACTCAGATACCCCCCTCCTCCACCACAAGCACCTTGACAGAGCAGTGGCCTGAAGCCTGAAGCAATGATTCAGGAACACAGTACAGGTAATCCAAGTCTCCCCCCACCCACCCACCCACCCACCCCCACTGGCTCCCAGTCTGCCAGTCAGACTGGAGTGGCGTAACACACATTACACACCAAGGCACGCTCATTTGCCAGTCATCTACAACCTTAAACAAACACCCATCCCTTTAGCTCATTTCCCTTTGGAAAGGGGAGCCTGCAGTTAGCTCCGAAGGCATGAAGCAATGCAGGCACTTTGCTCTGGCATGACCCAGGAGCAGGGACAACGAGGAAGTTAGACGGTGCGAGTTCTCCACATGGGTGCTAACCACGTTTGCGCAAGGCGGAGTTTCACTTGCGAAGCCACTCCGCGGATGTCCTGAAAAGCACCCGCGGCTTGTGGTCGCAGCGAAACCGGGAAGTGCGGGGCTAGACTACAGAATCATATACTGTCTGCTGGGCTAGCCGGTTCAGTGATTTAGACTGATTCAGGAAAACCTCCGTCACCATCCCCAGCCACAAGAAAGTACCAAGCTCTCTGCACATTGCCCCTTTGCCAGACGCTGAAACACTGGGGAGCAGACGAACCAAAATGAGACACAGATGCGATAAACCGGACCGATGGGCCGTTTGGCGGTCGGGCGACGGTGGCTTAAGCCCCAAAGATAAAAGCCCATGTGTGACTGGAGTGGATAAGACACCCACAGGACACCTGGCTTGAGGGGGCAATACACACTGTTCAGAAGTGAGTCTGAATGAGGTAGGAAGGCACAACACACTCAGCTACAGCCTGAATCAGTAGGGTACACTTCACTGCAGTCAGTGTTTTAAAACAAGCTACTTTTTATTATGCGGGGTTGAAACTGGGCAGATTACTGCAGCAGACTGTGAAAAGCAACCTTCACCAGGGTCTTGTGATGAGGAAAATTGTGTGATGTTCAGCGGTGAACTCGATGAACTCCAAAGAAACACAAATCAACAGGCATGTGGATAAAGAAAGCGGCCCTGTGCAAAACACCCAGATATGAAAACAGCAAATGTTTAGGGAGATTCTGGCCCAAACCCGCTATATACGGGCAGCCTTCAGAAGTCATTCACGTGTTGGGAAAACGAAGGTCAAACTTCATTCAGCTCATGCCGTAACACACACACACACACACACACACACACCCCTTTGGGCGGCGGCAGCCCCCCTGCTCACGCGCCTCCCGCCCACCATCCCCGTACCTCGCAGGCGTGCTTTCCACCGGTGTCCTCCTCCGGGGCTCCATTCCGGCGTGTCGCCATGTCTCATTTCAGAGGAAATATCAGAATAATCCACAAACGGTCCGAGTCCCGCATCGAGGGAAAATAACGAGGCGATCCGAAAGCGGTAGGGGGGACGGGGCGGCTCCTAATCCACTGCGTTCTCTCGCGTCATTTCTTCATTATTAAAACCCATCTGCATTCAAATGCAAAACACAAACAGATTTGAATGAATAAATAATAATCTGTGACACCATTAGGATATTACACTTGGCGGGAGGAGAACGGGCCCCCTTCTCCCAGACAAAGCAGTTACTGAAGTATTAAAAAGCAAAAATAAAGTGCATTTAAAAGCACCCACACAAAAGTGTGGGGACCCCTTTGTGCCAGGTGTCAAAGGTGCGAGCTTCCCTGCTCGCCGGCCGGGCGGGCGGACGTGGGTGGGAAGGCTGTCAATGGGGCCATCGGACGGGAGAGGCGCCCAAAGCAAAAGGGGAAAGGACGCGCGGCTTCGGAAGCGCCTTATACCCCCCTGATACCCCCCATATACCCCCTTATACTCCCCTGATGCCCCCCTTATACCCCCCTCATACCCCCTGATGCCCCCCTTATACTCCCCTGATGCCCCCCGCGCGGTAACATTGTTACGGGGAGGGACGCGGATACAAAGTGACCCCGCCCGCCCTGACGCGGGGCGCCCCGCGATAAGAGGCAGCGCGTCGCAGCCCGGACCCCCCCGCTCGGGTTTGTTACGGTAAGGGGGGGGGGACGTGGTAGGAACACCGGGGGCGTGAAGCTGGGTGTGAAAGGGAGGAGCGATCCGGGCAGCGCCGGGTCAACACGTGAACTTGGCACAACAAAAGCGGGGATGGAGGCCCGGGGGGGGCGGACACCCATCTGCCATGTTTCCGACAGCAAGGGGGGGGACGGACGGCCCCCGCCCAAAACTCCAGGCAACTGCCGCGTTCCCCCCAAACTTTTGGCGGAGACACTCAGCCGGTCAACCCCCCCCCACGCTCCGCTATTTCGGCCGGACCCCCCCCGTCCCGTCGGATCCGGGACTCACCTGGGCGAGCCGCTCCTGCGCATCCAGCGCGGGGAAAAGGCAGGAAGCGCCGCCGCTGGCCCCCATCCCGGGCGGGGGAGGCCGGAGAGAGTGCGCGGGGAGACGGGACGTCCTGCGCCGGCATGAGTGCCGAGGCGTCCCGCCCGCGGCAGCAGCGCCGTCCCCCGCTACCTGCTCAGAAAGGGCGCTCGGGTGCCCGCCCCCCAGACAAGCTGCCCGAGCCGGCGTCACGGCGCCATCGCCGCGGCTCCCAATCCACGCGTGTTCCGGATCCGACCCGCGCCGCGGTTCGCCACACGCAGCCCCAGCGTCGCCACCGAGTCCCGGGCAGAAGTGACCGACTCAACCGCTCCCAGCTCCGCGCCGCTCCGCCCCGCGCGGCGGCTCGCCCAATCGCCGCTCGCCTTTCAAACGGCCCTCCGGGCCTCAGCCAACCGGACGCGTCCTTACATGAGGCGCTAGTCACACAAAGGTAAGTTGAAAAGAATATACTTTTGTTTGTTTTTTGAGGTTGGCTGCCTGCGTTTCCAACTGGGTGCAAATAGCTTTCGACTCGGTGTGGTGCACCCAGATATAGAAAGCAATTTGGTCTGCGTTACACCGACTTCCTTTTAAAATGTTAGAAATGCATTACTAGACCGCCTCGAGGCAGCTCGCGGTTTTCTTTGTAAGCGCGTTATTATTTTTAAGGTTTATTATTTGAAGTATGTATCGCCATTTAACCCTCTCTGAAAAAAATAATGAATTTCTTTTTGTGCCTGAACAAAAAATGTTTATACAATCACTTTGCGTATTCGATTATTCGAAGAGTTTGTATTTGTTTGGCGTATGCTCGCGAAAAAACTAAATAAAAAATGACGAGATATTAATGCAGCATATGTGGGCTTTTCTGACGTCCATATGTAACTAACTGTACAGTTTTTACTATTACTCGAGCCATTGTATGGTGCTCATTGATATGTAGTATTCTGTAGAAAACATTTTTCACGAGTTTTAACATTACTCTGAATGAATGTGATGGATAATTACAAGATAGTAGGATATACTGAGCTCAAACTAAAGCTCTCAGATCTGCGTCTCAGGGTGAAGGTAATAAAAGTTCCCAGCTTGAGTGGAATTGCACGCCAGTCCACAAAATGATGTCTTGACCGGGCCCTTCCATTTTAATATTCTGAGAGGCCTCTCATAGGCCTCTGTTGTCCTTGCCAACAGTCACATACTTCACACACAGCGTGACCCTACCCCCAGCCCCCACTCTGGATCTCCAAAACTCCTTCTTTGATCCTCCCCCCGACTCCTCCTTCTCTGCAAGGCATAGGAATGCAAAGCTCTCGCACGTCTGCTACCCAGCGTCAATCCATGGAAGCATGGCAAGTGGTACCAGGCCTCCTACCCTGGGTGACGGCAGCAGTCTGAGACGTGCCCTCTGGCCGTCATAGCGACAGACAGCTTGTGAGTGCCGTGTGATGCCCGGGGTCGACGTGGGGCCGCCAAGCATGAGCGAACCCCTACGTGAGGCCAGATTTCAGCAGTCGAGTTGGAGCTGAGACCAGCCACTGGTCAGCCTTCACTTAAGGCCTGTTCCACCTTCCTCTTTAACACTGAACCCATGCCGGTATTCATCTCTTGGGATTGACTGAGTAAACTAGCACATTTATGGCCATTACACTTAAGAATGTTGTTTAATGAACCATAATGGGAGGATTAACATCAGATTTTTTATCACCAACTGAATCATGACAACAGCAGAACATATTTCTGCATCATTTAGTTTAATAAATATTAAAGTCTTAATAAATGTTCCTGTCTTTTAAAAAATAATCGGTCAGCCACAATAAATCCTTGAACTTTCAGCAAGTTCGGGGGGAAAAAATGAGGTCTTAAATACCGATCTTTTCTCTGCTTCCGATAAATTCTGCACTTTTCAGCTGCATTTCTCCCACTTAATGCGCCGTGCTTCCTTGACGCTTAACGGCTCAGAGCCTGTGGCTCCTGTTTCCACAGAGAGCCGAAACTTCACGTTTAAATCTGGAAACAGTGGGAGTTTGTTCCCCGCTTTTGGTCTGAAGCCTTTCTGCAGCCGTGTTTGTGCTCGCTCGAGACCTGAAAAGAAAGACATTTACGGTATATGGGGTCTATTTTCAAGCTAGACAAATAGGCCATTCTTCCCTCCCCCCCCCCAACCTCCTCCCAACCTAAGGGCCACCTGTTGTTCAGATTCCAGAGCCATTGTTTCAGGATCATCATGGTCTGGGCCCCAGACAATGCTTTCAGGCCTGGTCAGTTTCTCTTTCGGCCTCTGTCCTCTCCAGCCCCCCACCGCCGTTCCTGGTTGAGGCCGGAGCTCATGTTAGTCGTTGGAGGAATGAGGAATTGTACCTTCTGTGGTCTCCATGGCTATATCGGTCAAAATAGGAGGTAGTGACCGTTACCTCTTCTCATATGGCGATGAGGCCTTTTTTTGGAAAATTAGTTCCTGGGACATTGTGACCATCACCTTAAAGCACAGGTGAAGTTTTCTGGTGCATATAAACGTAAACCTCCTGAGAGGTGGTCCAGGGATACTCCGTCCATGAAACCCGGGAATGGGTTTATTCCGGGCTTTGTACAAGAACATATTGTACTTTCTCCTTTCATTCTAAACCCCGCTGCAGGCCTAGGCTTAATTATGAACATATAATTATAAAATAATCCAGTTAATACCTCAAATCCCAGTATAAAAACACACATAAGTGACAATAGACCTTTCAGAACTGGTTTATATGAAATGTGTAAATTGTATCACAATAGTATCACAGAACAAATAATCCTGATTATCTTTGGATCTGATCCATCTTTTTGAGGTTACTTTGCTAGTTTTCATTTATATGAAATTCTATGGGACAGAAATAGCCATGAGACATGGTGCCTATCACCCAGGAAAAAAACAAGCAAAACTGTGCTATGTGGCCTGTGACATTTCCCTGAAATACCCCTGTCGCCCACAAAAGGGCTCCTGTGAGCCTCTGATACAAATTCACGTTGCTTAAATACGTGGAAAGACCAGTGTAATTGAGTTTCACTAAAGCCTCAGCCTGTCGATCTCTTGCGAAGTCTTCAGTCACACCAGAGGCAGCAGGCCCACGGAGGCAGAGTTAATGAGTTCTCAAGGACAAGACCAAAAAAGTCATTATCGACTTCAGGAGAAGACCGCCGAGCCCACTCCCATCCGTATCGACTGTGCTGTAGTGGATAGGCTCTCTAGCTTCAAACTTCTGGGGACCAGTTTCACAGAAGACCTCTCATGGCCCAAGAGCACCACAGCACTGGTAAGAGAGCACAACAGAAACCACACTTCCCACCCACACCGAGAAAGTCAGCTTGGACCAGCAGTTACCAGAATCTTTTATGTCGCCACTCCATCAAAAGCATTTTTATCTATGACATCACCACCTGGTTTACTGACCACGCTGCAAATCACCAGCAATGCGGAGATCGCCGGCAGTCGGCCACTTAGATTGTGCACATATTGTTAAATGCTACATGCTACTCGTCTTGTGTTTTTGTTTGTGCCAATCGTGAAGCTGCTGCCCCAGTCCCGTTATACTGTACAATGTCAAAGATTTTAATCTTGAATCCAAATGAGGTAGCACTAGCTGCACTATTCTTTAGATTAAATTATGAAACAAGTGACTTTGAGAACTCACTAAACATTTCCTGTCATTTTAAAATACATTTACACACTTCTTTGAAAGGATTCACTATTGTAATATTGTAAAATGTCTTATCTTCTTCTCTCCTCAATTTGTTTTCCACCAGCTGCCACTGATTCACACCGTCAGAGCATGTGAAGTACTCACACAAACGTCACCTTCTCGCAAACTTGTGGGGCAGCCGAGAAAGGGCGGTCCTGGGGCACTGAGGGCCAGCCAAGAATTCTGGGAAAATCCTTAAGTGAATGACTACCATTCCAAGGGGAGGGACAAGATTATCGTTTATTAATCTCAATATTTCATTGATGCATTTCCAGTTGATAAACCTTTATGACAATCAGTCCTTTCATGATTTCAATCCATCGTTCACCCGGGACTACGAACAGACATTCCAGCTTCTGGACATGAGGGTCTCCAGACATTTCTGCCCACATGCACAGACGTGCCACGTATCAGGTCTTCTTGTACTATTGTCCTGGAAGTTAATTATATCTAAAAACTACAGGCTATTTTTAGCATCCCCCAGAGAAATAACTCATCAGCTTGGCATGAAATATTCTGATAAGGAATATGTGTAACTATGACCGTCTAAGGAGCAGGGATTTTAAAAGAATTTTACCTGGACTTTAGTTTCGAGACATTAGCCTCCATAATAGCCTGTAAGTTCAGAGGTCAGCAAGCCAGCACCAGGCTAACAGAAAATCCGCCTGCCCCCGAAAAGCACACAAACGGCGGCATTTTCTCCCCGAGCAGGCGGCTTGTATGCGTGGAATGTGCCTCGCGGGCAGAAGCTCAGTAGCACACTGGAGAGTGACGTGTGACATCTCGCTGGATGAAATCGCAGAGGGAGTAAACTGAGCCGGCCACCGCGACCGCCACTGAACCGAGCCCCGCGGCAGCTGAGGTGATGCGATGCCCGCGCTCGTCTCCTTACGTTCACACGGCGATGACATCATCCACGGCAACACAGCTTCGGGCCTATTAGCTCTCAGCACACAGGCAACGGGATAAAAAAAATATCCAGTTATGTTTATTAGCCCCAAAATGTCATTCTAGCACAAAAAAACATTTAGCTGTCTAGCAGCCTGAACATTATAAGCAAGTTAAAGGAAATAACCCGGTCCCAGTAACTTAGGTTATTAAGCTTTAGCACAGCAAGTCTGTGCCGCCCCCCCCCCACCCCAAAAAAAAAATCAGCTTCACCTTTACCCCCCTTTCGCCAGAATCAGTGCTGGGCTGCATGAAAACCCCCTTTGTTACTCAGCAAGACTCACTCCGTATGTTCAGAAAGAAAACCTGTGACATCGTCTACCTAAAAAATTGTATAATATAAAAAAGTGTATGAAATATTCTGAGCTGTTAATGTTGTATCCCGTTACATGACTAAAACTGCTTTTCAAAGTAGCTCACATGTAGCAATGAATTATTATTAGTAGTAGTAGTAGTAGTATCATCATTATTATTAATATTAATAATAATAAAAAGTACACACTATTATTATTAACATATACTTCAAGTATATTTACATGTCTACACCATTTGTACTTTCCCGTATGTTTACCTGCTCTTTATCTAACTTGCGGCTGTATGCAAAGCAACTTTCCTGTGGGACCACTAAAGCTGATCTTATCTTAACATTAAACAGTTTGTGTCATAAGAATTGCCTGCAAAAAAGAACACACACACACAGACAAGGACCACGAGAATACCCAAGACTCAGAAAATTCTGGAATATAACAAAATCTAAAAACATATTTAAATCATCATAAAAAATATAACCAGTCCATGGCATTTCATTAAAGGTTACGCCTTAAAGCTGCAGATAACGTAACAGCGCAGGCGGGGCAGAATCCTCATGCTGTTCCCAGCCACCCCGTATGGCGTGCAGAAAGCACAGGTGGGGGCCCTTAGTATGCAGACGGCTAATCGTAAGAGTGGAGACGCCGATGAGGGCTTCTGGAAAGGCGTGGACCTCAGATCTTGTATTTTTCCTTAGCGCTGTCGCTGATTACACATATGTGCTGAAAGCGAAGGGGTACACGGGGTCAAAAGCCGCGGGGCAGAGGCACAGATCAACGCCATAGATCAAATCTATGTTCATAAGCTGTGTTTTTTAACTTAATATTTAAATATGAGTTGCATTTAAGACCGGATGCAGGCATAGGCAAACTAGGCAGCTGCCTAGTCCTCCATTGGCACAACAGGACCCAGACAAAATCATGAAAAAATATATATCATCCATCCATCCATGAATTTTCTGAAACCACTTGTCCTGTTCTGGGTCGTGGGTGGTCCAGAGCCTATCCCAGAAGCTACGGGTGCAAGGCAGGAAACAACCCAGGATGGGGGGCCAGCCCATCGCAGGGCACACTCACACACCAGTCTCTCACTCATGCACCCCTATGGGCAATTTGGTAACTCCAATTAACATTGGGATGTTTTTGGACTGCGGGGAGAAACCGGAGTACCCGGACGAGAGAGAGCTCCCTGACGACACGGGGAGAACTCCACACACATGGAACCTGGGCAGAGACTCGAACCCTGGTACCAGTTTCCTTGGTATGAGGCCTCCGGAGTAAAGCTTTGTCTAGGACCTGTAATGCAGGCCTGAAGGACACAAGTGCAGCCAAACGGGGCGCAAATGAGGGAGTGTCCCTCTGTGGCAGCATGGAGACGGTGCAGCCTTTGTTTCCAAACTGCCGAAAGATACCCTTCACTTCACATGACAGCGTCCGGAAACTTACACTGAGGTCTCGGAAATACTCGTTGTAGTCCAGGGCGTAGCCAACCACGAATCGGTTAGGGATCTCGAATCCCACATCTCGCCGCACATGAAAAAGAGAAATAGCAGTTCTTACCTGAGCGAGTAAGAGTTAATGGCTAGACCGTACTGACAAGTTATCAACAAGCAACACACTGCAGTATAGTGTACCAGCAGTGTTGTGGACCAGCACTATGGTGTTAATGACCTGAAGCGTATAATACTACAGCATTATTAGTATTAGTAATAATAATACTACAGAGCCGAACATACTGGCCATGCACTTTCCTGAAGACTCTCCTGCAGTCTGCTATACTTTTTACAACCTCTAGGGCAGGGGTCTCCAACTCCGGTCCTGGAGAGCTGCTAGCCAGGAGGCTTTCTGTCCTACCTGGCTTCTGATGAGCCACAGCTGTTTCTGGGATTTACCTGAGAACAGCTGTGGCTCAACAGAAGCCAGGTAGGACAGAAAGCCTCCTGGGTAGTATCTCTCCAGGACCAGAGTTGGAGACCCCCTGCCCTAGGATAAGCTTGGATAGTATTATGGAAATATGGCAGACCACGGTATTTTGAGTATACTGTGGTATTTCGCTTGATTTCGAAATTCTAGAACAGTGTCACATTTGAAAATACTGCCAAAACACCGTATACTGGGGCGTAATGTCTGAACGGTATGATTGTATGAAAAATGAGGTACTGCCCACGCCTACTGTAGGGAAACTACTGTGGCAGCATTTCCTTGTGAGTGATTGGCTGCAGAGGTGCAGGAGGCGGGCACGTACAGTCAGGGAGGGTCCCCATTCCACTGGGGATCCTCTTCACCAGCAGACTGGAACAGGAAACAGAAACAAAGCATGTCATCATTGCCATCCTGAAGCCCAACTCCACACCTGCTGGACGGACCTGAGGAATGGCACGGGGAGCGAGGAGCCAGACTCACCCAGCCACCTTGACCATCTTGGGCTGGAAGACCTCGATGTGCTTCAGGAGAGCCTTCATGGTCTTGCCTGTGTCAACGATACCCTGTCAAACAGCAGTAAAGATCTGACGCAGGGTCCAGCCCAATAAAAACATCACATTATAAATCATACTGAAGAATGACATGTCCCTGTAGGAACTCCAGTATTTCAGACACACCTAACAGTTACATTTCCTAACACACCTATAATGAGAATATATTAATTTCTGTCTCTTTGCACCAATGTCTCCACCTTACCAAGAAAACAATTAAAAATGCTGACCTACTTCTAATCTTCTCCTCAATTAACTTGCAGTCATGTGAATCAAAGTGACAGACGACGTATTAGAAGTGAACCGGGTAATTATCCGTAATTATCGAGAATGCTTAAAAATGCTTAATAACAGAGTGACCCTTTTTTTCAGACAAACACAGCTAAGAGGAAATGGGCTTTTTAGGTGATTAAAGCCTTGGAATTCCGCCGCATTTAAGCGAAGAAGCACGATTTGGCACAGACGTGTGGAAGCGATGGAGCTGACTCACCTCCACGATGAGGATGTTCTTCACAGCATGTAGAAACAGGAGGGAAAAGGCACATTGATTAGGATTGAGGCATCAACTCATCCAGGTTCATCATGCTGCAGAAACAAGAGTCTTCCAGACCTGGGGTCATGTTTAGGGTGGGGGTCATTCTCACCATCGCTCCATTTTTGGGGGGGATGGGTCCACTCATAGCTTCCCTCTGTCCCTCCTGCTCTCTCTCTCTTACACACACACACACAGTGGTGGTATTTACCACCACTTAAACCACGCATCTGTGTTGGTCACATACAGTCACTACACTAGATGTTAATTTAACACGTTCCTTATTTAAGAGATGCTGAAGCAAGTCAAGTTCTTTATTGTCGCATATATTTTGCAATATTGCGAAATTCTTATGCTACGGTTGCTGGTGAGGGTGTGGTAGTGCAGGTAGGAGAAGGGGTGCAAATACAGAGCTAACAATCATGACTGGGCAATACCCCAAATGATCATATACCCCATATGACAATAAAGGGCAAATGGGACAGCATTATACAAAACAAAGCGAGACTGTACAACACTATACATAACATACAAGACATGACAGGACAGGGCTGTACAACTCTGTAAGGAACGGAGCAGTGTGCAGCTGTACAGTTATACAAAACAAGAGAAGGGATGTGGGGTAAGTACTAAACATTACATGCATCACAAGAGGTAATGTGTCCTGCTAAGCAGATAGGTAGCTACAGTCCTCCAGTTCTACTTGCTAGCTACTTATTTAGTTTTTTAAACATCTGGATGAGGGGGGCAGGGGGCCCCAAAGTGACTTTTTGAGTGGGGCCCAGGAACATCAAACCCAGGCCTGCCCACACACTGCTGTGTGTTCCTCATTGGCGCTTAGCAGGCCTCAACTGCCCACCACAGTATTCAGATAAATGAATGCTCAACAATGGAGGCCTGCCAGCCACTGGGAAGGTTTCTGTCCACTGCAATAGGGACGCTTGCCGGTGACGTGCCAGTCCATAACTGCCAGCCATCTGCCAGTAAGGTCCCATTCCTTGCCACAATGTCGTGCCTGACTCCCAAGCGTGTCGTGACAACGAAACTGGGGTGTCAAAATGACTCATGGGCTTCGGCTGAAGTGAAAGCCTCATAGATTGTCAGAATTTTACATCCTTTGTATTTTTTTGGACTGTCTTTCCATCCCATGTCTTGGTTTTGGAGTGTAAAATGTCAGGTTAGGGGGTCTAAAGCAAAGTATGTGCAGTCAAATCCCTGCGCAGAGGACTCACCTAGTTGTTTAACCACTGACAGTCAACATAACGTACCATGGCTGAGGAGAGGAAACCAGAGCTCCTCACGGGAGAGATACAGGACCTGCCCAAACATCTGCAGGGACTCCACCCAGACCATTAAGGCTACCTGCATTAGATTATAGGTTTCCAAGAGGGATTCAAACCTGCAAGCTCCTGGGTTTTTGCCTGGAATGTGTGCAAAGGTACGTTCCTCATTGCAGCAGCACCAGGCCACAGGTAGGTCCAGGGGCACCTGAGCTGCATGAACACCCTGGCAGATTCCAGCACTAAAAATTATATATAAAATTAGGCAGATGCCGAAAGTGACATTTTGTTACGGGGCCCCGATTTTCTAGGTACTGGGTAGGTCCCTGCTCGACTTATCCGGAGGACTGGAATCCTGTGCGGTGATTCAAAGCCACGGGGCACTATGACTGTTTAACAATGACTCACTGTTACTCAGCCGAAAAGTAAATCACAACAATGAGGCCGATAGTTCAGAACATGCAGTTACAGGCAAATGAGTTTTATTCAGCCAAGCCTTGAACGGACTTAAATCCCTGAGTCACTCTCACCTCTGTTCTGTAACACCAGAGCCCCCACCGCCACCCCATTCCCCCACACTCATCTTATCGGTTGTTTTACCTGCATGCCTCACCCATGAGCTCTAAACTTTGGTGGCTAACAGACATGGTAGGAAAGGCTCTCGACTCCATGACAATTGGTGACTCTCATTTAGGGATGTTAAGATGTCATACCAGTGGCACTCCCTCTCCCTGCCCTGTTACCCCTGACCTCATCATTGTCAACTCTCGGGAACCCAATCACCAGACTTACAAGTTTGGGGCAGGATCTCTTTCAATGGATCCTGGTGCAAAGTACCACTAATTACTGATTAGATTTACACTCAGATAAACCTGCTCGTAAATGCCAACAACCTGCGCTTCCAAATAGAGAATCATGTGGCTGACTCAATATATACAGCACACGGGCAGGGCGAGGAGATTTGGTTACTGTCGACAAAACCTTAGAATGGGCGAAATGCATGACCTACGAGCTTTTGAATGTGTCATGATCGTTTGTGACTGATGTCATGGGGCCAGCAGCTCGGAAAAAAACACAATAGAAACACATTCCTGGGATGTTCGTACCGAACAGTGTCTTATATTTACAGAGGACGGTGCCATAAACAAAAAGATCCAGTCGGTGGCATTTTGGTGGGCAGCATCTTGTTAATCAGACTGGTCAAAGTTGAATGACCAAGCCCACTAAAGGCTAAAAATGCCACCGACCAAACTCCAAAGTTTCCAGCAACTTGTTGAATCCATGCCTTGAAAAATTCAGTTCTCTAGGCCAATGTTTTCCAACCCAATCCCTGGGGGGGGGGGCTCAGATAGTCCACATTTTCGCTCCCTCCCAGCTCTCAACACACCCGTACCAGGTATTTGGTGTTTCGGAATGGCTGGGAGCTGGGACAAAGCAAAAACGTGGATTGTCTGGGCGTCCCCGAAGACTGGGTTGGGAATTACTGCTCTAGGCAAAAGCGAATCCTACCCTGCACTAATGAAGTGCCGCTGCGTGTAATTTGCGCTTGGTTCAGCATTCATAGATGCATGGCAGTGCATGAAAAGCCGCCCTCTAGTGGTCACAGAAAATCCAACAGGAACAAAACCAAAATTGCGCTTCAGGATGAACACACAGGATCCGCTGCATTTCCGGGCCACACTCGATCCCTCTGCCAGTGCACCGACCCTTTCCTTCAGCCACTGGGGGGGCCTTCTTGTTTGTACGAAAACCTTCATCAGCATTTCAAATTAAATTCATTTCATTATTCACTTAAATTTTAAGGCACTTTAGCCATTTAAGTCAGTTGTATGTGACTTGATTTAAGCAAAATGATGATCTTACTAAGGACAAAAACAAGGAAAAAAAACTACCTCCCAGCATGCATCTGTTCCTTGCTGAATATCGTGATCTCAAACTTTGCCCACCCAGGGTACAGAAGAGAGCGCTGGGTTTAGAAATGGAGCCGGGACCTGCTGTTGTACCTTTGAGTATGTGTGAGGCGTGGATGAGAACGTACCTTCCCGCGTAGTGTGGAAAGGTCTTCTGCACCCACTATGTGCAGGTCCTCTGTGGACTGGTCATTCTGAAACGGGAGAATTCCTCTTACTACGGTGCTCGCATCACCTTACCAGGCTTCATTCCACGCAGCTGAAAGTGCATAAGTGTGTGTGTTGGGTTCGAACCACCCGGTGTAGGTCTGGGTGTACCACATTCCTCAGACTCCCCACATGTTCCACAATGACCGTCTTGTGTTCACATTACTGAATATACCTCAGCATCAGGTAGATGTGCAACCTATCTCTACTCCTCATACCATTGAAGATGGCCTACATGCAGTCACATGACTTCCATGCCCCTCCCCCATCATCACATGACATCACCTGATTCACTTCACGGTGATTCACTTTCAAAATGGTTTTTCCAACCACACAAGCAGTCCTAAAAGCATGAGGCACTGACACGGGATGACTCTTACTTGTGTGTGGGATCATTCAAGCAGAACTTCACAACACCAATACCATCCATCCTGCCTCTCATCTTACTCAGGGTCACTGACAATGCTGTGTTCAGTGTTTTTTATTTTTTTTTTGTTCCTTGGGGGAATGAATCAGTACTAATTTGCCTATGTATGACCTCAATCACGTAATTGGCATAATAAATCCTCACTAGACAAACAGACTGACAAGATACACAAAGTCTTTTGCTGCCTGAGAAACAACCAAGCAGACACCAGAGAAGCTTCCCTCTCACTAGCCGCACCCGACACCAAACGCTCCACCGAACGGAGGGCTGACACGTTTCCTCAGGCCTGCTTCTGCTCCGGCAGGCAGAAACATAAGCTGCAGCCAGCTCGTCAGCAACTGGTACCTGAATAACACTGAGGAGAACCCGTTAGAGCAGGCTCCTTTCTACTATACCAATGTTGCCCCCCGCTGACAGAACTCGGAAATGCACCCGCAGGAAAACAACGGCAGGCATGTAGCGACAAAAATGGGGAATTTGTTATTACACAAAACATCACTGCATCCTGTGTGATCTAAGGGAAGTGTCCGGTTCCCACAGGACACAGGCCAGACCCATGATCCCCAGTCACGTCACATCCGCAGGATGCAGGAAAGTTGTCATCTGCAGCCCTATAGGTAACACGCCGCAGGGGACACAACCCACTCAGGAACGGGGGGGAGGATCTAGCCCCCTGGCTGCCTCTCCTCAGCCTAAAGCGCGTGGAGACCTTTCACGTTTCAGCAAGCTGGTCAGCAGCCAATGAGGAAGGTATGAGGATTGGCAAGCCTGCCGTTCCCTCAAACCAGGGCGGGAGACGGGAGCTGGTTTCCTTCCCTGCTCCTGCTCACATGTTCAAACACGTAAAGTCAGAAGAGCAGTCCCAGCTCTAAAGTAAAATCGCAATGCCATTATTAAACAGCATTCAACCTCTATTCACAACGAAATGAAGAGCAATCTGGTCACCGACGTCCTTTTTCGGGAACAAGGAGAGCCGTTTAAAAAAAGGTAGTTTAATAAAAGACCAGATTTTATTTGAGCTTGATATGAAAGGTATTTGGTCTTTGCCTCGAGTTGTAGCAGAAGGTTGGGAATAATTCGAGCGCGACATGGAGTTTGGGTAAACATCCCATGTGTCGATTTGCCAGTATTCACACCACACAAGGTGATCTGAATATGATCTGAATCTCGTTTACACACAGCATAAACTCTTGCATAAAAAGCATAAAAAATGTTATGCTCAGACTACTGTGCAGTTTTGGAATAAAACCCCAATAAGATTTCAGATAGACACTACTGATTTGACACAATCACACACATGAAAGTTCCTGCACATCTCACCTTGTGTTCTTTCTGCAGCAAAAGTTTTTGCGTTAGTTCTTTGCCATCTCTACAGGTGGGCCGTGCGTGTGTATGTGGTCCCAAATGTCCCACAATGTGATAAAAACCTGTTATTTTGGCCTTGTGGGGATTTTTTCAGTCCAATTTTATACGAATCTGTGACTGCAATCAAAAACTATAAATGCCAAAAGTTTTGTATTTTGTTTGGTTATTTATGGTTAAGTTTAGCTGAGTAGGGGTTAAGGTTGTCATGTTGATGTGAGTGTTTTGGCCATAGAAATGAATGGACAGTCACCACTAACACATGATTACCAAAGTGTGTGTGTGTGTGTGTGTGTGTGTGTGTGCCCTCACCAGGTAGCTGTGCAGGCGGATGAAAGCTACCCTCATGGGCAGTGACTTCTCAGAGGTGCGGTTCAGGGCCTTGATGAACTCCACCAGGTCCGAGCAGAACTGGTACCCACCCTTGAGAACGCACAGCAGAACGATGTCGTGGTCCCCCAGGTCGCCCACGATGGCACATGCCAGGCGCTCAATCCTGCACACAGTGTGTGAACTACCACCCGCACTTAACCTGACAGTGTACGCAGTTTACAACTTACCGCAATAACCTACCAAGAACATTTTACTACATTATAATATTTTCCATTACTATCCTAAAAAGGTTTCTGGGTATAGTTCTGTTGAAATACTTCTATTGTTGTATAAAGCGTAACAATATAAATCATCAGTGATGTCAGAAGTCTATGGGGGAGGTACCTGTCCATGATGATGCCATGAGGGATGTAGACACATTCCAGATCCTCAGAAGAGTAATGTTCCGGGTAGGAAAACAGATCTAGAGGATAGCCAGGCCAGTCATCTTTTATCTAGAAATAAAACAGCCAATCAGCAGAGTGCCTATATATATATACATATATATATAAAAAATATATATATATTTTTTTTCCATGAAACTATCATGAAGTTTTCATTTAATGTACGCTGCAAATTCATTTATTTTACCCTCCTGTAAATGAACGTCGTTAATAATTTGACAGTAAAGTGTTACGAAGGTCGTTGGCACGTGGCTCATGTAATCCGTAAAGTTTTGAATGGATGACAGCTCGAAGCACTGTAACTGGGTTTTACATTTAATTTTGGCACTTTGCTCATACGAATCCTCGTGTTTTGGTCTAAATGTTGCTTCAGTGCTTAATGTGTCTCTTTATATGCGAATCACGAATGCGTTTCACTTTTGCTAAATGACACTAGTTGTGAAACAACTTGGAGGAAAACATCGCGTTGCTACGAAAACCATCGCATTTTAGCAACTATTTAAAGCGCCGTATAATCACCATGCACCAGTTATTCGGAGCTTTACCGCGCGCTTTGCAATATCAAATCGAAAGCAGGTTACCACGATGCCTCCGCTTTTTCCCACAATTTGCGAAGCGCCTCCGTCTGCCATGTTGATATCCTGCGATTCCCAGCAAGTCCTCCGAAGTGCTCGCGGAGTAGGAGGGGCGTAACGCCGCCAAAATGCGCTAAAAAAGAAACGCAAAATAGCGTATCTTCGAACCCAAATGCAACCACTAGGGGGAGTAGTATTTGACACAATGTTCATACAGCATATAAAATGCAGTTGCTTGGGATTATATATCAAGGATTTGCTTATGATGCGATTGACAGGAAACTTGGCATTTACTAGGCGTATTCTTAATTAATATGCATGTATTGTTTTGCATGGATGCTACATTTTTATATAGCACTTTCCAAGACACCCAAATCACTTTACAGAAGCAATGGGGGGGGGGGGGGCACTTCAACCAGCACCACTGTGTAGCTCCCACCTGGATGAGGCGACAGCAGCCATTCTGCACCAGTACGCTCACTACGCAGTAGCTAAGGGGGTGAAGGGGCAGGAGAGAATTCACCAGTTAGATATAGGAGATGATTAGGAGGCCAGATTTGACAGGGCCGCAGTGGGCAATTTTAGCCAGAACATCGGGGTACCACCCCTACTCTTTCAAAAGATGCCCAGGAATCATTTTTGACTTCTGAGAGTCAGAGCCTGGGTTTTACATCTCATCCGAAAGGCAGCACCATTTTTACGGCACGGTGTCCCTGCGATTGCACTGCCATCCACAGGACTAGCCTGTTTTCCACACCAACACCTTTTCCAGCAGCAACACAGCTTATCTCCCATCCAAAAACTGGCCCAGGCCAAACCTGCTTAGCTTCAGATGAATCACCTGCTCTGAAATGTAGTTGGTATGGGTGCTGTTTTTACATACCTGCACAAACTGACATATGTGTCCTGGTAAAAAACACAGTGTGGGTTTATGGAGGGTTAGGCCACTACTGCTTTACAGGGAGCGACAAGAGAGATTTAGCCAGTCAACAGTGGACATGCTGCCATTACTTTAGACTGGGGCCTGAGTGTCTTACTTTGATTTGTCAGCTGGTTAAAGCAACCGGTTCAAGAACCAAATAAACAATCTGAGAACATTCAAATTGGTGCATGTTCAAAGAATTGTTCTTGGTTCATAAAATATATTTCAGATCAAATTTGTTTATGGCATTGATGTAATTGTAAACCTCTGCCTATATTCAATAGCTATGCACGGTGTTGTGTGATTTCTGGCATTATGTAAGAGGACCACTGTCAATAGCTAATCAGCAATCGAATAAACCTTACAGAACTGTGCTTTTGAAGTGTTCATTCAAATATGATATTAGGTATACTTTTAAGTTATTAGGCATACTTTTTATGTTATCAGAATCCAAAGCAAACACTAGGCCTAAACCTACCATAAATCTTGTTAGTCCTGACACAACCCTGTTGTCTATGGGACTTCAAGTAAAATACATGATCTGCCCTTCCCCAAGCTCAGGTCAGAGGAAACAAGAGTTGCCTCTTTGACACAGTAGTTACAATCCAAACACAATAAAAGCCACTATCACCTACTTTTTGATGAAATCTGTTAACTGGTCCAGTAGTGACATTTAAACAGTTTGGCGACACAGGAGCTGAAAAAATCCCATCTTGGCTGGACACTACCTTATTTTTCAGCATTGCAGGGAAACTAATTAAAGTGTCAGAGCAGAACAGCCTCAGGGGGGCTGTCAGGAGCTACCGCAGCTGGGGATAGGCTCAAAGGGGTATTTGTTACCAAGCTTTGCTGTGATGTAGTGCAGCCGTCCCATCAGTCCGAGGTGTCAACAGCTGTCATTTGTTTCTGATCGGTCTGCTTTTGAGCTCCAGAAAGTGTGCAGCGGTGTGTGTGTAGGTTTGCATAAATCATATTTGGGGACCAAAATATGCTAAATATATATGCACCGGTCCCTGTTGATGTGGTGCCCTAAGCGAGCATCACCACCGGCGCCCCCAGTCTAAGACAAAGTGAAATTGACTGGCAAGTCGGGGCCCCCTCAAAAGCTGGCCCTAGGCAGCTGTCATCCATATGATTGCATGTCACTGAAACACATTAAAACATATTATTTAGACTTATGGACATAAAACAGCAGAAAGGAAATCTACTTAGCACAGTTACGATAAACAGAACTCTGCAAACCTCTGTATGTATACCTATACTCATTCCTCTGCTGTGCATGCCTGTACCACGAATTGGCCCGATGTCCTCAGATCAAACATAAAGGATCCTCTTGTAAGTATACACATCTCACCTGTCCTGTAATTATAGAGAGGCTGCAGAAAGCCTGTTCCAAAATATGTGATTTACTCCTTTGAAAACATGACATAGAACATTCCTTACAGAAACGTGGGCAGATTCTCAGCTGTAAATTAAGATATCACAGCTGCCTACATGGGCTTAAATATACATGCGCACATAAAATGTGGTGGGGATTATAGCCTACACACAGGTTTAGGGTGAAATAAAGTAGAATAAAATGTTGTACTGCATAGTCAGACAAGTAGCCCTGTCCCCCTGAATCACCTCGCCAAGTCGCTCTTACTTATATAACTCGTGTTACTGTCTTTCAATCAGCGCTTTGCTGTCATTCCAGACACGGAGTCAGCATTTTCTGTAACCATAGAGGAGTTTGTAGCGCCACAATCCACGGAATCAAGCGCATCCAGCTTATAATAAACTTCCAGCCAGTTTTAGGCACTAGCACGTTGGGACAGCAGGGTGAATGGGATTTTCAGTACTCTAGATGTTTTGGGCTATCGCTACTCTAGGAAAAGGCAACTTCTCTCCCCTTCAACGCCCTGCCCATTCAAACAGAGCATGACTCAGCTGTCCTGGATATGCCTGTGGACCTGTCCACTGAAGGGACAGTCCAGCAGTCACGATCTCATATACGGCGATTTACCTGCCCTCGCTGCTGAACGCATGGGGGTTACACGAAAATCAACCACGCTCCTCTGCCACCTACCTGTACCACCCCGCACACCTGACCGCTGCTGACTAATACCAGCGTCATGTGGGCACCACACCAATTAACCATTTTCTTTCTGTATAAATACATATATTTCATACAGGGTATCATTACTGCATAAAAATGTTAAAATATACATAATAAAATCAATATATAGATAATAGAATAAAAGGAGAGACCAGTCCACCTAATAATTGTACTGAAATCCTACGTTTTTTATCTCTAGTTTTCAGTTACCTAATTTGGATCATAGTGAAATAGATTCTGCCTGCCCATCCGTGGGTGCAACCTCACACATAGGGGAACTTAATAGCCGAGAAATGTCCTGGTGATGTAGCAGGATATCTCTGATGAGCACGACGGGAAGAGGGGCGCCTGACAGCGGACTCGAACCCGCTGCTTTGGGGGTAGGAAGCAGCGTTACATCTCGCCATCCCGAAGTAACGCCCATCGGATAAAAAAATCCCTTCTCGGTAAGCTTTGACTCAGCACAGGAGAGTCCCTTCCTCGTCTTTATAAACACTATTTCGCGACGATCGAATGAAGAAATAAGCATCTGTGACTTGAGAACACTTCAGGAACCTCATGAGATAAGGAGACGGCATTTAAGGAGCAAGTGGGTTTTTGGTATCCCCCTGCTACAGACAGAAGAGGGCGGTGTGTGAGTGTGTACGTTTATTTTTTTATTTATTTACCCCCCCCCAGATTTTTATTATTTATTTATAATACATTTTTTACGAAAGTGTTAGAGTCACGACAATGCGCACCCCAATGATGAGGGTATTTTTCTCCTTCCGCTCAGCCTGCGTACACCCAGACAGATCGGTGTCAGGAGAGCTCACAGGAAAACAACGCCGTCGACTTGGCAGTGTGGAGGAAACGGGGATGGACTGAATGAGGAACAGCGACCGTCGGAAATACATGTATGCTGGGCTGCGATCTCTGATGGAGAGGGGGAAGAACCTGACATGCCGGAGATAAGGCTGTCTAGCGTGGATTTTCAGCAACTGACGTGCGGGGCCGGAGCGGTACCACCGTAATAGGCTGCAACTTAATAAAAATCGATTAGGTAGCTGAAGGATACAGCCTGCCAATTTCATGCATTTTCACACTTTATTGCTTGGAGTAAACTGAGTCTTCTCTAAGGCGTGCGAGGGGACACGGCTCGGCGATATGTCTGTTTTCCTGATTTCCGTACTGTTGCAAATGGGATTTGTTGTTGGATCAAATTATGGATACGTGGAGTGGTCGGATCAAGACAGTGACTCGGAAATCCGAGGGAAGTATTCCGTCCAAAGCACCCACGTTAGCAGCAAGGATCCGCCGCAGCATCCGACTTATTTCTCCAAGCCGGCGACTGAGCGCCCGGTCCTGGCGCACAAGATCGAGGAGGACCTGCCCAGGGTCGTGACGGCGTTTCTCCACACCGGAGACTCGGCGACGCTGAAGCAAGCCCCGTGCTCCCGGAGATACGAGCTGAGCAGCCTCCGCGGAGCATCCTCCATCGCTCCCCATCACTCCCTGCACGGCGTGCTCGACACGGTTTCTCACGCTGCCAACTTCCTGAATATGATCCTACAGGGGAACAGGTCGAGAGAGCACAGTCTCCGGCGAGACATACACTGGTACCATGCCTTAGTCCAGAGCATGCTGGAGGGCGATCCAAAGATCCACCGAGCCGTAGTTACATTCAGCACCGAATCGTCTTTACCCACTCCCAATATCTTTCTCCAAGCCACTAGGATGGATAATGAAATAGTCCTCCAAGACCTTTCAAACGTGTCCCACCATTACCTAAAAAACAAAACGTCCGAGTCGGAATGGTTCAATGAGTTCAGGGACGTAAAGAAGCCCCATTTGCATAGGAGGGTTACGGGGAAAGAGGCAAACCCATCAGCCGAAACGCACAAAAGAGGGGACGGCTATGCCACTGATAAAACTCAGATAAAGTGGTCGGCTCCCTACCTCGAGTGCGAAAACGGGACTTTCATCCCCCACTGGCTCCTCACTCTGTCCACCGGCTTCTACGGCTTGAAGCCGAACTTGGCACCTGAGTTCAGGTAGGTGAGGGTAA
Source organism: Petrocephalus sullivani (assembly GCA_026780845.1). Classification (NCBI taxonomy): domain Eukaryota; kingdom Metazoa; phylum Chordata; class Actinopteri; order Osteoglossiformes; family Mormyridae; genus Petrocephalus; species Petrocephalus sullivani. Next base: position 5,660,626 of record JAODKM010000075.1, read on the forward strand.
GCTAAGGGGCGCGCTTTGCCTTTCCACGCGTACGTGTGTCTGTGTGCCTGCCCGGATCCTGTTGCTCATTCGTGTCTTTACAAAGTACATACTTTGCTTTAATTTTCACGCAACTGGCGTTTGGGTTTCAAATTCCAGCTTTGAGATTTGATGAACTGTGCAGAAACGGCATAAACAGTACCGTGATAGGGGGTCTCTTTGCATTTCCATTGCCTTTCTCAAAACTTCAGGCTGTACGGTGAATAATAATAATAATAATAATAATGATGATGATGATGATGATGATGATACGGTAAGGCGGCGCAGGGCTGTCAAGCCCGCATCGGCTCTCCTCCGAGAGGTGTTAGGTGTTCCTCTAAAGCGCGTCGCTCCGCTGACGCCAGATGCAGAGGACGGATCTAAAAATAACTGCTGATGTTATTCCGTTGCGGTGAGAGCCCTCGGCTCCTCCACCTCGTCAAAAAATAAATAAAAAAAGAAAGAAAAACTCCAGCCTCGCCGCATCCTTCACGCACAAACCCTCCTTTTCATCCGCATTCTGCACGCCGTGAATTTCGCAATGAAACACGTCTCCTTTGGCCAGCCTGTCAATGCATGTGCCGTATTCAGGCGAGAAGTTGACAGTCACATGTAATTGGACTGCTTTGTATGTATTATTTACACATGCTCTCACTACACGACATCTCCTCCCAGCTGGCACGGAGAATAAGGCTTTGAGAAATTAGTTTAACGTATTCAATCAGCGTCTACATTCGACCGTATTTCCTTTCTCCCAATATTAATGTTTGATGATCTTTTATTTCATGGGGAAAAAACAGCCAGCTTCACGGTATAGCAAGACTTATGAAAATACATGACAGAAGAGATTTGTCGTCACGATAAACGGCACAGGCCATCGAAACGGTGTCGGAGAAGAGCGCGTGTCTGAACTAGAGACTGCAATATTTTTAAAAGTGGGGTTTATTAATTTTTCATCTCTCGGCTTTCGTCATTTGATCTTGCTCGATATTTCAAGACTGCTCCCATGGATCAACCCCTATTTCCTGTTTGTAAGTAACAGTCTGGCTCGTAGCCATATCTTTCCACCACCTGCTGTGGCAAGATGGTGGCACGCATTGTTTCCTGAGCTTTCATTGGGAATATCCAGATCGGGTCGGAGAATAACACAAACTGTACATATTCAAAGCGTCGCCGATTCATTGGTCAGTCTAACTCATGACACGCTGTGGAGGATCACCTGTCTCAGAGGCATTTTCCTGCTAAGCTTCCTCTACTTGCAGCCTTGATGTATATGAAAATAAGAGCTTGCACACCCTGGGGACTTTGCTGTTAATAAGATGAGGGGAGTGTCCTTAGCGATGCCTAATGTGTCAGGGAATCAGAGAAAAACAGGCAGTTAAACAGGGAGATTGATCCTCTGCTGTAATGGTAATTGAGAGTCTGACGGCGATTGATCAGAATGGCTAGGAGCCCTTTGACCCGAGAGCTTGTCACTATCACAGCGGTTCGTTAAGATGGGGCTTTGGGGGGTGGGGCAAAGGGAGTTATGTGGATGGAACTGGGTGGGAGGGGGCTCACACTGGATGAGGGAACAAGATACAGTCCCAGTGAAGGTGCTGGCGGCGGAGACCATCCCCAGGCCAAACAGCAACAGAATGACAGCTAATACTTGGACTTCTGAGGCTTAGGGGTGACCTAACCTATTCCACTGGTGGTCCGCTGGGGTTCTGCTGGGGATTTGCTGGGGTTCGGGATGGCTCTGGCCTGCTTGTTCTGACCTTTAGCAGTTCACTGCCAGGCAGTGTTTCCTGAAAGAAAGCAAAGCTATTGCTATGTTCAGATTGCGTAGGGTTGGGTGTTGGGTCATCAGCCCCACGGGAAAAAGGGTTAGCACTTACGTTCCTTTCTCAGCATATACTCACAGTGTTTGTAACTTACTAGTGCGATGCTTTAATTAAGCAATTCAGTAGTTCTTCTGCTAGGTAATGAGCTTCGAACCTTTTTCGGTCAAAGGTCCAGCACTGCTGCGTGGAGACAATCTCTACGACAATGGCGAAGCTGGAGAGGCAGTTTCAGCGCGTCGAATCCCCGTGAAACTCAAAGTCCAGGCCGAGCTGAGCCGATCACCACGTCCAGTGTTGCGAGGGAGCTCCCTGGTCGTGTCGTGATTTCAGGATCAGTGTTCTGGCACATTTTCAGAGCCAGTCCATCTCAGTTACACTCCAGGTAGTCGCGGAATGTGCGCTACCTCCCGGGGGGGGCTGCGTTTGTCCAGATGGTGTGAGCTCCACAGTATGGGAAGCGCAGAAGTGTGGAACAAAATGGTGGATCTCGAACAGTGATAGTGAGTCACGTTTCTCACGCTGCGGTTATCCTGGCAGGTGGGACGATCTGGAGGGGATCAAAACCAGTGGCACATCCCTCTTGTGCTTTTCACATTTAAGTGCATCGATCAAGACTATAGCTTTAGGTAACAAAAGAACACCGTGACCTGGGGACCTGAGGTCGTCACTAAAAGTAGCCCTGTCTTGGATGCCTCTTTTGGGACTCTAACCTCAGCAAGCTCCCATGTGAAGCTGCTGATGGTGACACTCGTTTGACAGATGGACCTCTAGAGTCGGCACGCACTTTCACTTATGGGTTAAGATAACCTAGACTATAGCAGGGCTTTGAGAGTTTTGCAGGTCAGATTCCCTTACTCACACATTTTTACATACTTAGCTGACACGTTCCTCCAAAGCGATGTAGATTTTTTTGAAAAGGGAGAGTTTGCCAGTCTCTGGGGCGACTGGGGGAATAAGGGCCTTGTTCAAGGGCTCAGTGATGACATCACTCTGCCAACCCTGGGATATAAACCTATTACCTTCTGATCACAGGCATGGCATCCTAACCTGCTGAGCCATACCATCCCCCAATTGCCATCATACTGGCTTCCATAGTCATTGTTAATAAAATTATTATTTTTGTTGTTGTTGATGATGATGATGATGATTATATCATCTGTGCCCGTGATGGGCTGGCGTCCCATCCTTGGTGTCCCCTGCCTCTTGCCCGGTGATTCCTGGGACAAGCTCCAGGCTCACTGCGACTGCACTGGCCAAGCGGTCCTACTGCCTATATATAGCTCTCTTAAAAGCAATGCCAAGTGCAATTAACTCCAGGCTTCTTTGAGACTTACACACTACCTACAAACCCTGCTTACTACTTGCAGACAGAACCTTATAAAATATTATATTACGCTCCCAATATGGAATATAATTTATATTAGTGTTTGTTTATAGGGATATTTTTGTATCTTAGTCCAGCTTTAAACCAATTAGTAAAAAATATGTTCCCTACAGCAATATGAATCAAACATCGCACACAGTATTAGGAATTTGCTGGGGTGCTTCATTCAGACCCTGACAGTGGGATTATGGGGCGATCGATGTAAGGCCATTGTTATTACTGTGTCGCAGCAGTGAAATGCATTAGAGGTCCGTGACGGTCGTTAGTATCATTGCTCGAATTAAGATGGGTGGACCAGTGTCTACATGGTCGCACCGTCCAGAGCAGACAGATCAGAGAAACAATTAGGTACCCGCTAGAAAAAATGGCAAATAAATGAATTGAAAAAGTAATTCTGCCTCCTCAGAGCCCAGGGTCCTTCCGAGCCGCACGATCGTGCCCTTGGCGAGATCAGTCTTGGTTTAGGAGTTCATGGCCTCGTAGGTCACATTCCATGTTGGCGCTGTGTAACACAGATTAGCGTAATCGCGGATTCTCCTCTGAGCTGGGATCCATATCCCCAACCAAGGGATGACGGGCTTTTGTTTCTGCTCGGAGTGTGACGTGGGACTAGCCTCTCTCGTTTGGCCGTAACGGAAAGTGAGCTCCGTCAATCCCGGGGTCTGCTGTGAGCAGAACCCAAAGCCCCCGTTTTTCGTGGGGCCATCTGAGGGCCTTAGCTGGGTTTGACGGGGAGAGTGAGATGCTAGCTGGTTTGTAGGACGCATCACGGTGCTCCCTGGCCTCCTACAGGCCGGGCCCCATCTCGCGCCGGGGAGGAAGACAGCTCCCCGCGGGGGATTGGCCCCGGGGTCGCGCCCAGGCGCTCCTGGCCCGAGTGCGCTTATCCCCGACTGTCAGGAGGTGGCGCTGTGTGGCAAGGCACCGTGCCCGCTTAGTGGGTCATGAGAACATTTGGCTTTGCTTCAGAGCTTTTGGCTCAGTAGCGAAGCCGTGGGGAGTCTGGGCGGGGGTGGGGGGGGACATACAGGCTCCTGTGTGAGAAAACAGAGATGGGGAGGGGGGGAGAGGATAAAATGGGCTGTTTTGGACAGGCATCATCCTGCCAGAAGGAGAAGCGTGGGGGGTGAGCCCAGCTGTCCTGGGGGGGCCTGGACACAGTCCTCGCACAGCAGATGTCCTGGTTCTGGACCACATTATGGAGTTTGTCTTGCAGGCTTGGGTTTCTGGATCATTCCGCTTCTGCCTCTAAAAACTGGGCACCATTAAAATGCAGAGGTCAAGGTCCCCTCTATGGAAACATCCATCCATCCATCCATCCAGCCATCCACATCCATCTATCCCTCCATCCAGCCATCATACATCCACATCCATCTATCCATCCAGCCATCATCCATCCACATCCATCTATCCAGCCATCCACATCCATCTATCCCTCCATCCAGCCATCATACATCCACATCCATCTATCCATCCAGCCATCATCCATCTACATCCATCTATCCAGCCATCCACATCCATCTATCCCTCCATCCAGCCATCATACATCCACATACATCTATCCCTCCATCCAGCCATCATACATCCACATCCATCTATCCATCCAGCCATCTTCCATCTACATCCATCTATCCAGCCATCCACATCCATCTATCCCTCCATCCAGCCATCATACATCCACATCCATCTATCCAGCCATCCACATCCATCTATCCCTCCATCCAGCCATCATACATCCACATCCTTCTATCCATCCAGCCATCATCCATCTACATCCATCTATCCGGCCATCCACATCCATCTATCCCTTCATCCAACCATCATACATCCACATCCATCTATCCATCCAGCCATCATCCATCCACATCCATCTATCCAGCCATCCACATCCATCCATCCATCCATCCAGCCATCCACATCCATCTATCCAGCCATCATCCACCCATCTATAGATCCATTCATCCATCCAGCCATCATCCACCCATCTATAGATCCATTCATCCATCCACCCACTTTTTGGTCAGAGTCTTTGGGGGTGGTACATCCTGGATGGGGCGTCAGTCCCTATTGAAACAAATTAATAATTTTTAGATTGTCTTTACATAAAATGTGTCTAAAGTCCAAAGACTGTGTTTTCATATTTAAGCATGTCTATCAAACTCAAAACTTTGAACTCCCAGAACTGCCAGAAGGTCTTTCAGAAAAGCATTTCTCCGAAAATTTATGGAGAGCATATGTTCCATTGGCATTCATCTTTATCCTGAACACTAGGATCTAGTATGAGAAGTTTACGTGGCTCCATAATGCTGTACCGCAGAATCATTTATTATTATTATTATTATTATTAAGATCTCGTGTAGTTTACGTCCTTTGACTATCCATCCATCCATCCAAACATCATCTAACTGCTTTTCCTGGTCAGAGTCATAGGGGGCGCTGTAGCCAGGCTCCATCGGGAAAAAGGCTGGCTACATCTCAGACAGGATATAATATGTGCCCTTAACTACAAAACGACCAATTGCCTGACCTGATGCTGTAACTGCAGTTAAGGCCTTGTGGACCATGCATGAGTGCCGAACACACAGGAGAGCGCTCTGCCCCCTAGCATCTGGAGCTGTGTGAAAGCAGGATGTAATACGGTCGCGCTGGACCGGGGGTCGGGGAGTGGGGGGGGGGGGTGATCAGGGCATCTCTCCAGATCCCTCCAGGCCATTGCGGCCCCCTTCCCCAGTCAGCTGTACCAAGGAACATATCATGAAAGACTGACCATCAGGCCACAGTGAGAAGTCGCAGGTCTGGTGGGAACTAAGCCACCCCGAAGCTGCTTTGTTGCTCCTGTTGATATTTACATAAAAACACAAGAGCTCTGTCAGTCATCACTGCTGCTTAATTGATGCATTACTAAATATGCATCAGATACTGTAGATGCATTGCTGGGTAAGAAGTGTTGCAGCACTGGTGTTTCTTTATTATTAATGGGCATCTGGAGGGAATCAGCCGGAGGCAGCCTGTGAGGATGGCGGCCGCAGATGCCCGCAGTGCCGAGCTAAGCGGCATCTTTGCTGTCCTGCACCAAAGTGGGGTTCGGCTGGAGAAGAGCGTGAGATCGCAGAAGGGCAGATGGCCTTTGACTGGACTATAAGCAGCATACAATACCGTCTTAGTCTTACCGCAAAAGTCTTAGGCAGGAAAAGAAAGTGATGTTTAAATGATCTTCTCGTCGGGTCCGTCAAAGTGTGCCAGCTTAGCCATTTGGAAACCTCTTCAAAAATCTCCCCAGTATTTGCAGCGACCGTCCAATACACCCCTGTCTTTTTGACTCCACCCACCTTGTTTGGCCAATCAATACCTCACTGAGCTATTTACCTAATTAAATTAATTATTTAACTGAGCTGTTGATGAAATTTAATGAGTACATGGAATGGCTGAGGTGCCCCCGAGGAGAGGTTTGGGAACCAAAAGTGTGTTCATCTAGCCATCCAGCAAGAGCTTTTGGAAAGCAGAAGAAATTCCTTTCAGTTCATTTGCTTAGGTTCTACTGTCAAATTGTGTTCCAGTTCATTTGCTTAGGTTCTACTGTCCAATTGTGTTTTTTTTTTTCTGAGCAGATATATGCATATTACCCAGATAAACAGCTTTAGATGTTGTCTCTGACTGTGTCTGGAATGCACCTAGTCAGCATTCCCAGGACATTAACTTGACCGTAAGCAGAAGCTGACCTGTGTGAACAACCGCTCTCTCCCCCCTCCCCCCTCCAGGGGCGTCGTGCGTGTGGATGTCAACCTACAGGACATGGACATCGACCAGTGCTCCAGCACTGGGTGGTTTGGTGGGACCCACAGGTGCAACCTGACCACCATGGAGGTGAGATCCGAAAACAGAACCCCCGAGATCCGAGTCCGTTTCTAAAAATAGCTCCTCCTCGCCGCCGCGTCCGGACGCAGACCGGATGCTTCACCGGTTCTGCGGCTCCTGGACCGGGTTTCTGTTGCGGCCCGCTGGGATTAGCGGGCCGGCGACGGGGCCGGCTGCAGCTTTGGCGAGCGGCGTTTCCCATGCACGGCTGCTTCCCGGATAACACTCATGCACGGGCGCACCGGAACTCGACATGCGTGACTTCACAGACCTCCGACATGCCGTCATGAACATCACTGGGTATTCCGCCTCATTCCATATCAGACTCTTTACATGTCAACCTTCCTGGGTTTTTATTGCCATTCCTTCTGGAAAACAGCAGTAGAGTAGCTTGTTCTGTGCTTCATCTGACTGGCAGAAAAGGCCAGATTTGAGGTGGGACATAATCAACATGACAAAGATTCTTCATGTCTTCCCTTTGACTACACCCATCCTACACATTTATATATCTATTTTTATTGTAATCCTGTCCACTTGGTAGATGCTTCCACAGCTCACTGATGTGCTTTTGACCTCCTACAGCTGGAAATTTCTGCTGAATCAACTCAAACCAAGGACTTCGCTTGAGGGTCTAATAGCAGTTCCCATAGCGAGACTTGATCCAGTCACCATTACACACATACACTTCTGCCTCAGGGTTGTAGGCTTGCATGTATGTACCTGAGCAAAACAAGGAATTATCTTATAAAAGGTGACAGATTAGCACCTGCCCAAGATGTGGGCTTTTAATCGGACGTCTCCGGGTTGTGATATAGAGTGTCAGGTTTAAAAGCTTGCGTGAAGTGGACCTGATTCCATCTATTATACATGTAGAGTAATGTATTGCAGTGGAATCTCTAAATTATTGATTATGCTTTTTGTCTGTGCATCCCGTTCACTGGGGCGGGGGGGGGGGGGGGGGGTCCCAGGGGTGTATGCAGGTAACAGCAGACAGCTTTGGAACCTTTGCCCAAGCCCAAAAAGGGTTAAAAGGGGGAAAGATCGGAAGAGCAACCCCCTGA
>JAODKM010000075.1:5668869-5687058 GCA_026780845.1 Petrocephalus sullivani
GGTGTTGGGGGGGGTTGGTGGGTGGGTGGGGTGGGGGGGGGGGGGGGGGGGGGGGGGGGGGGGGGGGGGGGGGGGGGGTGGGGCGCGGTCCCATGTGTGTATGCAGGTATCAGCAGACAGCTTTGGAACCTTTGCTCAAGCTCAAGATGGGTTCAAATGAGGAAAAAATACATATCCCAGAATGCATTACAGCAGTTCCCCACTTGAGATGCCCAATATAATGCTTTGACCTCAGTGCTGTCACAGAGATGATGTCACCTGGGATTATATGCTATATTTCCATCAGATGGTGGTCTTCTCGGGGGGGAGGGGGGTCAGAGATGGGACTCCCTGTGGACAGAGTCCTGGATGATGTAACATCATTTGTAATTAAGTTATTCCACCCCCAATCAGGTCCCAGGTTTCGGGGGGGCAAATCCCCATTTTCTATTAATAGTGAAACTTCTATTAACTGCAGTATGAATGTCCCTGCTCTTTGAAATAGTGCATATAGCAAAAAACGTGTTAAACGGAGATCGATTTCATTGGAACAAGACCAATTCTTCGTTGATCAGCATCACACATAAATTAATCAAGATTCACAAAAATATTGTCGGGGGGCTAAATTCTGAAGCTTAATCTAGAGCTTTTTATTGTTTCTGTGTAAAAGATTAGTGGTTTAAGTTTAAGATAAAATGTCCCCTCAATAGAGAAACAAAAAATGTGCCTGATGTATGCAGCACCGTGACCCCTTTGCGTAAGGTGACCGGGAACAGATGGACTCTTGGCTTTGAGAGATGGCCAGTCCCTGACGAATGTGACCACCCCTCCACCAGGCAGACCGAAAAGTAAACAAAAGCTTTGCCAAGGTGTGACCTCCAGCTCCGACCTCTCACTGCTGATTTGCCCGCCCCCACCCCGAACTGTAATAGCCCCCAGACCCAGGTTATTTCCGGACACGTCCATTAGACCACAGTAGAGTTAAGGAGGCCGCTCTCCGGCACGGGCAGGAGCGATCCGGTGGAAGCAGGTTACGTAAGGAGCCGCTCTAATTATAGGACTGGGAAATGCGCTGAATGTTTGGGAGAAATAAATATTAAATCTAGACTGTCTTTCTCCCGTTCGTCTCTGGAAGTGTCACGACGGAGCTGAATGGCTTTGGCGAGCCGTGACGGCTGAGAAAGGCCCTGTCTGCCTGGTTTCGCTCTCTGCACTTAAAAAGACCTTCGGTGACGCACTCCACTGTGCCAGAAATGCCGCCTTTGTGCAGCCTGCATTACTGAGGGCTGGCATGGGAGCCTGTATCTACTCGGCTGGTCGTATTGTGACCTTTCTGAAAGGGTTAATCCCCCCCCCCTCCCCCAGCTCTTGTCAGAGTGCAGGGAAACTCAAAGACATGTCCCACCCAGTGACAAAAATCTACTAGACAGCCGTGCAGCGTGGCAGATGCGCAGGTCGCATTTTGGGCCTGCGATCACCTGACCTGCCTGCCTGACCAGCGCTAACAGTAACCCGAAGCGACGTGATTCTGCCAACATGCTTCTGGGTCGGGCCTCAACACCTATGAGCATGTCGATGGTGATGGGTCACATGCAGGGGTGTTGGAGGAGCTTGGATACCATGGCAAAATCGGGGGGGGCTCCAAAATCCCCCCTTACTCAGCAATATCAACTGAGTGACTGAAAGTGCCAACCCAAGCAGAGGGCAGAAGGGGACATTTTGTCAGGGGGTCCAGGACGTCCCCTGGTCACATAGCACCAGACAATTATGGAGGCAATATGTGAAGCCTGTTGTATTGTGAGATGTTTCACAGGTGCCATTACTCTTCTATGGTTTATAATTATGCAATTATCTGATAATCTGCTTTTTTTAAAGCTTAAGTACCTTTCAAAGACTTCAGAGACCTATGATGATAGTGCCGTCACGATGAGGTAGTTGCCGTCATGCAGTCCGCGCTGCGTCCCACTGTCCCAAAGCTTTACTAGTACATTTTGCTGGGAGAATACCAGTACCTTGGCACGCGCAGCCCATAATACATCATGGGCAGGACATCCCATGCCCGGCCTCCCCAAAGCTCTGCGTGGCTGGCTGAATTAATTTCTAAGCTTAATCCCATTAGGCTTTCCGGGCACTTACTAGAGTGTCGTCCCTCTGTGTCTCCGAGTCAGTCAACGGGTCAGCGCTGTGTGAGGTACCCTTGCCCCGTTTGGTGAACCAGGAGGACGGGCCGCATAAACCCCTTTTCCCGTCAGTGTGTCCCATTCCCGCCGACGCACTGCTCTCACCACATTTAACACACTTGACGCTTCACGCCGACGCATCACACATCTCCAGACCGGCTACGTGCTGGACGTCAAACATCTAAAAGGAGCTGTGGTGCGACGTTCTGCTTCAGTGTCTCAGCTTAATCATCTTCTGTAGCATTCAGAACTGCGTTCCTCATTATCAACTTATTATGAACTATTAGGAGTGTCAGAAACAGTGCCAGTCAACCCATTAGGCGTAGAGTGACCAGATTATCTATATCAAGGAGGAGACTTTGAACTACCATTTTAATTAAAAGGATCCCGATTGCACTTATGCAGTGTGTTGTTGCTGTGTGCTGATTGGTCAGTCTCCTATAATCATGCACGTGTCACTAATGTTAATGCGAAACAGCTGGATGCATCTTTCAATCGAGGAAACAAACCAATAAAAGCAGAAGTAGGGATTTAGCCAAACACAGAAGCCTTTTAGTTTTGAAGTAGTTTGCAAACCCTGAACCAGCCAACATGGTTCCTGACAAGGATTATCTGGTCACAATTAGGTGACATAGGCAGCCATCTAGGGCACCGTCCTCTTGGGAGGAGGGGGTGCCAGCTTAGCACGTCGATTTCGCTTTGTCTCAGACAGGGGCTGCCAGCGTTGAAGCTTGCTAAGGGCTTCAAATTGTATTAGTCGGAAGGTTTTTGGGGTTCTACGGGTGTTGGCCGCTGTTTCTTTGATGCAGATATTACCTACAGACATATATAAAAAAACTGGACGCTGAAATGTTGTAGCCCAGTACTCTATGTCTCCAGTAAATAAAGCATTTGCTTAATTAGTCCAAATAACCAGTTACATTTGTATTATACCAGATAATTATGGAGCTCAGAGAATGGCAAAAAATAAATGCCAGGATTTTTTTTTTTACTGCTCAGTTTTCTTAAAAAAACCAATGGTGAAAAGCTGTCCCAGAAAGTCTGGAAAGATGGCCCATATCCGCGACATTTTAGCCTGAAACGGGCCCGTGGGCACTCAGGGGACACCAAGGCTCAGGTTTTAATGCTTTCTGGGAATTTTTATACCAGCCGTGCAATTTTATGTTGCACCTGCCCACTTACAACTGGAGGGAATGCCTTTTTCACAAGTACTGTACGAGCACACTGGAACACTTCTTTTCAAATATCCCATCCAACTCTTCTTTGAGCTACACGCACATAAACGGGTGAGATGGAAGCTTGGGGTCTGGTGCCCCTGGAGCGTTTTCCAGTGGTTTAACGGCCTTGTTCAAGTGCCCAACGGCGATATGATCACTCTGTTGGCTGTGGGATTTAACCTGGCAACCTTCTGATTCCCAGGCACTGAGGCCTAACCCAGTGAGCCACAGACCAACCCCTTGATGTTGTCCTCTCTATACAGGGTAACCTTTCAGAGATTAAAGCTAGGAGTTCACCCAGAAACAGGCTCTTTACCACTGCATTTATTCATGATAAATTCAACTGCATATATTTCTGACTTTTAAGCATTTTACACACTACTGTAAGTTTCACAACCAGACTCACAATAGTGTTAATAGCCGAAAGTGTCCTCGCATCGTCCCTTTAAGAAAGACCCTTAAGTGTTGAAGGCTGTTCCTCTGAAGAACTGCATATTAATCATTAATATTCACTGAAATGACAGAAACATGTATCCTCATAGCTGAAGTACAAGACCCAAGTTAACGACTGAAGATATTTATTTTTGGAAAAGGAACATAAATCAGTGATGAAGACTGACAGTTTGAGAAGAAGGACAGCTCACACTCTCAGATTGTCTAGGAGGGATTTTTCCAGTGAGCTAATGAGTCATTACTTAAGATATAAGAGACATAATTCCCTCAATTCCATTTCACTTCAGCCCTCTGTCTGTGAACAAGTTTGCACTTTATGGTTAGACTGAAAAAATCGTTTGGCTTCACTTAGCATCATTACTTTTAATGTCCTCTTTTTTTTGGAAGCACCTTTATGAGGTTTTAAATATCGGTGGGGATGAAGTCTGCTATTCTGAAGAGGTTGATGTTTCCCATTTTGAAAAGAGCAGGAAGACGTTAGCTCCTGACAGACACGCGTGTCAAAACAATGTATTTTACTTGATATTTTTCCACCGTGGAAATAAAATGGGTGCTGCCTGTGTGAGAGGCTTTCTTACAGAGCGGCAAAGGAATTATTATGTAACTGTATTATGCAAATGAATCAGCAGTAACTGTCAAAACGTTTTTCACGAGGGGTCTGGACACTTCTGATTTATTTGAAAGCGAGATTGATGTTACACTGGGGAAAAGCTGATCCTCTGGTTTGACTTTTGCTGGTCAAGACCTGAGACGTCTGAATAAAAACAACAGGAAGGCACGGGGTCAGGAGCAGAGGTGAATCGCTCGGCCGTTATCGAGGCCGACACTGATGTTGAGAGACAAGCTGCTCCCGATGCCATTAAGGAACTTTTTCTGTTAAACAAAATGGGTAGAAGGGCTAGGTCAATTCCACACATTATTCATCCATCCATCCATCCTATTAATAATAATAGTATTAGTATTAGTAACTGATAGTTACATTTTAAGTTTTATTGTTGCTTGTGTTCAGAGGAACACGGCAAAATTATTTCGCCACAGTTGCAGGATAAGGGACAGGTGCATGGGAGACAATAGGAAACACAGCAGTGCAATACAGGACAGACTGCAGTGCAATGCAGGACAGACAGCAGTGTAATACAGGACAGACTGCAGTGCAATGCAGGACAGACAGCAGTGTAATACAGGACAGACTGCAGTGCAATACAGAACAGACAGCAATGTAATACAGGACAGACTGCAGTGCAATACAGAACAGACAGCAGTGTGATACAGGATAGACAGCAGTGCAATGCAGGACAGACAGCAGTGTGATACAGGACAGACAGCAGTGTGATACAGGACAGACAGCAGTGTGATACAGGACAGACAGCAGTGTGATACAGCACAGACAGCGTGCAATGCAAGACAGACAGCAGTGTGATACAGGACAGACAGCAGTGTGATACAGGACAGACAGCAATGTGATACAGGACAGACAGCGTGCAATGCAGGACAGACAGCAGTGTGATACAGGACAGACTGCAGTGCAATGCAGGACAGACAGCAGTGTAATACAGGACAGACAGCAGTGTGATACAGGACAGACAGCAGTGTGATACAGGACAGACAGCGTGCAATGCAGGACAGACAGCAGTGTGATACAGGACAGACAGCAGTGCAATACAGGACAGACAGCAGTGTGAAACAGGACAGACAGCGTGCAATGCAGGACAGGCAGCAGTGTGATACAGCACATACAGCAGTGTAATACAGGACAGACAGCAGTGCAGTAAAAGACATAATGTGTTTTTAAACATGTCTAATAAATTTGATGCAGCAGCACCTGAAGAGGAGTGTCTGATTAGCACTGTAGCTAGGCTAACTCCAGCAGTGCACAGATTTCCTGTTTCTAAGCATCAGATGTACTTCAGATGTACCATTTTTTCTGTGTTCCTTCCTTTGGTCCGGCATCTCGTTGGTTCTGGCTCTCTCGCTATCGAGCTGCCTCCCCGGGGTGTTTGGGACCCCCGCTTTAAAGGCGCTGTGATGTCTGACCCCCATGTGACCCCCAGGTCGGCCCGACGGCGGCTGCTTTGATGTCGACGCTCAAGTCGGACATGAAAAGCAGAGGAGGGGGGAGGTCTCACACCGCGAGGACTTTGACGCGTCTCGCAAAGCGACAGGCCGGCGTCAAGTAAATAACCTCAAAGGGGCTGGTGGGTGGCAGCCGTGCAGTGGGACATTCTTGCTGTCCCTCAAAGCCTGCGCGCATGAGACTGAATGTTCTTGTTTCCGTTTACGGGCGGTAACTGGAGCAGTGACCCCTGCAGCCCCCTTTGGATTACTCTCGTTCGGCTTCATCGCTGACGGTCACACTCCGTACGCTCTCCAGCTCCCCTCACCTCCATGTCTCCGATCTCCAATCTCTCCAATCGCCAATCTCTAATCTTTTATTATCAGAGCTGTTAAGCAGAACCCTTTCCAGGTGATGATTAATGAAGAGACTTTAACGTAAATAAAAATGCATCATCTGTCTATACTTGTGAAACATCACTGCTTTTGTGAGAACTTGCAGGTTAACCACTATGCCACCTGCTGCCCATAGTGGTGGGTTTAATTAGTGGTGTTTGTTTTTCAGTTAGATCTGAGCATCTATTCAGTGGAGGTGTTCACCTTTCAATCCCCAAGGCCCTTGATGTTGGGGGGAGGGGCTGTTTGTCATAAACAGTCACTAGGGTGGCGGTGAGGGGTGAAGTGACTTTTTAAGTGGTTTTAGAACCCTGTGAGAACTGGGTAATCGGGATGAGATGTGCGCGACACCCCCAGCCTGCTGCGCTCTGCAGGTCCGTCGCCATGCTGGAAATGCGATAATGGATATATAAAAAGGTTAATGCTCCTGCTGAACTGTGGGCTGCTCTCTACACGCCGATCCCGCAAGCAGCTTCCTCCTTACAGCACGCCTCTCACTGCCGGGCTTTAGCAGACCGCCGGCTCTGAACGACAGAGAAACCCCCTCGTTCCTGCCAGAACATTAAGACACAAGACTGATTTAAATTGCCCATTCTTTATGAGTTTGAGACTTTTATGTTGAAACTCCCATTTTCCGCACATCCTGATTTTGCCCAGTCTGATTTCGTTTCACTTGTTTAACCAATCACAGTCTTTGTTGTATGATGTCATCACATTGGTCCATTTTTTTCTTATTTTCAAATTCAAGGCTTCCAACCATTGGGCTGCCTGTGTGTGGCTCAGCTGGCTAAGGCTCTCTATAAATAAGAATAATAATTATTATTATCATCATGAAATAAAGACGCACCCTTACATTGCTCCGTACAGCCTTTGCAGGTAAGCCACTTCTGTATCTGTAACTTTTATGTTCTGTGTCTATGACACGTCCCTTAACCAAGGGCATACACTATGGGTACCTTTGCCGCTTAACAGAAAACACTGGTTATAGTTAATGTGGCGATGTCATACGGTGAAGACTGTTATTGGTTAAAGATGAGAAATGTAAGCCCCTCCCCTGTTGACCCAGGGATGTGCCCGTTTTCTCTCGATGTTCATTCGCACTGTAGGAGATTTTTGTCCGAAGCAGCTGAGGTTTGATCTCCAGAACCCCAATGCCACCCTTTCCGGGGGGCATTTAGCTAACAATCACGCAGCGTGGTCCAAATTTGGGGGGGGGCTCCGTGGGGGTGGGTGCCAGTCTGGACACCTGTCACCCCTGAAAAAGGCCTGATGTTGACACTCTAAACTGCCTGAAATGACATCATGCTATAAAGCCCACAACAACACTTATGTTTGTGTATTAAAAACTCCAGAGTGATTGCCCTCCTTATGGGAAAATGGGTTCAGTATCTAAAAAAGGTAGAACTGTTCCCGCCCTCTCACGCATCATTTTTCTCTTGTAAGTAACGTCTTTCCTTCTGTAGTGCCAGCCGCTCCTGGGCCACGGATTTGTCTTGGATAAATACAGATGTCACTGCAGGAAAGGATTCTACCATGCGGGTCGGCTGCCTGCTAACGGTGATGAAAGTAAGTCTCACTTTTAATTTGCATTGTTATTAATATTATTCAAAGTGAATTCAACTTCAACCCACCAAAACCAAGAAACTCATAAAAAGCGGGCCTTCAAAGGGACTAGCAACTCAGCGCATCAGCTGCCTCACTGGAAACGAGGGCTTGACCTTCATAGATCTACTTCTGAAGGGAGATCATGGTTTAAAAGCCCCCACCCCCACGCCTCATCATGTCCTTTTTCAGTCAAGTTTGTGCGTGTAAATTTGAGCATGAGTTCGAAGTCTCCCACCGGAATTCACAATACTGCATTTGCACTTAGAGGGATGTCATTAGACATAGTATTAGTATTAGATGCTCTCAAGTTGAGTTTGGTGAGCATGTAATTGGCATTCAAGCCCAAGTCAAGTCAAGAATTGTATTTGCTGGTATTTATATGTATACAGGGTAAACAGTGACCTGCCAGACTGTACTGTACAATAAAAAAATCAATATGGTATGCAGAAATATTGAGTATATATACAATATATGTATATACATATGTATGTATGTATTAGGGCAACATGTAAGGTATGTAACATAAACAGCATACATGTATTATGGAACGTATCATATACTAGATAGATATATAAAGATACATTCAGATTCCATCAGATACGGAAAAACAGACAGGCACCAAAGTTAGCTGCAGTTTTTACATTGCCAGTAAACTATACTGCAGGTCCAGCAAGGGTCACAGGTTTATAGCACCTAGCTGTGCAAAGAGGCAAAACGGTACGCCTGCTTGGACTAAAGTGCTGGCAAGGAGGCAAGATGGGATGGCTCGTCTTTTAACTGGTTGCCGCGGAGACACTCCCCCCCCTCCCCCCACCCTGTTTTTCCCTGAGAGCAGATGACAGCACAGCGTGTGTTAAGCACACAGAGCAGCTGCCCCCCCGGGCCGGAGGTAATGCGATTAAAGGCCTGAGCACCACATTACATCAATATCCTGTTTCGACTGCCCCCCCCCACCCCACAGCTGATAACAGACCCCTTTATCCTGGAGGGGACATCCTTAACCCATCTTAGTAGGACGCGATGGCTTTTTTAAAATGGATTCGTTTACTAGTGTTTAATGTCCATCAAGTGTAACATATATGGCATAATGATTAGAAAAGTGGGAAGGTAGGGAGCGATGTAGGCAGATGAGTCTAGATGGGGAGGGGAGTGGAAATTCCCGTGCAGAACATCTCTGGGTTCGGCTAGTCAGGACTGAGTATCATATGACACTAGGAACCAGCGTCACATGGTCTGGCACCTCCTGACTGAAGCTCCCTCCAGAGAAATGTGACCTTGGTGAGTCACCTTGCACACCCACATATATGTACCTGTGACATGCGATAAGCCCTACCCAGAATGCCGCTGGACATGCTAGCCATAGGCCACCAGGGATCATTACTCACCTCCATTAGTTTCACTGCAAGGCACAGAACATGTTACAGACATAAGTGAAAGGGCAACTGACCACAAACGACAGCAGGTTGCATTAGCTGAGACAGCCTGTTAGCTGCGGTGACAGGAAGTGGATCCTGAAGAGAGCATCAGAGGCACGGAACGCCTTTCCCGGTTCAGCACCAGAACGTATTTTACCATCATGTTCATGTTAAATATTCCGATATTTAATATCTGCCGACAGGCTAGCCTGTAAAACCGGAGCAAGAAAAATTTAATCAAAATGAACGAGGAAAATCATATTAACATTTTCCCAGTGTAAGTCATGCGTGCGTCCTCTTCTTCTCCAGCCTGAGGGGGGCGGCGATGAGTCTGTCCCATTTCGCAGGGAGGCGTTGCCACAGTCTGAGGAAGGGTGCAATTGGCATAAAAATATTTTATTGGTATTCAGGGTAAAATATGCGCATATTTGAACTGATAAGTCCTGTCAGGCTGTTATTCTGTTTATCATGCATATTTCATCGGCTGTATTCAGCAGCACTGTTTACCACCACTTAAGCCATGCACTCGCATGGGGCCCCTTAGGTGTGGGAGCCCTCTGCTGGCCACAAACAGTCATTATAGTGGGGTTGCGGGGAACCTCAAAGTGACTTTTCGAATGTGGCCCTGGAAACAACAAACCTACCCCTTCCCACATTACACTGTACCACAGCTGCAAAATGACAAAATGACGAACCGGATCCTTTTTAATTTGCCGTGTAGTTTTTTTTTTTTGGTCGAAAATAGATCATAGAGTGAAGAGGTTGGGATTTTTCTCACGTAATGGCTTCAGAGTTCTGAAGATCCTCAGAGTTGAATCTTTTGCTCTCATGGTGATTTTGAGCTCCGTATAATCCAGAGATCCAGCAGAAATGGTGAGCCCCTGTTGCTCGTGTGCAGATTAAGGTGCTCCAGAGAAATGGATCAGTGTGTCAAATTCCATTAGCACGAGTGTGTGCTCAGATTTCATAAGCACAGTAACGTGGCCAGCAGCAGGACAACTGAGAATGTGTTTGGACTGTAACTGACCGGTAGTTGGACTGTTACTGGGGAATCACACATACAGGTCACATGACCTGTTACTAAACACAAGTCACATGACCTGTTATTAACTAGAGTACAGTGATTGAACACAGGTCACATGATCTGTTACTAACTAGAGTACAGTGACTGAACACAGGTCACATGACCTGTCACTAACTAGAGTACAGTGATTGAATGCAAGTCACATGATCTGTCACTAACTAGAGTACAGTGATTGAATGCAGGTCACATAACCTGTCACTAACTAGAGTACAGTAATTGAGTGCAGGTCACATGACCTGTTACTAACTAGAGAACAGTGACTGAGTACAGGTCACATGATCTGTCACTAACTAGAGTACAGTGATTGAGTGCAGGTCACATGACCTGTTACTAACTAGAGTACAGTGACTGAGCACAGGTCACATGACTAAGTGAGCTTGACATCTATGATGGAAAGTTCTGCACTGAAGCAAAACTGTTGCACTTAGACCGGTCCATTAATGCTGCCAACATTCCACCCCACAGGGAGAGAGTCGGCCCAGGCTGCCTCGACGAGCCCCCAGGCAGGGGAAATGTCTGAGGGGGTGCTGGAGGGGGTCGGCCGGTGCCTGCCCTGCCATGAGGGCTGTACGCACTGCAAGGACGACGCGCCGTGCCTGGTCCAGGAGGACAGTGCCCTGCGCCTGGCTGCCGTCTCCTTCCAGGGCCTCTGCATGGGCGCCACCACTGTCAGCATGCTGCTGGTTTACCACTTCCGCCAGAGCAAGGTGAGCCTTCCTGTCCGAGCACGCAATCCCCGGGAGGTCCACCGGAAAGGCTTCCGTGACAACTTACAATTGCGAGAGTGTGGTCAGGTCCAGTCCAAGTCAAAGGCCATTATTTGTCATGTGCATGATGAATGGATTTGGCGTTACCTTGAAATGCTTAGGCTCACACAAACATTACCCATGTATAGACACAGATACAATTTTAAATGATCAAAGTATAGAAAGTGTAAAAGTGCTCCCATCTCTGACAAATATACATTACATATTTTGAGTTGCAAAGTGAAGCCAATGAATAGCGACATGAAACAGACAGATGTTTAATGAACAGCAGGTGTAATATGTAGGGAGTTACTCCTTGGCGAGTCCAAGTCAAGTCTACAGTCAAAACTTTGCAAGTTGAAGTCAAGTCTGAAGTCATGGGCCCTAAAGTCCTAGCCAAGTCCTAGCCAGGTCCTAGCCAAGTCCTAGTCTTTTCTTGTCTTTTCATCAAATTTTTAACTTAAGTCCAAGTCAAGTAAGGTTTTCTTTACCTTTAGTGATTAAAATTTGCTGCAGAAAAAACCTGCCATACTATGTTGTAGGTTCAGTCCTTCATAAGCAGAGAGGTTGAGAAGAGAGTCCATCTGTCACTGTTGTCCTTGCACAGTTCTAACATCCATGTATATGCAGGGAGTGATGCATCTTGTTTATTTTATTAAACTACATAAACTTTAAAGACCCCAGGAGAACTTATTAGACCACGACTTGATTCATGCAGCCTTCTGATCTGGAGTCAGATGTGCTACTATTTTGGCTGCAAGGTCTGTCAGCTGGAAGCAATCCTTTATAGAAAGGGTAAAATAACAACCAGGCCCTCACTGATATGAAATTAAACCCAGGATTAACGCAGGAGGGTACGCTGATATGCGTCAGAAGGTTAGGCCATACGGGGTAGTCCTTCTCCCCCTCCAGAGTCGCCCGTTCGGGCCTCCTTAATCCCTGCCTTTCTGGTAGTGGGTTGCAGCCGTCTGTGTCCTTGTCAGTCTAAGCCTCCCGCGTTTGCATCAAGGCAGAAAGGCAGAGGACGAGCCAAATGCAGAGCCTGAGGGCTTAAGTGCCCAGAACTTGCTCATGGGGATTTTGACATGCAGCGAGTTTCTCTCTGCGCGCCGGCGCGTTCCCCCGTATTCCAGCACGTTCTTTTCTTGTCGGCCTTTCTTGCCAGCTTGGTCGTTGTTTTCTCTCCGTGTGCGGGAGAAGCTGCTGGAGGTGGCCTCTTTGGAGAGGCAGCTTTGGACGGGGATACCGCTACCCTGCGGGGGGATTAGGAGCAGCCAGACGCTACTGGGTGAATGCATGGGGCGTAACAAACACATTACATCACTGGGAATAAAGGGAGACGGTCTGCGGAGGCCCCCCTCCAGTACTCCATACCTCTCCCCTCCATTTCCTCAGATTATGAAGAATGTCTGGTTATGAGGAACATTGAGTAGAAGGTCAACTTTGACTTAAATACTGGTCTGCTCATATTTTCGAAGCTAAATATCAGCATTCGGCGTTTAAAAGCCATGTCTACAGAGCGTAATAGTAACGCTTTACTGGTGGCATTGCATCCATCTTTTAACATCCATGAGACCTTTTAACATCCACGAGGTAAATGAATGTTAGAGGGCAGACTCTGTGTGATGTGTTACTTCTGTGCTGGCAGTGAGGGACATCAAACAGCTGGGAATTTCTTCCACAAGCTGTTCAGTACTTGATGTGCGGTTCATCCCACGAAGTGTGGACAGATTCAAAGCCGCCTTTGCTCGATCAAACGGTAACCCACCCCCTCCCAACCTCTTCCCTCAGAGAATCAAAGCTTCAGGTCTGGTACTTCTGGAAGCCATCCTTTCTGGATCTCTGGTCCTCTACTTCCCGGTGAGTTGCGGGTCCAGCCTTACCGCGGGGGCATCCTTTGATGAGAAGTTGCAGACAGAATGGCTGCATGACTACGTGTCTCTGCATGTGCAGTAATAAGTCATTTGATACATGATACATGTTAATGCACTAGTTTTTTATCCTTACATGTTTTTGATTGGCAAACTCATAATCTAGACTGGTCTCCTCATCCAAAGAAAACTCTTCTTTTCTCACGTATTGTCGCTGTCCAATGAAAAACACGTATCTCCAAAGATCAAGAGCATGAAGAAAAAAATCATTTTTTCAGAAACTACTTTGCAAAATAAACACAAATCAGTGTAGTGATACCCATAGCATCAGAAAGAGAAACCAGTCTTTTCATAGATATCAGTGAACGTTTAATGTTTTAAGAGTGTCAGTGATGGAAATATGTCAGTGTAACATGATACACGCCAATCTTGTTTTATATTCACAATTAATAATGATATTAACTAGCTACCTAGCTGTCAACATTAAGTTGCTGAAATTTGCCATATAAAGAAATCCATAAAACGACCAGCATAAATAAAAAGGCTCTCTAGTACAAACGTAAATACTGGTTAAATAGGTAACCTCATAAAACATCTTTTCATTGTTCAGTTAGATGTCAAACACTATCAGTAGATAGAGGAGACTGGGGCGTATTCCATCTATGGCAAAAAGTCATAATTATCAGTGGACAAACATGGTTTTTGTCAGACAGCGACCTTATGGTTATTTTTTAACCTTACATTCTTTTGATTGGTGAATTCAGAATCTGCACTGGTCTCCTCATCCAATGAAATCTCTTCTTGATTTTTTTTAAGCTTACATGAATTCAGAAGCGGCCCTGGATTGAATTAAATGCTGTAAGCCTGGGGAAATGGAATCCTTCCCATTTCATCGCATTCAAATTCCTGACACGCTTCATGCAACATCAGCTACCAGGCAGAGGCAGACGGCTGTAATGATGACTGCTTCCGTCTCCTCAGACAGGCTGTCAGTCTTCAGTCAGAAAGGAAACCTACTACTCCATTGAACGTGAGCCAAAATTATGACCTTAGTCGAGCATCACTTTGGCTTGCATCCGCGGACGAGTGGATTTTATATGGTCAGCTGAGAGTCGCAGTCATCGCCTTCCTATTTGGGAGGTCAACCACAATTCACAGGGCTTATAAATCCCAACTTCTTTGCAGCCTCATGCTTCTCCAAAAACTCCTTAAAAATGTATGAGCCTCCCGCCCTGGAGAGTGAAACTTCTGCCATTTCAACACCTGAACGGCTGATCTTCACGCAGAGTCCTGTCTCACGAAGGAACCACAGTCGTGATAAAACCCCCGTGGAATCAGAAACACTAACTTGATCCTGAAGCATCTCAAAAATAAGTTTGCTGGCCAAAGGCTTCCTTGGCCTTGCAACCTTTGATCACAGGTTTATGTTAAGGTTAGGGTTGATAACTGCAATGTTCCAGTGATAAATCCAGGTCTATATCTTCCAGGCTCCCTGCCATTTTGTTGTAAGTGATGTTTATGGTCCACACTGTAGCTTATTTACATATTACGAATCAAGTAACTTCTATATAATTCCTGCAGACTAGCAGAACGCAGTTTCCAGTTGAGCTGTGTTCACAGATTGATGACTCCTCTTACTTTCCTATCAAATACCACCGCGGGAGATTTTTGCAGATCCCAACGTAGGATCCTACAGTGGCCTTTAGCTATAAATTAGTCATCAGAGTTCTGCTGGAGTAGATATCCCTCTTCAAATTTTCGAAGTGCGAGTATATAGTGATCGGAGGCGGAAAACCCCTCAATTATGTAAGGCTGGGCAAACAGTCACCATGTAGGAGGATGCTAAGCACTGGGTTTTTGTATTACGATGTTTTAAAAGCGTTTGGTGCCGTTTACGTGAGGTTGTGGCCGCACATCGATTCTTGCAGTCCCTCGTTGTGCAATTAGTTTTCTCTGCTGCCGCGTTCACTAACAGGTTTTCCCGTCACGCATGCTCTTTATTTCATCGCCGCGCCGCTAAGCTCGGCGAGAGACCGCGGGGAAAAAAAAAACAACGTCGGGCCTGTTTTTCTTTTTGAGATGTTAGCCGGCAGAGGATATGCTAATTAGCGCTCGACACTCGCCCGACTCGGTGCCAGCCGTGTGTCATGAGCGTTCTGCTCTGCTGAGCTCTCCAGGCCCGGAACATACTAATTGCGTACCGGACACCTCCTCGTGATGATTTCATCCCATGGCTGTCGGCCTGGCCTGCGAGATGGTGCCGTCTCCTGGGGTTTGGTCTGGGGAAAGGCCCGGGAGCAGACGGACTCATTAGTGGTGCCTTGGTGCGGTGACAGAGCGGCATAACGCGCAGCCTAGTGGTTGGGGCAGGACCGTGGTAAAAGGCTAACTTTCTGGAAAACTGCAATCATGAGCGGGCCCACGGGGAGGGGGGGGGGGATGCGGTACACTAATGTTATGGGTCATTCGAAGGTTTACTGCAACGCAAATGGGGAAATGTAGATGCCTCCGATTGGAAAACAAAAATCATACCAGGGCTTCTCAAACTTTTTGATCAAAGGTCCACTTTTGATATAGACATTATCATCATTATAAGCATTATCAGCTAGGTTCATAGTAACTTGCTCTTCGGACTGCATCCAGACTTTTTGAACTATTCTTGCCCTAGCTTGCCCTATTGCCCTGTTCTTCAGGTCGCAGCTGCTGGAGGTCTATTATTTAGGACGTGACATTATTTATCAAAACTGCCATTACTCCTTTGATGTAAACAGGGCAGCATGTTGACCATGTGGCTTTGAATTCCTGCCCTGGCTGTGTGTTCAGGGGATCAACTGGACTGTTTTCCTTACGCACATTTGACTCTGGGTTCCTCATGATGGCCTGGCTTCCCATCCGGGGCGCCTCTGGCCCCGTGCTTCTCGGGATAGACTCCTGATGCGCCCTGACCCTGCACTGGATCCCTTTCTAGGAAAGTGGATTGGTGAATAAATTCTCCAGCAATCTAATGCGGTCCAATGAGCGCTCCCCAGTTGTTCATGTGCTTTAAACAAATTATTAGGGCTGGCAGAAAACTTTGCTGCTCTGGAATTTTCTTTAATGGTCTCTAATCAGAAGGAGTAGGGGGGGAAATGGTTGTTAGGAGTAACTCTTTCCCCAGGATTAATTAGAGGCACATTTAACAGGCTGTCTGTCCTCTGTAACACTCCCCGTCTAAGTGACAGCCTGCATCCTCGCTTGGACACGGGCACAGCTATCGATCTAGGGACTAAACGGCCTGCATAAGGAAGCCTCTCCCCCAGAAACTCCATGCCATTCCTCCTTCATTCCTGGGAACTTTTCCCCAAGCTCAGCCATCCGGACAACTATTAACTGTCTGGATCTGCTCCATCTGTTTATCGGTGTCTTCAAAACAAACTTTAGCAGCATATTATTGTCTCTAGAGGTGTTACACGGATTCGAACACCAAACACTTCGCAGGTAGCATATTCTTGATTCCGCTCCAGAACATCATTACTAGAGGATGTGGGCACCTCCGTGGGCGTAGCACAAAAGAAAGTCAACTTTTTCATCCCAAATTCTTCCAGGAAGCAAGTCTCAATTCACAGTGTTTTTTTAACCTGATTATTTCCCCAGCCGGCAGCTGATGTCCTTAAGAACGACAGGCAGGATCAGAAATGTTTGTCTGAATTTTTTTGTATTTCTATCAGAGAAGGGAGCAGATCCTGGTTATAGCTATGCAAAGGTTCTCACTCCAACAGTTATTAGAACATGACGTTATTCTTTTATTTATAGGTGATGATATTATACTTCAAGCCAAGCATTTTCCTCTGCATTCTCCTGAGATGGGCTCGACTCCTGGGATTTGCCACCGTTTATGGGACCGTGATTCTGAAATTGTACCGGTACGTCTCCCTGCATCAGGTTCCAGGTCGGAGGGGACTCTGCTCACGGGGATTTTCATCATAAACATCGTACATCCGAGGCAGCGATAAAGCCTCAGGAGACCCAATTAAGCATGAGCTCAGAGAATGATTACAAAAGCTTCTGCCTTAATTATTGAATAATAATTCTTGAAGCGGAATAAAACCTTCCTATCAAGCCCTGAATGGTGGATCCTATTAGAGATGGGGATGTTTATGTGATATATATGAGAAAAGGGTCACGCGTACTGAACATTTATAATAATAGCTGACTATCATCCTTTGGAAGTGAGCGAGAGCATCTTAAAAAAATCATGAGGTGCAATATTAATGAGGAGAATAAACGTCAACTGAAATGCATAGATGAGCGCGATGGCTGTTTTAACCTAAATAATCTTGGCCCAGCTGAGATTTATATTTGGAGAAAATGCCTCATGACCTAAATGTTCTGGCCGCGGCTCTAGCATAATGTTCTAATGTTTGCGGGTGCTGCAGGGTCCTGAAGGTGTTCCTGTCTCGAACCGCCCAGAGGATTCCTTACATGACCAGCTGGAGGGTCCTTCGCTTGCTGGGGATCATCCTGCTCATCGTGTGCTGGTTCCTGGTAGCCTGGACCCTGGCCGCCTTCCAGAACATGGACCGGGGCCGGTCCCTGATTGACGAGGGCCTGACACCCGATGGCCAGCAGTTCAGCCTCTGCCTGCTGGACCGCTGGGACTACATGATGGCTGTTGGTGGGTCGTTGGCATCTCCCCATGGTAGCGATAGAGCGTTCCGGAAAACTCTCGTCGATCTTGTCAGACGTCGGAGTCTCTGCTGAACACGGCTTTCGTCGCGGCTTTAGCTAATGCAGTAACACGCTGTCCGCAGATCACGAGTGTCAAAAGGAAAAAATGCTTGATTTGCAATAGTATAACCCAACATGCTGACTGTACTACAGGAATTTACAGAAGCGACCAACTACTCAAAAGACACAGCAGAAGTGAGCAATGGGATCTCTCACGAGCTGGCAGACGCTGTCGTGTCTAAAAAGAGCAGGCAGCTCCGTCTCAGAGCAAAGAGTAAATGTCAAGTGTTAAGGCCAGGCAGAGAGAGTGGGGGCTCCAAATGGGGCTTCTCAGAGGGTTCCAGAAGAGGTTCCAGAGGGGGCTACAGAGAGGGATCCAGAGGAGACTCCAGAGAGGGCTTCTGGGGGTTCCAGTGGGGGCTTTAGATGCGGCTCCAGAGGGGGCTGTTGGGGGGGGGGGGGGGGGGTGGGAGGAGGGATTAGG
>JAODKM010000075.1:5687158-5703728 GCA_026780845.1 Petrocephalus sullivani
GGGGGGCGGGGGGGGTGGGGCGGGGGGGGGGGGGGGGGGGTGGGGGGGGGCGGGGGGGGGGGGGGGGGGGGGCTCGGGGGGGGGGGGGGGAGGGGGCTTCAGAGGAGGCTTTAGCAGAGGCTCAGTGCCTGATGTTTAACCCTCAAGCTGGATGTTATGGAGACCTATACCTATACCTATAGACAATAACAAAGAGAAAGTGTAAAATCAGCACAAGCACAACGGGAGTCCGTGGGAAGTCCCACATGCAGCGCTGCCTGAACTGGTTGTGGATGTGTGTGTGAGTAGGAGCTCCCCCCACACCCGCTGGGACAGTTTCTCAGTTGTTCTGAGCCAAACTATAGCAGTTATTCCAGAAGGAAGGCTAGTTTACAGTGAGCACCGGTCAGAGTAGCATTCCCATGTTCAGCCTGGTACTGGTACTGCTCTGAAAGTCAGAAAGATACCTGTTTCAGAACAAGATGAAAAAGTCCATTTACCACTATATCCATTTGCCTCAGGAGGTTCGGAAGTCTGGAATCACATCATACCCAAGTTAACCCCATTCCAGCACAAGTTAAAGCCATTTAGTAATACTAGTTCTGGCCAGGTTCATTGTTAACCACTGTTAGCAATACCAGTTAATAGCAACATATTAAGCGGTATTTTGCGCGTACAAACATCATAGCTACATGTCCACAGATACAGGAATGTGTGTATGGCCCTTTTTATGAGACACAAATAATACATAAGTGCTAATAAACAGTATTTAACTACAGCCTTCACTTTTGTTGATGAAGGGAGCAGCCATCTTGAATTCTGAGATCAGCCTCCGACTTTCTGAGTTGGAACTCCGACTTCATGGGGGCTTTCCAGTTGAAACTTGGAAATTGCTACTTCCCAGTTGAAATAGAATGCAGCGTTGAATTATTAAGGAATGAGCTGGCTGTCTGCAAGCTGGCTGCTAACCTGTCCTCTGCATGTTTTCCTACGAACAGCCGAGCTGGTCTTCCTGCTGTGGGGCGTCTATCTCTGCTACGCCGTACGGACCGTTCCCTCCGCCTTCCACGAGCCGCGCTACATGGCCGTAGCCATCTACAACGAGCTCACTGTGTCCGGAATATTCCACGTCATCCGGTAGGCCGCCCCAGAATTACCCTTTCAGTTCCATAGACCTCTGTAGAGAATGAAAGAAAAACAAAAATAAAGAGGGACTTAGTTTTAATTTTTCTTGTATAACTGAAGAGTGACACTAAAGATGGCAGCTTGAGTTCTCCTTGAGTTGCCCATAGAGAATGACAGGCATTAAATAAAAGTTTGTGTTATTGGGAGCAGAAAACTGAAATTTTTTCTTGAGAGCAGGGGGGCAGGGGAAGAGAGATAATAATTTGATTTAATTTGATTTGATTAAAAACTAAAACAAGAAAATTTAAGACACAACTCCCGTTTTTAAGATAAGGGTACAAGCGTCATTGTGCTGGCAACCTGTGAC
This sequence comes from Petrocephalus sullivani, assembly GCA_026780845.1. Classification (NCBI taxonomy): domain Eukaryota; kingdom Metazoa; phylum Chordata; class Actinopteri; order Osteoglossiformes; family Mormyridae; genus Petrocephalus; species Petrocephalus sullivani. The sequence goes on from JAODKM010000075.1 coordinate 5,688,630, forward strand.
CTTTCACCTCTGACCTGTGTGTCACCTGTGTCCAGCTGTCCAGCCTGAAGTGAGCTTCTTCACCCTTCAGCCCACAATGACTGTAATGGCATCACTACATTCCGGGCATTCTAAAATGCCTCTCCGCCTAGCAGCAACATAATTGGCATCCCTGCTGCATGAGACGGCTGGGTAATGTGGCCGTCCTCATGATTTATTCTAGAAGAGATCGGAGATGCTTACACTGACTCAATCACTCAAGTTCGATGGAGAGCAAGTTTCACCGAGCTGCTGAAAAAGATATAAAAGTTGCCATCTGTGAACTTCCAAGCAAAAATGGCAGCATTGTGTCGGGACTGTCCAGTCCTGCCCCAAATCTACCCCTGGGCACGCCATGCCAATGGTAAAGACTGCTAGGTCACTAAGTGAAATACCTTTCGACCTATTGGTGGGCAAGCACTTTCCGATGGTGCCGCGTTCCTGCTGGTGTTATTCACGGAAGCGCCGAGCTTAATTGCTTGTAGAAAAACCTTACGTGCTTCACCAGGAAACCGCGAAAAATGTAATTATGAATACTGCTGTTGTCCTTGTCCTATTTAGCTAATGCTACGATTTTAAATGCCTGCAATTTTGCAGCTCAATACAGGGGACATCCAGAAGTTCATATTCTCAGACTTGTTATTTTGAACTAATTTGCATTTTCTCATCCCCCGTACTCAGCAAGGGGCTCATTATAGCTAAACGGTTCACATGTGAACCTGATACGGTCCGTCGGTCTGGCGCCGCGCGGCAATAAGCTCACTGCGGGCACTGTAAAAAGGGCGTAACTTCATTAAAACCACAGTGCCGTGCTGACACTGTGATCTCGACCCAACACGCCCAGCCCATCGATGTCCAACCTCAGATGAACCCAGTCTTGTGGCTGAAGATACCAACAGCGCCCCCGACTGGACTAATCGGGTCTCTGTCTGCAGGTTTATGTTGGCGCCAGGGCTGCACCCAGATTGGATGCTGATACTCTTCTTCACTCACACACAGCTGACCGTGACCGTGACCCTGGGACTGCTACTCGTGCCCAAGGTAACTTCACTATAAACCGGTTTTGCACAACAGGTTCGATATTCGGGAGTGGAGCTTTCCCGCTGCCGGTCTTAGCAACCCTTCCATTTTTGGGCCCTATCAACATTGTCGCTAACAGTAATTTAATTTGACATGATTGGGAAATTAAGAAGAGTCGTTTAATCTGGCTTTAACAGGATTTTAATCGCGCGGGTCACTCAATCAATGGCTCGATCGAGCCTAATTAATTAAGAGCTCCGCTGGACTGAAAACTGGCATCATCTGTGGGCCGGGCGGGGGGGGGATTAAAAAACACCACTCAGGATTTACAGCCTGATCAAGATGTGTTATTCAATAAGACGTATTCAGGAGCTCAAGTGAGCTGGTGTATTTTACCCACTCTCTCATTTATGGCGTTCTGTCCGCTGCTACTACATCACGATTAATCACCCGGAGAAAAGTAATTACTCTGTGCCCCGGGTGGACACACTTGCCATCACTTAATGGGGGTAAACGTTGTCTTAAAATAATGGCAGCCGATTAATACCCTTCGATCTGCTCTTTCAGTTCCTGTTCACAGGCGCCCACACGAGGGACGACATCGCCACTGAGGCCTATGAGGACGAGCTGGACATGGGCCGGTCAGGGTCCTACCTCAACAGCAGCATCACGTCGGCGTGGAGCGAGCACAGCCTGGATCCCGAAGACATCCGGGTATGTGCAGGACGTGCTTATTTCACTGCACTTTCCATGGCATACTGAACTTCCGACCTCTCTAAACTGTTGTGTCTCTAAGCTGTGCCTTTTATTCCTTGTTTGACATGTATGGCTATGAATTAGGAGGAACTCAAGAAGCTATATGCTCAACTTGAGATCTACAAAAGGAAGAAGATGCTGGCCAACAACCCGCATCTGCAGAAGAAGAGGAGCTCCAAGAAGGGACTGGGTCGCTCCCTCATGAGGCGCATCACAGAGATCCCGGAGACCATGAGTCGGCAGTGCAGTCGGGATGAGAAGGACCTGGGGGATCATGGGAGTAACAGGAACAGCCTCTGCACGCTCAGGCGAAATCCCTTTGACCCTTCCCATTCCAGCAAGTCCAAGGAAGACTCGCTGAAAAACAAAGTCTTCTCCCTTAAGAAGTCCCATAGCAGTTACGACCACGTCCGAGACCAGAACGAAGAGCCGAACAGCTCTGCCAATGAACAAATAGAGGTCTCGACCACAGAGAACTCGCTGTTGGATGCACTGATGGGCAAGAAGCTGGGGAAGAAGTCCCCAGAGAAAGCCGAGGGTGAGTCTACGGAATCGGTACCCCTCGTTTGTAAATCTGCCAGTGCGCATAACCTGACCCTGGACAAGAAGCCTGTGCATCTCAGGACGTCCATGCTACAGAAATCCCTGAGCGTCATTACAAGTGCCAAGGAAAAAACTCTCGGGCTCACAGGAAAAATACAGACCACAGAGGATGGCGGGAAGAAAGCATCAAATAAGAACAAAGACAACAAGGTGCTGATGGAGATAAATGAATCGGCAGAGTGCTACCCCAAAATGATCATCAGCCAGTCAGTGGAGTATCGTCAGACCGCCAGCAAGATTGGAATCATGAAGCATCCGGTTACTGGGAGCCAGCCATCCATCTGCTCCGAGCCGGGAAGGTCTAAGGAGCTGTATGACCTGTCTGAAGTTTGCCCTTGGGAAGTGGAGGACCTCCCAACTCCCTCTGAAAACAAAGTCCAGAAGCATGTATCTATCGCTCCAGCAGAGACGACTACCGTCCATGGGAGTGGAACCAAGGGGAAACTGCATCAGAAACTGAAAGTCATGGATCAGTCCCCATCAAACAGCAAACGTTCCAGCCAGAAGACACCAGAGAAGTCCAGAGAGGAGGTTATTGAGAGTCGTGGGCTAAGGAAGGGAATGAAGCCTCTTGCCCCTCTTAGCCTTACTGGGAGTGCAGCCCAGAGTGTAGATGTGTGCCCCTGGGACTTTGAAGAGCCACGGGCTAAAGCTGAGACCACAAGATCCCCAGATATAATCAGGCGCAAGAAAAGTGTCACCCCAACAGAAGGAAAAGGAAAGACCCTCCATTCAGATCATTCTAAATCCACTGGAAGCCTTCTGCAATCATCCACCATGAGAGCAGACATCTGCCCCTGGGATTCTGACGGCCCACCGTCTCCCAGTTCCGAAAAAGCTCCTAGTCCGACTCACGTTCCGAAGGGGAAGGACTCGCATTCAAAAAAGAAAGGGGCTCCTTCATCCAAAGCTTCCGAGAGGGACAAGGAGAAATCAAAAGACAAGGACGAGGAGAAACGTAGGTCCAAGGGCAAGGATAAGAGTTCCTCCAGCAGGTCTTCAGAGAAACGTCGCGTCAGCCAGTCAAAAGCAGGGGGAGGCTGCGTCTCGGACGTGGAATACACTCGCGACTCGCCGGTGTCTGAGAGGCGCAGGAGCTCCACAAATGGGCAGACTTCTGCCAAGAGCAAGAGTGACGTTTGCCCATGGGACTTCGAGGACAGTAAAGGACGGGACCACAGCCCTTCCAGCGGCAAACAAAATACTCTGCACTCTAAACCTGTGGCGGCCGATGGCACTAAGGTGGCCGACGTCTGCCCGTGGGACACAGGGTCAGAGAAAAATGCATGACACTCAAAAGGAAGAGATTTGTCTGTATTGAGTTCTCAATGTACTTTTTCTATACACGATACCAAACCCTCTCATTTTTAAATGAACTTAATGTGATGAAAAAGGGGGGATTTTGCACATGTTGCCTTTTTCAAGTTTTGTCTCTGTTCTTTCCTCAAATTTTTATCAAAGAGAAAGGAGAAAATTGTGTACCAAGATGCATTCCGAATTCGTACTCCGTCTGTGCTGAACTGTAACGATGTATTCCGATTATTATGCAACTTAGTCACTTTATATGCGTGGTAGAAGATCTCGACACTCATCACACCTAGTGCACATTGTCACCACTGGACCCTTCGCAGTGCAGGCATCACATCTCCGAGTTGATGAATTGTGGGAAACTCAAGCCACACACTGCCCCCATTGGATCGGCTGGACGAGAGAGATTTTTGGTGCTGCGCCCAAAATGGTGATCAAAAGAGATTTGATGAGAAACCCAGAGTTTTCATCCATCGTTGTGCAATTCTGGAACACAAATGCACAGTAAACTAGAAGAAACATAGAACTGTACATACTAATACCTCTCATTTGGAAAAATAAATCTGTGGAAGTAACTGTCAAAACATTCAGTGGATTGTCTGCAGATGTGCGAGAGGGCTTGTGGCAGGTTATTGCAGATTATTGTTCCATCACTCCATTCCACTCAAATCCTTCACCTTGAGTCAAAAAGCTCAGTTTGACTGAAGGCCTCTCAGCCAGCCTCTTTGTTCTTTTTTTTTAAGCATGATGTAAAGGTCTTTTAGACCGTCTGTGTCTGAAGGGCACGTGCGTAGCTAGAGTTTGGAGGAGACGCGAGTGTCGTGAATGAATGTTAAGGAAACATCTTGTCAGATTCGATCCTTGCAGGGGTGCCGTTGTACTTCCTTTTGGATTGGCTGACTCTTGGTTCTTTGTGTGCTTATTGGTTGGTTTGTTGGTTGCCTAGGTAGAGGGGGCTCCGGGGCCATGACTTTGATACTCACCCCGACTCCGCATGCATGGATTTTGCATGCTCTCCCCTAGTTTCCATCACTTTCCCCTGGCTATTCTGTTCCTTCTTCCGCTGTTCGAAGACGGGCAGTTTAGATGTTTCCAGATGACTCTGTATTGGCCTGAAATCCCATCCATTGTTTACCCTTACCTCTTGCAGTGACCATGCACCAAATAACTGGCATTTAAGGTGGGTAAGGATGAGCAGGGGCACCATGAAGAGGAGGAAATTTGGAACATATTTGGACTGGTTTGAGTTGGGGACCTAATAGAATGTGCTTTCATGGGCCCAAAATCTTAAGCAGCACCCCTGAGGATGATTAACCCCTTGTGTTCAGAGCAGACTATCTGCAGTGTAAAAAATATTTTGATGTAACAAAACAACAACAAAAAAAGACTGTTTCCTTCAAAAAGTATCATAAAATTATTCATGTCCATGGAATGTTGCATTAAAAATATAACATGAAGCTTTAAAAATATTACATATATTGTTGTAACTAATGTTCGATTTGAACCAATACTGGTCCTCTAGTTGTGCTTTGATGTTGCTTTGCGTTAGAATAAATTCTATGGTCTTTGTTATATTCTTCTGAAAATGGTGTATAATTGTTTGTGCTTGTTTATTATTTCACATAAATAATACTGACAGATGATGTTTCAAACACTGAAAGTTCTCTCCAGGTTTTGCCTTGTTTGCTAGTTAAGCTTTTGTGGGAGAATCAAAACATTAGTTAACTTATTAAAAACACGGAACAGAGATCTCATACTATACTGGGGTGGCTGGGTGGGTACTGACATTACCTCACAGGCTCTAGGCTAGATTTCGAATCCCATCTCTGCTTTGTGTGTGTGCAGCTTGCATTTTGGGGAGGTTTCTAACAGGTTCTCGGCTTCCTGCTGCTTCCCACAGACATGTACTTATAATAATTGGCATCTCTGAATTGCCCATTGAGTGTGAGTGTATTGTATGTACTTTGTGATGGACTTGCATCTTGTCTGTTCAGGGTGATCACCCCACTTTGAGAAGCTCCGGCCTCTTCTGGAAATGCTGAAATGGATGGATGGGTACCGCATTAGCCGAATTAATTTGCCAGCCCGTGTCCAGACAGATGCACAGATGTGCTGTGTTTTCACTGCCTATTTTTAAGGTCCTGTTTTGAATGTTAACACAGAGCAGCATGACATCAAGCTTGTTTGGCCAGAGCGATGACCTTCAAGGTGTCGCGCCCCCTGCTGGTGCCTTATGCTCAGTAGCTGTATGACATGCGGGCGCTCTGATTTGAAAGTGCATCACTGTACGTGAAGTTAATGAAAATGAAATTTCGCCGGCTTGAAGGCATGGTGCACCGTGTCTTAACATCGGTGACTCAGACCTGATATACGTCATCAAGCAGCCGGCACACGTGGTCCCTCTTGGGTGGGGGGGGCATCTTTGAATAGTGCCTATGACATGTGGATGCCATCTTCCACTGTGTCCGACTGCCTGGGCATGGATCGTTCTGCCGTTCTTCGTTTCACTCCATGCGATGCCAGCCTGATTCCAGGCAGCCCTCGTCAACCGTATCCCATGGTTACCTTTGAGAGGGAGACAATCAGTCACCCGCATGCCGCCTCTCAGAGTTTACGACCCTGCACGGCATCACCTCTGTCTGACTCACACTTGGCCCCCCAGCACTATGTAAGAGACCAGCAGTGTCACATGCCAAGATCCTCTGCCGTGATTGGCTGTAGGCAGCAAATAGGAATCGCAGAGCATGAAAAGCCTGCAGAGGGCCGGAGCTGACCACGGGAGCTCGTCTTATACTTCAGGAAGTTCTCAGAAGGTTTGATGCCACTACTCACCACATTAGATGACTGAGATGTTGCCAGCTATATTTTATCTAGTTAGAGTTTTGTGATGCAGCGTTACAGCTCTTTGAATATGCAGGTAACGCTTAGGGCTGGATTTACAACTTGCACATGTCCCTAAAACCGGAGCATTGTTTAAAACCAAAACAAACCCGGATTACATTGGTGAAACTATAGGCAGTGCAGCTGACAGCGCCACATTGGGGCCCACAGAAATGGGGGGTTCCATGGAGGGCCGACGGGTCCCTTCACAGGGAGGAGCAGGAGTCTATTGATCTATTCGTTAAAATTAACGAAGCATGTTACATTGCATTATGAAGTGCCAGAAACCTAACGATATATGCAGCCTTTACCCGGATGGCGAATCTGTCGCTCAGTGTCCAGTTTTAAATTTTGTTAAGCTTTTCTTTATGACAAGGCTATAAAACTTCATATTGTACATCTTAAGGATATTTCAGAAAGATATATGGTACATCTGTAACACTTAACCCTTGAAGGTCAAGGGTCTTGTTCGTGTGTATGGACATGTGTCCAGTAATGAGGAGGGCCCCCTTACAATGGGCACTGGGACCGATTATAAGAAGCTTATGCCACTGCTGTACTGGGTCGCATTTTAAGATCTATTTCCAGCCAAAAATCCATTTGAATCGACACAACAAAGGTTCATTCTTCTCCAGGTCTCTCGCCGGCTGTTAATGCAGAGAGTTGGCGGCGTTCCCGTGCTCCTTTGCACTCTCCCTTTTCGACCTCTGCAGTGGTGATCCCCCGCTTTGCCCAAAGCTCCAGTCTTACCCATAAACACGGGCAATGTCACACAACGCGTGTAGCGAATTCCGTTACCTTCTGCATGGCAACAACTAGTAGGACTAATGTATCACTGCCCTCCGGGAACTTTGGTATTTGGACTGTTATAAATTGTATAGTAAGCGAAACTGTACCTTAACGACCGTATCCGATGCTTGTTATGATAATACTCCATGACAGGCTACTGCATCCACATGGAACTATTTGGTAGAATTGTGTTATATTGTGATAGCATGTAAATTTAACACCCTCCATGCAATAAATATTTCTATAAAACTCCCCGACCCATCGAGCCATTTTCTTCATCGTGTAATAAATTCCCTTTTCAATCTTTTTTAATCTACCTTCAGAGGGTTCGGACATCTGTGAAAAATTTCTCCACAGTTAGCTGATAACGGATATCTGGTGCATGTTCCAACAATTTGAATTTCTGCCACTTGAATTTTGAATCAAAACTCAAGATGAGCAAGATGGGACAGCTGGAGAGAGGAGCAGTTTTGGGTCACGGATTGCACGGATTATGCGACGGATATAAATATTACTGCTCTTGGCATCACGATAAGGATGATGCAACTTTAAGGTACTTTCAAGCTCCTAAGAAAAATACTGTCAAAGTTTTTTTTTTGGTTAACTAAAAATAGTATGAATGCTTTAAAAACATTTCAAACGCATAGTGGCTCATTTCCCATTGATTAATTTGTTTTCAATGAGGACGTGAGTTCTAGTTTGTTCTGATTAAAAAAAAAAGCTGCAAGTCTTTTGTCAGAGAAATTGAAAAATAATACTGAAGCATTTAACATTTGTTTTACATATTTCTTTGACCTGCATGCAGAAGATTAGGCCAGTCTCCAGTACAGAAACATGCCATCCAGACTCTCAGTCACCCACAGAGATCTATCAAAACTCCATCTGGGACCTGAGTCATTAAAACAAAACAGCAGATATGCTTGGGAGGAGAAAAGTGTCAAAGCAAAGGGACACAGAGCAAAAGAGCTGAATAAACTTCAACTTTTGACTTTTAATTACACAGCTGAGGTCACCCAAAGCGATATTACATGGGCATAGGTGGATAGTTCAGGTCCAGAAAGTAAAAATCCAGACCAAGATTTTGTTTCAACCAACCAGTTGAGTACGCTGTGACTGTGACTCTTTATACTCAACTGGTTGCTTAAAACAAAATCTTGGTCTGGATTTTTACTGCTGGGCCTGAATTATAAACTTCTGCACAGGAGAGCATCATGGTGGAAATATCCAAGGCTTTGATGGCAAGATATTATTCAAAGGCCATATAGTTGTTAGGATAGACATTGCAGAATCCTTTTGAGTCTCTTTGATCCAAAACTTCTCTATTGATATGTCCCGCAGCACAGGAACATCTCTGCATAATGTAGGCTCAGATATAGAGTAGGAATAATCAACCAAAGGTATGCCGTAGCCCATAGAGTGGGGACAGTAGCATGGTGGGCTACCCCTAGTAAAATACACACATATCCAGTCTGCAAATTCAACCATCCCACCTACCAAGAGACCATTCCTCCTAGCCATTTCCCTGGTTATCTAAATAACTTCAACAGTCACTGAGATTAATGGTGCTCTGCTGGATTTCATTAAATGGGCTACTCGAAAGATCAAGGCTGGTTTTCTCTTGCCATGACCCCTATTCTACCTAATATATATATATCGTATTTTTTCACGAGACCGCCACATAAGCGCTAGGCATGTTACTGTCTGGAGAGCGATCATTATAGTTAGTGCAAGTCCACTGCCGCTTTGGTTTATTGAAAAGGATGCATATGATTATGTGTGGTTAAACGGCTGGGTTGCCAATGCTGCCACCCTGTGGGCACAAGCCAAAAATACAAGAAAAATGTAAAGGCGTCGGTTGGTTAAATATGACTGCGTGGGATGGAACTTCCATGATAACACCCACAGAAAAGATGTCCATAAAGAATACAACGAAATGTAGATGGTGTTGTGGCGTACATCGTTTCTTTTCGCCTTATTTCTGCGATCTTTTATTTCTGGATCATGCTTTCCACTTTTGTTTTCTTGCAGAGAAATTCGCATCCTACCCGTTTGTTTTACAGTAAAAATGCTGAAACGCAACTTTGGTATGGTCCCATTAGGGTTGCAAAGATGGTTCATTTTTTATCTCATACACGACCGCAATTTACTGCTGTCTGAGTTAGCAGACCTCCTTACGGCAGGGCCGGTCTTAAATAATTCAGCGTGCTTTTGGTCTGCATGCAGAAACGTTGCCGAAAGGTTAAGCTTACACCCCCCCCCCTGCCCCAGCTTATTGTGTTTTTATATATGCATGGAAATAAACATGCAAACATGGCTCTCATGATTCGTATACGAAAATAAAACGTACAAATATAGGAATAAAGGAATGAATCATATTTTAAAAGCACCAAAGTGAAGATACTTCTGGAGACGTGGCTGGGTTTTCCAAAGACGCGTGTTTGTGTGCCAGGGATTTCTTTCTTTTTTGCTCAACCCATAAATAACTTATGCATCATGATGGTACAGCGAGTTTACAGTCTCAGTGATTGTGCTGTATCCAGGAGATGGCTAAGGGGCACCGCCGGGCCTGAGCGTCAGTATCCAGATGTAAATGGTCCATTCATAAAATAAGGGACCGACTTTGCCTGTGTCCTCCCAGGAGGCGAGTGATTACCGAAATGTTAATTACACATGACAAGTGGAAAGCAGTTTAATGCAGGATGGTCTGCTGCGACCGTATTAAAAACCATGTTTAATTTCCAGGAATCAAAATTAAGGTGGCGATCAACATCTGGCCCGAGGTGCGAACCACATTTAGAGCATGTGATTTATCCGCTGCTTGTTCAATTAATCCCAACGTGTATGTTTCGCAAAATACACCGAGTTGCTTATGTAAAGGATTCATTTATTAGATGGTCCACGGCGCCGGCTGCAGGAGCTTATAGGCCTAGATAACGGGGCGAGTGATGGAGATGCTGCCCGGGAGCCGCCCAGCGGCGAGGCTGACGTCAGCGTTGCGGAGCTGCTGTCCCGGGCCAGTGCCGAAGTGAGCAGCGATACCCAGCCGCAGCCTGCCCGACAGCACGCCAACATGGGCAACGTGCAGGTGAGTGCTGATCCCTCCCCCGGGGGCTGGTTTCCCCAAATCTGCGGCTCGCTGATGTCCGAAATTCGCGCGAGCTAAATGTCATAATGAGAAATACGCAGTCATCTGCATCGCGGTTAGTGCGCGGCGTCACCTTGGACTACGTTAACATTCATTCAACGTTCTATTTTAAGGTGAAATTAATTAGCGGATAGTATTGCTGAAGCAATACATGTTTTTTTCCTCAAAAGTTTTATACGGGCTAATACAAAAAAGTGGCTTATATAGCATAATATAAATACATGACTTTTGATACTTGCGGTCATCTTGTTTTACATTATCATTATTATAATTATGATTATTATTTATCGTTACTGTTTAAAGAATAGTAATCCGCATTATACAGTGAGTACGAGGGAAGCGGCCGCGCCCGTAGGGAATTTGCCGGAATCCCGACCGGATCAATACCGCCGCATTGTGACTCGGGGCGGCCGGCGCGGCCGGGTGGGGCGTAGGCAGCGCACAGAGCTTCCATTCTGCAGTCCGGCTCCAAACAACAATTGCAATGCGGGGAGTCGGCATTTCCGCCCATTAAATACCAACCCGCGTCCGTGAATCCTTTAACTGGAGCTTATTTCATGTCTAATGTTTACATTTTCGTTATATTCCCTGCACATTTCACCAAAATCCCTTCCCTTTTGCCACCACCCTATAGCCAACAGTTCTGCCATATCCCGATTTCGACGTGGTCGCTGATATTAAAGCGATACGCAAAGCCTGCAAGGGTCTGGGTAAGTCCGACGCATATATACTGTCCCGGGGGGCGGGGCAGACCCTTCGCTCCTGCGAGATGCGGCGTACGCCCGTCTTACTTATGAGAAATCCATCAGCCTTTCCGCCTAAATACAAAAACAGTGTTGCTTTCGTTAAGTGCTGTGCTTTCCTGATATTCAGATGACATGAAAAACAAAGAATCAGTTTTATTAAGTGTAACTGGTGAATTGATGAGCTAGCACTGACTACACAGATTATTAACCCTGGTCTGTAAAGGGGGCAGTTTACCATATGTAGGGCAGATCAGCATGTATTGTTTATATTTACTTTTATTAAGAGGTCCTGATCTCAAGTGCAGTTGGCACACTAATACTGCAAGCTACCTAGTCTTGCTCTCTTTTGCCTAGGTGGTAGGCTTTTGCCCAGTGTCTGAAATCCACACCTCTGTTCCTTAGGGACTGACGAGGAGGCGATAATCGATATCCTTGCCAACCGCTCTGCGGCTCAGCGAATGGAAATCAAGCAAGCATATTTTGACAAGTACGACGATGTAAGTCATTTTACGTGCTTCACCTGTCCTCTATCCTAAACAAATTACTGTATATCATGAAAAAAGTTGGACCAAAGGTGGCCATCTTGCTGTGTATCTTATACAGTGATATATACACAAAGACACACAGGTAGGTGTGAGATCACTTGTGACTGATTGGCCTGAGCTGGAAAGGGGTGATCATGTGACCTGTCGTCATGGCTCCAGGAGCTGGAGGAGGTTGTGAAGAAGGAGCTCTCCGGAAGCTTTGAGAAGGCCATCATCGCCATGCTGGACCCTCCTCACGTTTACGCCGCCAAGGAGCTGAGAAAGGCCATGAAAGGGGCGGGCACTGACGAGGACGTGCTGGTCGAGATCCTGTGCACCAGCACCAATCAGGTGTCGGCTTCTAATGGCTTTCAGGAAAGAAGCTGTTGTCCTACTGAGACAACAGATCGCCGCATGATAATGATAAAATGGCCCTAATAAGTGGGAATGCAGCTTCATGACCCTGAAAAAACACAGCCCTGACATTTTGAACCACTATACTCATCACCGTATCATTTTCTGGCAGGATATTTTATGCTGTAAGGAAGCTTACTTCCAGGGTAAGTCCCCTGCTGATAAATCTGAATGCTAAGTGATTCTGGTGCCATATTTTTGCATGTAAGTGTTATACTCAGCTAAGTATGATATTTATGAAATAATTACTCAGGTTCTTAGCCAGTATCTTCAGCTCAGTAGTTCCCACCTGTTATCTGACTTCCATTAAGGATGCTAATTTTTTTCCGTGAAACCTTATGCGTTTCCATGAATTTTTGAAGGGGGGGACCTAAGAGGGGCCATAATTTATACCGAGGGGCCAACCTCGTCATTAGCCAATCATATGTTTTCAATTGGTGAGTGATAGGCGTGGGCCCACTCCGGGAGCCAATCATCTTTCAGGTGGGGCCAATACTTGTGTGGCCCTGCCCCTGTATACCCCCTGGTTTGAATCCCACCCACCGTCACCTTGTCTGCTGTCCCAGTGCATGAGCGTGACCTGGAGTCAGACATCGACGACGACACCAGTGGGGATGTGAGGAACCTGCTGATGGCCCTCCTGCAGGTAGAGGCACCATCCTCCCCATCACGCCGACGTACATGTCTTGCCGTTAATCTCCCTCCTTGGCAAGCACTGAGAAGTAGCCATTTTAATTTTTGGCAGAGTCCATTAAAAGAATTAATTCCTGGCATGTGTGCCCCCACAGGCGAACAGAGATGAAAGCTACGAGGTCAATGAGGAGTTGGCAGAGCAGGATGCCACGGCCCTTTTCGAGGTGAGGTCACGTCCGCTTGAAGCTAAGGCGTTTCCAGCACCTTTGTGCTCATCGTGTCATGGACCAATCACAGCAGAGACACTTGGGATTCAGAGTAGCCAGACTGCGGCACCTTCATATGATCTGTGAAGCTCCCTAAACTGACAATACGCTCTATGAGCATGGATGGATTGGGGGGGGGGGGTGTTCTAGTCATTTATTTATTTGTTTGTTTGTTTAACAGGTTCAGTGCTCAAAACACAATAAATGAGCTAGAGTTAGCTTTTAGGCTAATGTTTATCTGTTGTCCCTGGTCAGTCAACTAAACAAAAACAATAAACATTTCTTCCAAAACTAATCGAAATAAAATAAAAAAGTTATGTCAAATACTTTTAAAAATAGTATTTAGCTAAAGTATTGATAGCTATATAATGTTCAGTCTATTCCTAGAAATAAAATTGCTAAAGCTTAACCTGAAACTAAAATATATATAACTAAAGAGTACTTTTTAAAGTACTTTTTAAATTTAAAACAAAGAAAACCACACTAAACCACATGAAAACTAAATGACATTAAAATGGATAGCAAATGAAAATTGGTAATAATATAAAAATAAAAACTCAATTGAAAAATAACTATAATAATACTGATATGCACTATGCTTATATATGTCAACATACATCGGTAGACCCTTTTCCAAGGGTACATATGTATTGTTTTTGCATATGTAAGCTGTATTCTTTGAAGCTGCACCTGCACTATATATATTAATTTCTACTTCCTAAAATTCAAATTCGAATTACAATTCTGCATCCTGTTGTCACCCTTGATTCAAATTCAACTCAAAATCACAAACTGAAGTGGAATTTCAGGGCCGTTCTCAATTTAATTCTGAGTGGTGCACAACCCGGTTCAGTAAGTCTGTCCATGGCCTTCAGATTTATTGAATTATGAAAGAGCAAGTAGGAATCCTCTTGCCCTCCACTTTGATGAAATTTAAAAGAGGTTCTGATGTAAGTCGGGGGACTCCAAAAACCCAGTGCAGCAATTTATATCTATAAAAATGCTTAAATTTTACCCCATATACAAGTTAAGAAAATCCATTGTATTGGCATTTTTTTAACATTTAGGTCTCGGGGCTGTTACCTGTTGACATTTACTTTGTTGTTTGTGTTTTCCCTAGGCTGGGGAAGGGCGCTTTGGGACGGATGAAACCACCTTCAGCTACATCCTGTCGCAGAGGAACTACCTGCAGCTTCAGGCCACCTTCAAGATATATGAATCGGTATTTTCCCATCACTATGGCAACGCTCATCCTTTGTGGCTCACCACTGTATTTACACTCTATTCAGTTAATATGCTTCAAATTCTGGATAAAAATAAATCGGCAGAAAGACATGAGATGTAAAAGGTGTCGCTGCACACTGTGGACGCATTTGACATATGCGTACTCCTCCATCCCTTCTGGAAGCTTCCTTCATGAAACCAGAATTATATCCGCCTGTCCTGCTGTTTGGCCCGTAGCTCTCGGGAACAGAGATCCTGGACACCATCGACAAGGAGGCATCGGGGACCCTGAAGGACTGCTATGTCACTCTCGGTAGTCGTCATGCCAGCATCTCAGTTCCCATGATCCTTGGCAAACACGCCCCTTCCTGCCAGAACGACACCCCTGATAATTCATTAACATGGTCTGGGGTATGGTATCTTGTAGACTAGGGGTGCCCAACACACTTTGCAGAGACATACCTATTAAAGCTGGTAATTAGCTTAAGGTGTGTTTCAGCAGGGAAGTCTGCAAAGTGTGCTGGATTCTGGCACTCTGGGACTGAGGTTGGGCAGCCCTGTTGTAGACTTTCTCTGTCCACCATTTGCTTTCATTCCCTTCCAAGGATGACCCCCCCCCACTGATGCCCTTACTGACACTCTCACTGACCCCCCTCACTGATGCCCTCCCAGACCCCCCTCACCGATGCCCTCACTGACCCCCCCTCTGCTCATGCCCTCACTGACGCCCCTACTGATGTCCTCACTGACCCCCCTCACTGATGCCCTCACTG
>JAODKM010000075.1:5703828-5717469 GCA_026780845.1 Petrocephalus sullivani
CTCCCACTCACTGACGCACTCATTGACCCCCCCCTCCCTCCTGACCCCCCACACTGATGCACTCATTGACCCCCCTCTCATTGACCCCCCCTCACTGATCCCCCAAATTCTGGGAAATCTCTACAGTGAGGTGTGCCAAGAGCCCGCAGCTGTTCTTTGCTCGACGTCTGAATGCTGCCATGAAGGGGGCGGGCACAGACGAGGACACCCTCATCCGCATCATCGTCAGCCGCTCCGAGGTGACAATGCCGTCTCATTTGACAATGTTTGAGGAGAGTCTGCTTTGAGTTGAGGTGGTTGTGCTTAGGTAATGTTTCTACCCAATCTTAGATTGACCTGGAGACCATCAAGGACATATATCTTGAGAAATATGACGTACCCCTAAAGGATGCTCTGGAATCAGAATGCGGCGGTGACTTCAAACGGCTCCTCCTGGCCATCCTGCATTGAAGCCTGGTAGTGTGGCGCCCTCTAGTGGCAACCAACTGCCTCATTGCTCCCGTATTCTGACTCATAAAACACCTGCTGCACTAGCCTTGAAAACACAGGAGTGGGAGTAGAATCCTCTATTTAGTTTAATTTTGAACAAATATTCCTTTTCCTTTTTTTTCAAATGACAAACATGCAGACTTCAGGCTACTGTCCAAAAATGAATAGAACGCCTTTTAAAAAAAAGTCAGTTACCAGTACTTCCTGTCCTTTTACTTCCTGTTTCCTGTCTTAACTACCACTATAGCAATGCAACCTTAATGACTTCAGAACTGTATACCATGCATGTATCACTAAACTGGTAAGGGGTGACCAGGGACTTGTTCAGATTTTTACCAGGTTATGCCAAGTTAACAGTGTTGCACAGAGCACTCTGATCATTTCCTCACTGCCTACATCACCTGTCATTTAGCAGCTGAAACTGAACAGGTCTGTGTTCATCCTGATGACTTTTTCTTACCTCACCATCTTCGTGTGAAATTCAGCCAAGCCTACATTTGTCACCAGACTTTTTTGTACCATTAGTCTAAACACAATTAATCTGTAGCAGCTGTGTACATTATATATGCAACTGAGAACACTGTTAAGGCTCTTGAAACTATGATATAACATTACATAAAGGCACTGTCATATTTCACTTTATGTGTGTTTTTTTAATTCCTCTTAATAGTGTTTTATGCTGCAGTCTCCTGGGATTATAAAATTGGCTTTTCTAATGTGGTTTTTCATGTAATATTTGTTTTTATGCAAGACATCTGATTACCTATGTGTAATTTTACTAAGCTGCTAGTGGAGTAAACTGAACAGAAATCCTGCGTCAGTCTGATACAGAGCGCAATCCATAGTCAGATGTGCGTACTGCAAGTTAACGAGTATGTGTACTGGACGAGCCTGATATGAAGTATAGTCAAAGATGTATGCATATATTAAAACAAATAAAATCCTGATATCACAGTTTATGTTACTGGGTGTTTTTATACCTCCAAAGAAGCATCACTATGATAATCCGGACAGACATATTCTGACAGCACCCGGGGAATGTGTCTGGTATGCAGTAATGTGAAGAATCTATATCATTCAGTTGTGACCCATGAAAAAAACAAAAACAATGTCTATCTATTGTCACTAGGCCTCTAAAACTGCTTTTTGTAGGTGGGGGCTTCTACTTACACAAATAAATTTAGTTTTTCCCTACTTTTGCTGATAGTGAATAACAATAAGGCTTATTTCCATATCTTTTTCCTCCACGGCGATATGTGATTTATTCTTGAACTGGGATGCCCATGTTTGTACGACCATCATGTTAATGTCCTGCGAAACGGCACTGGTATAACTATCCAATTTTTGCAGAAAAATACAGCTGCTTATACATAGAAGGAAAAAATTAAGAGTTAACATATTCCATCAAGCCTTCACAAGTATCTCATGTCAGGTGAACCTCCGTTTACACTTGGCGCCATCATTAGGCTGTCCACCAGAGGGAGACATTGCATCGAAACACCCACACTGCATTGAGACTGGACTGGATTGCTGGACTGCTGCAGCTTAACCTAGAGCGCCCTCTAACAGAACAGACGGAATACTGCAGGAGGGGGTGTGGCCATTCCTGGGGGGACAGTCAGGTGACTGTGGTTGTTTGTGTCGGTTTATTTCTGGATTATACCATGAAATGTTCTGCTTTTTTGACCCAGTAAATCCTGACCCTGATACCTGTCCAAACTCATGTTACAATTTTGTTCCACTACACACACCTAAGTCTAATATTACTGTTATTTAGTTTTTTACTGCTCCAACCGGTGCTGAGGCTTCCGAGGCCCAGTGGCACATTTCCCTGTTATCATTAATTAAAGAGATCAAATAAATATAAACCCTATAGAGTTTAAGTAAATGCATATTACAGCTGACGATATGCTCATATCTGACACATGGATTTTATATAAAGCCATGCAAAACAAAAAAAGATTATTTGCTGTGAGCAGCACATGGTGCACCCCCCCCCCAGGGTCACAGCCCCTTTGGATTCCAGCTACATGCAAAGCAATAAACTAAAGAATCCACCAACCAACAGCAGCCCCTAGATTACATGTCATAGAAAAATATTTACGTGTACATTTGCCTGGCCACACTTCAAAACCCCATTCCAGGGCTGATACTCAAGAATCAATCAGTTGCTCAGGACCAGCTTAGCCTTATGGTGTCGCCAACTGACGAGTCCCTGGGCTGGTAATAAATCGCCATGGTAACACAACAGCGCACCCAAACTCCTGGGGTGCTGTGCCACTTCCCTTTGTTAGTATATGGGTGGTTTGAAGGACCCTCTGAATGTTTGAAATATTTTCTTCTCCCCCAGTTACCCTGTGCGGTATAAATGTTTCAAGGATGACTGGATGAATGTTCACAAATAAATTTTCTACACATTTTCTAGACATGGTACATTCTCCCAAGTATTACCTTTGCTAGGGTGAAGTCGGGGAACTGTCAGGAAAGATTATTGTAAGAATCCCATTAAACAGGGCCAGTGAAGAACTGAGGAAACCCAGATGTGACTGTGAGATCATGGTGCATCTTCTGTGCACCTCTGACATGACACGGGCAGTGTGGCGGACCCCAAGCTGGCCAAGGCCCTCTCTTCTCCTATTGCCAAGACAATAAAATGCTAATTTTCCCAATCCAAACACCAAGGTGCATAAACACACTTCATGCCAGACATACCGCCATTATACAAGTGCTGTAACAACAGCAGACAATGAGAGAATAGAGGTGCCATTTATTTGGAGAAAAACAGGGTGAGAATGGATGTGGGCACATCAGAATGAACGAACATTATCTGGGGCAGTGATTGTATTACAGGACGGATATAACAGCACCTGTCATATGTAATCACAGTATTTTAGCATTTCTTTTTACAGTGTCTCTGCGAGACCCGAGTGGGACGCCTGGTACAGTGTCTGAGGTCTAAGGTGCGCATTCTGCTCCGATTTAAGCACCAAACAGAACCAGAGGGCCACTATAAACACTGACACAGTGTCTTCTCACCACGAGTGAACGAACCAAGTAAATAACAAGACGCACGTCCCCAAATCACTCTCAGTAAGCATATCCTGCTGAAGACTGCTGTACTCTCCAGGACGGCCCCTGTCGCCTGCCCTGTGATTCTCTGGATGCCCTCCAGGGGTCACCGCGTACAAACACTGGACAAACAGCTCGGAAAATACCACTGAATTTCCACACAAACATGAAGGTTTTAAACCAGGAAACAATGTTAAATAAGTAAATATAATCAAGGAAACAACACACCAACAGCTAAAACATAACAAAAGCATCATAGTACATATATTCATTTAAATTATAGAGCGTTAAAAATAGATCCATGTCAGTTTTTTGCTTTTGTTCTGTAGTAGGCTGTCTGCTTTAAAGGGTTCATGGCACAAGGACTGACAGGATCGCCTCACTTTGGCTGTAAACTTCTAGAATCTTCTCTGGAGACCCTGGGTTCAAGCGAGGGGTGGTGGGGGGAGGCGTACACAGTATATCCGTCTTTTCTGGAATTAAGTGCTGAAAACCACATTCTCTATGAGAAGGCGGAGAAGCTGGAGATCCAGCCAGATCCATAGCCGGGGCCTCCTGTCTGCCCTGCCGCACAGGGCATCTGAGAAGCCGGGACAGCGACCGTGACCTGCCCCCCCCCCAGGGTCACCAGACTCCAAACGGGGAGGGGGGAGGGAGTGGTGATGTTCAACAGTGGATCTCATAAGCGACCTGCGTGTCGAACAGCAAGCCCTGGTTCAGGAAGGTCCCGTCAGGGTCAGCCTCCTCACCCTCAGTTACCCCCCGTGGCCGCCCCCCCACGGCAATCTCTGCCACCTGGTCCTGGGGGGCCTGCTGACAATCGGGGAAGACCGGCCGGCCGCGATTCAGCACGTACATCTCATGGCCAAGCTCGTCGCGGTACTCCTCTAACTGGGCGAAGGTGGTGGGCCCGTCTGAGTAGTCGTTGATGTAGAGGACGCTCTCCTCTAGAGGGCGCCGGTGGCGCCGCTTCTGGCGGCTGTAGATCATGGCCAGCAGCAGCAGGGCGGTGAGAGCCAGCAGGGAGATGCCCACGCCAATGGCCGCCTGTGTGGCCACACCCAGCGCGCCGAAATCCATGCTCTCCAGGTCATAGAGCGACTCCGGGCTCACGGCCCCTGCCGAGTAGGAGGACCGGGAACGATGGCCCCAGGAGGAGGAGGCGGGGGACGGCGCGGAGGACAGGTTGACAGAGAGGTGAAAGGTCACACTGGCAACTCCTCCCGGGTTGGAGGCCTCACACTCGTAGCGGCCGGCGTGTGCCACCGTCACGTTGCTGAGGAAGAGCATCCCGCTGCCCGTGTCGGGGTCGAAGCGCTCCCCTTCTCCGAGGGGCCCGCTGGTCCCGCCGGGCCCGTCCACCGAGCCGGCCGGCTGGGCTGTGGTGACGCCCCCAGGAGCCCCCGCCCCGGCTGCCGGCACCTCCTGCACCAATCCCTGAGGCGTGAGATGCGTGCGCCCCCGCGCCGCCTTCCTCCAGCTGACCTGTGGCTGGGGGTAGCCGAAGGCCCGGCAGGACACTCGCAGGCTCTCCCCCAGTGGTACCGTCAGCCGGCTGGGCTCCAGCTGCACGCTGGGCGGGATGCACACCAGGCTGCTGAGCGGCACGTCGGACAGGCCGCGGCGCGACAGGCGTGGAGGCTCGGCACACACCAGCCGGCGCTCGGCCGAGCTCAACAGCCGCCGGCCCTCCGCGTCCATCCAGCCGCGCAGCCAATGGAGGGCGCAGTCGCAGCGCCACGGGTTGTCTGAGGCAAGTGGGAGGAATGTGGGGAGGAAGAAAGGAAGTGAGAATCAATCAGTTAAATCTATCTAGCTATCTATCACTCTATCTATCTATCTATCTATATCTGGATTCAGCCATTCTCAACAGACAATATACTGTACAGACCCTATGAGATACAATAGATGAAGAACCTTGCAGGACACGCCCCCTTCGATAGCCCCGCCCCTCACCTGTGATACGCAGAACCTGCAGGCTGACCAGAGGGTGGAGCGAGGCCTGGCTCAGGGTGCGCAGGCTGTTTCTGCTGAGGTCCAGTAGAGCCAGGGAGCCCAAACCCAGCAGTGCCTGCTCCCCCAGCACCTCCAAACTGTTGTCCTGCAGGTGCAGCTCCTGGAGGCGCTGGAGAGATGGAGGAGGTGCTGTCACTTTAATTCCAGTTCACCATTGGCTCCACCAACTTATGGAGCCCCGCCCACTCTGACATTCCCATAATCTCCCGAGGCTGCTCCTCTGAGCCGCCACCCCTGATACGCCACCTGTAGGCCACTGAAGGTGAAGTCCTGCAGCCGTGTGATCTGGTTCCCGGCTAGGTAGAGCACACGCAGGTGTGACAGGCCCTCCAGCACGTCAGCGCTCAGCAGGTGTATGCGGTTGCCATTGAGCGCCAGCTCCAACAGCCGGCCCTGGCTGCGGAAGGCGCCCGGCTCCATCACCGAGATGCCGTTGTTTTGGAGGTACAGGTACAGCAGACCGCTGAGCTGGGACAGGTCCTGCTGACGCACCTGGCCAATGGCATTGTCCTGGAGGAATATGGTCTGCATGCAGCAGGGAGGGGCAAGTCAGTCCCAGGCGTGTATCTGTCTGAGCCACTGACATGTGTCGCGGGGTGTCCATCAAAATGCAGGCCACATATGAAAGGAAATCTACCACTACACAAAGATTTTCTTAACTGGAGACAGAAGCTGCTAGGGTCGAATCCCCGTTCAACCAATAGGTGGTGGAGCTGAGGTGGACAATGGGGTTAGACCCTTAAAAGCGATCCACAGATCAGCTTAAATCTACCATGAAGCTGACACTTAACGACATTAAACAACATCCGATGTAGCCTAATGACCTCTGGTCTCTTCCATAAAGATCAGGTGAGTGGAAGAGGCAGGTTGGCGATTTGCATGGGGGTGGATGCGGATAGTGGTTCGACCCGTATGGGTGTCCCTGTGTTAATATTCAAGAAATAGAAGCATGCAACCCCCTAACCTAAGGAGTGGTGGGTGCTTCATTACAGGTGAGGAGAAGGAGCCGATAAGACGAATTGGGAACCCAGGATGAATTAAACATGGGTTCTAAGAGTTAAACACGGTGTCCTAAAACCTGAACTTTGCCAAGGAACAAATGCTCCTGGTCGGTGCTAGTTGATATCGCTTACAGACCGCAGTCGTGGCTGGAGTGCCATCGAACCCAAAGTGCATAACGAAAGCAGACAAATATAGGCCTACTAAATACTATAAATTCAAATGCTTAATATGGTTTTTCAGTTTCAATCCTTGCTTAATTTGAACACAAGTGTAATTAAATTCAGTCAGATTTTCTATACCATTCGTTTGGATAATGACAAGCCTATCAGAAGTGTGGCCAGATTGTGCCCCCACAGGCAAAGCAGGACTCTGACTGAATTGCGACATAGAAGTCAGACCTGCATGCTGGATGGTACACCCTTGGGGATGTCACGCAGCCCGATGGAGCCGCACTCCACTGTCAGGCTGTAGCAGCGGCAGCGACTAGGGCAGGCCTGCACCATAAGGCCCAGAAGGCCGAGGAGAAAGAGGGAGACCAGGGAAGGAGCCATGATGGTCAGGCTGAGGACCTAGGGGTGGAGATACAGGAATCAGTGAGACAAGGTGGGGAAACAGAGACAGGGAAACAGGAAAAAGAGAGACATTGCATGGAAACAGGAAACAGAGACATGGCAGGGAAACAGGAAACAGGGGAACATGGCAGGAAACGGGGATATGGCAGGGAAACAGGAAAAAGAGAGACATTGCATGGAAACAGGAAACAGAGACATGGCAGGGAAACAGGAAATAGGGGAACATGGCAGGAAACGGGGATATGGCAGGGAAACAGGAAAAAGAGAGACATTGCATGGAAACAGGAAACAGAGACATGCCAGGGAAACAGGAAACAGGGGAACAAGGCAGGAAACGGGGATATGGCAGGGAAACAGGAAAAAGAGAGACATTGCATGGAAACAGAAAATAGGGAGGCATGGTGGGGAAACAGGGAGGCATGGTGGGGAAACAGAGAGACATGGTGGGGAAACAGGGAGGCATGGTGGGGGAAATTGGCAAATTAAGGTCACAAACTAGATCTTATGAAAAAGTGTAATTAATATTTAATTCAATGCACTCCGTGCAGGGTATATGTTGGACACACGCTTCAGAAATGCAGGAACCCATTACCTGCATACCTGAGGCTACTAATTATGAGCAGGACAGTCACCTGCCTCAGGTGTGGAGAGGGAGGAATGGAGTAAAAAGGTGGACCGGCCCAAGCACCACTGCCTTGAGAGATCTAAGACTCCCCAGGCACCACTACCCTGAGGGATCTGACACTCCCCAGGCACCACTGCCC
Organism: Petrocephalus sullivani; assembly: GCA_026780845.1. NCBI lineage: Eukaryota > Metazoa > Chordata > Actinopteri > Osteoglossiformes > Mormyridae > Petrocephalus > Petrocephalus sullivani. The sequence continues at coordinate 5,711,741 of JAODKM010000075.1, forward strand.
TGAGGGATCTGACACTCCCCAAGCACCACTACCCTGAGGGATCTGACACTCACCAAGCAGCTTGCCTGCTCTAGCCTGCTGGCCAAGCATCGCCCCCTACAGACCCGAGGGCAGGAATAGAAGAAGTGCCTTCGTGGGACACGGAGCAGATGGAGCAATCTTCCCCCGCGGGTCTGGGCCAACAGGACACCCTACGCTGCTCCAGGGTCTGTAGGCCGTTTAATAATGCACCATAACAGCTGACTGCGACAGCACAGAATCACAACATACAAAAGCCACGGGCACGGAATCTGCTCCACGCATCAGAAATGTCTCATCGGGAACACCTTCACTCACCATGTTCATGGGACATCGAAGCCAAGGGAAGCTAAGGGAAGCCAGAGTTACCGAAAAGTACAACATCTATATCTGATAGGGTCCTTTGGGATCAGAGAGTGACCGGCGAGGTAGGGTTGTGGGTGCTCATAGCTTGGAGACCCGCTGCTTTAATTCAGTAAAGATGTGGGCTCAAGGCTTCTGATAGCGTGATTATCTCTGTTTTGACTCTTGGTGAAGTAAAGGACACTCAGCACTGAGTTTGGTGACTTTCAAACGATCTCAGGCACGGGGGAAAATACACACACATCTTCCTACGTGGCTGATTTGGGGGGGGGGGCAGTGTGTGGCTCGGGCCTCTGTGCATGTGATTGGAAGGTTTTTCGTTTTAAATCCCTTGCAGGGCTGGGATTCACTTTAACACTTAAATAAACACTAGCATCCATCTCTCAGCTGTTCCTTCTAAAATAATAATTTAAAATAAAATAAAATAAAAAATAAAATACCACAGACCCCATGAATATTTTTTTTCTTTTGGGGAGGGGGGTGTTATTCATACAATCCGGATTAGGTACTGGCCTTAATATTGGCCAGAACACGGTAAATGTAAATGTATGGTGGATTTACAACATGTAAGTGTTATGAAACATCTGGTACGAGATAAAGGAGAGAGGCTGGTCTGGGGAAGATGGATGAGTGCTTTAACACGGATCACAACGGTGTGTGTACAAAGTGCTGTTATGTAAGTGACCCTGGCTTAATGTTATTCAGCTAGCCAGCCCTTTCAAACTGCCATTAGAGGCACTGCTCCCCTTCACCTGTAGGGGGCACAACCACTTTATCTAAGAGCCCGGACAACCTGTGCTGTACGCTCCATCAGAAGGTTCCCTTGACACAAAATGCAAGTGAGGTTCTGTGTGTGGTTAGGAAGCCCGTCCACTTCAGCACTAACTCAGAACTGACCTGAGTCTGAGTAACGGGCTGTCGTCCCGGCCAGCTGCTACCACAAAACTGTGAAGACTATTAAGAGCTCTAGGGAGAGGTCAAAGGTCAATGGGCTGAATCACGTGATCATCCTGGCAGAACGCCACCTGTGCGCCACACACATCTTCATCTGTTTCTCCAAGTAGGAACTTGTCGTTTGTATTATTTGATGCTGCTGTTTTTGGCCCAATAGTCACGACTGTATGGTGTCAACGGTTTAGATTGTTGCCTCAATACTCCAGGGCTGGGGCTCTGAATATCTCTTGTGGAGTTTGTATACTCTCACAGGGTCCTGCCACAGTCACAGGCATGCAGTTAGGCTAACAGGAGCGGGTGGCCATAGGTTATGCTTGTATGTGTCCTGCAATGGACTGGCATCTTATCCAGAATGCAGCCCAGCCTTGTGCCCTGTGCTTCCCGGCAACCCTATCCAGGACATGAAGGATTGATGGATGGATGGATGGATTGATGGATGGATGGATGGATGGATGGATGGACGGACGGATGGATGGACGGATGGATGGATGGATGGACGGACGGACGGACGGACGGATGGATGATGGATGAATGTCTTCCCTATCCTGGATACAAAGATAGATGGATGAATGTCGTTGTGCTGCCAAGTATCTTAAAAACACAAATAATGATCGCTTTGTTGACAAAAGACCTTGCATGATTCCGCGGACGCTTTAGGAGAAACAACCACAACCTGCCTCTATATTTTTATGCCATTGTATTTTATAGAACCGGAATAAACGGCTGGGCTACAACCTGGTTAAATCATTCAGATTGTAACCTCTATTTCGGGATTCTGGGCCATTGATTGTTTTTCATTTTAGCGAATATACAGGAAGAAACAAGCACGGTCCCCGGGAAGCTGTAGTCAGTGCTGACACGCACATCTGATCATGTCCGTCACAAGTACAGCTGATCTGCTGCTCGAACATCGGGACTGACCCCACCAAGGGACTGCTTATAGACTTAAAGTTGCGGAAAGTTTAAAATCATTACGCGTCACATATTCACGGAAGCATTTCCCCTCACACGTTACAAGACAAATTACACTTTAATAACAAATGAATACATTTGAAAAACGATGATTGATGTCAGTAAATGCACAGCACGGGCGTTCATAATCCATCTTTTTTCCCATATTAATAAGTTAATCATTTCGGTTTCCTACATGCACTATAGCGCTTGTGTGTAGAAGGGGGCGAGTGGCGCTACATTCGTGATCTTACAGCGGCGACACGTTACCCACCTGTCAGTGAAGCAGACGGACGATCCTCTTAATCCCGGTAAAGGGGATGAAAGCGGCCCGATCGCTCAGATCCAGGCTGGGCTGGAGCGACGCGCAGAGACAGACCTCCTCCGGTTCTATCTTCCATCCGGCTTGACGGATCGTGATCCCGACGAATGACACGAAATAAGGCGAAATCGCGGCGCTAATCCGGCTCCAGGCAGCGGACTGTCCGCAGATCGCGGGGCAGGCATCGCCTTCCTGCAGACCTCCCTCATCATGCGCCGTCCCACTCTCCTCCTTCGCCCACCCCGGTCTCTCTTCTCCCCTCCTAAACCCCGGTAAATGCCGTCTCCAATCACCAGCCTTTAGCACACGTCGACGTGCGACCGATTAATCGTATTTAACCAAACTAATCATATTTTAACGGCTGTTTTCTAATTATTTTATCAATTTACCCAACCAGGTGGCACATTTTATTCTCGCGTAATTATTAGAGATAGACATTTTCATTCTGTCCCATATCTCGTGTGGGTTCCTCCGTCTATCATATGGATCGCCCCCGTATAATTCATTTTAAACACGGCTGTATAGGTTCTTAGTCGTTAATCGTTCCTTCATATTTGTAAAGAAAATGTTGAATTGCAGACACGGGGTAACCAGGAAAAAAAATAAACAATAAATATAAATATAAAAATAAATTAATTTTGTTTTATGTATAGACTGGAACTCTCTTGTGATCCTGGTAACTTGCTCTTTGTCTGTCCTTCTGGGATTGTTCGCGAATAAGCTCGTTCAAGGGCGAACCTGTTTTTTCCCCTGAAATTCTCATCAAAAAGAAAAAAACAAAGAGCAAATAATGAGTTCTTTTTGCAAGGATTTTTCAGCAGGGGATTGTGGATCCTCACCATTCCTGGGACTGTAGCTTTGGTAGGGACTGGTTATATAGATGAAGGCCTGCCTCTATCCAGCTTACCTTTAACCTTGGAATTAAAGTATCGAGCCTGTACTGCATTCAGGAAGTATAACGTGGGCTAAATATCCATCCCTCTATTCATTAATATCAGGAGGACACACACATATAGAACGCAGCTGGGATTCGAGCCCCCAAACCCTGGGTTTGTTAAGCTGTACTAAACAAAGACATCAAAATTGCATTAAGGCAATATTAAGCGAATAATTGCTTTCTATTTCGATTTCTCTCGCCTCAGCTGTGAAGTTGTATTGTATTGCTGTTTCCCTTGGAATCAAATTTCATAGCAAGAAATAAATATTGTGTCATACAAACTGACATTGACTGAACTGAGCAGAATACGTAAGAAGTGCATAAAGGGACTGTGTCTAGGTATCTGCCTTCCTCAAAGACCACGTGACACTCGCGTGGCCCATGGGAGCCTGTGTGAATGTTAATTAGACTTTAATGCAGAATATGGGGAGATTAGAGGAAGTGGATCTGCTCTGGGAAGATGATATCCCATAATCCTATGGTGCTCCTCCAGCTCCCTGGTCTACTGCTGTGGGCACCAGGGAGACACGGCTGACATCATGACTCATCATGACTCCAGGGGTCATGTCAGTCACGGAGGACTCATGTGACCTTCAGTCTTAATCAAGTTGTGGGAGTACTGAGTCCTTGAGGCACACAGAGTGTGCTCTTTCTGACCGTACTGCCACTTAAACTGTTTTATTCGATAATTGCATTAATTGTGAGTTATGAGTCATTTCAGGTCAGGTTAAATACATCCTGAAATCAACAGCTCTTAATAATTTGTTTGATGGAGATCATTTACCAAGCCAGAGGAAAAGTTCTGCCTTTCTAAAGTGTCTGTCTTAAAGAAATGATCTGACAGAGTCAGACAGTATGAATTAACATGGACCGTATACTTCACGTCACCATGGCGATATGAGTCCCTCCTCATTTGCATTCTTCTGTTGGATGATCCCACTTCTTCATGACTCTCATCATACCCATGGCTCCCCTTGCTTTGACAGGTCTCTTAATAGGAACGTGAGCCACCTCACACTCTTACAGTATGTAATGAAGGTGCTTCAGGAGTTCATGCCAGCTCGGATTAGTGTAATGTAGGTCAGGCAGGATGTGAGGACGACCTGGGGCGTACTGAAGGCCTGTGTGGAACGTTAGCCCCTGTGCCTGCCTGCGCACACACTCAGTGCTGATCAACCCATTTGCTGCATCGGGCGCCATCTTCTGGAGGAGCGCTGACTTAGCAAGTGAATTTTACTTTGTCTCAGACAGGGGGCGCTACGTGGGCTTCAACCAATACGGCGCACACCCACACAGCTTTAAAGACACAAGAGACGTAGAGATGCAGCTTCGTACAGAGGATAAGCTCTTACGGGATGAGGACATGCTTTCCGGAAGGTCTCAACAGGAGCGACTGGACTGGACTAATGCTGTTATTTTTATTTTGCTCCTAAATTCTTTATCAATGTTTGGCATTCTAACTGAAGGGGAGATAAAGAGAGAGACAAGCTGTGACTTTGGGGGGGGGGGGGGGCACGGGGGAGAAGGAGAGGGGAGGAGCGCAGAAACCAGCCACTGCCATCCCCGGATAAGGAGGCCTTTTTGGCAGACTTCTGCTCCTTCACTGTGAGGTCCATCAGCAGCTGGCCACTGTGTCCATAGAGTGCTTACCATTTATGGAGATATGGGAGGGAATATGCAAATTGGCAGCTCACTCCCCCACCCAGCAACCAATGGGAACTTAGCTGTTAGATAGGATGAGCATCAGCATCCTGGGAGTGGTAGCAGCATCCATATTAGGCTCCAGCACACACACACACACACAAACACTCACACACAGCATACACACACGCACACACACACTCCCACAAACACCAAAAGGGATAGACACACAGGAGAATACACAAATACACACAGAGACTCACACAAATACACAGCATTAAACATGGTTTAATTCTGTGTTTATTTCTCTCCTTCATATGCAGTGATCTTGAATACCTAGAAGAGCCCTTGTAAAATCGACATGTTGTTATTATTGTCTTGATTTGTTAACCAGCTAGCTGACTAGCTACCATCTTCTCACTCTAGTTTTTCAAACACATGAGTGCGGGCACGGGGCCCTGAAATGACTTTTTGAGTGAGACCCCAGAAAACACAAACTTGCCCCTGCTTGCCCTTCTCCACCCACTCCCACTGAGAAGGCAG
>JAODKM010000075.1:5725823-5741360 GCA_026780845.1 Petrocephalus sullivani
TAAATAAATAAATAAATAAATAACTGAACTGTAGCGCTTATTAATAGTAGTAAAATCGGGGGAAGGGTCGCACCTTAGCACAAGGAGCCGCTGCAGCTCCGGGGACCTTCTCCAGGACAGCCACCCTGGCCTCCAGCTTGGAGAGAGCTGAGCGCAAGTCCCCCACCACTGGGAGAGAAGCAGGAGGAGGTCGGGGTGATCACAAGTCCGACACGCACCGGGACAACCCCAAAAAAAAAAAACGGCCGATATATTAACCTTCCAGGCCACTCAAACGCACCTTTGTGCAGACTCTGGTTCTCCAGTTCCAAGCTCTTCATGCGTGTTACGAGCTCCCCATGGTCTCCGGCCCCAGCTGCTGTGCTCTGGAGAGAGGTTGAGAGGTTAAGGGTGAAAGGTCAGGGGACAGAGGTATGAGACGACCTGGGTAGACTGACTCCTGTTTAAAAAAAAAAAAAAACACACCAAACAGTGGAACACTGACATACTAGTTATCCTTCAAAAAGAGAAACCAGCCTGTTAACTGCAGGTCAGGAGGCCACAAGGTCTACTCTCACTTCACTAAGGCTGGAACATGAACTCCCGTCAAATTCCAACGGATGTCACCCTAATATCAGAATACCTGCGAAATGTACGGTGCTAAATTAGCATGCAAGTTAGCCTAGCTCTCCTAGCTGTTGAGGAGCACACAGATGTTAGCCATCTGCACATCAAGCTTTCAGAACAGAAAAGCTGTTCCCCTGAGAATACGGCGACGTGCCCTGGGTCCACCTACACGGGGAACGGCTCTCCAAAGCCAGCTGGGCTTAAAGTGGAGTGAAAACTCAACTTACTCAAAGGCTAAGCCAATGGACATCAACTGAACAGAATCTCTAGACCAATGAATAAAGCTCTTGTATGATTAGGCAAAAAATAAATAAGTAAATAAAGATCAAAAGGGATTGTGGGTAAAGCAAGCAGGCAGGAAGGAGCGAGCTTTAGGCTGGATGGAGGGAGACCAAGCCTCAGGGATTGGAGTAGGTGGAGTAACTTACAGGCTGTGCTTGCCGATGCTTAGGGGGGCAGGATGAGCCTTTCCCAGAATGCAGTGTTGTCTTCAGCTGGCGTTTGCAAAGGGCAGGTGGGGGGGAGATGAAAGAAAGGAAGTCGCATGAAGGCAAACGGTGCGGAGAAGACAGAGGAAGATGAGGAGTCACATGACCAAGAAACAGGATACATCATGCGGGCCACCCAGGATGGGACGATGCGATGCCATGCGACGACATGCAGATTCCGCATGCAAGGCCATGCAAACACAGACACACACAGCGGGGGAGGGAGGAGATCATTTTCACACAAACAGCTGGACGAGGATAACTTACAGCATCACAGCACCAGCCACAGCAGCACCAAAATAACCACGTAGCCATGCCTCTCTCCGGTTACCGGATCACTATCCGACGACCCCGACGGGCAACTCAACGAGAGGCTACGCGTCACAGCTCATAGGCATCCAGCCACAGGCCCACGGAATGGCCAACGGCCAGGTGAAATCCACAGCGTTCTCCAAAATAGAAGCACGGTAACCCCGCAGAGGAAGAGACACCAAACAGGACGGGATACGGGGACTTAACACGCCAATCCCTGCAGAACAGTTTAAACGATATGCACAGTCCAGTCGTGTTAGGGAGAAACTTTGCGAAGAACACAGACCAGCATCCGTTATTAACGTACTTAAACTACATTTGTATGCAGCATGTGGAGTGAGGTCATTATATAGAAAGTTGGCACACAAACAGGAGTTTATTCAAGCTTTCTTTGTGGGGTGGGGGGGGATGCTGAAATCAGGGTTTTGTCTGGAACTCCAGTTTCATTCTGTTGGTCTTTCAGGACTTCAGAGTGACCACATATTATAGCAATGAACGGAACAGCTGGAGTTAATCGTTTTTTTTTTTTTATTCAATGGATGCTTTAGTGACAAGCGAGGAAAGTATGGGAATTGGAAGCAAGGACAGCCAGCATCCAGCAGGCCTGGAGCAGATGGGGTTAAGGTCTTCCTCAAGGCCCAAAGATAATATGATCACTTTGCCAGTCACAGGACACAAACCCAGACCTCTGGCACAATTGTCTAACCTGCTGGGCTACACAGCACCCAGTTGTGAACATCTGGTTGAAAGCTGAGAGCCTTGAGATTAAAAGTTCAGAAAGTGAAAACGGTGATGAGATGAAGATCAAGAAAGTGAACCAATATGATCTGGGTGATCCTCTGAAGAGTGAGGGAACACAAAGTGCAGGAAGGAGTCCATCAGAAGCCCAGCCTCGCTCGCTTTAGAAAGTAGATGTATAGGCTTCACGTGCATCACCAAAGACAACGTGTGATAGGCTGAGGAATCCCATGGGCGGGGAGTAACAGGCAATAACACAATGCGATTGGCTGCCGGCAAATGGGCGGGCGGGGCGTTAGAACGTGTACGCATGCAGTCAAAAGGTAAATCGAAACAGTGGGTGTTAGAGAGGGCCTTTGCCGTGAAGAACGTGGAAGAGGGGGGAGGCGTCCCATAATTTTGTAACCGACTTCGGCACCCTGACGGATCCCCAAGAGTCCGGGACAGCCAAGGCATCTTGCAACTGGTCAGAGTGGGCGGGGGGGACCCGCCATCCTGACGTGGCCTCAAAGACACAGGGGCCCGTTAGGAAGCTCTTAGGAGGAATAAGATCAGGATACCAGTAATGTCCCGGGACAGGGCTGGAGAGGCTCCAGGGACGACAGAATGTAGCTCATAAATGAAGGACACAAAAGCCGGGGGGGGGGGCTCAAGAAATTGTTCTAAAGAGCGCCAAATGAAAAATCAGAGTGCCAGAAGGGTTTGCATGAACGCAAAAAGCTCGATTTTGCTGGGAGAAGCAGGGAAGGCGGAGCCTCGACTGATCCTTGGATTATTCATCCCAGATAAAGCCCAGGCTACAGAATTATGGGACGGGAGAAGGTGATCGGGGAGCGGGGAATGATCCGGATTGTGGAGCACACACAAAACCACCAACCCTCTCCCCGGATGAACGGAAAGGCAATGGTGGAAGGCAGGAGGGCAGTCCTAGGTAAAGACACCCCTCCTAGGAGCTTGCGGGGGTGAGGGGGGGTACTGGAGAGCACAGTACTCACTCCGGCGAGGGATTTCTGGATATTCTCACGCGCCCGGGCAATGTCCTGTAGGATGGTGTTAGCTCCAGTATCCTGTAGGGGCACAGGGGGGCAGAGACAGGCAGGTCAAAATAGGTGCCAGGAGCGGGGGTGCACGGAAAAAGCCGGAACGGGGGCCACCTGGAGCACAAAGGCTGAGGGGCGCTGCATGCGGCCTCAGTGCTGCCACCAACAGACTGGGGGGAGTAACAGGCAGAATACGCCACAGCTTCCCTCCTGGGAAATTAAAAAAAAAAAACACTAAATATTTATGCAGCGAAACCCCTGCGTCCTCGGGTTCCTTTAAATCAGAGCTAGATAAGATTTTAACATCTCTGAGCTATTAGTTGAATTCTCCCCAAATGAGCTTGATGGGCCGAATGGCCTCCTGTCATTTGTAAATTTCTTATGTTCTTATGTTCTCCAGATCGTCCAGATCCAGGTGACAGCTGTTTAAGGACTTTAGGAATATCTGAACGGTACCGAATTAAACTAAACGCAACCCGTGTGTCCCAGAGAGAAGAGGAAGAAAGAAGGAGGGAAAAAAAAAAAAAAAACCCCATCACACACCCTGGGTAACAGGATATCTTACAAGGTATTTCATTTGAGTCAGGTGGCTGGGTTCCCAGGGAGGGGGTGTTCAACAAGCTCCAAGTCAATTCAGCTGAATATCAAATAACAGCAAAAACAAAAATCTATGTACATCTCTAGCACGGACATTAGTATCAGTCTCAAGCCAAATCAGGGGACAAATGTCATTCCACCTTATACGCAGAACATTTATAATGCTGACAACTGAGAGCAGCGCTTTTAGGTCGCGTTACACTGAATGTCACAGAGCCCAGGTCAGGCCGGCAGCCATATTAAAGCCTAAAGCTGCCAAACACTCAAAGGCTGCACATTCCCCTTTAATGTCTACTCTGTCCCGCCCCGCTCACAGGCTGCGGGGGGCGGCACATCCACCCCCAGGCCGCTCAGACAGGCTAAAAATACCCCGAAACGCGAGAAGCACTATGGTCGAGGCAAACACAGCCCCAGCGGACTGCGAGACCCCAACCCCGATACCGGAGCGTCACTGGCCGGCAACCCTTCCCGAGGGAACAAGGACGCACATGACCAACAGACACCAGGGGCACCTGGGAAGCAGACATGGCGAGCATCTTCATGATGAGTGAAAGTACAGGATGAGAAATGGCCCAACGCCGATGACAAGAGGGACATGAAACATTTCTGTGTTTAAATACATGCTGGTTAACCTGCTGAGCAAAAAAGGTTCACTGGATTCGTAGTAAAAAGGAACCATAGATATGATACCCTGGTTATTATGATGCTTAAAAGCTAAACTGTTTAGAAACATCATCAAGGAGGACCCACACCGTTTACCACTTATATTCTGATTTTAAAACTTGGGGCCTACAGTCATCCAAGTGACGTATATAGTGCCGTACAGAAACCATTAACTGTGCTGCAGGTCACAGGACTACAACAACCCAGAAATCACCAGGAAGTCCTTTAATATCCTTCTAGCTACCTTTTATTTTTTCACTGGAGAGTAGCAAAGTGAGCTGGGTTTAATAATGGAAGATTAATGAGCTGTAAAGACAGGCGGTTACATTTCCAGAGCTGGAAAATCCAAGGTAGTCAGCCAGCACACACAGGCAACCTCAGGGTCCTAAAGTACCCATATCGAGTACCGTTAAGGCAGACTGCCTCATGCGACTCGGAAGGGGCCTTGCGAAGGGGCACGGGGTACCTGTGGTTGGTGTGCGGGACCATTGACCCCCTCGTAGAAGCGCCGCTCGGCCTCGTCGTACTGGGTCTTCTCGAACCAGACCTTCTCCTGGGACAGGTACTGTACAGCAGTCATTGTGCTGAGGGGGAGACAGGAAGTAGGGAGAGTCAGTCACATGACAGGAGTGAGGCACTCTCATTGGATACAGGCTGACAAACGGGGCGGGGGCAGATGGGCAGGTGGGCCGGTCGCAGAGCGACAGTTTAACAGCTAGAGCTGCAAGCCCTGGGTAAGGCTCCCCGTCCAGCTGTGGACATCGGAGGGCTATCAAAAATTTGGCGAGGACACTGGGAGGTACATCACAGACGGACAGAGTCGGCTAGACTTCGCAAGGGGCGAGGATGTGGAAGGGTACCTGGCACCCACTCTGAAAACAACTCAGTTACCGGGTAAAATATGTTCGCTGGTCTGCAAATAGAGCCTTGACCCCTCAACTACGCGGTCCTGCAGCGACAAATAACGGTTAAAAAAAAAAAAAAAACCTCAACAAAATGGTTAAAGCAAGACTACAAAGCTGCACATATAAAACTGTGACATAGCCACAGAGACCCATTTACAGACACACAAAAAAGAAGTCAGAAAACCAAAGAAAATAGGCCTGTGATATCAGCTGACAGTCCTCCTCATGAAGACGAGCCATACTTGTCCCTCCGGGGGGCGCCATTTCCCTCAGGTCCCGGCCTGTTTCGGTCTTTCGCCACCTTGACTGGCCTGCTGGAGTCCTTGCCTCCTGCCAGCTTATCCCCACCCTGGGCTGCCGCGGGGGGCTGGCCATACAGGCGCTGGTAGTAGGCGGACTCCGCCTGGTCATAGCGAGGCTTCTCTACCCAAACGCCCCCAACCAGCTCAGCGGGGAAACGGGGCAGCCCGTTCACAGACTCCTGCTGGCCCATGGGGGAGGGGGTAGCCGGGGTTGGGGCCAGGGTGAGATAGCCCTCATCCGGGGTGGGCTGCGTGGCCGGGCTGCGTCCGGGCGGGAAGGAGAGGGACCCAAGAGCGGCACGGGGGGAGGCCTGCTCCACGTAACGACGTCCGACCGAGTTGGAGGCCGGCTTGTTCACCCTCACTGCCTGTGCCAGGTGAGGGCAGGCCGCCTGCGCCAGGTGAGGGTAGGCCTCCTGCTCGGCATGGCGGCACTCAGCGGACACAGCCGGGGCGATGGGTGGAGGACTGCGCGAGGTCTCCAGACACGACGGTGCTGGTTCCCGGGGAGTGGACCCATCTGGGGCGGACGCCTGGCTGACTAGCCAGCGCTGGTAGGAGCCCTCGGCCTGCTCGTAGGTACTGCGGCCAAACCATACCGTGTCTGCTTGGAGGCCAAGCAGCACCGGGCTGGGCCCCGGGGAGCCACTCTCGCTGGGGGAGAGGTGTTGCCCGTCCCCTCGCCCGTCGAGACGCCCTTCTGAGCCAGCGGCCTTGGTCTCGGCGCGAGAGGAACGCTTGCGGCGTCGCTGCCGCTTCCCCGCACGCCGAACATCGCCATTCAGGCTGCTGCTCTCCGGTGAGGACGAAGTGCCGTTTCCCTCCCGGGGCACCACTCCGGGCCACCCCTCTGCAGGGGCAGAGGTGGCGCTGTCCGCCTGAGCCTGATCCAGCTTGGCCTGATCCATTTCTTGATTTGAGGGGTGGAGGATTTTCACGTCTTGAATCCAAAATGCAGCACAGGGAACGAAGAGAGGAACAGGTGACAGGGGCAGGCTAAACACTTAATTTACACTGGATTTAAAACAGCAAAATGGGGCTGATCTCGAGACCTTCGACACTTCCCAGTGTAAAGTACTTTAACTAAAGAGGCTTATGAATCTGTCTACACCCAACTGCTAAGCTATACCTGCTACCCTGCCCACATGACTCTGCATTCAGAGACACAGCTCCACTTAACGTTGATGCATTACCTGAGCTTAATTCAAAACACCAAATCGTTAAGAGCCATTAAAAAAAAAGCAAGGTCTTGGATCACTGCCCCAGTGGAAACGGAGGCATGCAGCTGAGAATGGAAACAGATAGAAGCCAAAGCAAAAACTACAAAATCGATGTGAAATGAAATTCATCGTGACCTCATTCTCTAACGTCGCTGTTAAAAAAAATACTCAGTTCTACTCGCAAACTGGGCTTAAAACATTGTATTCAAATATAAAAGTAGCCGAGGTCAAGATCGGCAGTAATAGTTTACTTAGGTTTCAGTGCAGGTCTATCTGGGCTCAGGACATGTGTCAGTCATAAGCTTTCTGGCGTCTGTAATGTGCACGATCAGTATCAGAGAGCACCATAAGGACAAGCGAAAATCAAGTCACAGATGAACAGCAGCCGGGCTGCGTTAGGACACTGCAGCAGACGGCCGCAGAATCAAAGTAAACCAAAGGGCACAAAAAAAAAACCTAATGTGAAGGAGATGGAGGAATTGGGTGACAGGGTGGGCTGTGATTGCAAACACAGACAGCGCCCAGGGCACGCAGCCGGCGTTCGGCATGCAGCGGAGCCCCCGCCGCTACTCACCGGCTGGCGGTGCCTGGCGGCGGGATCAAGTCACTGAAATGCTTGGTGGGATCCTTTCATCCGCGAAGCATGGGTGGATGGGCACAATTAGGGGGGGCTGACTGGGGCCTGAACACCATGCACCCGCATAATCTCCGGCGAGGCTCGGGCCGAGCTGGCACATTATTATTTATCATCATCATCATCATTATTATTATTATTATTATTATTATTATTATTATTCTATTTTTTAATCGTGCATTTACAAAGTATCCATAAGGATCCGCTAAGGATATTCGTTTCCTGGCGTCTAACATCCAAGCACTTCATTTAGATGGAGGGGGGAGAAAGTGGGTTGGGACAATCAAATACTCACTTTGCAAGTCCTTGGCAGCATTAGGAAAACAGAGGAACCGGTTATTATAAAAGCACGGCACCATAAACCGGAATCTAACGGCAAACCATCGCCAAGTCACATCCAAATGTCCATGTTACTGTGTACATGTGTAATATACATACATATTACACATGCACACAACGCGGTCACATACTTACTGCATGCGCATCAATATAGACATTTAATTATACAAATTGTACGATGTGTGTGTGTGTGTGTGTGTGTATATATATATATACCCACACACACACGCGCGCACACACACAGACACATATATATACACATATACATACACACACACCGCAGAGAGAGCAAATCCGGAGCACCGGGGGGAAGCCCCGGCAGAGCTCGGCCTATAAGCCGTGCGCTGCACCCCCGCGGCGCGGCGCGGCCCCAGCCTGTCACCGGCTCACCTTTAAGGTGGGGGGTACCGGCACACCCGCACAGCCATTATAAGCCTTACCCAAGGAGCCGTGCGAGCTGCAGCTCCCCTCCCGCTACCCAGCGACCCGGAGCTCGCCTACACCTGGCCCCATTGTGCCACGGGGACCCCCGGCCGAGCCGCCAAAGGGCCACGGCGACGGCACTGGCGGAAACGCCCGAAAGTGGCCGAGTGCGGCGGCGGCGGCGCGCGCGTATTACTTACTGCCTCAGTCTGCGATTTATAGCGCTTTAGCTGGACGAGCAGGACGATCCGCGTGCAGCTCCCTCGCGACGGCCTGAGCGGAAAAGGGGCAGCGAATGGGGAAGCGCGTCAGTATATGCGCCGCCGGACCGGGAGGGGGGCGGCCGCCCGGAGCCCCGAGAAACGCCTGCCTCCCATTTAATCTGGCCGACGGATCCGAGTCTATTTAGGCTTAATTTAATATTAGGTGGTAAGTATACTTCGGCGTAGCCATTGTTTTCGGATATACTGATTATTGTGTTACCCCCCAGCTATAAAAAATGGAACATTCCGAGTGTGACGTCGGGACGTGATCATGTGAACTTGACAGGGGGCGGAGCTTCTTGGCCGGTGTAGTATTTCTCTTTATGTTAAGGTAAGTGTAAATTTACATTTTGGTTATGAATGCGGAATACATGGGAGAGGAATAAGTGCCAGTTATTTCATACACGTAATGTCCTTATGTAATTCATTTTTAACAGCTCATAAACCAGTTCATAAAATGCATTTTACAGACTTGTACAATCTACAGAATCTGGAAAAAGTGATAGTGTGGGTGCAGTATTAATATTTTTCTGTATTGTTATGAAATACACACGTTAAATATTCATTAAAAGCCGTGCGTACACTTTTCATACATATATGTTACATGACTATAATGTGGGAAGAATGCATTATGTTAATGGCCATGAAATCAAATGTCAGATACGATGTAATATAAATTTGTACACTAGGGGTCAGTATCGGGCTAATATACCTACCGTCTTCAAAATGGAGCATCCAATACATTAAGCACCACAGACAAAACAACGCATTTCTATAGTTTATTAAACAATGTCCTGTTTTCTCACCCAAGTTATTATCTCTAAGAGCGTGTGACACTTTAAATGAGTTGGGCGGGACCATGACTATTAATTTGACTGATATTTAGCCAATATGAAAATGAACCCTCTGCGGAATATCAGCAGCAACGGTGTAACAGTTTTAAAAGAACAATAACAATAAAAAATAGGAAAAAAACATTTGGAAAAAAACGTTCAAAATGTCAAATTAATGAACAAAAACAGCTTTTTAATCCTTTTTTAACTTTTTGTCCAGTTCATAGCTCACATGTAGTAAAAGAACTAAGTTTACCTTGCCAAGCATCCCTCATTGGAGCAATACAAAAGACTAAATCCAGCCAATGCATGTCAGAATTATGTTATTCTGTCTACATCTCTGAACAGATGCTCATATAACAGCACTTTCAAATTTGAGAGTGCTCTCGCTAATGACCATTCAGCTTACTCAACACTGATTGGCTCAAGCAGCACTCAAACCAACCAATGGTCAGTGGCGTGAGTATTCCGAATCTGGATCAGGGTTAAACCTGTCATATCCCAT
This sequence comes from Petrocephalus sullivani, assembly GCA_026780845.1. NCBI lineage: Eukaryota > Metazoa > Chordata > Actinopteri > Osteoglossiformes > Mormyridae > Petrocephalus > Petrocephalus sullivani. The sequence continues at coordinate 5,735,692 of JAODKM010000075.1, forward strand.
AGTAATCGTGTGTGTGCGCACCAACTTTTGAGTGTTAGTGTTACTGAGCGTCTTCACCCATTTCAGCCTCTATGGCTTGTTAATCTCAGAGGTTTGACATGTTAGACATGGACAGCAGCGTGACAGAAAAAGTCCTGATGCTGGGCTCTCACTCCATCCCCCACGCCCTCGGCGCCTTCGCACTGGTCCTTAGCTCTGCGTAACAGGAGCTGCCTTCATGCTTATTTTCTCACCCAAGTGCACCATCGTCGTTGCATAAATAAATGCATATCTATTTTTTAATAGTGTACCAATACTTTCATCTGATCTCACCAAAAAATCTGAGCAGGGTGCATGTGAGCTGCTTATGAGAGTTTACAGCCCTGCCAGGATGCCTGTATGGGGACAGTCCACCTTTATGGCAGATATCTCATTGCACGACCCATGACAGAGCTTCGGAACACAAGTGGCACTCCCCTCACACTTGGGGGTCCGCCATTTGCCAGCAATAACAGGAGCCCTGCCTTCGAAGACACTGCACCTCTGATGATACCTCTGAATTCATGCCCTGAAAACATTCAGAATCACGGTACGAAAAAGAAAACCCCCCCGCGCTCTCACAAAGAGCCGTAAATGTAGTGAAGCCGTAAACCATCTTCATCCTTGCATACTGCCACTCCGTAAACATAAAAAAAAAGACACGTAAAAATTCAGGTTGAAATAAATACAAATAAATTATATAAAACAACAGGTTAAGACAAATTCTGTTAGCGTAATAAATAAGCTGATAAATCCTATCACATGCTCACAAACAAATGAGCAGGACAGTAGTGTGGTTGACACACGAGTCAGTGTGTCACCTTCTGGCTTCAGAAGAGTGATTTCACACGGCTTGGGGGGAGGATCTTCTCACAGAGGACACCAGTGGTGCGCATAGGGTCTTCCACATGAGGGAGACAGAATCAGTGTCATTTATTCCTGACTGTGCCAGAGAAGGCAGGCAGTGGGCTGAGGATACAGTGCTGTGGCTGGAGAATCACGAGCAGGAGGAGCTGAAGAGGAGAGCGGACACATCTGGTTGGATCGCACCTCGTTTTCAGTACTACATCTGAAAGTCCCGTGGTCCGGTAACCCTGGGCAACCACTCGCCCAATCGGGGCATGGGAGGTCGCCTCCATCTTGTTTGTGATTGTGTCGCGGAGATTGGCACAGTGTCCTTGCTGGATATTATTCCTGGGTTTTACGGCGGCTGCAGCGAAGCCACAGGAATGTTACAAATCCAGCGGCTGGAGATCTCTGAGGGCGTGGCAGTTTTGGCGACTTCGAATGGTCATGGATGGAATGTAGTAGAGACGATGGCAGCTCGATGATGATGAGAACGGATCAGAACTGTATGCGGCAGAGTGCGGGAACCAGATGTCCTGATTCAAGGGGAAATGGTGGCAAATAGTGTAAAGAGAACAAACGGGGTGTGTGAGCGCTCCGAGCAGATCTGGTTAGGGTAACCAACAAGCCTGAAGGTTCACGCAAGTACAGGGCCAGCTGGGCAGACTTTGTCTTCATTTGGCAATTTCTAGGAACACAGCCCTGGCTACGCTGCTGGGCAGCACGGAAGCCCAGTATTTTGGAAGGAAGGCCCCGGTTCTGAGGCATCTAGAAATGTGCCTGTCTGTTTGCCCTTCGAAATACGGCACTCTTTCTGATTCACCGTTCCGTGTCTTTGAGAGCATGGTGCCACCACGATGTGTGCGTTAGATTCATGCAGCTTCCTATCAGTGGCCATGTATCCGTAACAGTGTAAACATTAGTCTGTATGTCTGTAGCTGATAAAGTATGTTTAGGGCACGTGTGTTTGTGTAGGCTGGCATGCATTATTGCAAGTGACTTCCTGACAAGTGACACAGGCCACTCCCTTGCTATTAAAATCTAAGAATGGCTGTTTTATACATCTGTGTTCCTCACTGCAATATTCTACTTCAATTTAGTAAAGGAAAATCTAGGACAGTGAGACTTTCTCTCAGTTTGCGAGTGTGGGTAAGATGAACTCTGGCCAATTTATGTAAATTATGCATATTATGAAGTAATTATTGGACAAAACCTGGCTTAAATGTATAATGTCTGAGAAGTATGAATGAACACGTTTTGTCCGTGCGTGTGTGTGTGTGTGTTTCCATGCGTGTGTCTGTGTGCAACGTCTGTAACCTTGAAACATGTAACCTCGGTGATGTTTGGCCATGCTGCGAGTTTGTGTGTTCTTGGTGTATTTTCCATTTCCGTGTGTCCATCTATGTGTGACTGTATGTGATGATGTGTGGACACCTGTACGTGAATTCCCTCTTGGAGGAGTATTTGAGGTATGCGTGCATCTGTGTGAATGTGTGTGTGTGGGGGCGGGTGTATGGCACCCCCAAGGGTCCCCTGGTGACTATAGCACCCCATCCATGAAGCTAGTATCCAGCCTTTGGATGAGTACGCGGATGAAGGACATCTCCTTGCGCGTATTCTCGAAGATGACCCGTGGGTCGTCCGACTGGCATCGCAGGCAGTTGGGGGCCATGACCATGGCCAGGTTGCTGATGTCCATCTTGGTGATGGCCACGTTGCCGGGCTGTGCGAACACCTGGGCAGAGCAAGGAGGGAGGTGAGTGACCGCGTCAGAGGGAGTAACAGAGGAAAGACCCCTCAGAAACAAACAGAGGAAAGACCCCTCAGAAACAAACAAATCTGGAAAACAAGCTGATACAGAGGCAGCTGTGGGATCAGTTTGAGTAGGTAATTGATAGACAGGAAGTGGAACAGGAAGTAAATAAGCGTTCGACTTCATGCAGCCGCTTACAGCGCTGGCTTAAAGCGATGCATTCTGGTCATTCTGGTAATTTTTGATTGGTCAAAAACTAACCATCATGCACTGCGCTGTAAGCGGCTGCATGAAGTCGAACGCTTCCAATATGGCATTAACAGGCAGGAAGGACGGGAAGTGGAGCTGACCTGCAGGAAGCGGATCAGGTAGCACAGCACCATCTTGTTGATGTGGGGCAGGTTCAACACCAGGTTAACAGCAGCCTCTGCGTCGTCGTAGTTGGAGATGCACTCATCGTAGAACTCGTGTGGGATCAGGGGCTCCTCCAGTTCGCGGTACCACAGCTTCAGCAGGGAGGCTGAATGGGGGGGTGTAACAGAGACCTTCGTAGTGTAGGGACACTGAGGTCGAGGAGAACATGGATTCGTCTTACTCACCGTGAGCTGTATGGACGGTGACCTAATGAAGTCATTTTTATAATTCTCTAGTTGGAAGCTGATTGGTCAGGTCAAGCAGTTACCCCGCAAAACTCAACCCCACCAGCCCAGAAGTCTGCAGCCCATAGGCCATAATGGTGAGCCCATTGATCCCCGGGCCCACAACAGCCCGTGTGGTGGAAAGCAGGTCCGGGCGACAGTACCTGGAACATGGGGGTCCTTGAGTCCTGTAGGGACCCTCCACTGGTCCACCTGAAGCTTCAGAGCGTTGACCTCATCTATGTCACCAGGAACTCTGTGACACGACACGGGACAGCCAAGCTGTGTCAGTCAACCTGTGCTCAGTTTCCATCTATCTTCTCCCTTCCTTTTCCCTCATCCTTTACAATCTCCCCTAGTTCTTTATTCCCCATCCTTTCATCTTTCTGTCTTGGCTCCCTCTCATCCCACTCTTTCTCCCTTCTTTCATCCCTTCTTCCACTACCCTGCCCTGTCCCCAACAACTGCCCCACCAGAACGGTTTATACCCTTGATATCCCCAGCAAAAACCTGCTCAAACTGGCCCAAACCAGCCCAGACTGTCACCTGAAGATGCCCTCGGTTTGGTCCCCGTTGAGTACCAGCACCTCCTCAGAGAGGCGTGTCTGCACCCAGGGCAGCTGGCGGTCAGGATAGCGCTCTCTTTGCAGGGCCATGACCTCCCCCAGTGTGCTGCCAAACATGGAGGGGCTGAAGATGGCGGCGTGGGCGTAAACGATCTCCTCCAGGCTGGGCTTCTGCAGGCCCTGCAATTCACACAGGGGCAAGGGGGACATACACCACATTAGAAGAGATGTGAGAGCACTGCACAGTGAAATGTGAGGACTGCACAGTGAAGTAGGAGCACTGTACAGTGAAGTAGGACCACTACACAGTGAAATGTGAGGGCTGCACAGTGAAGTAGGAGCACTACACAGTGAAATGTGAGGGCTGCACAGTGAAGTGGGAGCACTGCACAGTGAAGTGGGAGCACTGCACAGTGAAATGTGAGGACTGCACAGTGAAGTAGGAGCACTGTACAGTGAAGTTGGAGCACTGCACAGTGAAATGTGAGGACTGCACAGTGAAGTAGGAGCACTGTACAGTGACAAAGGACCACTACACAGTGAAATCTGAGGACTGCGCAGTGAAGTAGGACCACTACACAGTGAAATGTGAGGGCTGCACAGTGAAGTGGGAGCACTACACAGTGAAATGTGAGGACTGCATAGTGAAGTAAAAACACTGCATAGAGAAGTGCACAGTGATAGCATTGCATCTCATCTCAGAGGTCATCTCCGGTTAGCATAAGGAGACAATCTGCCCCCGTTACCCTCTCTGAGGTGCAGCAGGCACCAGCCTTGCTCGGACAGGCCCGTTGGCGAGAGCACAGACTGACACCGCAGCGGGATGCTGGCTGCCTGCCCCATGTACGGACACACACACGTACGTGCGGGCACCGGCAGACAGAGAGAGACACACATGGGTCTTTACTGCTATCACATACACAAAGGCACAGAAAAACACACACACACAGACGGGCTTTAAACTGTTTCGAGTTGTGGGATGGCAGAGAAAATAAACAACACCCTATCAGAAACAGGCATTAGCCGGAAGCTGCACTCTGACTGGCAGCTCGGAGTCTGAGGCGGGACTAAACCAGAGGAGAGCCAAAGTGAACTGAAGAATGGGAAGACATGGAGGGCAAGGCAAGGAAAACAAACCTATATGCGGATTGTTAAACACGTAACCTCAAACAGAAACCTGACCTGCCCCATCTTGGCTAAGATCACCCCCCAAACAGCTTCCTAACACCTGTTCCCATGGTAGTAATGCGATAGGCCTTCCCACGACACAGACAGATAGCCTCCTCGCTACAATCAATCACAATCAGAAAGTGGTCACTGATGCCAAGGGAACAGCTTGGCGCCAAATAACTCTCACTCACGGTGCATCTAGTCCCGATACAACCACATAAATCAAGCCTTCCCCTGACCCCTGGCCACCTAATTCTCAGTCTTTTAAAATGACGTCTGTCTGTGTGGAACAGGTCCCAGGGAGACAGTGAGGGGCCTAATTTGTGAGCACGTGAGTGTCATCCAGTGAACGCTTACCCAGAATCCCGTGCGTTACAGTGCGACAACCTGAGGCAGATATATGAGGTGTAAAAACTCACCTTGCTGAATATGTGTCGCCCTCCATCACCTCCACACCTACAAACCTGCTCCGCTCAGCACATCCTGAGGTGACCTACATATCATAACTCCTCGTCTCGCCCCACGTTTACCCAGAATGCCTTGTGGTGATGGAAACTAAGATGGTTGGGGGGGGGGGGGGGGAATGGTTAACCTCCCCTCCACGCCCCATTTGGGTCCGGCTGCGGTTCCAACAGACTTTTTCTGAAGGCCAAAAAGGCCTGCCGTGGCCGGCCTAGT
>JAODKM010000075.1:5756714-5769867 GCA_026780845.1 Petrocephalus sullivani
GGTGGGAGGTGCGGGGGGGGGGGGGGGGGGGGGTGGTGGGGGGGGGGGGGGGGGGTGGTGGGGGGGGGGGGGGGGGGGGGGGGGCATATTTGGAAATAAGTTAACCAGAAATATTCCGTTTAGGGACGAGTAATGTGTGCAGGCATCCAAATTAAATGAACCGTGTGATATCCTAGTGCATAGTGGTCCCAGAACAGAGCCTTGAGGCATGCCAGAAAGGCCACATGGAGAAAAATTAATTTTCATAATACTGAATATAAACATGTTTGGTTCATTTTGAGGTACCAGTGTTGAATTATAACATCTAATGCAAGCCACAAAAAAACCCTGCTCATTTCACTGCCCTTTGAGGAAGATTCTCATTCCCCTGCTGTTGGTTAATGCTGAATTTGTTCTTCTTACATTACAAGAGTTCTAGCTGTAATCTGCAGACGACGTAATAAGGGTGAGTTTGATATTGGGGGGATGCACAACGTAATCATTTATAAGAAGGTCTATTTAATTGGGGGGGGGGTGTCAATAAAGGCAAATTAAGTATCGGAGGGGACACATCTCCCCTCCCCACCTCCAGTCCCTGTGTCCTTGTCTATAGGTGGTTTTTGAGAGTTTTTCACTGTTTCACTTTTACTGAAAAGGCAGCTTGAGAATTGCTACATGTTAATTTATTGTTTGATTCTGCTTGAGGGTCTCGTAATTCAAGTAGCAGCTATAAAAAAATGTGCAAAGACAGAAATCCTTTTGTGCAATTAAATGACACAAGAAATCATAGCTGTCACACGGACAACTGAATGTTAGATTGTGGCATTTTTAGACAGCAGTCCTTGAATGGATAAACATTTCTGGAATGCGGTATATCAGAATCAGAATGAGGTTTATTTGCCAAGTATGCTATAACATTCAGGGAATTCAGTATCCAGCACTATATGGCCATGGTGATATGTTACCCTTCCAAACTCACAAGACAACCAGTTAAAATTCAAAACTGGACTTTGGCAAAGTAACAGTAATGGGCTCATGTTCTAGCTGCATTTAATTAAGGGAACGACCCGAAACGTGGCTCATTAAGGTTCCGATGCGGCCTTTGTATAAAGGTCAGGGATGCAGTTGGCAGAGTGGACCATGTTGTGAATAAACCCCTTACGCATGTCGGCTCCGGGAGGTGTGTCACGATGCACATTTACATAAGAGATAGCCAATCACGACGCATTCAGTACAACGGCATTTACAAACGAGCTTTGTCACAGAGTGCCTTACTGCGATTTACGGAGTTTTTCCAGGGGGAATCAATACTGTAGTCAATGCAATACAGGGGTCATAAAAGCAGATGGGATTAGACCCAAGGGATTCATACATTCTTATACTGACTCACGGCCATTTCTCCCGACTGCATTTTATCTGGAATCACACCAGGTTTTTTCACCCAGAAGTGTTAAGACAGAGAAGACTTAAGATTAATAATGAATAACAACAGAGGGGTGGCCCCTGAGACAATACTGTACTGTGCCCAAAGGTTACCCACACAGACCTACGGCGAGATGGCAATCTCCGAACCAGCCACACGGAATGGCTGCTGTATACAAATGGACTCTGATGCAAGCAAATAAATAAATCAGCAGGTAAATAAATAAAAAAAAACACTCAACGTAATGCTTTAATTACTGAAATGTTCCTATAATGTAAAGGAGCACTTTGGAGGGGAGGAAATGTGCGGGTTAAAGCTCTTTATGCAAGGGACGGGGGGTTTCTTTTGTATCCTTAAGTGCTTAACCTGAATTCTAAAACACTCAGTACATGAGGTAACCGGAGGTGTAAGGAAACCATCCATCCATCCATCCATCAATCCATCCATCAATCCATCCATCCATCCATCCATCCATCCATCCATCCATCAACCCACTCATCAATTCATCTTCTGACCACTAATTCAGGTCAAGGGCACAGTGAATGAACTTATAATTATAACTTATAATTATTATTATAAGTATGATGATGATGTTGATGAAGGGTCGCGGTCCAGTACCTTTTTAAACTGATCCGCCAATAATAAAGTTCGTACAGGAGCACAGAAGCGGCGTCACTATGGAAAAGCCACAGCTGCGCCTCCTGCTAATGCAGCGAGGCCGTCGGAGGCCCCGCGGCCAAGTTAGCGCGGGAAACAATCAGGCACGGAAGCCGCCACTCACAGGCAAACGCGCTAATCCCATTATCGGCCTGCGTGCGTGTAGCAAATTACCATCTCCCTTTGGCGCGTGCTGCCGCACGGCCCCACGCTTCCCCGGTAGGCTCTCAAAGCAACTCTCCTCACCGCACACATTCCCGGCTCTTCCATAATATAACCTCACTGGCACATTTCAGCCGGATGGGCTGCTTATCAGAGCCCCGAGCTTCGGCACCCTACACCGGACCCGACGCATCCACGCATGTAGCATGTAGGAGTTAATGCCAAAGCTGCTACCAGGTCCCAGACACCTGCTACCTGGAATTTAATTAGGCAAAAGTGCTAATTCATCTACAGACTCTACAGCCAATCAGGAGATCTGCGGCACGGGAATAATGGGAGTGTTTTGGTTTGTGAGTATTCTTATACTGACTCAAACCCCTTCCCCCTGACACGCAGTGCCTGCTGGACACGGGGGGACGTGTCCTGGGGCTTCTGGCAGTGCCTGGTCCTCCTCATGTTGTGGAGGGTTACAGGATGTTTTACAAATGGCAGGTTTTTAGGTGGGTCTGGCTGCGGCCAATCCATCGCCGACCAGCGAGGCAAGACCTCTGCTGTTTTATGATTGAAGTGTTCCAGCTGAGGGGCATGAGCGGGAGATACAGACTGCAAGCTGACATGTCCCCTGCTGTGCCACACTGTGCCCTCTCCCAAAATAGTAATTTCATAAACAATACCCCCTTCTCTGGCCACCACACTGCACGGCGCTCTATAGACACATCGGAGTGCTGCAAAGCTCACAGCTGCCTCCCAGCATGCCTGGTGGCCACGGCAGGGAGAGCAGGATGAGGAGACCAGTCTTATCATTTCCTGTCAATGGGCACAATGCCAGTGGCACTAAGGGATGTAAAAAATATCCACCTTGCACCCAAAAAGCGAAACTGTAATCTGTAAGCATAAAGCCACCTCTCACCCCCAGCAGACTGCTCACGAGATGTTTTCTTTTCAGTCAGTATTTCCTTCATCAGAGCCCCACGCATAACTTGGATGACTGGGTGCCGAGGACAGAGTCAGATTGAGAGCCCAAGGAAACGCCTAACAGTTAGGCATCTCTGCACACACCTGGTGTTGTATATGGACTGCAGTATATACAAAACACCAATAACAATTATATACCTCTGCTGGTGATTATCCAGTTATCAGGACAATCATAGCAACACCAGCACTATATGCCATTTTAACCTCAGCTAAGGTTGGCGGAGGTAAGACATGCACGTTTGTCTCAAAAGCTGCCCCCTATGGCTGACCTTCCAGTCGCTGCCACCTCCTTCCTGACCTAGGAGAGCCCTTAGACTCATTCATGGCACCAGCCAAGCATTAACTGGCTAATCACCACAACACCAGTAGTCTGTATCCATTTAACACCTGCTGAGTGTTAACACTTGTCTGGTCGTAAATAGTTATATCTTACTAGTGTTATGGCGATTATCCAGTTAACACTCGTCTGGTGTTAAATGGATACAGCCTGCTGGTATTGTGATGATTACCTGGTTAACACTCGGCTAGTGTCATGGATCAAAGGGCTCTCCCAGATCAGGAGGGAGGAGGTGGAAACTATGTGGCCAACCCAGTGGGACAAGCTGTGGGTGTCATGGACGGCGACGGGAGGAACGACCCATGTATGCGGCTCTCTGGTCTTTTCAGCCCTTTCGAGGGGCGTTTATTATGCAATACAGGGAAACACGGGAGCCAGGAACACAACGAACGTACATAAGCTAAGACAGCGACAAAACCAATGACCGACGTAGGGAAACAGACTCGAACGCGGACTAAATACACAGGATCACTAATACAGAACAACGAACACCTGGGAGAAGCAGGAATTCACACGAAGGGAAATGAGGGGGCGTGGCACAGGAGGATAGAACGGGCAGGACGTGACAGTGGGAGAGACACGTCTCCATCTTTCCTCCACCAACCTGTCACTCATCAGAGTTGTACAGCGTTGTTCTGGACGCATGACTCCCAGTCTCGGATTAACCTTATTACTGACGGTTACACTGCTTGCTGCGTTTATCCCATCAGCCCCCACCATGGCCATGACACTCTGTCAGGGCTGGGAGCGGGAAGGGCTGCTCAGCGGAGAGTGACAGGCCGGCTGGACAATAACCCATCTTAATACACGCCACCACTGTTGTACTGCCTTGACTCTATACACTCACACACACACAAGAACAAAGGCACTGAGAAGCAGGAGGAGACTGGGGAGCACAGAGACTGAGGCACGTACACACACACACACACACACACGTTTAGCCTCAATTAAACTGACGAGAGCAGGCAAAAACGGACGATAAACAAAATGCCTCAGCAGAATGTGATGATGGTGGGGGGGGGGGCATGCCGCACTTTCACACACACACATCTGTCGCTCCCTCTCCCCCAGCCTCCCCTCTGCCCCCCTCCCTCCCTCCCTCATTTCCTCCTCTGATCAGATGACTGTGCAGGGGAGGCATGTGAAAGATGTGGCCATGGAGAAAAAGAAAGTGAGAGAAAGGCAGAGAACAGCTACCGACTCGTCTGAGTAGGGAGGAGGGCAAGAGAGGAGCGAGGGATGAAAGCGGCGCGAGGGAGAGAGGAGCGAGGGATGAAAGCGGAGCGAGGGAGAGAGGAGCGAGGGCTGAAAGCGGCGCGAGGGAGAGAGGAGCGAGGGCTGAAAGCGGCACGAGGGAGAGAGGAGCAAGGGATGAAAGCAGTGCAAGGGAGAGGGATGAAAGCGGCGCAAGGGAGAGAGGAGCGAGGGATGAAGGTGGAGTGAGAGAAAGAGGAGTGAGGGATGAAAGTGGAGCGAGAAAGAGGAGCAAGGGATGAAAGTGGAGCAAAGGAGAGAGGAGCGAGGGATGAAAGCGGAGCGAGGGAGAGAGGAGCGAGGGATGAAAGTTGAGCGAGGGAGAGGAGCAAGAGATGAAAGCGGAGCGAGGGAGAGAGGAGCGAGGGATGAAAGCGGAGCGAGGGAGAGAGGAGCGAGGGATGAAAGCGGAGCGAGGGAGAGAGGAGAGACGAAAGCACAGAGTGTTCATGACAGAAGTAAAGCACAGAGTGGGGGCTCTAATTGGCACACACACCAATATGATAAAGTCTTTAAAATATATTTACATTTTAGAGTTTTTAAAAGTAAATGCAAATGAATGCGGGCTTAGCCACAAATTATGACCTTAATATTTGGCTGCCAGTCTTTAGCAATCTTGGAGTCTGTTGGAATCCCTGAATCTGCAGGTGAACAGACATCTGAGGTCATAACCTCAGGTTCTCTGGGGAAAAACACAGTAGAAATAGGAGTGGGCAGATTAATCAATTTATCAGGCTGCTTAATTAACAGCATGAGAATGGCAGCAGCACAAGAAAAGCTGTCACAGGCAGATGGTGTGGAGGTCTGCACACACTCTGAGGCCGTGGTCTATATTTATAAGTGGGGGTGTCTGCACACACACTGAGGCCGTGGTCTATATTTACAGGTGGGGGTGTCCTCACACACCCTGAGGCCGTGGTTTATATTTATAAGTGGGGGTGTCTGCACACACTCTGAGGCCGTGGTCTATATGTACAGGTGGGGGTGTCTGCACACACTCTGAGGCCGTGGACTATATTTACAGGTGAGGGTGTCTGCACACACTCTGAGGCCGTGGTCTAAATTTATAAGTGGGGTCTCTGCACACACTCTGAGGCCTTGGTCTATATTTACAGGTGGGGGTGTCTGCACACACTCTAAGGCCGTGGTCTATATTTATAAGTGGGAGTGTCTGCACACACTCTGAGGCCGTGGTCTATATGTACAGGTGGGGGTGTCTGCACACACTCTGAGGCCGTGGACTATATTTACAGGTGAGGGTGTCTGCACACACTCTGAGGCCGTGGTCTAAATTTATAAGTGGGGTCTCTGCACACACTCTGAGGCCTTGGTCTATATTTACAGGTGGGGGTGTCTGCACACACTCTAAGGCCGTGGTCTATATTTATAAGTGGGAGTGTCTGCACACACTCTGAGGCCGTGGACTATATTTACAGGTGAGGGTGTCTGCACACACTCTGAGGCCGTGGACTATATTTATAGGTGGGGTCTCTGCACACACTCTGGGGTTGTGGTCTATATTTCCCAGTTTCTGTTTGCAGATGAAAAAGCGAGCCGAAGCAAGAACTTATTTGAAAAGCTTCCTTTAATCCGTTATCATTGGGTTAGGGCTCAGGTTATGGTTGATCTGCAGATATGGCTGGGTAGACGGCAATTTTCTGAAACACCCAGGCGGAGACTCCCTGATGGGCAGGGCTTGAGACATTAGCTATGATAATTGGCTTAATGCCTTTAGTGTTGCCATGGTGTTGTGCACGGGTCACCAAATTCAACAAGTAATGCATCTCTGTATCCAGGCATTCTGTTTATAATGGACACTTAGTATCACACCAAATCCTCCCACATTTACAAATACCACAACGGCAAACTGAGTAAAAGAAGGTGAACAGTTAAAAAGTAACTGTGCATTTAACAAATGTTTTTGTGCATTCAACTTAATTCATGCAGTACAAAACATTAAATGCATAATTTACGCAATTTATTAAAAGCTGACTAAGAAGAGCATGCAGGGGAATTATTCATAAAACACACAAAACATCTGGGACTTGCGGGGGAGGGGGCATAAATCACCCCTTCATTTGAGGTTGAAAAATGTTCGGAAGACAGCTTTTCGGTAAAGACACTAGACTGTAAATGCTTGAATATGTAAATTAGCCCAGATATTGCTGATATAAGTGCTATAACCACTGTACTGTATTCCAAAATGTAACTGTGTATCAAAGGGCACTGACTAAATTAGTGCTATAAATCTGTTTATACCTGGAGTTGCTGCAAAGGCCTGAGCTAACCCCCCCCCCCCACCATCACAGAGGATTAGTAAAATGACCTGAGAAGCAAGTCAAGGGGAAAGGAAGATAAGCACGACTGGGTCTGGGTTCGAGGCAAATTTACCTATGTGCATTTAACAGGAATAACCGTGTCCCCCACCAACCTATCCTCTGGGATCGAGGTTCAATGTCACATTTACAGTCAAGCTCACACTCACGTCTCCATTACACTAAGTTACTGCACTATTTTTACCAGTGGGGATGTCGGGCATGCGGGCATGTCGGCTTTTTCCAAGGCGCGAGGGAAACGTCTGACTCGGGCTCCAGACAGAGATCCCAAGCCGACTCAACTTCCGAGGACAGGGATGGGGGGGGGCGGTCTGCCTTTTCCTCACTCAAATTGTGGCTCTGCCTTTCACACACCGTCAGTCGACATGTAAATGCAGTACGTCAGGAAGCCTCCAGGGGGTCTTAGTCACGGAATCGGCGGTCCTTGCGAACACTAAGAAATGACACCACAACCTACCACAACAGGCACTGTCATACCTCAAGCTGTGAAAGCACATTTTTTAAGGTCATAAACATTTACTAAAGAATTCCCTTCAGTTATGTAGAAAAGTACATCGATTCTCCAATTACTTATCCTGGTTGGGCTGTGGGGGAGGGGCTGGAGTCTATCCCAACCCAGTCCTCGGGGAACCCCGGACAAGCCACACTTTTGCTTCTTCTCAGCACCCAGCGCACCTGTACCAGGTATTCGGTGTTCCTGATTGGCTGGGAGCTGGGAGGGAGAAAAAACATGGACTGTCTGGGGTTCCCCAAGGACTGGGTTGGGAAACACTGGCATAGGGGACAGTAGTGTAGCAGCCAGAGGACACGCCTGTAGTACAAGCTGGATGGGATGCCAGTCCATCATAAAGGACTTGGCATGTGACCCACATTCCTGGAGGACCCCACACATCCTCGGGGCAGCAGGGTGTAGTATCTGGGCCGGGAGCACGGAGGCTTCTCGGGGTAGCCTGTCCTACCGGTGATCTGGCTTGCGGGGTCTGCTTCGCGGCTCCATCACGCCAGCGATTGGCCGGATCGGCCAACAAACCCGGGTCAGTCTATACTTGAGACGGCCTGTTTGATTTACACGGTGACAGTTCCACTGCATATGCTGCAAAAAGGTGCATGCTCTGGATGCCGCAGGTGCATAACTCAGCGGGGTCGACGCCCACCCCGGCACCAAGATTCAGTCCATATGCTCCAGCAGGACAGCCGGCTCCAGGCTCCAAGGACAGTTCCAGAGAGCCGAGCCTGTCAGCCCGGCCAACTGTGAATACCTCCAGTGAGGAAGGATGAACAGAACCATGCATCATGGGGATTTGGACCAGACCCGCAAATAGGGGAACCCCAAGAGAACCCCAGCACCCCAGGCTTCCTCGCTGTCATACAGATAACATGCCAGACTGAGGTGCCGTTCAGCACATGGATTCATCTCTGATTCAGATGATCACACACACGGCTGCCGGGAATGCCGAGCCTCTCACTCCGGACAAACCATTTACCTTATTCCCAGTGATTTTCCGAGGCACGCGTCAGTCGAGGCTCCCGCAGAATTAGACCAGGTGTGACCGAGGCGGCGCGCTCGTTACCTGAGCCGGAGGCTCACACCGCGTTTCCGAGCTCTGTGGCGACGAATCTCGGTGTGCCAGCAGGCTGTCGGGAGCTACTGTAAGGACTAATTAGAGGGCCCACATGGAGAGAGAGAGTCGGAGACGAATGGCGGACTGGGACGAGGCTCGGGGAGCGTGGCAGGGTGTAAACACACAGGCCCACGCGCGATCTTTCACCGTGAATAATATCTGTTATCCACTCTATGTGTTAAAAAACACACAACAGCGCAAACCAGCCAAAGTATCGGTCATCCCGTCAAGCAGATGGTCACTGTACCATGAAACGTTGTCCTAGCAGAAGGGGAGATAAGGGCTGGGAAGATGGTATCACCTACTGAGGCTGGCAAGAAGATTCTTGTAGGAAAGTTCTGACCATAGGATGAGGTTCTGGTCTTGACTCAGGTCCGTGACGTGGTGTCTTCTCATTAATCAGCCTCAGTACCTGGTCCTCTTCCCTCATCTGGATCTTCCGGACGTATTTTGTTCCTTGGGGCTATCGAGGGGTCTCTAGTGGCGTGGTAACACAGAGTCACAGCCCACAGACCCACATATGCGAGCCGGTACAGATTAATCATCGAATGAGCCCCTGGCCCGCGGGTTTCCCTACGGACGGCCAGCCACCGCAGGGCCCGTAGGAAAAGCCCAGTTAACGATTAGCACTGAGATAGCATCCCACACGCGGATCGACCGCTCCCGCTATCCGGCCCGGATTCGCGGACCTCAGCTGACCGGCCGGCTCAGTTACGGTGGTCGATGGGCAGGACATCCAGCGGCGGATAAATCAAGCCCCGTGAAACTTTACTCGTGGTTACGTGCAGAACCTTGCAAAACCCCTTTTGTATGTGTGTGTGTGTGTGTGTGTCAGTTTGTACATCGATTTGGGGAGAGAGGGCCTTCATGTGAAGAGTGATAGTATCAGTAAGACCCCCCCCCCCCCCCCCCCGGCGTCATATAAATCTGATATTATAAATTATTCTGTTCCTCTCTCCACCTCAGAAACCCAGGCTAGTCCCTCCTGCGGGGGGCAACATAGAGTCAGGACATTCACCTTCCCTAGAGAAGCACCATGGTGTTCTGCTTCTTCACTCATTTCTTTTTTCAGTGGGTCGCGCCCCCCCCGGGCACATTCCGGTCTCTGGCCGCCCCCTCATCGCTGCCCTGCCCACCGATCCGTCCAAGGCTTTGCCACACATCTCTCTGTGGAGAAGGTGGGGGCAGGGGAAGGCGGGGTAGGGGTGTCGCTATGTTTAAACTGAGCCCTGCGGTAAACGGATCAGCGTAACATGCAGTGGGAATAAGGGAGGTGCTGGACTGCTCCCCGGACGCCCGACACGGACCACAAACACCCTCTGTAGGGCAAACCACGCTGCAATCAGGTGTCAGATCAGCACGTCCACCTTCCACTGAGGTCCAGAGACCAGGTTCCCCAGTCCATCAGGTCTGACCATTAGCAATGGCAAGCCACCGCCCACAGCAATCGCCAGAGGGCTGTGAGGTCAAAGCCATTTAAAAAAATAAAAAATTTAAATCACAGCCGCCGGAATGAAAACTCCGGATTTATATCGGACTCACACAAGCCAGACAGCCGGCATTTGTCTGACAAGAAGCGCGGGAATGCTGCGCCGGAACGGCAAATCACCGAGCCTCAAGGTTGCCGGGAGAAATGGAAATCAATATTAACAAGGATACAGAGCTGCTTCCTCCTCCGAAACGGCTCCGGTGCCCTTCATCTGCCCTACAGGCCCCCGGTGTAAGATAAAGTGCCATTTGAGTGTGTTTTTGTGAGCGGGGAAAATGCAGAAGTGCCGGCCTCAAACAGCCAGCATCCCGCTCTCTTTGCATTGCAAATTGTACAATAAACAGACAGGCAAGTGAAGCTACTGAGAAAGAGAGAGAGGGAGGGAGGGAGAGATCTGACACTCCGGGGCAGGCCCTGCACCAGGCCTCCTGCATGCCTCTTGTTTCCGGAACTTTCCATCGCACTCATTTTCTGTAGGACTTGCACTGACAAGTATCAGCAAAGACTGCCACCACAGCTGAGGGCCTACCTTATCCCACTGACGAATTGTGTACGTTTCAGCTCACCCAATAAGTTTTTTTTCTTCCCTTTTATAAATGGAATCGTGGTTAAAGGGAAACTAATATTTTATGTTAAATTTCACTTCTATTTCGTACTATGCCACCCGTTGTAACCTGACACCTGGTCTTCCAACTGGAAGTATGAAATGTAAGGCATACTTTGGTCTAATTCACATGTCTGATGTTCCATGTCCCAGCACTGAGTGACCTCACTTCCTTGTCCTCGAGTTCCATGTCGCACCTCCCGTGAGGTGGAGCCTTTGTCTCCAGGGCAATGCTGGGGTCCCACAGCTTGTTTCTTCAGCATTCAGACCCGCTTTCATAATCCTGCGAGGAGCTTGCTAAGAGGGTCTTTAAACAAGGAGTGCCAACGAAACGCCAAAACCCACCACCAGCAGAAAAGACTTGTTTAGAACCGCAAATATGCGACCTTCTAGAAAAGCCAGACGTCCAGTGTGGTAGATGCACAGCTAATTTGCTAACGAGCGTGTACCCAAAACGGGGACACACTTGGCCGAACATGAGCCCTTCCACTGGTCCCACATGCTGCACGCACACGCTCCTCTCCATGTGTTGCATTCTCTATGGCTGATCTCCATCTGAGCTGGTCGCCATATTGTCCGGGCCTTAATGCCGGCGATTTCCGTCCCCTCTGCCGCGTCGTCATGGTCGCGGGTAACCGAGAGCTGAACCTCGACCAAAGTAGGAGATTAGCGTGGAAGAACCCAGAAAGCCGCGACCAATCGCTGGAGCCGAGACAAAGGAGAGAAGCCGGGCAGTCTGAATGGGACTACCCACCAGCCTTACATGGAGCACCTTCTAGCTGTGTAACATGAAGCCCCGCCCACCAGCATTACATGGCACACTATCTAGCTGTGTAACATGAAGCCCCGCCCACCAGCATTACATGACACACCATCTAGCTGTGGAACATAAAGCCCCACCCATCAGAATTATATGGCACACCATCTTGCTGTAAACCATGAAACCCCACCCACCAGCATTACATGGAGCGCCATCTATTGGTGTAACAAAGTCCCTCCCACCAGCATAGCATGGAGCATCATCTAGCTGCGCAACATGAAGCCCCGGCCACCAGTATTACATGGAGCACCATCTACATTTCTTGAAGCCACTCCCACACTAATCGAATTAAACTCCACCCATCTAGGTCACTCAGCATCTCAACAATGCTATGAATGGAGTAAAAACAAGGCAGCTTCGGACGAACAGTGTCCCTTGAAGCCTACAATTCCTCAAGAGAAAGTCATTAACCGTATCACACACACTTGTGTCACATGGGTGACGCTGCCCTGCTCTTGTCCCTTCCTACATTTCTGCTTCTGACACCAAGCGCACAGAACAGACAGGAAGGGCTAATTTCACGTGCTAAGAACAGACATGAAAAGAGGGGCTAATTTTGGAGCCAAAACAGGCACAAGGGACAAAGGGGGGCTAATTCAGAAAGTGAAACGCACACACGCAACACGCAAAGGGAGGCTAATTCACGAGCTAAAAACAGATGCACAAAGGGAGGCTAATTCAAGAGCTGGTAAACAGACACACTAAAATGGGCTAATTCAAGAGCTAGCAAATACACAATGGGAGGCGGGGCTAAAAACCATGACACACATCCTCTGA
Organism: Petrocephalus sullivani; assembly: GCA_026780845.1. Taxonomy (NCBI): domain Eukaryota; kingdom Metazoa; phylum Chordata; class Actinopteri; order Osteoglossiformes; family Mormyridae; genus Petrocephalus; species Petrocephalus sullivani. The sequence goes on from JAODKM010000075.1 coordinate 5,769,150, forward strand.
TTGGCCGAGGCCTGTGTCTGCCCGTCTGATTCTGATTCTGTTCTACTCATGCAAATAAAAACACATGAACTCATCTACATCCCACATTAGCAGCCGGATCAAGGTGGTTTAATTTCTCCATTCACTTTACTGAGACCTGGGGTCTCTACACATGCTCTGACAGAATGGCAAAAAAAATCCTGGTTCTCCTGCAGGTAGGCACCACACCTGAACCAGGTGGAGCATGTTACCATCTTCTCAGACCTGCTGTGAATGTCTCATGACTTGTCGGGCTTTTGACCTACCTGCAGTATTGGGTTAGCAGCCGGATCCTAAACTTGGCAACATTCTACTCAACAGGAAGGTGTCAGGACACTTCAGAAATGTGCTGAGTGCCCCCAGTCGGACCCAGGCCACACAGGGGCCAGCCTGGCAAGCTTTAGGCTCCTCCCCAACTGTGTTTAGCTGCACAAACAGCAGTGTGCGTTTGAGAGTGACCAATCAAGCGGACATTACCCAGAGGGTGGAGCCAGACCGGTAGGAGAGCCAGGAGGTGCACCTGCCTAAGCAACTTCCCTGTCGTGAAATTACAACTACATGATATAAAAGACAATTTTACTAAAGAATTCAATCCAAAGACAGACTAAGAATGGGGTTTACTCCCGAACAGCCGGGCCCCCGCACGCCCCCCACAGGCCCCCCCCCCCCCCCTCCCCCCCCCGGCGCTGGAGCCCCACCT
>JAODKM010000075.1:5784180-5809209 GCA_026780845.1 Petrocephalus sullivani
ATTGCTTCCCCACACTGGCGAGAGTGGGACATGGAAGCATCAACATACACACCAAGGTCTTTCTCATAATCAGCTACTTTTATTTCAGTTAGACCCATAAAATATCTGTACTTTATATTTCTGCTCCCTGCATGGATTACCTTACATTACATGTTAAATTTCATCTGCCAGGTATCAGCCCAGTCACTAATTAAGTCAAGATCTCGCAGTAGCTGCTGAGCCGCTAGTTAAGTATATGCTACACCACCAACCTTGGTGTCATCTGCAAATCTAACCAGTTTACTGCATATATTGGTGTCTGTATTATTTATGTAAATTTGGAACAGAAACTTTTAACGTCATCCTTAGCCTCCAAAGTAATCTTCCTTTCGACATTCATGTTAGCTAGTCTAATATCGTTTTTTTAACTCAACCTGTAGACTTCTTTACACTCCTGCTTTATTCTGACATCATCAGTTATTTCCCATTTGTGGAACAAAGCCCTTTTCCTGCTGACTTTATTCTTCATTTCCATAGTTCCAAAGGACGTCCCATCAGCCTGACCCCAAGCTAGCATCACATGACATATCTAAGCGCTCGGTGAGACGGCTCCCCCACAAACACTGAATTACCCCCTCGGGGTAATGCACACCCATTACTCAGGCTGTCAGGCCCCACAGGCCAGCAGGAACAGGCTGAATGCTGAATCCCCTGGTCAGACTCCCTGAACTTGCACTGTGCTCCTTACCTTAACCCACAATGCATTGCTGGTGACTCTTCTTTTTTGGTGAGGACAGATGGATGAATGAGGCGGCTCTCTTCGCCCCACAGGAAGCCTCGCTCAGCCACGCAGCCGACCTGCTGTCTCCGGCTGACGCTTTCAGCCTGGGATAACCTCTCCGGGTCTGTGGTGTTTCAGAGCAGAACGCAGCCTTGCTGGGCTTGAGGGGCTGGGTTGGTAGTAGGTTCCTCCGCTAGGCAGGGCATGCATCTCCTGGGGGTGGGGGGCGCTGGGGGCATCAGCATCATGGAAGAGTCACATGACTCACTGTCACTCACTGTCTCTCACTGCAGTTCTCCATAACTCACTGTCACTCACTGCGATTCTCCATGACTCACTGTGACTCACTGTAATTAACTGTGCCCCCCTATTCATTCATTATGATTTTCTGTGACTCACCGTAACCAACAATAATTCACTTTCAACTTGTTACTCTTGTGACCCATTGTGACTCACTACACCTGTTACTCATTGTGATTTAATGTGACTTACTATGACACAATGACTCACTGTGACTTTCTGACTCACTGTAGCTGTCTGTGAGTAAGATTTACAGTGATAGACTGTGACACACTGTAACTCACCGTAACTTACTGTGACCCATTGTGATTCACTAATACTTACAGTGACTCACTTTGAACCACAGTGACTCACTTTCACTTTCTGTTACTTACTGTGACCCATTGCGCCTCACTATGATTTACTGTGACTCACTGTGACTCACAGAAAGGTTCAAGGCCGGAACTGGCTCGTCGATCGCTGTGATAAAGTACAGTAATAACACAGAACCAGCTTTATTGGAGCGGGCCTTGGCCTGTCCCCAGTGCCAGTGGTGTTTCTCAGCTCGAACAAAGACCCACATGGGGGCAGCCCAGGCAGCTGGCCCACGCGCTTCCTGGCACTGCCACCCCTAAAAGCCGGTCGCCAGGGAGATGTCAAAGTTTCAGGGGCCTGCCAAGCATTCTCCGCACAAAGGGCAGCGGGAACGCACTCCCGGAGGACTCTAGCACTTAGCCTCCTCATCTCCACATGGAATGAAAGTGTAGAGGGTGCCCCAGAGCCCAGACCGCTCAAACCCAGCCGTAATCCTGCACCCCATTAGGGAAGCTAATGATGCCCATATATTCTGCTAGTTTATTGGCTGATTGGACTCTGATTTTGTGTAGGTCACCTGCAGTCCTTTTCCTGTGTCTTCATCGTGGCAGACATCAGTGCTTTTGTTATTACATCTGTGAAGGAAAAAAAAGACTACAAAACCCAGCACAGGCTTCATGTCCTGTCACATGATAAGGGTTCAGAGAAAATGGGGTGTCACATGACTTAGTATACTTGCTAATTATCTGGGAATTAAAGTGAAGCATTTTTGCATCTAGGTACAGATCCCAAAACTGAACAGACAATCAAACGGAAAGTGTTCATTCACTCAAAAGCTTTTGAAAAAATGGAAATGAGACAGATGAGCGGTTTTGAAAGCTGGAAGAATGGATGTCAAATGTTGCATCTTCAAAAAATCAGATCACAAGCTGATATTTTGTTAATGACTGGAATGTGGGGTTCCACACCGTCTGGAAAGAAACCACTGTGAGGGGACACAGCGGCCCGCTCGGGTTTGACCGCGATTCGGCTGTGGCTGTGGGCTTGGACGGCGCCAGGTATGTGGTGGGAACACGCCCGTGCAGCGGACGGTTGGCTAGGCCCCGGCGCTGCCTGGTCCCCCACACCCAGCACCGGAGTCTTGGCCCCCACCCAGCCACAATTACAGGGCACAGTGTGGCTTTGTGTATGCTGGAGAGTGCTTCCCAATCCTCAAAGTTGGGGGGGGGGCATTTAAAGAGGCAGGGCTATTGCATACCTGGCCAGCCAATGACCATGTGTGGGGGTGTGGGGGGGCGTGCAGTACAGCACCAATCTCTTTCGATTCTTTTTTTTTTTTTAATACGAAAAGAATGATCTAAGTGTGAACGACATAATATTCTCCGTGTTCGGTAAACTCCGGCTCATTGGCTAACGAGCTGTTTGTCCGGCACAGCGGGCGAGTGACGTTAAGGCGCTGAGTGGTGTGGCGACACGCCCCAGGGACCGTGTTGAGCTCACGAGCACAACTGCTGGGCCTGATTATTAGCCCACCTGTTTTTAATCACCAAAAAACGCTTCCATGACACTTAACGGCCTCGTTTGGAAGCGTTCCAGCACCGTATTGTTCTCCAAGGCTCGTTACGCTGGACCCAAAACGGCCGGACGCACGGAAGGCTCTGGGCCCCGCTCCAGGAATGCTGCACCGCGTCCCCTCAGATGGCATGCCAGCTAGCTCGTCGGTAACCTTTATTGGATCCTCAAAATGCAGATTCCGGATAATGAGTTGGTCCCGGGAATGTCATCGGGCACGGGAATTTCGATCGGGATCAACTTTAAGAACTGGGATTTTCATGGACCTGTTTGGTGCCGCATACAGAGAACATAAGAACACAAAGCGGACCCCAGATGAAAGCGGGTTCGTAGGAGGTGGGGGGGAGGGTGCAGTTAAGTGCTGCTTTGAATGAATCAGATTGAGAAAAGATTGCAATAAACTAATTATGTATTCATATTCAGGGGTCCTTATAAAGTGAATCTGTGTGTGTGTGTGTGTGGGGGGGGGGGTTTGCATAGATCACATTTGAGCACCAAAATGTCCCCAAAGTGTTGTAAAACCTGAAATTTCCCTATTTTTGGGGACATCTTTTCAGGTCCCCATTTGGATAACCTCAATTTTATAAAAATCTGTGTCTGCAATAAAAAATCTAAAAATGTCGAAAGTCTTGTATTTGGGTTGGGTACTTATGGTTAAGGTTAGGGCTGGGTTGGGGTTAAAGGTGTCATGACTGAGATTAGGGTTTTTCCCATAGAAATTAATGGAAGGTCCCCATTTAGATAGGTATGCGAGTCTGTGTGTGTGTGTGTGAATGGTTACTGTATTCCCCAGATGAGGAGCCCAAACCAGTTTTCTGTATGTATCATCATTGAAGAACATTTGTTCTTATTAAAAGCAAATTATTTACACTTCACCCTTGACCTAGACCATAATAAGCGACTAGAAGATGGATGCAATTTCACACTTTCATAATTGCACTGGCAGAATCTGTTACCATACTCAGGGGTCCAGCAGCAGGTACCCTAGAGGAGTGAATGCTTTGGCTGCTTTGTGACATCATATAGAGTTCTCAGAAGGAGAGAAGGGGGGAAAATGCATTATGCCATGAATCACATGGACTGTTACGGAGCATTGCTCATTTTAGCAAACCGGCCTCTAACTCTCCAAGAGAAAGTTCCAGAAAAGGGGGGGGGGGCACAATGCTGGGGAGTCACAGATATCCAGACCTGCTGGAGGTGAGCTGAGGTAAATAGTTAATCGTTTCCTGTTAACTACAGACACACTGATAGCAGATAAATGGTGCCCACTCCAGGATAACACAGAGAAGTGTTTCGGTTTAGTTTCCACGGAGACCAGCGAGGGCCAGAGGGCTGATTCATGATCACGGGCAGTGTGGAGAAAGGGCTTCTGCACAGCTGTTCTCGAACATGACCACTTATCACGGGGACCTGGCATTATAGCTCAGGGCCCCTCGGTCTCAGCTGACTGGATTGGGGGCCCCAGATATCTCACAAGGAGACCTCCTCACCCTGGAAACCGAGTTTAGTACCCGCTCTGTCACATAACCCTGAAGAGAAGACACTGAAAACCAGGGTGCAAATATCACAAGTTGCCGGTCACCTTCCTCAAAATGACAAAAGAAACACCTTCAGTTTGTAACACCAAAACTCAAAACATATCCCATAATCAGAACCTCACTTTCTGTGCCCTGCAGCACACATCTGGCAATCGTCAGAGTTAATGATGACTCTTAATTAAAATTATTCTTTCTCCTCTTCTCCAAACCTTGAATGAAAAACAATATCCAGCCTGACCTTGCCAAAATGTATAAAGGCAAACCGCAAACTGGTCTTCTGCGGAGTCATAAAAGCACAATAACGTTTTATGACACATGTCAGATCATTTGTGTGTGTGGTGACGCCAGCATCACTGTACAAACTCAACAGGCGTAAAGTGATCATCAGGAACAATGTTCATGGCAAAGATGCTAAGGATCGTGGGTAACTGGAATCCTGACCTCCATCCTGACCGCAGATAAACCTTCAAAACTCCTTTCATAATGTTTTCGCTGTTTGGTAAATATCCAAAGAAATCAAAGACTCTGACCTCCTACATCCCAAGCATCCCAGCCTCCACCCGGTGCGTCTGCAGGAGACAGGTGTCCGATCCAGAAGGTACTTCATTTATTTGTGCTACAATGCCTATGAAAGGTGCCTCCTTACATTCTCTGAATGCTATTATGTTGCACAGTGGTCCCTGAATAGTTTTATTAGGTTCTTGCTTTACTGGACGATGGTAGCTCCTGCACCAATGCAGCTTACACTGGTACCTGGGCATTCACTGGAAGCCCAGCCTAGCTGCACTTACGCCTAGGCGTCTCCTTAACAGCATGTATGTCTGTAATGTGCTAAGACTATCGGACAGTACTTGTACCTCACTTTGGACAAAAACGTCTGCTAAATATGTAAATGTAATGTAAATGCAAAGGCTGTCCTATTACGTAAGCAGGGGAACAGGCATCCTGGGGTGGGGTTTAGTCAGCTGATGAGCCCACGGGTCACCTGTATCCTGCCAGACTGGCATTATGAAAAGTAACTCATACATCCTCCCAGACCCTGCCGGTCGACTTCTGCATCTGTCTCCGCTGAAATGGACGGCTTTTATTTTTGCTCACCTCTGGCACTGGAGGCTAGAACAGAAAGGCGATAGCATTCATATTATACCATGGGGGGTGAGGGGGGTCCTCTTATCTCTGGTGGACCCAATGCTGAAGAGAACCTGAATGTTCCGTTTTCACGCTTAACCAACCAGAGTGTCACCGGCTTCAGAGAACCGGACCCCAGGTGACCTGTTAATCAGAGCCAGTGAAAGGTGGCCACATGGCCCTTAAGTGAAAAGCTCCAAAGAAACCAAAGGGCTGATCTCCCGCAGAAGTCTCCCCAGCCCCCCCCCCCCACCGTGTTCCAGGTTTAGAACAGGCCCCTGTTTTATATTAGTCAAGAATGACCACAAACAGCCATGAGTTAGCAAGATTCGATTTTCCAGCTGGAGTCCTTCTGACGCTGCAGGAGAAGAGGGACAACGCAAGCTTTCTTCTGCAGAGTTTTCCACTCAGACTAAAGAGCCTGAAACCCCCCCCACCACCCGGTGAGGGAGGGGCACGGCACTCTCAGAACCAGACCCCGTAGTCCGCTGTGTCGGCCTCAGTACTGATCACCTGATCATCTCCATCTAGGGACCTTGTGCTTGACACGTCCTATGATCGCCTTCCCAAAATCCACTTCCTATTGCATCCTTCCCCCGGTCCCCAGTTCACAAACCCGTTCTACCCAGTACATGCTTCTGGAACCCTCCTTCCCGTCACAAATCTTCACGCCTCCTGCTCGCACGCGCTCAGTGCGGCGTTGCCCCCCGTGGTATGTGATCTCGCTGACCTTCTCCAGAAATTTGTCCTGTGATTCTTCAACAGATTGTTGCATACTCCACTGAGGCGGATTTGAAACAAATACGTTTAGTAAAACGCCTCAAGGAGAAATGCAAAAAATAAACATCAGTTTTTATGTTACTTCCGACACGGATTCAGACTAAAAAAAAAATTTGTCTATACCAGTATTGTCTTACGAACAAAATAAAGAAGGGGAATTAGCCTAGATGGAATCAGTCAGCCAGGCCGACATACCAGACGCTTAGTGAACAGGCCGTACATTTTTCATTTGGAGATCCCTCACATTTGTGAAGTCACCCTAAACACAGCCCACTTACCTCCCCCCATTCACTCCATGCTTGTGGTTTTCATATCCATCTACTGCACCGGCTCTGTGCTGTCACTAATTACCCCCAACTCCAGAAGAGTGACCCCTGGCCATCGTGGATGAATGGACAACTTGTCTGGAGATTGTTGGTGCCACTGGTGGCTTTTTGTCTCCAGCATGAGTTTTAAGAACAGTTAAAAGAACACCCCCCCCCTTCCAATTCTCTCTACGGCCCTTTTTGTGTTTAGAGGCTAATTTAAACTGTCCAGTGCCCCTGGAATGAGTCACCCCCTGATTTGCTCTGAAAAGCCCTCACCAGAGACACTGGCAGCAATGTTAGAAAACACAGAGTAGTGTGCAGAAGTCTCAGGGCATCAAAAAATAATTCTGTTCAAATTATGTTTATGAAGGTGCAAAACTACAGGTTTCTGTCTGTCCATGTGTGCCAGCGTGGCCATTTCTCAGACTCGCCTTAAGTCACCCCAGAACGTGCCATCCAGTAAGACCACTAGCACACCTTGTTGAGCTAATCTATACTTCACGAAGCCAATGAACTAATTAAGCTCATTAACGAAGCAGTGATGAAATTTGCCAAACACATGGTGCCCCTGAGCAGGGCACTGAGGTCCAAAGCAATGTTCTTTAAGCTGGCCAACGAAGTCATCAGGAACTTTTTGGAGAAATTCTCATTACTTTTTATTGTACAGCTATTCATTTGAAATGTAAAGTTAAACAGTGTTTCTTTCTGAGCAAATCTGTACTCACTGCCCAGAGAAATAGCTCTAGCTCTGAAAGTGATTTACTTTGGCGTCCCGAGACTATCAGACAGTACTGTGAGTGCCGAGCGCTACATTGGGGGGGGGGGCGCCAAATGAGGGCTGGGGGGCGGGGTCAAGCAGAACATGGGGCTCAGCCACCGGTGGCGGCAGGGGGTATGGGGGGGGCACGCATTCTGTATAGCCTGGTTTCCAGGACAAGGACATTAACTATGCCTTCTGGTTAAATGGTATATTACCTTTTACTGTTAGTTTTCCAGGTTATGGATCATACTGTATAAATTAACAGGCAGCAGAGTGGAGCACAGCCTATTCTGAACATGGAAAATATGACATCAATTAAAATTACTGGCCTTTAAAGGTGTGTGTGTGTGTGTGTGTGGAATGAGGCCTACAGCAAACCTACATTCTTTACATCTGTTCCTTACATCATGGAAAACAAAACCATATAACGAACACAACCGTTTATGGATAAAGAATTCCTTCGTACCAAGTAAAAATGTAAATTAATACATTGCCATTCATTAATGAATAAGCTAATGCGATTGCTTAACTACAAATGAATCGCGCATCCCTTGTGGACTGTGATTGGCCAGCCAGCTGCAGATTCAAATGCAGGTCACTTAAGGTCAGCCTGATTGGGAAACCAGACAGCAGCCCAACGGACAGACGAGTGCGGGAAGTGAATTTGCACGTTGCCCGAGTTTGCAGGACAGTGCAATACAAAGAAAGGCCAGACAAAATAAAACTGAAATCATCCTGGTGTGCCAAGACATAGCTCTCGCTGTGCAGGACCGAACGACAGAACTCAAAAATACCAAAACGTAGGTGTACAACATAATACAATATAATACAAAATAAAATAAGACATAATACATGTATGATACAAGTAGAATACGTTACATGTATAATGCATGTATAAAGAGAAAAATGAAGCAAAGATCAGCGATATAGCTAAATTTGGAGTGTATATGTGCAGAAGGTGTAAACAGGGTATGGGCATCGTGGGGGGGGGGCATTTAAGAGGGCCCTTATATGCTTAAAATTATATGTAAAGTTGGTTGGAGGGGACCAGGATTTCTCTACTACCCTCAGGCCTGCGTGAATGTACTTCTGTATATAAACGATAAATCAGGAGCGTAGGCCAGAAGAATGACATCAGCACGTGTCGTCACCCGTCGAACCTCCAGGGACGGACGCAGGGCCGCATGTAACCACACGCACACACACCGATGTTCTCGCACTTCAGTGCAGTAAGCGAGGCTGATTCGAGCTTATTCTTATGCGGAACACTCACATCATATATGGCTTTTCCAGATGGCTTCCTCCATTAAGAAGTAAGTGGGAGAAAGTCAGTTCCTGCTTTCCTGATGTGTAAAAAGGCACCTTTCTGAAAGTGATAATGGGGATGTTTTCCATGGCCGTCCATCGATGTGACCACCAAAAAGGGCCTGGCGGCGACACTAGCCCTTGCTATTTGTCCTCAACTGATGTTTTAAATGCTATTTTCCAGGGCCATCCCCCGCCCCCCATTTTGGTGGTGGCGGTAGGCCGCCATTTTCCATTTGTTAATGTTATCCTATTGGATTTTCACTCAGAACATCATAAATGACTTAAGGGGATCGTTAAAGATTATCTTTCCTGTGTCCAGCCAGGCTAGCTAAAGACTATCTCCTGGTTACCACTCATTGGTTTGGCGAGTATCCCAATACAAAAATTTAAGGAAGAAAAAAAATGTATAAAGACCCTTAAAAATAAATATATCACATTTTTTTATGTATTGCAAATACACAAATAGTAGTCATTAAATCCATTTACAGATTTCGGAAAATTCATTTAAATAGATCTATAGAAAGCAACCAGAGTGCTTTGAGGTCAGACAGGTTTGTCAGCATTTGCTCTCTGAGTCTCTGGGAGTCTGCAGAACTGTGTTCATTCCCATCGGTTTCGTTTGGCACTATGATGACTGTATTGCTCCTGTGTCAACTTTCCTCATTGCACAAAACCTAGAATCTGCACAAAGTACCGTATTTTACACGCACCGCACCTTTACTCCTCTCTGTCGTGTATCTTGCCTGTCGTATTTATGTTCTCTCTGCGTTATGTCCTAATTGTTAGCTGTCTGTCGTTATGTCGTGCCAACAATGATCCCCACCCACCTCGGTCACAAAGATTCTGGTTGACCAGATGGCTGTCGTTCCCACTCACCGTGCAGTGTCAGGTAGCCGAGGCCCTGCTGATCACGGGGGGGGGGGGGTACCTGTGCCAGCTGAAATTACTTTGCCCGGGCTGAGGTGATGAGTCAGGGAGGTGGCTGCCCACCTTCCCCCCACCAGGAGTGCTGAGTCTAAGGCTTCACAGCCCTCTGGGTACAGTCCTGAGGCTGAAGGCCTTTTATTGCAGCACTCAGATTGTCACCGGCCTTTCCCGAGGCCTGGGGGGGGTTTAATTCTTTAACAGTGGATGTATGAAAGGTCACAATTTTATTCTTATTCATCGCTATTAAATATTAAAATCAGCCCATACTATTATTATGGCAAATGAAATTGCATCTGTTCTAATTACCACAAAGCAGCCAAATGCTACCAATTTTTTGTCCAAATTTAAATTCTTGACTATTGAACCACATCTGTTTGTGAGTACGGATCGATACCTGTCCCGTTGCAGTCTTTCATTAATGGATCAGCCAAAAGTCAGCCTGAATTTACCCCCAGGCTGTCTGCGAAAGCATCTTAGCTTAGCAGCTGTTCAGAGTTTTTAAGGTAAGTGGCCTCCTAATAGCCACTTTGGCTTCTGTGTTATGGTCTCACCTGTAAGCAGAGTCTGGTCGACCTCGATGGACACCTGAGCAGGAGCCAGCAGAGGTGGCAGATAACCTGGCTGATCTCTCCCCACTGCTGCCTACAGAGATCATCGCTGGCCGCCGGCCTGGTAACAGCCCTGACCCTGCCCAGCTCCGTCCCTGACCTCCGTCTCAGCGAGTCTGCTCTTTCTGCATGACAGCCTGGGTCTGACTCCCTAGGATGCTCCTCCTAAGCAAACGCCCACACAGCACAAGCCAAAGATACCAGGAGTCCAACTCCAGCCAGCAGTCCACCAGCTTGCTCCAGCGCTTTTGATAGGGTTCATCTAACATGTTTAATTGGACAAACAGAATGGCAGTAGCCAATCACTTTTGCGGGGAGTGCCATGTGGTCTCGGCCTCAATCCAGTGGCCCGAGTGGCCTTGGCAAGACCAGCTGATACACCTCTGCTCCCAGGCCGGCTTCTTTAATCATCATTACTTCGCACAGGGGTGTTGGAGCGGCACGAATACCCTGGCAGATTCAGGGGGCCCAGCACTTTATAGGGGAATACGTAAAATTGGGCAGCGGGGGCAGAATTTCTAGATACACCCTTGACTGCACACAACCAGGCCCAGATCTACCTTCTCAGGGGCACTAGGCAGCCCCATAGCCAGAACCCCCCCTCGGTAGATTTCAACAATGGGGGGGAGGGATTCCCCTCAGTAAATTTTGCAGCCCCCCCCCTTGGTCTAGGGCCCCTTCTGCGTACTCTCAATGTGCTTTTCACAATGACGGCCGCAAACCCACCACCTTTCACCCCACAATACAAGATAAACAAAAATATTCAGGTACAGATACAGGGTTGCTGCCCCATCCTTGGTTATTCCCTGCCTTGTGCCCAAAATAGATGGATGCCTGGATGTATGGATGGATGGATGGATGGATGGATGGATGGATGGAAGGGTGAACATTCAGGTACAAGCAAAGGCACATTTTGTGTTAATCATCAAATAAATTGGATAAGTTGTGCTTAATTCATCCCACTTATACACTTGCAACATGCTCTGGAATACATTTATTAATACCTAGTTTGAATGTTGATATTTTGTTTGGTATATAAAGATGAATACTTTGATACAAAAATGAATAATAAAGCCACATTGGTCTCATTTAACTGAAGAGTGTCTTGGAATTAGAAAGAGATCCAGTGGCTGGCACACTGGTGTGGGGAGGGTGGCACGTTTGAAAGAGGAAGTGACTTCACACCCCCCAGCCATGCCATGCCCTCTACAACGGTTTGACGTGAAACTTCATTGGGGGACTGCGTGGAGGAAGTGGAGCAGACTCGAGGCAGGACCTGTGCCAGCGACAACAGCAAAGTCGCAGAGCAATTAAAGCCGCGAGGAAGACCGACGAGTCAAAGAGCGGTGCCTGGCCAAGACCCCCGATATGTCTCCCAGGGATGTCTGGCACAGGGCAGCTGGAGAGTGCTTCTGACTGAAAAGGAGTTAGACACATGGCATAGAGGGATAAAAAAGCACTGCAGAGGTTTGACAGACATCTACTAGCTGGAGGCAAAGTCCATTTCCTCTTATATCACGGACACATTTGAATTCGGTCCAAAATGCAAGGATCAGTCTGCGCATGCAGCCTGCAGTTTGCTGGCATGGTCTCTCTTTTCGGACGGGCTCTCCCTCGTGGGCCTGCGCAGTTCATCTCCCTGCAGTTTTGCCACAGATTTATATGAAGGTGAAAAACCATTTGAAATTCTGAAATCAAATTTGCCAGCCGAAAGCCCATAAAACACAAACTGTAATGTCTTCGGTGGCCCCATTCCAGTTCAGTTTAATCTGAGTCCTCAAACAATAAAACCCTGTTTTAGAAGAAAAAAAATCTGCATTTAATTTCAGTTACAGCACCGTAGTGATGTAACTGTAAATGGGAAAACAACTCCCCATACTCCAGTGTAGTCTGGAAGGCAGAGAAGGCAATTTCATCGGAGCCTGTTTTGAATTACCATTGCAAAAAAGAGGCTTGGACAGCTTCTGACATAAGTCCGTGCAGATTACAGAGGGGACACTGTGTTTGACTTACTAGGAAGGGCTTTTTCGACCTTTCACCAGCTATTGAAAATACAGTGATTGGTGTTCTATTTAAGCTTAATGTTGCTTGACAGTAGGCAATTGTTTTGAATGAATGGACTTTACTGCTTGCTGGAGTGACCTCTTCAGTGCAATATAGGGGCTATTTTACTTCTGCAGTGCAGTATTTATGACATTTTGCACCTCTGTTTTATCACATTTCCATTATATCACTTTGGCCAGCAAACACATGACATAAAAAACACGAACGTGAACAGCAAGAAGCTAAGCATTAATGATGAACGGGCCGTTTTATGCAATATCATTGCAAAAGCGGTACAAGTTGTATTATCTTCGCAATAGCGCATTACGACGACTCTCACGTGGGTGCTTTGGAGTATATTTCATTTGGCTGAACTGCAACACTTTTGCATTGTTATTTTCATCTTTTTTGCACTATACTTACTTGCTCTTCCATCATATCATGGTGGCTGCAGTGAAAACGGTCACGTGCTTCCTCTTTTACGCCTGATGCGACGGCACTGCATTTTAGTAACAGACGGGAAATAACCTAGTTGCTAGGTGACACCACAAATAAGTTTAAGTTTGTATTTCACTTTGATTGGTCCCAGGAAACCTCAAAAAGACCAAAGACTACCATGTTTACACCCGTCTCTATGGCACCAAGATACCACAGTGTTAGGCAATACGACCAGATGAGCGCGTGCACTGTGCATCTAATAATTAATTAATCCGAAAATGTTTACCAGAAAGCCATGCAAATATTTATCCTTTTCGAAATAATAACTCACATCCAATATTGCGCCGAAACTGCATGCTGCATTTTAAATCAATTAGGTCAAAAAATAAATCTTATTAAGTTTAAATTTTAAATCCGATTGTATGTAGGAGACGAATGGATACCTGCAGCTGATGCGCACCAAATAAACCCCGTCCCCAAGCTAGGCTTCAACTTATAGCTCCCAGATAGCCCTGCTCCAGATAAACGAACGTGCACTTATTTGGCAGATAAGGCATGCAGGGGGGCTGGGAGAAGGTGGGGATTAAGCACTCGCGGCTCTGAGGTCGCCCAGGACCAGATAACAGGCTCCTCTTCCTGCCACTCAAACACCCCGCTCCGTTATGTCATTTGCGCAAGTAGCCGACTATAAAGGCGGCTTCCTCCTGCGGATCGTCCTTCTTCGGGGCAACCAAGGGGATCTTTGGTGCGCTTGAGTAGAGGACCACAAGAAGGAAAACTTTTCCACCTTTTTTCCGCAGAAGAGCAAAGGATTACACCATGGCTTACAGGAGAACGCAGTCTTCTTACAAGAAGATGTTCGGCGGAGAGAAACCCGTGACGGTTCGGTCCAGCTACTCAGGCCGCCAGTACTCCAGCCCGGTGCGCTCCAGGAGCTCCTGGACTCTCTCCGCACCCCCGACCATCTACGCCTCCAGCTCCTCCCGGCTCCGAAGCAGCGCCCCGCTGCCCAAGCTCGCCTCCGAAAGCATCGACTTCTCCATAGCCGATGCCATCAACACCGAGTTCAAAACCAACCGCACCAACGAGAAGACGCAGATGCAGCACCTGAACGACAGGTTCGCCAGCTACATCGAGAAGGTGCGCTTCCTGGAGCAGCAGAACAAGATCCTGCACGGCGAGCTGGAGCAGCTCCGGGGGAAGGGCACGTCCCGCATCGGGGACCTCTACGAGGAGGAGATGCGGGAGCTTCGGCGCCAAGTGGACCAGCTCACCACCGAGAAAGCCAGGGTGGAGGTGGACCGGGACAACCTGGTCGAGGACATCGAAAGAATTAAGGAGAAGTACTGACTTTTCTCTTTACCAAACTTTTATGGGTGCTCCGTAGCTGCAGTTATTGATACGCACAAAGTATATGCAGATCTATAATAAATTATCGCGTCTGACTGCACAAATACTAATTATTGAATTAGTACATGCAATTAATTGATTTCAGTGTATTAATTTGTGGGGGTGTTTTTTTAGTTGGCGAATGTTAAATAATGTTAATAGTAATTGTCATTACTATTAATCGTTATACGTTGCATTATTAACATTAGGGACATTAGAATACCTGACTCTTGCAGTTTTAAAGCGGCCTGATATCGGAACTGCCTTTTGCTTTGCTTTAGGCTGCAGGAGGAAGCGATGCAGCGAGAGGAGGCTGAAAGCACCATGCAGAGCTTCAGACAGGTATAAAGTCTTTTATCACGAAGTGCCAGCGGTTACCGGCTTCCCCGCTCAGCGGAGGCACGGCGCAGATAGTTAATTCTACGCAACTGTAACCTGAATAATAAAATACAATTCTCGTAGACTGAGTCTAGACCACGCCTTTTCTGGTTTCCTGGAGTGATGTGTTTTTATATATTTAGCTGTGTACCAATAATAGCCGTATACTACTGGTGTACTTGCATGAAAATTGGAAGTTTAATAACTGAGTAAAGCAATGAATGAAATGTAACAAAAGGTCAGATTATAAAATATTTCCAGGGGTCCTACAGGGGAGAGCAGTCCTCCTGCAGGATTACTTGGGAAAAACTATGAGCAAACTCATCAGGAGTAGCAGTATAACCGGTGCTGCTCTTAGGAAACCCAGGATCTTCTGAAACTGCACCCTGGTGTCTTGTGTGGGGGACTGGTGCCAGGAATGAAGAGGGGGTGTGGTCATAGCAGTGCAGGGCTGGGTTTATGTGAACCTGCTAACTGGTTCTGATCTGCTCCTGGTGTCTTTTTTCTGACATTTGCAGTGAACAGTCCCTCTGAGGTTTGTTGCAAGATGGGGGAATGTGGTAATCCGGGTTGTGATGTGGGAGATCATTGCCATCGTCCTTTCCTGGTCTCTGTCATGCAGGACGTGGACAATGCCTCCCTGGCCCGCCTGGACCTGGAGCGCAAGGTGGAGTCTCTGCAGGAGGAAATAAACTTCCTGAAGAAGCTCCATGAAGAGGTAAGTCCCGTTACTCCTCCTCCTCGCTGGCCTTGCTGCTCCTTGCTGCTTCTCCCGCCCTGCCCCACGATGCCCCCCTTCCCTACCTTAACCTGCCCAATCCAGGTGAATCACACCCACTCCCTGCCATGACCTGCCGGGACCATGCACCATAACATTCATTCCACCACAACCCATCACCAACATGCCACACCCACTCCCACGAACCACACCCATTCGGGAATGCTCTACCCACTCCATACACCACCATGCCTGCTTCCCCAATCACACCCATGTCTGACAATGCCCAGCCCAATCAAATGTTGGACCATGCTCCACCCACTCCTACCCATCATGCCCATGTCTGGCAATGCTCTGCCCATTCCCTGCTCCAACACACCCCCACACACCCATGTCTGTTCATGCTCCGCCCACTCCTACCCATCATGCCCATGTCTGACAATGCTACGCCCACTCCCTGCTCCATCACACCCCCCCTTCCACACACATGTCTGTCAAAGCTCTGCCCACTCCAACCCACAAAGCCCATGTCTGACAATGCTCCGCCCACTCCCTGCTCCATCACGCCCCCCTTCCACACCCATGTCTGTCCATGCTCCTCCCACTCCTACCAACTAAGCCCATGTCTGACAATGCTCCGCCCACTCCCTACTCCAACACACCCCCCCACACCCATGTCTGTCCATGCTCTGCCCACTCCTACCCATCATGCCCATGTCTGACAATGCGCTGCTCACTCCCTGCTCCACCATGCCCCCCCCACACCCATGTCTGTCCATGCTCCGCCCACTCCTACCCACCATGCCCATGTCTGTCCATGCTCCGCCCACTCCAACCCATCATGCCCATGTCTGACAATGCTCCGCTCACTCCCTGCTCCACCATGCCCTCCCCACACCCATGTCTGTCTATGCTCCACCCACTCCTACCCACCATGCCCATGTCTGTCCATGCTCCGACCCACTCCTACCCATCATGCCCCTGTCTGACAATGCTCCGCCCACTCCCTGCTCCCTACTCCACCACACCCACTTTCCACTCCCTGTGTTTGGCCCTGGCTAATCAGCTAAATTCCCCCTTGGTCCTGCTGTAGAAGGTCACAGATCCCTTCTCAGAAGGGCTGCGATGAGTTGAGTGGTCCCCAACCTTGCCTCCTGTCCCTGCAGGAGCTGGCTGAGCTGCAGGCCCACATGCAGGACCAGCATGTGCAGGTGGAAATGGATGTGGCCAAGCCTGACCTGACTGCCGCTCTGCGTGACGTCCGGCTGCAGTACGAGAACCTGGCAGCCAAGAACCTGCACGAGTCTGAAGAGTGGTACAAGTCAAAGGTCAGCGCCTCACTCTCCCTCCGTCGCCCCATGGATAATTCTCTGCTCTCACATCTCGCCATGTTCTACTTTTGCTCTCAGGTAGAACTCTATGCTTTTTTAAAAAGCTCGGTGCATAACTGGGGGCATAATTCATAAAACAAGAGCCAACCTTGTCCTTACCCAATGCCGTGTTTTTAATTGGTGAGTGACAGGAGAGCGGGCACTCCAGGAGCCAATCAGCTTTCAGCTTTGGCCAGTGCCCCTGTGGCTCCGCCCCTGAATACACCCCTGCTCACACTTTCACTCTCTTCCTCTGGTTCTCTCCTCCTCCTCTGGGCATCAGCCTTTCTGACATATTGCACTGATGCAGAGCTGACAATCTTAGCTGTACATTAGCTGTACTTCAGAGTACTGAGCTCACTCGACTGTGCCCTTCAGGCAGGGGGGTGCCCCCCCCCCCCCCCCCCCCCCCCCGGAGAGGTGGTGTGGAGGAGGCAGAGTCGGATGTAATCTGCTCACCTGGTGAGCTATTGGGGGTGGCGAGGGGGGGAGCCGGGGCCAGATCGCTGCTGGCTAGCGG
The DNA here is from genome assembly GCA_026780845.1 of Petrocephalus sullivani. Taxonomy (NCBI): domain Eukaryota; kingdom Metazoa; phylum Chordata; class Actinopteri; order Osteoglossiformes; family Mormyridae; genus Petrocephalus; species Petrocephalus sullivani. Next base: position 5,801,320 of record JAODKM010000075.1, read on the forward strand.
TGCAGAGTGTCAGGGGGTGCATGGGGGGGGGGGGGTTCTGAGTAATAAGGAAAGGGGGCAGGTTAGGCCAGTGCGGGCGGGTGGTGGGCGGGAGTCAGAGGGCTCGGATGTGCAGATGGGCGGGGGTGGCCAGGCTGCTGGGAATTAGGGGTGGTGTGTGTTGCAGTAATGACTGCAGATACCCCTAAATCAGCATTTTCCAATCCACTCCTCAGGGACCGACAGAAAGTCCAGGTTTTTGCGCCCTCCCTGATCCCAGTATAAGGAGCAAAAATGTGGACTGTCTGGCAGGGAGCTGAGAGGGAGCAAAAACAATGGCAAACACTGCCTTCAGTACGCCACCCCCCAAAAGCCCAGAAGCAGTACTTTCCAGCGAGGTTTAAGACTGGTAAGCAGCCCACTTCCCAGGCACCAGGCTGGATCTGGCCGCAAATCCGGCCAGGATGATGTTTTGGAGGGATGCAGGAACCGGTCGACATGCTGGAAAGAATCGCTTCCTTTATACTGTGAGACAATCCGCTCCTCTCACTGCAAGCTCAATGAAATTTGATTTGATTCTCCCACTGATCACGTTGATACCCTGGATGTTTTCAGGACGTCCAGCCTGCTGGCTCCCCCTTCTTTGCGAAGTCATGCTTCCAGCACACAGCAGCTTCCTGGGAGGACGGAGGCTGCTTTGATTTCATTGGATGACCCGGGCTGTTGGAGGGAGTTTCTGAGCCACATTGCGGCTGTCTCTGCTCACTCCGTGCCCGTCAGCTCTGCCCGTTGAGTCCAATGCCTGGGTCCCTCCCCTGCCAACACTATTTTGCCTTTCCCCTTTGCTAAAGGACTGAAATGCAATTTTTTTTTCTATTCTGTTCCATCCGTGTCTAATTTGTTTTTGCCTGAATCTCCGGCTCCCTTCCAGCAGAGCTGGCCGCTGCTCTCAGCATTCCAGGAGTGTGGCCAGACAGCAGACAGGAATCCGACATGGAGCCACAATCCCAAGAGGCCTCACTGGCTCTCTAGCGGCCCCTGCTGGCAGGGAGGGAGATTCTCTATATGATCACACACAGCCATCCCTGCCTGCAGGCAACCCATCTCCTCTAAGCCGGCACTCAGCCCAGGTCAAAACATTTTCAAGGCAAATAATAATACTGATTGTGGAGATAAGCCACCCCCAGAGCCACTTGGAGAAGCTACTTTAGGGAACATCTGCATCTGTTCACCCCCAGCCCCAAATCCCTAAGGAGAAGACACTTTACGCAGCCGCTATGAGAGGGCAAAAACAGAAAGGCCTCTTTCTCTCAGTATTGCACATTCACACATATGGAGACACACTCACACGCAGGAAAAACCCCCAAGCCCATGCAGTCACTGCAGGGCAGATACTGCCCCCCCCCCCCAATGGAAACCAACGCTCTCTTAAGAGTTGTTTTCAAATTAGGACAAATGTGATGCAACATAGGTCCAATTCCTATCACTCACGCGTTACACTTAACTGAATTAAAATCAAATACAATACAAAATTAGACCCCATCCTACCTTAATTATGTTTAATCTATGCTTTGTTTTATCCCAATCAGTATTTATTCGTATAATTATCAATAGTTGTCACAGCTGTCTCTGGGCGAGTGCATCAGTATTTATCAGTTAAAAATTAACCTCAGAGAATCGCAAACTTTACATAACCAGACTGATCTCATGAATATTTTGTTGTGCATTTTCCTGGCCTGGAACTCCAGTTCTTCAGGTCTCTACGACATTTTAATGTCCAAACATGGACACTCAGGAGGCCTTAATACATCTTCTGATACGTAAAGGAGACATTGCATGTTCTTTACCCCCACACATCCAAAAAGCTGCCAGGAAAGACTTAGTAAACCCTCATCATGTTAAAATAGCCATTCAGTTTTTGCTTTATACACCAAGCCATCCCATCCAGGGTGGGATCAAAGTCTTCTCGACTTCATGAAGAGAGAAATGGCTGCATGTTGTTCAAAGTCAAAATTGCTTCTCCAATGAGACGCAGTACCCTGTTCCCAGAGGATGACAGAAACCATTCCACATTCAACCCACTTTATCTGACTTCCTCACACCAAGTGGCTCAGGCATTATTTAAAGCCGTATGTTTACGTCAGCCATTTTTAAACATATTTATCACAGGTTAACTGCCGCCTCTCGTCATCACGGAACAGGAGCCTTTTTCAAAACGATAACCAGGTCAGCCTTGCTCATGAGTGATGAGCCACCACTCTTACAGGGGAACAAGATCCACTTCAGCTCAGTGCGTCCGGAACACGCTAACGAAATCTCAGGCAGGGTCCGTTCCACTCCACCATGCATCCAGAACAGGTCCAGCCGGAAAAAGAATCTTCGGAAAGCCCTGGGCTCCACTAAATGCTGGAAGCCATAAAAATCAATGACTATATGATACCCTGTAAAAGCATTTTAAATATGAGGTGCATTTCTGCATTAATGGAGCTGTGAAAACAGAGGATGCTAATGAGGACCCATTCCGGTCCATTAAAGACTCTTACTGGCAAGAGCATCTACACTTTGAAGGCCTCAGCACTAAAGCAATGGGAAGAACAGGCCACAACTCAAACACCAGATACATTTCTTTGTGATTAATTGGCCTAATGTGCTTCTTGTGCATCAGGAGCTACAAATGCATATTAACCACTTTGTAGGCAGTAGGGATTATCCATTACAGCTCTGAAAGGGTTTTCTTAAGATAAATATAAACAGCAGGCTGATCTGCCACATGCCTTCATGGGCACCCTAGTGCCTTTCCAACCAATCGCTGACTTTTTAGAAGTCACCTGACTTTCTGACTTTCCTCTTAGTGTTCCTCACCATAAGTTGCCGGCGCTGAGGTGGTATAAGAGGTAGCAGTGGTATGCGATGCCATACACCATGTACAGTCGCTATGAGAACAGGAAGTAGGGGGTGACCAAAGGTGGCCGTGGCCTCTGCTGAAGTTTAGTGTTAACTGACCAATCAGGAAGAGTCAACCCGACCAGGGTGCGGAGTCTCGGCCACAAAGGAAGGCATTCTCGTCACGTATCACAACACAGATTCCGGGGGGCTCAGCACAAGAAGAACTGCTCAGAGCCTTAGGGTGAACTGTGGCATTATAAAGGGCAAGAGACAAAGAGAACACACTCAAGGGGGAAGACCCATGTAGAAGAATGAGGAAAGACTATCAACTCTATAATGGAACACATGTAACGCACAAAACAACCCACAGGTATAATGTCATGTATTCTGTGTCTCCACTGTGCGTCTCTTTGGACAGAGGTGTCTAGTAAATAAATAAATGTAGATAAATAATAATAAAAAAAACGTCAATCCTCTTGCTGCGACCTCAAGATTATACATTTATGTTATATATTTAAAATGTTCCTAGGTAGTCTATATTTCGATGTGCTAAAATCGAGAGGAACAAGCGTAAATGAGTGACTCGTAGCTTGGAATGCGTGCGATCCGTGGCGTCAGTGAGGGTGGCCGCGCAGCCCTTGTCATTCCACGAGAAACGCCAGTCGTGCCAGGTGGGGGGGGCGTGAATCGGTCGCGTGTTGCGGAAAGCAACATCAAGCGGCTGGAATGAAGCCAGTCAACTCTGCACGGACAAGCTTCATCCGTCCCAAGCAAGTCAAATTCGAGCGATCTGTTTGCATTATTGACACTGACAACTGCCGACTTCCTAAAATACCTTCCAGGTTAAAGCCGTGCTTTAATTGACAGCAGATTATGAAGTCGTATAATTATACGGTAAGATCTCTGGGACCTGAATAGTCAGCTTTTGTGTTGGGCAGAGTGGGAGGAGGTGTTTGAGTACTGGAAGTGACTCAGAGGTTGTGAAGATAAGCCTTGCAAACGAACTGTTGCACAACTGAGGACATCCCTGGCAGACGTGCCTGGACTGACAAGTAAGACAGCAGGGGGGGGGGGTGCTGAGAGAGGACCAGACACATGAAAGAAGGCGCTCGGGGGTGAACTGCACCCCCTCAGCCACTTCAGGGCGCTCGGCAAGCCCCGACGCGGGGTGCCTCAAACGGGGCCGGTCGCTGTTTCCATCACGCACAAAGTCTCGTTTCTGCTGCCAGTAGCGAGTGGCACCAGCAGATTAGAGCGGCTAAAAAAAAAATGCTGAAGTTATGTGGCGATCAGAGATTCTGTTTCAGACGACAGTAGACACGTCGGGGAATGTGAGAGTGATTTGTTAATGCTAACCTTATTCTCTTTATGCAAAACTGATATTGTCCTGGATCAATGTAACTTTTCATTTGTGCACCTGAATAATTCTACTGAAGCAATTCAAGGTTTATCAACTATTTCAATTAAGACTAGATACCTTTGGGCTATGATACTCAATTCTTACCTGCCCGCCAGTGCAGTTTAACCTGCCGTGTCGAGTGGATCATTGCAGACCACGACCAGCCGACTGCTGGCCCGAGAAACCAAACCGCTCCTCTTCAGTTTCCAACCAAAATGGTTAAGCTGGCTCAGTATGCAGACATATTGGAAGGCTGAAGATTTGCTTGTACCCTGCACAGCTGGAATTGGGTTTAAATGAGCAGGGGTGTCCAGCTCACCTTCCTGAACCCGAATCCCAGAGAGATGCCTCCTACTGCATCCAGAGGCCCGTGAGCAGTGTGGATAATCTACATACATATGTGTCTTTGCTGTCTGCTTGAGAAGAAAATGAATGAATGTGGAATGTGGAGTGCTGATGGCGTCAGCCTATGAAGCTGCTTTCAGAACCTGCTTAGAGCACAATCATAGCTAGCTGTGAACAATGGAAAGCTGCCTAAGTCCTGCTTGGGAGCCTGGCAGAGGCATAAGAGAGACACTGAAATGCTATCTACTGAATATTGTTTGTTTTTCTGCTAGTTCCCGCTATCACAGCTTCCTTCTGTGCTAGATCCCAGCCAAGAAGACACAGGATTCCCAGCAGAAGTTTTTCAGCGATCACCGTATCATCGCCGTATCATTTCATGGCAAATATTGTGAAAGCCACTGGCCAGCAGCTACCAACTAGCAACCAACTAACAGTGCTTTCGTATATTCCTTCACATTGAAAACATTGATGTTTCTTAATTTAGCCTCCAGATTTTTTGTTATAGTCTGTTTTCAGCAAGTGTTTGCAACACAAAAATTCCGTCCAAAACAGTAAGCTTTGGCATAAAGTTTAGCCTAACAGTGAGCTTTACAAACCTTCCGAAAGCCCCAGATAAGGCTTTAAGATAAGATATATGATAACCTGGAATGGAAACAGAGGGAGAGTGAGATCACACTCCAGGTCTCACACCACCATCTCATACACAGCTCAAAAATCTATGGCAGTAAACTGAGGTCCAGCATCTTCTCATTGATGCATTGGCTCTCTTTATTTTACAGAGGCTGATGCCATGTACCATCTTCAAAATAAATGCATGCATTTTAAACATAGAAATTTCCCAGAATTCCTAGACATGTATAAAATTGCCTCTTCTGCAACTACAATGGTCCCATCTATCATCACCCCCTTCCTAACAGCGCTGAGCACTTCAAACTGAAATTTGTTCATCGTGCAGGCAGTACTACTGAAACCACAAGACTGTTGCTTTCAGTGACAGTGGCAGTTTGGGGAGGGTAGATTCTACCACTGGCAAATTGGCCAAGTCACGCATTATTTGCATAGAGATGGCTTAAGGCCTCACTGTTGGCAGCAAACAACCGTTGACTTGACAGAAATTACGCACAAATTAGAAACATTAAAGGTTATAGATGTATCAGACCCCCGTGCCAAGTCACAATGCTGTTGACAGCTGGTGACAGCAATCATGAAATAGCCCAAAGGAAACCACAGCGCGCACTGACATGACATGTCAGGTCTAGTTAAGCACTGCAGGCTGTGAAACAGCAGCCAGTCTTGTACGGGGGCCCAGTCTCCCTGCTTTTCTTCTAATGCCGCTCTTCCTCCGACCTTCTGGCAAACAGCCAGGCCGCCTCAACACCCCTACAGACCTATCTGCATCTCATGAAAGTCCTTCTGATGCCCATCGGTTCCGCGCGCCAAACATACTTATGCCTTGCAGTGACAGTGACTCTCCTTTTCTCCTTGCATTTTAGTGCTCACCTGCAGTAAATAACGGGAAAGACACCGCCATAGCACCGGCTCACGCCTCCTTCGTCCATATTTCCCCGTTAATGCATTGCTTCCTTTAAACGCTCAAAGTGTGTGCAAGCCAGCCAATCAATTGCACAGGAGCATCCAGGTTAGGGCTCACTATTCTTTATTTACGCATCATTCAGTGTAAGAAATCGGTCTGTTCACACTGGCAGGGAGCAGTAGGAGATGAGCCGGAGGCTGGGCACTCCCTGGCACACTGATGGAGCTGCTTAATAATAGGATTAGCGACTGTGTTAGGGGGAGAAGGCAGCTCGAGGACAGGCGAGGTGAGAGAGAGAGGAGAACGAACACATAAAGAGAAATTGTACAGCCTAGGATGCTTATATACTTGTTGTCCTGGGTAACCATCGCTAAGTCGCCCATCAAAGAGATGCAATGACAGGACGAGTGGAATTCTGGGAAGGAGGAGTCTGGCTTTGACCTCAGAACCCAAAAACTGTTCTTATTAGTCAACAAGAAGTTGGCAAGAGGTTAATCGATGCATAATCGACGCATCCTCAATTATAGCTACTTCTGAGTCTGATGCACTGATCTAGACTAACTTCGTCACCACGACTAAGTGCTAGGGCTGGGCAAAAGAGAAACCAGAAACAACAAACCCAGCAGATATTATGTATACCAGCAAAGCTGACCAGGTCCAAGCAAGTCCTGGGCAAGTTTTCCCTTTTTAATGTTTTCTCACTGTCTCATGGGATAAATCGAGGTAAGCCACAACAAAACTGAGCTCATACATATTTTGAGACTAAGGAAAAGCCTTGGTATTACTGGACTTAACACTATAATGTCTAAGGCAACAGAGATGATATTGGCAGAACAATGAAGCAGTGATGTTTCACCTCTGAAGTGGTTTATCAGCCAATGTTTCCACTGTAAATACTGCGAGTCATTCTTCATGAGGACCACAATCGAAGTACAATGACAGGATTAGCCTCAGTTTGAAGGCCGCTTGACATGGTAATCTTTAAACAATGTTTTCATTGTGTGTTTGAATTGTATTTCCTTACAGCATAGGACAGCCTCAGCTGCTATTAAAATACCAGAAAATATTTAACTGCATGAACCTGTTTTACTTGTCATGTGTAAATACCTATTATCAACCATTTTTCTATCACACTGCAAACTTTTCCCAACTTTTCCCTCAAAAAAATGTGTTACTTTTAGTTGGTTTTGCTTAAAATGACATTTTCCTCTACATTGTCAATAATTCAGTTTAACAAAATATGTACTTTTAATTTTAATTGAGAACTTTCTTAATTACTTGCTTATATACTCAGTGGCCAGTTGGTTTCCTACATCTGCATGGTAAAGCAAAGAGCCGACTCCTGCAAACATCCAATCATGTGGCTGCAAGTCAATACATACAGCATGTAGGCAGGATCAAGAGGCTCACTTACTTTCGACTGGCCATTAAAAATGCCGAGGCATGTGGTCTAAGTAAGTCTGAATGTGGTTTGAGCCTTGGTGCTATATTTGGTTGTTCCAGCTCAGAAACAGCACTGTCTGGGATTTCACCTAAACTACTAATATGAACACCTCCATAATGCATTATAACAGTCAGTATAAGCATTAAGGATATTTTTGTACTGCATTATAAAGGTATCAATAGTGCATTATAGATGAAAGCTTGGTAACACTTTACTTAAGGCCAGTATCCATAAAGCATTATAAACTAATTCATAAGCACTTATAAGGTATTCATAAAGCATTATAATGATTGACATTAGACT
>JAODKM010000075.1:5813649-5838126 GCA_026780845.1 Petrocephalus sullivani
AACCCACCTTTCATGCCCTGGTAATTTTTAAAGGGGGACCGCTTCGGAACCCCCCCCCCCCCCCCCAAAGACTGTTGTGAAATGGCCACACCCCTACAACCCCTGACCACCTAATCCATCTCAGGAGGGACGATCTGAGGAACAACAGGGTTTGTAAACTACCAATTCAACCATTTCAATTAAAAGGACCTGGATTTCCCTGCATGCTTGCTGTGTGCTGATTGGTCAGTCTCCTATAATCATGCTCGTGTCACTAATGCAAGGGCGTAGATTTGCTCTGGACATTGGTGGGGACCTATGACTAAATGGATTAAAATACTGGTGGGGACATTTCAATGGTCGGAGGATATTGGTGGGGACACGTCCCCTCTGTCCACCCTAAATCTACGCCCCTGCACTAATGTTTATGTAAAACGGCAGTATGAGTCTCTCAATCAAGGAAACAAGCCAGTAAAAGCACAAGATGAACCAAACAATTTAGCAGAGCATGGGAGCCTTTCAGTATTAGAGTAGTTTGTAAAACCTGAAGTAGCGCATGGTGTCCCTGCCGACATAGATTAGGTGGTCACCCTACCTACAAGCCAGAGACACCCTGCCCGTGCATGTCAGCCCACTCTTAGTGCATGATGTTCACACTACAGTGTGAATTCAGTCCACACTAAAGTAAAACCAAATCGCCAATTAGATTATTAATAATACAATGGAACTAGATGTTCTTTAATGTTACGTTCATTGTGGTAGCTTTTCTATAACACGTACGACTGCAAGAAGCCTAATTCATGCCCAAAAACGAAAGCCGTGCAGCTTTCTTGCATTCATTTTATCAGGTCGCCCTCTACTGGCAGCACCTGGTAATTGTACGATGATAAGATAATACACATTCTCAGCCCCCCTGAAAATAGTTTTGCTAAAACCATATAGCGATTTGTCCCTGATTTTTGTATACGTTTCGTGCCCCAACATCAGCAAACTTTACCGTGGGCCAAGGGTGTAACTTTGGGTAGAACATCGGGGGGTTGAGGTCGCCACCCATTGGCGGGGTTGTATTGGCCGATTTTAATGACTGGGGGCCAGTTACATCATGGAATCCTGGATTCACCCCTGAACTCATTGGCCGGCGCAATCTTTTGTACGTCTAAATATCCTGATTAAATTACGCCATACAATTCTGAAAATATGTGAAAATGTATTCCTTATAGTGACTTTTGAGATGCTGAGATGTTATAGTTCATAAATATAGCCTACAATAATAAACACAGAGGGTTGTAATTAAATAGCTGCGGGGTTTTTCGTCTCTGGCCTTTGCAAACACAGTTTTTTAGTAACATTATTTTCGTAAATCGGTAGGCTCAGCGGATCCGTCGGGAAGTGTTTTTTCTGTTCTGGTTTAATTTGTCATCTATTTAGTGTTTCTTGGAGTTCTGAGATTCATGTTTTTTTTCACAGTCAAAATGCTGATTGGACTGCTGTCCATGGTGATACACCTCCTATTGCCTGAAGTGGTGCTGTTCGGACAGCGGCATAAGATTACGAACTTCCTATTGGTGGGATTGGCTCTGATTGTAGTGCGTCACACGGTTCTGGACTTCCTATTGGCTGGATGAGTGCTGACTGGACAGCTGTCCATGGTGCTGGTCTTTCATAGGCCGGGATGGTGCTGACTGTACAATGCTCATGGTCTCATACTTTTTGCGTGGGATAATTGTGGCTGGACCTTTGATCAATATGAGTCACATTGGGTCAAGCCGATTATTACTTTTTGAGACGTCTGAGGTCAGATGAAGACCAAGACCCAACACAAGACAATCTAAAATGTAAAAAACTAGCAAAGTTGTCAATACAAATTTGTTTCCAGGTTTTGTTGACGAAGCGTTATCTTAATATTTTAATTGAGGGTACAGATTTTCTCATTACAATGTGAGATATTAATTTATAGCTACATATTCCGTTGTGAAGGAGCAGCTGGTTGTGAATGGAGTGAAGCAGTACCTGTCAGTATCCAGGTCATCTCCATGCCGCTGATCACACAGCCATCACGCTGCTTTTGGGAGGTTGTGTAATCTGTTTGCATCGAGCGCTGAGATTAGCCCGGCTACCCTTGGGCATCGCTCACCGCGTCCGCCGGCGCCCTGCTCCGCACACGCTTCCTAATTTCGCCGTTGCTTTGACATTGTTCCCAGCTCGTCGTGCGACGCAGTTACCATATATGTCACCGGCCCTTTTAAGTGGCATCCCAAGGGCTGTTCCCGCGTTATATTTTGTTAATAAATTGCTTATTATTCCGGCAACAAAGCTGCCATGTTAATAACAACCAGGGGGACTGAGTTCAAAGACAAACTATTATAAATAACACGCACTGTATGTCTTGCTGGCTAACAGTTCTTACCATGTATAGTCTTTGTTGCTTAATTTTTACTTTATATAAGGTTAATAAAGACTATATTTGACTAACTGATTAGGTTAATAATACAAGTAATAGGCACTGTTTGCAAGGACATTCCAACCAGAGATGTTACATATATATATATATATATATATAATACAATTATATAATAATTAATAGCCGAATTATTATAAGTGTTTGTGTGCACTTTAATTTAACAAATATTTTTTATTAAATTGCCGAATTCTACAAGATGCCTTAAAACATGAAGAGAGACATGGGGCGATGGCAGCTAGAGGACTAGATGTCCCCCTTCTCCGTCCGCTTTCAATGAGACTCGACAGACTAATTACAAGCGCTTGTTTGCGTCAGTCATCCGGCCGGCGGGAGTTGGCTTAGCTGGGTGGGAACTACAGCAGAACTTCCATGCGACTGCATCCGATGCGGCTTTCCCGAGCTGCGAGTGAGGAATATATATAACCCTGAGAGGGAAATCCGCTCAATAATGAAGGAAACGCTTCCGAGAGTTCAAACGGGCTGGGAAGGAAATATAGCCTAAGGAAAATACGGAAATAGATGATTAAACTGCTGAAGCTATAGACTTTATAACACATAGACAGCTAATGAGCGCACAAGACGCATCCTATGGATGCAAACCTCCAATGGAAGATCTTCTCATTTAAAGCAAGTTAATCAAGTCGTCAGCACGCACGGCGATGGGCTCCGTCACGTCTGCGCTGACCAAAGCCAAGAGCTCCACTGTCAGGGTGTCGTCCGAGCTGCAGCACGACCGGGAGCGAAGCCGCTCGGTGCGTGGCAAGAGGAGCGCGGCTCGGGCCGCCGCCTGTCCCGGCCAGCCGCCGCCCCGGGCGCGGAACACGCCGGATGCCGCCTCGGCGCCCACCGGCGGCATCGCTGCGCGTAAGTCACTCTCACTACGGGACATTTGTCGGCAAAATCGTTAGGTGCCTTCATGAAGTCGCCTAGGCGGGGGTAAAGCGCGTTTAACTGAGTTTAACTTATTTTTTATTATGGATAGGTCATAGGCAGATACATGTAAATTTGATTATATCCGACTTTAAAACACTCTTTAGTAGCTATACATTTGTATGCATCACATAAAATAGAATGCAATCTGCTGTATCAGGGAAACAAACTTAAATATTAACTACCAAACAAGAACGGTGACTCTAAAAAATGTGCTCGAAAGTTTTAGCCATTATGTGTCTTTGTATGCTATGTTTAGAAGTCTGCATAGCGATGCAGTACCTTCTGTAGTCACTCATACAGTAGCACTTGGGACGTTATGCAGGCCTGTATAGCCTATGCAAGCATGATAAATGCTAAATGAGAAAGGAAGACGTATTTCAAGCAATAAATGATTTGCGGGGTTTTCGTGTCTATAGGGACGTGGCGGAAATCAGGGCTGTGATGTTCATCCATTGAACGGGCAGAGTCCTTTGAAGGTCAGACTGTGGAAAAACAGTAAATATATGCATTGCCTATTTCTCAACCTCGGTGATGACAGGAGCTGCCTCTTTGATGCGGGAATAAAGGACTCTCTTTAACTCGGGTTCAATAATAATGCTTCATGCGCGGTGTTATTCCGAAAACCCGCCGCATTCTGAGACATGAGTTTTGGGGACTATAGCTTTCCGGCTGACTTCCAGGGACAGTTTTCCCCTCCACCCGCATGAAAGCCTGGCTCCTCACCGGCACTTTCGGTGGTCGACTTTGTGTGTGTTTCTGCTAAGGAGCTTCGAGCTCCATACCTTTCAGTAATCGAGATAATCCTAAAACGCAAATGCTTTAGAATCGTTAAGCAATAAAAGCAGACTACTAAGCCTGTGGACCTTACTTCGGATTTCATACCATTATGCTTGAGATTATGGGAACGGGATGCTTCGGGGGGGGGGGTCACAAAAGGATTTAGGATACATGTAATGTAAAGAATAATAAAAAACAGCCCAGTTAAAACATGTTTGGGTTACTTATATCATAATACAGACCAAATCCTTTATAGTGTTATTTAACCTGTTTAAAAAAAAGTTACAACTGTTGAGATTTTACAGCTGTTCCAGGCCCAGTTCTCTAAAAAGTGTCTTTTACGACCTTATGTCGTCCTCTAAGTGATCTGAACGCAAGCCTGTAGGAACACGACCTGCTGAATGGCCCGACCCCACCTGACTCATCAGTTTCCCGATAGGAGATCCTCTCCACTTGGCGGTCCCTAAAATATCCCCCGCTGCCCCACAGGGGCTACCTCCGGCAGCTCGTTCCCCCCAGGGTAGGCAGTTGCCTTGGTGGCGGGCTGGCTGGAGGACGCGGAGCGGCTGCAGGGGCTGCCGACCTCAGAGGCAGACTCGTCGGCGGCAGGAAACTGGCAGACACCTGTATTTATATTCGGACAGCAGCACCAGGGACTCTCTGAATGAAACAACACATTTCCTCCGCAGACACATCAATATCTGTCCTGCTTTAGCGTTATATATACCTGGACTGTAGGTAAAATCGTACTGACAAACACAGAAAACACAGACATGCTTACACCAGCAAACTTACAAATCTAAAATTACTTAAATAACAGGGAGGAAAGCTTTTATTCTGCTTTGTTTTGTGTTCTTTTTTTTCTTTGCGAGGATCGCCCTACAGCCCCCGGGGAGCTAAGCTCATGCCTGCCCCCTACTGGGGGCGCCTTGACAAAACCCACATGCGTGTCAGCACACCCACGCCGTGCCACCCTGTCATTTCCGCCCGTGGGAGCGATCTCCACGTCCCCGGGAGTAGTGCGGTCACCGCACATGGAAAGTGCCTGATTACACGTATCGCTCCTTGTCGCCGTGTGATCAGCTTTAACGAGCTGACGGCGTATAATCAGTCTGTCTCCGGACCACCACGTAGATGCTCATTACACAGAGGAGGAACAAACCGCAAACGAATGCATGAGCACCCGGCGATTAACAGTTTGCTCCGTGCAGGTTTCCTACATCCATGTGCATCAGCTATAAAGATCCATTATTACCACTTATACAGTCATATAAATAGGACTGCGTTGATCAGATAAAAATATTAATGCATGTTATGAAATATAATTACTGTACACATGGGACATCAGCAGGTGGTTAAAGACTCAGAAGCTGATTATATTTTAGCTGGAGTCCCATGACAATGAGCTGTTGTGCAATTGTGCCAGTAGGCTACTCAATATACTGGTCAAGTAAACTACCCACCGGTAAAAGAATGGGCAAAAGGTAAGCTGGAATCACCAGCTAAGGGTCTTAAAGTCAAAAGCAGATCAGCTGAAAAGAGAAAGTATCTGGAGTCATACCGTAGTGAGGCATTATAGCTTTAATATATAAATATGTCTATATAGGGCGGGAATAAATAGGCATATTCAAAGTATTATTTGATGTAAATGGAAGAATAAACTGAATGGACTGAATGTTGGCAATCGATGGTTCCGCGGAAAGGCAGTCAATTTAGAGGGGATAAAAGGTGCTTTTAACCTGGTGGGTTTTCTATATCTAGGTCGGTCGCCTCTCTGTACCTCCGCTCCGACCGCGCATACGCGGTTTGGAAATACCCCCGAATTCCCTAATGCTGGTTTCCGATTTGTAAAGCCTCACTCTGCAAAGGCAAAATCTCCGCAAAATAAAGGTACGCATGCAGTTTAACTGAATATTAAAGGGGCAATAGCAAAAGACTATCACAATTCTAACTTTGCCCAAAACTTGTTTGCGTAAACCATCATAATGTCGTTATGCACCACCACAGACTGTAGGGCTGCTTGTTGCCCTCTGCTAGGATTTTATAGCGGACCAGAAAATAAGGAACCGGCTTTGGCCAGTTACATTGTCAGAATTCATGGAGAAATTAGTTTTCAAAAAGATTAAGCATTTTGCGGGTTCACAAGGATAGGGAAGAGGTGGGGCAGACTGAGAGAATCAGTTTAATCTAATTGCTTACTTTGTCTTGGTGCAGGGCGATAATATGGGTCCGTAATACCCAGTTCACCCCTGCACGGCACCTTCCCAGCGCCTTTTGTAAATAAGAATGACGGCAATTTCTTTCAAATCTAATAACATGACTTTGAACAGAAGCGTAAGAACTGGACCACTGGGCGAAAACGTTATTTTATTGCTTTTCACATGAGCAACGCATTATTTCCCCTCTAAAATACATGTGAGATTAACTTAGTTAAATGCAAAATTGTGTCTCGTTTGTTAAAAAAGTGCGTGCAGAGTAGCCAAAATAAAGATGTCTTCATGTTCAAGACCCGTAGATTAATTCCTACAGAAATAGTATAAAATATAGTGTCACATTGTCGTTGACTTTATACCTAAAACATACCAAGCAGTCGCAAATGTAATTATCCTATATTAACTTTATGTCTACTGAACACGAAGGACTTTAAACGTATTTCTTAATTTGACTTCGTTTATTTTTAAATAAAGGTAACGTAGGCTTTGGTCTCATTTCAAACTAGTCTAGATGGACTATTAACACCCATGCCTAAATAAAGCTTTTACATTTTATACTATTTTTAACGTGCGTGTCGAAAGCCCGCGTCTAATAGCGCCAATCTTATGAATAGCGCCATCTAGTGGATGTGCAGCCAATCAACGGAACTTGATGCGTCTATTTCATGTATGAACTAGCAAGCCTATGAACTTGCCTGCTGGGCAGTGTGGTGAGATGCTCTGTAGTGATCTGTGGCAGTGTTGCTCTGAAGGCATTATAAAAACGATGTTTGTCTGACTGGCTTACGCATAAATTACTAATTTAAAGAGACGGACAGATTGCTGAAGGCAGGAAAACTTGATGGAAAAAGGTGACATAGACTGTTAGAAGACAGCAGTGCTTCCGCTGGGGATCTGAGCCCGGGAGTTGAGGTGAAATGAGTGTGATCGTGTCTTTACACGCCAGCCCAGGCAGTGTCTCACTCCTGTCACTGTCGGGAGGGCAGAAAGGATGGCGGTTATTCAGCGGGCTTATGTGATGGGGGGGAGGACGCCTTCATTCCGAGACAAAGCATGATGGAAATATCAAATTAAGACGTGTGACACGGCAAAAGGGTTGTTATTTAGCGACTGACAGACAAGTTGCATTTTTTTTTCATGCGCACTTGTCATAATGCAAGTTAAAGCTGTTCGAAAATCCCCGTCTTCCCGAATCCGTTTGCTCTGCGGCAGAATGAATAACCAGGAACGGCACAAATAAGTAAATAAAAATACTTTTTTTTTGTCTTGACGCCATTCTTTGTCGGCTCTGGGAGTTTTCCTTCCTGACGTTATTCCGGATACAGAGGTTCCCTCATCAGAAAAACGGTCCTCTCACATTTATTCATAAACCCAAATTACCGATGGTGTGTTATAACTGCGCCCCGTTCCTTCCCAAATGAACGTTTTGCTATGGATCGCAATTAATGCAGAAACAATTAATGTCAGCACCGTGAGTCATTGTGATTTGTACAGTACAAAAAACACCGCAGTTTTACTCTCTACCTGAAGTAAAACTCCAGTTTCTATGGAGACATGATGCTATTAGAATGATACCTCCTCTCTAACCACTCTGGGAAAAAAACAAAGTTATTATATTTCTGAGCGATAATGAATGGATGTCCTGGCCCCTGTCCACCAGTTATTCATTCAGCAGACTCAAGTGTTCAACGGACGTGAAAGTGCCGCAGCGTGACGGAATAACTTTCCCGTGGCCAAGTATCAGGAGGGCCATTCAGACGTCGGACAAAAGTAAATGTTTAAATATAAATGTTTGGCCAAAACATCTGTAACCACGCAGAGGTCTTGGGCAACACCGACCAGCAATGAGATGGCAGTCCTATTAAAGCAGTGTTTGCCAACCCAGTCCTGGGGGAACCCCGGTCAGTCCACGTTTTTGCTCCCTCCCAGCTCCCAGCCAATCAGGAACACCGGATACCTGGCACGGGAGCCGAGAGGAAGCAAAAACGTGGCCTGTCCGGGGTTCCCCGAGGACTGTGTTGGGAAACACTATATATTGAGGGATGTAAAATTAAAAGATTTTATGTCAGAATCCACTGAATTCACAGCTATGCTGGAAGTCAGCGACTTTATTTCTTTCATTGCACTTTGCCGGTTTCTTTGTCAGGTTATCCGTGCATATAACTATATATATTTAATTATATGACTGCCTGGCAGATGGTGCACACCATATTGATGAGATCTGCGCGGAGCTCTTGCGGAGATGGGGGGCGGGGGGGGGGAGCGTGCCAAGCAGACGCAGTTAGCAGCTTCATGGCGGCATGCTGCGTGTTTAGCCGGGCCAGCCGTCGTCGCTGCCCGCCTCTTTGGCTGGCTCTCGTTGGCTCCCTATTGAACCCGGCTTTTGATTACATGCCCAGCGATTTGTGCGCCCGCAGCAGACAGAGCCCCGGGGCAGGTTCGCAGAACGGTACTACCCATAGACGGCTTCTCTTTTAGTTTCTCATTGTTTAAATTAAATCCAGGCTTTGTCTAATGCTAATGAGAGCCTGTTGATAAATGATGATTTCCCGGCCATTTTCACTCTCCAAGTACCATCATTTGTTACTCATCCCAGGGAAGGGAATTATGCTTCAAACGTCGTTGCCGCACTTGCTTCCAAATGAAAAATATAAAGTGGTTCCGTTTTCTTTGCTAGACCATAAGACCAGCTTGATCGCAGTTCTGCGGCATTCCAACACTGCAGGGGCCCGAACGGGATCCCGCCCTTATTACCCCGCGGAGCGTCACACCGGCGGTCCTGTTAAAACACCGAGCCCGTCCTTAGCGGCGGCCCATCAAAGTGCCGCGGCAGGTGGCTCTTTCTCCGGCGCCCAGATGAAAGCAGCATTTCGGCGTGTGCCGGGCACATGGAGGCGTGAGGCCGCCCCTGTCCCAAAAGAGATCACAAAAATGATGGGGCGCCAAGTTTCAAGTGCATTCAGTGCCGCCAAAAGCACGATCTAATGACGAAATCAAGTACTGCATTTCGTCCACAGAAAGGATAACTCCAGTTACTGTTCGTCCACGAAAGCATAAAGACTTCACTTTTGTATTAATCCATCCGTATTCGCCATTTTATTGTTGTATGCTACACGCAGGCTGCCTGATTATGTGTTATTCAGGGGAAAGTGTAAGGGCGGCATAGCCTACATTTGAAGGGAACTGGCGTCGAGATTGGCTTGGCTTAGAAATATTTTTTAAAAATGTAATAAAAATAGTGACACTAATGAGTGCACACAACAGTACAAGTATGAGCCCAGGAGCTTTTTGTATTTTTCTAACATTTTTGAGTGCACGACACTTGGGGCCTTGCAGGCTTTATACGTGTGTTCCAGTTTGATAATGTGCATTTGCATCACCACAAATAACAATTTATAAATAAATAATAATAATTATTAATGGCTTTCCTCCCGTAACCGTCTCCAGCCTCAGACTGTTCAGGAGGGACTTTTTTTTTTTATTCGCAATCTCTCCTATGTGCCAGGGCAAATGTGTTTTCTCTTAGTTTTGCGTATCATGGATTTACTGACCTCAGAGAAAGCGTCCTCGCCTCTGGCCAGGACATGATGTCACACCTCCAGCCCTCAATAATCTATACATCTTTGTGAAAATTACTGCTGGTCATCTGCCAGGAGAGTGGCCAGTATCGGCCTCAGTCTGTGAGAGCTGGCAGATTCAGATTTGTACATTCACAGTGTGTAGACGATTGGTTTAGAAAGATGAGCTAAGTTCCCAAAGATTTATTTGTACTCTGCGATGACCATTGGGAGATTATTTGGCTCGATATAATTTATAGTGCGATTTAGCATACCATGCACGTCAGAGTTAGCCTGAATTACCATATTAATAGCATGATGTGCACCAGAGTTAACTTGAGTTAACTTCAGTTAGCCTGAGTTAGCATAACACGTGCACCAGAAGACAAGCTACCAAACCAGAATAACAGCTACCAAACCGCCGTGATGTAATTCCCATCCCGTGTCAGTTGGAGGCGCACCACAGATGGCCAGCATGCTTCTCCAAGTAAGTGTGGAGAATTCAGTCATCTGTGCCTCGGCGCCATAAAGATCGATGACAGTTTCCTGACCAGAGGCGGCATATGAGGCGAGTAGCCGTCCTCGTTTTCGGGGGCCCCGGTGCTCCTATTTCCCCCACGGGGCCCTCCTGCAGGTGTGCATGGGAGTGTGGACACGTGGAGGTGAACATTGACGCCAGCTTGCAGAGGAGCGTGCACGCACCAGCAAACAAACGGAGAGGGTGACGCAGCGTGTGGAGGAGACACTGAGCCTGCGTGTGAAGGACTAGCGGGAGTAAGAGGGAGCTGGAGGAGCAGAGTCCTGCTTCGAGGGGGGGAGCTCTGTCCTGCGCATGGAGGCGCCCCCCCCCACATGCTGCCAGGGGGCCGGAGGCAAGGAGGAGATGGTGGGTGTATGTCGAGGGAGAGACCTGGCACTCTAGGAGAGAAGGAGAGTGGGTGTAGGGTTCAGACGGCCACCACAATCACGCCGCTCCCCCCCCCACCACGCGTAAGCTGCTGTCCGCCAGGCACTCCTCCACCTCCCTCCACTAAGAAGAGACAAACTCATCGAGGGAGAAGACCAAACGGCGAGAGCCAGGCGCACCATGACGGAATCTCAGTGCAGGAAGCTCGGCTTCAAGAAATGCCGGAGCGCCACGTTCAGCATCGACGGCTTCAGCTTCACCATAGGTAAGGCGGCGAGGTCCGGGACGGTGCAATTCCCGCAAGTCCCACTGCTTCTCTCTCCCGGAGGGTGGGGGATTGGATAAGTGCGCAACTCCGGCGGACTTCCACTTTCCTTTGTCATTTTTCTGCCCCCGAATCGCTCTTCTTGTTCACTCCACTACCCAGCGGTGGGTCCCTTCAAAGAGCCTCGTGATCCGCTTCTCTCTAAACAGCCGCCTGGGCGCTGTGGGCTCGCTGCCTGATGTTCTGCGTCAGTTGGGTGCGAAGATTGTAGAGAGTGTTTCTTTTGTGCAGGAGTTTGAGCCGGAGCGTCTGCGCCCACGTCTTTGTTGGAAGTACACAGAGGCATTCTGAAAACGTCTCTTTCTGTCTCCCTTAGTTTATTGTGGCTTCGAAGTTGACGATTATCGACGTGCTCCCGATTCTCCGAGGACCCAGCCATTAACTTTAGTATCACCTTTTATCGTACTGTTCATCCAGATTTCATTTCTTCTGCCTTATTACTCAGTAAATCAGACGCTTCTCTGTGTTTACCGAAAGCGCAGCGGTGCGTGTTTCATCCATGGAGACACGGATGTGGTGAGTCTGTTATCGGAAGGCGCGTGATAGCAGTAATTACATCTGCAGGTGATGGAGCGAGCCTTACATAACCCAGGAGGCTTTCACCCCGGGCACAGGGTGATCCCCGTAAGCAGGTACGTCTGTAGGACTCAGGAGATGAAAGACGTCACTTTCTCTAGCTGGGAATATAACAGGTCAGATAAACTCAGCGCAGAACATGTTTGCCCTCTTCTGAGAATGTCATTAAATTGGAGCGAGACCCATTACCAAGAGCTGAGCTGTGGAACGTCAGCAAAACATCACGGTGTTAAAATGAGATCCATCCATGATTGGGGATCCTAGGAGTAGATTTTCCATAGGAGAAGGACCTGACACAGATTGGCTCCAGCGGGAAGGAATTTCGGCTGGAGAATATGCCTCGAAGTTGGTCCACATCACTTCCCCATGACACCTTCCCTGCCTGCCCTCAGCTGAGCCTGTGGAGTGATTACCATCACCATAGCGACCAGGGGAAGGATTTGATGTTGCGTGGCGACTGTGGGCGCCTCCAAACAAGCCTTTCCCGGTGTGTTAACGCCTCGCTTCCAAACAAGCCTTTCCCGGGGTGTTAACGCCTCACCTCCAAACAAGCCTTTCCCGGTGTGTTAACGCCTCGCCTTCAAACAAGCCTTTCCCGGTGTGTTAACGCCTCACCTCCAAACAAGCCTTTCCCGGTGTGTTAACGCCTCGGTTCCAAACAAGCCTTTCCCGGTGTGTTAACGCCTCGGCTCCAAACAAGCCTTTCCCGGTGTGTTAACTCCTCGCCTCCAAACAAGCCTTTCCCGGTGTGTTAATGCCTCGCCTCCAAACAAGCCTTTCTCGGTGTGTTTACGCCTCGGTCAGCTGGAATCCCAACAGAGACCTCATTAGGGGCATCTGACTGATAACTTTAACAGCTCTCATTTCATCGCTCACCGAGGGCTTTGAGGGGGGGGAGCGGAAAAGGGGCCAAATTGCCGGGGGGGCTAGGTAACAGGTGAGGGGGTGGGCTTCTCCAGGAGGACCACATTTTCACAGGCATTGTGGGGGCCATTACCTTTAATGGAACACACTTTGATATCCAGCTCAATCCTTTACCAAACACCTCCCTAGTAATGAACCTGCTTCACTCCTTCTGTTTTCTGGATGGGAATAGTGTACCTTATTTTGGGGGGGGGCATCTCAGACTCAGAGTTGTGGGGGGGGGCACCCACGTGAAGGCTCTTGTTTGAATTAGTTTTCCTAATTGCTCATTGAAATCCATTACAGTGTTTGGACGCTGATAAAACACCTGTCGGCTGGATGATGATTGCAGGTTATTACCCCCAATAATAAATTGCTTATTTCGCTGTGGCTTTAGAGAAAGCTTTAGGTTTAAGTGCTTCATCTGACACTTCTAATTGGACAGTCAGACCTGGGCATGCACTAAAATGAGAAGCATTTGCCCACCAGCCCCTGCAAAAAATTTGCCATGACCCACACAGTGCCCTCTGGTCCTCATTATGGGTGGTGAGGGGGGTGGGGGGCAGAACTCCAATCTGCACGACGAGCTGAGAAGGAGTAGAATCCCACCTGTGGTGTAAAATCCTCCATTGGATCTGAGAGTGTGGGATGGTGACTTGGCTCTGATTGGTTGCTGGGGGCCACTGGTTTGCTGGCAGCTTGGCTCTGATTGGTGGTTGGGGGGGGCACTGGTTTGCTGGCAGCTTGGCCCTGATTGGTGGCTGGGGGCCACTGGTCTGCTGGCAGAAATCAGCGAAGACAAAGGATGCAATTTTTAAGCAGGTTAGGAAAACACAAATGCTAGCATTAGCGATATCGCATTCACAAATCATAATATTTGCCCTGAAGCGCTGATGATCACAGTCCTGTTTTGAAAAGATGTGATTTACACTGTTTTAAAGGGAAAATGGGAGGAGCTAGCCGGCGGCTGTGCTGTCCAATTCCTGCGGGTTGCAAAGGGGAGGGCGGGACTTCGGGCAAGGCCAGCTCAGTATGTGACCTAGTGCTGGACGCTTACGGCTGAGGTCATTCTGCACCCGCAAAATGTCTTAAGGACGTGTGACTGTTCCATATCCATCCAGGTTATATCTGAATAGCGTGTGGTCACTGTGGATTTCTGCTCTCTTGTTCAAAGCTTAATCTCGCTCTGGTGATACAAAGATGGAATTCCTTCGGGGAATACAAAGAGGAAGCGTCCTCGTTCAGTCTCTCCAGGTCCTCCATAGTATCCCTGCTGGTGTGTGTAATCACTAATCCTCTGTACCTGCTCTTTTACATTTAACACATCACCTTCCCCCCCAATCAAGCATGGCTTTGACCAGATGGACCCAGTCCATTTTCCTCACTCACTCCTCTCAGCTGAAACTATTGATTGCCTCACCTGGGGGAGGGAGGATATTAATCCCCTTGGTCTGTCTGGAAGAACAGGCTTAGCGAGTCTCTAAGAGCTGCCTGAGTGAACAGGCAATGCGCAATGATGCATGTACATCGATCAGTATCATGTGATACGTATAAATATGTGTGGATTCTCGTATTTGATGGTGCCACTGGGTGCTCATGCAATTTTTTTGGGGGGGGGGGGTGCAGGGGGGCACATGCAGTTTGATCATATCCATCCATCTGTACAATCATTTTCTAAAAGATCTCAAAAGTCAAATCCACACTCTTGAAGATGTAAGTATTGCAAACGGTATAGCACATCACCATGGAGACCGTGTGATATATATTATGGGCTGTTTCATCACGGAAGTCAGGTGGATGTAAGCTAAATACAGGCTAACCTTCGTTTAAAAAGAGATTTAGGTCACAGCAGGACAGGAACCTGAAGATACCGCCAGAGAAATGTCTACGTGGTCTGAGAACAGGAAGGGGACACTTTTGACCGCTTAAAATCTGGGACAAGACGGGAAAGATGCCTGACTTTTTCAGAATAAAAAGCATGTCACGGTCTTTTTAAATGTGTAAACTAGAGAGAATCTCACTCGATTGCTTGGGAATTTTAGGTCACGCTTGTGAGGAAGCAGATGTATCCTGTACAGACATTACATGGGCATTTTTTATATTCTGCATTCACATACGATTTAACATATAAGATTATGGTCCAAAAGTGGGAACCCCTATGAAAGTGACAGCATGACTTGATTGACGGTGTGATAAACTGGAACTTGTATTACTGCTAACAATCTCTTTTTCCACATTTATATTGCATAGCAACTAAAATGCAGTCTAACTGTTGCCACGGAGCCGATTTGGGATTTGTTCGGCTTTAATTGGCTCCTTGCTGCGACAAAAGTAATGAATAAAATTAAATTCTAGTTATCACCGAGTAACAGCGTTGTTTTGTACAGAATAACACAAGAATGCAATAAATAAAGAATGATAATATAAATCTCACAGAATGAATAAGGGCAAAATACAAAAGAGACTATCACAAGCAGAGAGTTCGTCATAAAAGCCAGAGACGCTTCAAAAGACCTACAGGATTATTACTGGATTTCTGACCTCAATCTTCTGTTTTTATTTAAATATACAAATAACAATAACTGTATTAAGGCATAGTTGGGAAAGTTTATTTTCGGCTAAAATAATGTGTCAAATGTCTACCGAGGTGCCGAGTGATCCGTTAAGCACCGGCTTTTATAAGGAGTGCATCCTGGATCACTTTGATCCAGCCCAGAGCCATCAGTCTGTATAAAGACCTGTCTCCATGTTTTAAAAATGATATGTTTATAACACCTCTCCTCAGCCAGATTGGCAGCCTCGGGGGACGATGTGTAACAGGCGCATGTTTCCAAATGTGCTTCAGTCGAGGATTCTCTCTCTCTCTCTCTCTCTCTCTCTCTCGCTCTCTGCCCCCGCAGTCGCCAACGAGGATGGGGAGAGTGCCGCCCGGCCCCTGTCCCGCTTCGCCCGTGAGTAGGACGCCGGCCCCTGGCCGCACACAGCAGAGCAGCCCCGTCCAGCAGCCGGACCGCACCTCTCTCTCGTAGTGCAACGTTGGGAGAAAATGCCAGGGCTGTTCCGACTGTTGGTTAATAGTTTTTTAGTCTTTTCACCTTTGTATCGCCTAGTAACTAGAACATAACACAACTGTCGCTACGGAGTAGAGTTTGTAATTGCCTGCTTTTATCTGACTCCATACCGAGGGAAATTAAATGAATGACACTAAAACGCATTTAAAGGCTTATCCCAGGAAGCATACCCTGTTTGGGACACCAGTACCATAAAAGTGTCTGTCTCCTTTTCATCTGTTTACAAATAATTTATTACAATATTTTAAATTGATGCCAAAATAAAGACAATATATATTAAAGGCTACAATAGTTATGTTGTTAGGTACTGATAAATGCAATAAATATCTGGTGTCCGCTAGGTGGCAGCAGTACACAGTCCTACAACTGCAAGCTGTGATTTAATGTTGGACCGTTGTCGCTCAGGTCCATTCATAAAGAGGCCTTTCTATAAAGCATTTCGTTCTCAAACTGAGAACTCTGATGGGAAATTCAACTAATTAAAACAATGAGTACAATTAAGGGTCTTGGCATTTGGCCCCATGTGCATACACTCCTAAATCGGACAGTAAGACACAAGCAAAAACTGCTTGGCAGAAACTCTACGTACATGTCGGGGACACAATGTGCATTTTGGGGCCCAGACTGGTCGCCATAGTTTATGGGTGCTCACTTGCACCCACATGGTCAATGACTGACAGGAATTTAGAGCTAACTGCTAACTATTAGCCCTTTAGCAACATTTTTATAGCAAAGGCGACACACACGGGCTGTGATTGTGCATTGTCAGTGCTGAGAAGTGCAGGGTAACATAGGTGACCACCATCTTCTGAGGGGGAGCTGATTTCCCTTAGTCTCAGACAGGGTGAAATTTGCCTAGAGCGCCACGTGGGCTTCGCCCAGTACTGATGCTAAGGGACTGTTGCTGCAGGATCTAAATCCCAGAATGCCCTGTGGAATGCCATTACATCGGGGATGGGCATCAAGGACCGGGACCGGGACCAGGCCCGCCGGGAGGCACCGGTGGACCCACGAAGTCCAGAGGAGATCCTAGCAGAGGACCCGCCGACTGCTGACCGGCCAGACGTCACAGAGAAGACAGCTCTCAGGTTCAGTGCTTTGCCCTTTCTCTCAGGGTACCCTGAGGTGTGCCAGGTATCACTAGGAATGAGCAGTAATGTGGCATATTTAGTCATTAAAAGCCAAGTGTATCAGGTTTATTACAGTTCAGGCATTAAGTGCAGCTGCTTGAGCACACTGCCCTCTAGGGGATGGGAGGATCTTACTAAGAGGATGCGGTCTTACCTCATTTAGTGTCGTTTGCAGTCATTTATTATGAATTCTTACCTGGTGTGTCACGTGTTAATTGGGATCTGGTCATGTGGAACATGGGTGGAGATGCGGTTTCCCGCGATGAGATCGATGTGGGGTTACCGGGGACAAAAAAGCAAGTTGTGCCTGCAGCAGCTATGGCAAACTGAATTATCACTGATAATCAAGGTCACCGGATTTGCCCTCCTGAGATTTTAAGATTTATAGCAGATGGTGGCGAATTAGGGAGGAGACCCTGTAGGTATATGCAGTGTGTATTTTACACACCTGCGTGGTTTTTACCCAGAAATCTTTGAATCTGTCCTTGTCAGGGTAATCTCCTGTGGGCCAGAGCTTTTCACATTACATTGGGATGATGGGCTCCTGGGCCCCGCACTGGGACCCGACCCGACTCGGGACATCCAGGGATGGGTTAATTTTTTTCTGGGACCCCACTCTAAAGTTCAATTTGGGCCACCCCCATCCCTCCAAAGTGTATTGAATGTTTGTGGGCAGCTGGGGGCGCCCTAACCTCGCAGCCCGCCTGGTGCCACAGGTCAGTAAGGCAGCGGCATCAGTGTAACGGGATGGCGAGGAGGGGGAAACGGCTCATGGGACCCCTGGAGCCGACGTGACCTTTAACGGGCCTGTTGCAGACTCTCAACAGGATGGCAGTGAAAGGGACTGGGCCTGCAGCCTGCCAGCCATTGGGAGAGGGATTACGGAGCTGCTTGTTCTCCTGGAAACCCCAGAGCTTGTCTTATCATCTCATCACGGGATGAATGTGCTCTGAGTGCTCAGCTCTCATCAGTCTGAAAGACGGTTCTGCTGAATTTCATAAAAAAATCAAGGCCTTTTGTTTCTGTGTAACCCAGAGAAGACCTCTGCTCTGTATTTAGGAACTGCTTGCAATGCCCTTTAAAGGCCTTTTTTATTTTTAAACCCCATTTGTGCTTATTTAGACACAAAAAGGGATGTTGGTGGTGGTTTTGCAGTGCCTTGTGATTGGTCGGGACTGGTCAGGTGACTGCTGAATCTGCACTGAACCTCTATGGAAATACACCTAGCTGTCTCCTTTGCTGTCATTACTCTATACATCTCCACCCCCAGCCTCTTCCGCACCTCCACAGGCTAAAAACACACAGTGAGGCATCATGGGAATGGAGCTGGGGAGGGGGGTAATTTTCCAGTTCAGTGCTATCAGTCAGAGCCTCAAAAGCCATGCCTTTGATGGGCAGGATGCTGCATCTATGGGGCTGCAGTTAATTCCTTCTCTGCCTTCATCTCCGGGGGGGGGGGGGGAAGCACAGCAATGCAGCTCTTAATGCGATGCAGCTCTTAATGCAATGGACGTTTGTGAGTGTTGTCACAAAGCATCAGTGTGATTTACCCCTTCATGCACTTCTGTTCCCTGAAATTTGTCCCTGGGGCTCATGGTCTCATTGTAGTAGAAACCAGAGGTGGGTAGTTCAGGTCCTGAAAGTAAAAAAATCCAGACCAAAATTTTGCTTCAACCAACCAGCTGAACATAAAGAGTTGCAGTCACATACCACTTGACTGGTTGGTTGGAACAACTTGGTCTAGATGTTTATTTTCTGGATCTGAACTATCCACCTCTGATGGAATCACAAAATTTTTTTTTGCAAATTCCTCCCATAAAGAGCCATCATTTGGGTGGTCAACTGGTCAGTCTGTGGGGAGTATAAAGTATAAGGTCTGTTGTTGAGACTGTAACATTTGCAGGTCTTTATAAGATTAGAGCTGTAACTGCTGTCTCCCACAGAAAGGCCCTCATGGTCGAGAAGGTACCAGCGCTGCAGGTGTGTGGGAGATGCCCACTTTGTGCGTGATCGATGATGTTTTTATGAAATGAGACACTTTGCTGACACAGCTAAGCTGGCCTCCCCAAAGCTCTTAACAGGCCGTCTCACGGAGACCTAGAAGAAGAATGACAAAGGCGATTAAAAAGGTCAAAGGGCCCTTTATGGAAATCAGCACAGTGCAGAGGTGACGTCAGCAACTGGGTCTTTATCGTTTAATTGGTAAGCATGGCTTACCGTGTCGACTCCCTCGGCGCAAAAGCGCCACCAGCTCCCTGAAAACCTCGATTAAGGGAGCATAGATAGATTAAGGATGGGGATGGGGCTTCCTCTTGGGACTATGGAGTGGTGCCCCCCCTCCCCCCCCTTGGGAAAGCATGGCACAGTGACGCACAGTGTGGCTATAAATAGGCTCGCTGTGCTTTGACCCACACAGCTGCTGCCTCCCCCATGGTGACCCCGGAGCAGTAATGGTGGATGATTCCAGAACCGGGGATGTGGGGGGGGGGGGGTTGCTCTATGCTCAAACGACAGATTAGGTTGGCGCCGTGCCTCGAAGGGTTAAAAATCATCTGTCGCAGGGTTTCCAGCCTATCTGTCTTACTGAGAAGCGGGCAGAGTCTGCGATGGTTTGTGGGGTCGTAGTGAGCCATTCAGACTCCATTCTCTGTGTGGGGGGTGAAATAGTGCATAAACAGAGGGATTTGTAAACATTTGGAATCTAGAGGTTGGCTGCCAGATTATGCCACGGATAGATGGTCACCCTTGGTTGAGTACGTTTGCCGGTGTTTAATATGGGATCTAAAAACATGGCATAGTGAAGATTTGAGATTATGATCATGTGTTTGTTCAGTCTCTACCAAACATGAAAAGATGCAATTGTATGATTCTAAGGGAAGAGTCACAGAGGGCTGCTTATGAGCAAAATGCCACAGATTCAACTGCCAGGCATATGTTTGGGTTGGGGGGGGCAGGCTGGGGGACACCCTGAATGGAATGCCAGTCCATCGCCAGGCATGCACACACACACACACACACACACATACACACGTTTGCATCCAAATCTTTGTGGGGACCGTCCAACCATTTCTATGGGCAAAACTCTAATCCCTACCCAGCCTTGAACCTGACCTTGAACCATAAGCAGACAAACAAAATACTAGACTTTCTAGACTTTTGGCATTTTTAGATTTTTGATTGCAATTACAGTCAGAGATCTTTAGAAAATTGAGTTTTTCCTTGTGGAAACTGAAAAAATGGTGCCCAGAATGTCAAAATAACACATATATATCACATTGTGAGGGCATTTGGTTTCTACAGTGTAATATACACATGACACCCCGAGACACAGACACACACATGGCACAAATGGCAAATTCAGAGTTTTCGGGGACTGTGGGAAAACACTGAAGAACTAAGAGAAGCTAAGGTACACTAGGAGATGCTAAGCTAAGCTAGGAGAAGCTAAGCCATACTAGGGGATGCTAAGCTATGCTAAGAGATGCTAAGCCATACTAGGGGATGCTAAGCTATGCTAAGAGATGCTAAACTATGCTAGGAGATGCTAAGCTATACTAGGGGATGCTAAGCTATGCTAGGAGGAGCTAAGCCATACTAGGAGATGCTAAACTATGCTAGGAAAAGCTAAGCCATAGTAGAAGATCCTAAGCTATGCTAGCAGAAGTTAAGCTATACTACACCACACTACACTACACTAGTTGAAGCTAAACTATGACGTCTAAACTGATTAAAAAGCGCCTTTGTATGCCTCCTTTGACTTCTGAGCTCTTTTTTTGTCAAATGGGGTATGGGAGGACTCGTTTACGGACATGTCTGACATGTCTGACACCGGAGGGCCCCCGCCTCCTCCGAAGCCCCTCCGATAAACATCTGGCAGTTTCTGGGTTTCCAGTTAGTGCCTGCGGCCCGGTGGCGAGGTGGAGAGGAAGGTGAAGATAAAAGCGGTGATCTGGTGACATGGGACAAGATGGTGGATGGGGGGGGGTTGTTTTTATGCCTGCAAAATAGGAGGGAAGTCCAGGAGCTGTTAGCAGTCAAGGAGCCATTTATTTGGGAGATAGTGTGAGCATTATCTGCAAGGAGAAAAGCAGAGAGTAGGATAGCGAAGCATGAGCTGCACTCTGTGGGGGAGGGTGGGGGGCCTTGCACCAGGTACGCCCGTCTGCTTTGTGTTTGATTTATGTAAAGAGGTTCTGGGAAACTCGCCCAGCCCAGATACCAAGCTGCACATTGTTTGTAAGCTCTGTGCCCTCTGGTCAGGGTCAAACACTGGCTCTGATGGCGGGGGGCCTGTTTGCTGCCCAGCCACTGCCTCGCTGTGTTTGCCCATCTGTCTTTCTGCGGATGCCCATCATGTTCAGCTTGTTTTTCTTGTGTTTCCTGTGGCCTACTGGCCACCTGACCCACTACCCAGAATGCAGAGCTCCAAAGATGTGCTTGCGTGTGATTGGCTGACCATCACAGGCTGACCTCGGTCCCATGGTTCTACCACGACACCAAGACTAATTTAAAAAAAGGAAATTGCAGACTTATAGAACTTTATTAGCAATGCGCATAGTGCGTGACAGAATGGCGAGCAGACGTTTATCGTGAACGCGACGGGCTGAGATGAAATGCATTACCCTCCGAGCGGAATGTTTAGCGCCTCGTTTTATCATTTTCATGACACCACATGTGGGGATGAATGAAAACAACAAATCAAAACAACGGAAAGAAAAATTAGGAAAGAAAGCAGCCACTCGTTTTAGGGGAATGGGCTTCTGTTTGATTCGATTGTCTGCTGCTGAAATCCACATGCTTATTGCGTTTGCATCAGTAATGGGCCTGAAGAATTCAGCCACCGATCCAATCACTGGGCCTGCGGCTTCCGGCCCTGAATCCCATCTCAGGGGACTTTAGCCTCGCTGCCTGACTGAATCAAAGACCCCGTCACACATTTTGGTCTCTATTCCTAGGTGTCTGATCACCATCTCATTTCAGCCATGTGTCTGAAACTACTCTGCACTGAGGCTTTATGCCGCCGGGGGGGATTTGAGACGGGGTCTCATTGAATATAACGGTACCCAACATGGCCGTTTAGTCCGATGAGAGAAATTGAGCATTAGGGGAAAGGCGGACCCACCCCGCCTCCCCGATGGCTCTGACGTGGCTGGCCTTCGTCTGTCTGGTATCTCCTCATTTGTGGGGAGGGCTTTTATTGAGGGGGGTGGCAGTGATGTCCTGCGTTTGGAAGCGTCTTCACTCAGACGGCAGCACCGGACCTGTGGGGTTGGTGGGGGGAGGGAATCCCTGGGGCCTGGAGCCTCATGATCTGGCTCAGGCTGGCAAAGGGTATCAGTGGGGGGGGTGGGGTGGATTTGGGTTTGGGGTGGTGGATTTAGGTTTCGGGGGGTTCAACCACAGCTTGAAAGCTCTCTCTTTGAGAACGGAAACATCCGCATCCCTTTGAAGGCGCGGGCGCTGGCACACCATGGCTGCCTTCACCCCCCCCCCAACCCCCCCAGCAGATAAAAGGCAGGCGGAGCTCAGGCGGCCTGCATCACCTAATTGAAAGCTTCCCCACCCCACACCCCACCCCTGGAGGATGACAGAGGAGCTGGTACCGAGATGAAGAACTGGGTGGTCAGGTCACAGATGGCCCCTCCCAGGACGAGACATCTAAGCAAAGTGCCTCGTCTCTCCACGTCCCCCATCACCACGGCGACTATCCATGAGGCCGGACCACATTCCCGCCTGACGAGGACCCCATCCTTATGAACCAGCGTGCCTGAACAGGGGCTGTGAAACCGGCGAAACACCCCAGCTCCCCTCCCATAAGCCAGGCAGCAGTGAACAGCTCACAGGCACCACGCAGGTCCCCTATACGACCCCAAATGACCTTCCCCCTCTGCCACTCTGTCACACATTCAATAACCAAATGCCTTTTTATACCGACTGCGAACGGATCACGTTTCCCTGTACAAACTAAGGCTGGGAATTGATTCCATTTGACTGTAGCTAAAAGATGATTCATTCGTTTTGATTCTGTAAATACCTCAGAATCAGAATCTGAATCCTTTCATGTGTCAATAACCAAAAGGACAAGGGGATTGTTTTGGTGCAGGTGGCGGCATGACGCTACGATTACACATACAATCGGGACAGATATAGAAACGCTTAATAAATAGATTAGAAATTAAAATAGAAGTTGAAATAGAAATAGAGCAGAGAAAAACCTGAAGATACAGGTCCAGTCTGTCAGATCGGCTCTTTTGATCTTGTCCTAGCGGAGCTAAAGTTTCAAACTGGTTTTCTTGTAAATTCTGGAAGCACGTGTCAGGGTTTGAAGGCCCGCATGTTTACAGGCCCCCGGCTGACTGGCCTGATGCAGGTCACACCCAAGGACAAGCGGGACAGAGAAACGTCCTGTCCTGTCAGCAGACCCCAAGTGTGCCTGGCACTGGGGTGGATGGGACTGTGGACACTAATAAACAGCAACTGACAAAATATTGTGACACACTATAAAGGACGTGGACTGAAAAAAAAGATGAAATATCAAGCTTAACTCTTAAGTGATAATGGTTTGGCCCTATGTTGGCGTGACAGATAGCACAGGTTCTGTGGTTCGGGTTTTTATCGGGTTCTGGGCCGCAGGGGACTAACGGCAAGTGATGACTTGATAGTTTCTGGGGTGACGACGTCTTCGCAACCCCGATACAGGGGTGCAGAAATGTGCGTGTAATTCCCGCTGCGGTTGTTACGCACTCCGAAAATGCAAATGACAAATCAAACGGACCTGCCGGCTAAAATGAGATTAAGCTGAAACATGCAGGGAAGAGGGGTGTCTGGCTGGAGATGTAGTGATTCTCGGTGGATAATCGTTTACTGAAGATGGACGGGTGGGTAGCGGGCGTTAATCAGAGAGTTCATTATCTTCATTTATTGGACGGATGTACTATTTATTATACGATTAGAGGCAGTGTCACGAATGCAGTAAGTCTGTAGCATCAAGACGCTGTGATTCCTCTGTGTCTGTCTCTGTATTTTATGGTGCTTCTCAGCCTTTAATAACTAGAGGGGTACATTAACTGGTGATTACTCTCCTGTTTATCAAGCTAATTACAGGTGTGGAAATGTCATTTACTACAGTGACCTTGAGGAAGTCGTCTCTAAACATGCGAAAAACGTCTCAGAGCGGCGGCCTCGTTTGTAAGGTTGATGTTTTTATCGCTTGCTTTGCAGATGGACGGATGGTTCGTCCCTGAGTCGGTCCCAAGCAGGGACCGCCAACCTGTCGGTACACGGATAAACGTGAACGTGTCAAGACTCATCTGTGTGAAAACTGTGGCAAATACCATGTCCGTGGTCAAAATTGCGTTTTGATCAAATTCGCCCTGGTGTCGAGGCCTGGCATCATGGTTTATTTGCAGTTTAAACTAAGAGCTCATCTCTGCCAAGTGTTACTGTATTTCAAAGCCTCATGGGGTGGGGGGTGTTTGGGAAGCAATGGGATGGGAGAACACT
The DNA here is from genome assembly GCA_026780845.1 of Petrocephalus sullivani. Lineage (NCBI taxonomy): Eukaryota > Metazoa > Chordata > Actinopteri > Osteoglossiformes > Mormyridae > Petrocephalus > Petrocephalus sullivani. The sequence goes on from JAODKM010000075.1 coordinate 5,837,985, forward strand.
GTGTGACCCGGGCTCTGCTGGCCCCCATGGGAGAATGGAAACCTGCAGTCAGCCGCCCCACACCGCCCCCCCTTAGGCGGCGCTGAACCAGCCCAAATCCCCACAAACAAAGCCAAAGAGCACTCCTGTCTTTCCATCCCTG
>JAODKM010000075.1:5838226-5878128 GCA_026780845.1 Petrocephalus sullivani
CGGCCCGCCCCCCCCCGCCCCCCCCCCCCCCACAGCTCGTACCCTGCGCACGCTCTCATCATCTGATAAAGACTGAGATAAACGTGCACGTCCTTATGGTGCCCCTTACAGATCACTGGCAGCATTGGGGGGGGGTCAGTGAGTCTTTGCTCTGAAACTCTCTCACCCCCCCCCCCTTCCCCAACATGGCCCTACAGCCTCCCACCCTTCCTGTGAAAAGGAGCCATCAGCCCACTCTTGACAATTAGATCCCTCTCTGGGCTTGCAGCAGAGCTGACTGATTCCCCTCTGCTCCGTGCCGTGTGCTCGTGCCTCGATCCCGGTCTGCTCCGTCCTGCCCCCCCCCCCGTCCCTCCCCCCCGCCCCCAGGGAGGCAGGGACGATGGCCTGGAGCCAGCAGAGGAGTGCATGCCTTGCACTGACAGCCACTGCGCTGCTCTGAGAGCCGGTCAGACTGCGGAGAGAGGAGGAGGAGGAGATGAAGAAGGCTGCCGCCCCCCGCCTGTGCTGAGACACCGGGGGCTTCCTGCAGCCGCGTTTTGCCGGCATCGGTGCCGACGGGATTTAACTTTTTCCTCCACCACGGCTCCGGGTTCAGACATGGAGTCACCCACCAAGGAGATTGAGGAGTTTGAGAGCAGCTCCCTGAAGTATCTGCAGCCAGACCAGATTGAGAAGATCTGGCTGCGACTCCGCGGACTGTGAGTGCTTCACCGGTGCCTGCGTGCATGTGCCTGATCATCGGTGTAAATCATTCTTAGTATCACTGTCAACCATTCTGAGTATCGGTGTAAATCATTCTGAGTATCACTGTCAACCATTCTGAATATCAATGTAAATCATTCTGAGTATCACTGTCAACCATTCTGAGTATCGGTGTAAATCATTCTGAGTATCACTGTCAATCATTCTGAGTATCAATGTCAACCATTCTGAGTATCGGTGTAAATCATTCTGAGTATCACTGTCAACCATTCTGAGTATCGGTGTAAATCATTCTGAGTATCAGAGTGTTTGAGTGCTTTTATGTGTGTGTCAGTGTACATCATTCTGAGTCTCAGTGTGTTGAGCTGTGTGTGTGTGTCAGTGTAACTCATTCTGAATATCAATGTGTTTCTGTGATTAGCAGCTTTTCTATGTGTGTATATGTGTGTATATTCTGTGCATTAGTGTGTTTCTGTGTTGAGCTGTTTTTCTGTGTGCGTATTAGTGCATCTCGTTCAGAGTATGTTAGTGTATCAGTATCAGTATGTTAGTGTGAGTTCAGCTGTTTTTCAGGTCCACTAGTTCCACTTTCCACTTGTGGTTGTTTGTGCGTGTAAGGGAGCGTGTTTGCATTTCTCATTTGTGCATTTGGTCTTGTGTCCGTAAGTCTTTCTGCACTTGTAAGGTTGCATCAAAAGTCTTTTTCTTCATTTGCATGTTCCGCTGGCTGTGTGTACTTGTGCACGAGCGTGTATGTGCGCACGCGTTTGTCCCAGATCCATCACTTTTATTTTGCGCTTGGTCCTTAATATTATCTGTTTATTTGTCAGGCTGATCTTTCTGTTAGAACGGAGACAGCAGCTGTCAGTTATCAAACGAACGATCTTCACCTCCGAATCTTAACAGGTTTCGTTATCTAGTCGGTTTACGAACAGCAGTGCGTGCCCTCGCTACCCATAACACATGCCGTCACTGGAGAGAAATTTATCCCTTATCAAGCAAATGGGGGGGGGGAAACATATAAATGTAGGTGTTGGATTTCATTTCACGAAAACAGCGGAGTGAAAATAAGAGGATTGCCTCGGGGCGGCAGCGCGAACTTCGTCACGCCGCGAAACTTCATTGTGGGAAAGCAGCCCCTGGTCCGTCACGGCGGCGGCTTGTCTGCCCGCCTACCGGCTTTTTACGGAGGGGGGCGTTCCTCTAATGTCGCCCCCCATAGCATTAGGGCAGCCTGATTAAATTAGCAGGTGCTTCATAATGAACATCACGGAAAAATCAAAGCGAAAGAAGGAGACGCGCTGCATAGACGCGCGTCTCCCCAGGGCGCCCTCTGCAGCATCGGCAGGAACACCTTCTTCTAACTGCATGGAAAGTCATTATTAGCCATTATTTGAAGTAATCATTAAAACTGTCTTTGTTATTAGTGCCTGTAAACGCTTTCACGCCAACAAGGTGCTTGCTTGCCTGGCAAAGGGTTACAAATGCTCCCAGTGGGGGAAGAGTATGATTGACACGCGTCACACTGTCGGTCCACCTAAGACCTCTTTGTAACGCAGACGACTGTCTGGGTGTGTGTTTGTGTCTTCTTGAGGTCTTGCCTAGCTCGTTCACCCCCTTGGTCCTTGCCGTATAACCCAGAGCACTCAGTAATCATCCAGAGCGGCTGGACGGTCACCAGTTCTCCCAGCACAATCAGAGGGGCCGGCGAATTCGTGCTGTGTGCCAGTGCGGGTTGGCTGATGCCTCCTGTCACTGCCTCGCCATCGGGTCAACCCAGGCCGCCTCATTATCACTGTGTTTCCAGGCATCTTATCACGGTTATGTGTCTCAGTGCATATGTGCACAAATTCGGTGACGTCACAAAGAAAATCCCCCAGGGGAGGAGGTCGTGAATCCAGCGGCCGGCTCTGGCACACACTTAGGGCCGCCCGGGTCCCTTGTTTCCTACTTGAGGCTTGATTTGCCGCCTGTCATACACAGCTGTGTCTCTAGGGCGGCGACTGCCTCTGCTGCCACTCACTGGGAGTCCCCTCCCACGCGGCTCAGTGCTCATCTCTGACAAGGGGCCTCTCCATACCAGCTGTGGGGAGCTTTTAGCCAGTGCTAGCCAGACCGCAGATCTTCACTGAGGGGCTCACTACAGCTAGTGTGAAGCACAGAGGATAAACTTGTAAAATCACACAGGGTGGTTTGATTTATCAGTCCCTGATAAATTTGTTATGGTCAATAAAATTCAGGCTCTTCAGTGCTTCCTCTTTCCCAGGCTGCTGGTCTCCTTTCTGTCATCATGCCAGCTGTTATCTCCAGGGATTCTATCTTATAGAATCTATCTGCTTCTGCAAGGCCATCTAACTGTCCATTGATCAATTGATCAGTCCATCCATCCATCTTCTAAACTTGTATCTTGGCCAGTCTTTCGTTTTGTCTGCTTATTCATGCATCCATCTTTTCACCACTTATCGTGGGCCAGGATTCCCCTTTGTTTGACCATCCATCTTATCCATCCCCCCATCGATCCATCCATTCCTTGACCCATCCATCCATCCAGGTAGCACAGAGCAGGGTTACACCCTGAATGAGATTCCATTTATTTTGTTTTTGTGTTCCTGTAAGGTGTGCGCATTCAGCTTGCACGTTTCCTCACCAAGAAAGTGTGCTTTTGCTGCATGACCTCACGCAGAGCTTGTACATATGAACTGGTGAATGTTGAGGTCACAGTGAATGTTACCAGGCCACATCTACTGCAGCAGGGCCCAGTTTTCTCGGAAAGCGACAGCTAGTGTCTCCTGGGACCTTCCATCTCATCAGCGTGTCTCTCCTGTTCTACCACAGGCGAAAATACAAGAAGACATCGCAGAGGTAAGCCAGGACAGTACTCCAAGATGGTAGGCCAAGATGTTACTCCAAGATGATACTCCAAGATAGTTCTCTGAGACAGTACTCTGAGATGGTACTCCAAGACAGTACTCACTTGGAGGCCAGACCTCACACAGCTGAGGGATGGGTGCGAGCTTGACCAGACAAAAGACGGCCTCGGATCAAACGAAAAACACCAAATAAACAACTGTCTGGTTCTCTGTGATGTGACCCCACTTGGCCCATGTTGGCCATTTAAACGACCGCTGTGGAAAATAATGGAACGTGCTGCCTCTTCCCGGGAGTTCAGTAATATTTCTCCAGATAATAACCCATATTATACCGAGTGGAGGGGGGCGGTGTCCCTCTCTGAAGTGTTTCTTTTACGACCTCTCCACACATTCGCCGCTGTATTTTTAGACCAGAAGGCTCCGATACTGTACACCCCTAGTCTGCAGGATTTTCTCAGGCTCTAGATCAAACTTAATTAAACAATCATTAAACAAACTTAATTTACCCATAAACTAGCTAAAAAATCTATTTAGAAGATAATTCTGCCATTAATATGATATTACGTTTGAGTGTGGGGAGGTTTAAATTGTAGAGAAAACACGACGTTGCACGTCGATAAGATGGCTCTGATTCGTTATCACGGGCCATTAAACGAAGACAGCTGAAGATGGAATTTTCCGGCATCAGAATGTGCAGCTGTCCCCCGCCCGCGCTGGATTGACAGCCCCCTCCCGAGCCTCTGTAATTACGCCGTGACTAATTGTCTGTAAAGAATGCAGGGGCTTTGTGTATGTGTGTGCCTGTGTGTGTGCGCGCGCGTATGTGTGTGTGGGGGGGGGTTCCGGAAGGGATCATTTGAAGACGAGGGCGGGTGAGGGGAGGGGGTTGCTTGATCCATCTTATAAGAGGACAGAGGTACTCTCCAGTAGACAGGAGAAACACCCCCCCCCCCCAAGAGGATCTGGGCTGGACACACATGGCTAGATGTGTGTGTATGACAGTTTGACATAAATGGGTGAGGTGATAAGGCCCTCTCTGATATTTACTTTGGTGTTGTAGAGGTGTGTGGCTCAGTGGGTTAATTAACACAATGTGCCTATTAATAAAAGTTCACTCTTCTAAGATACCACACCAGACTACAATCCACTCCTAGTGATGTGGCTCATTTTGGATCTTAAGTCTGCATCATTAATCTCATGGCAGTTTGTAAGTACCGCGATCAAGGTGTAAGCCCTGTTTTTCCAGCACTTTAGGAACTCGCACCTGGCCCCCCTTTTCTGACCCCCTGGTGGAACAGCAGGAATTGGGAAGAGAGACGAGTGATGTAAAATCGGTGGGGAAGCCAGGGGACCATAATTAGCTAATAGGATAGTTTCTTGTGCACAGGCCAGATATGATACGTCTCAGAGAGGATTGCCACAGGTTTCCATCCAAAAATGTGATGGAAAACTCCATTAAGGAAACAGGACAGGTTTTTGCTGAGACTCTTATTGCTTACAGTCAGTCCTCTATGGTATCTGATTCTCACATCCTGCTTCGATTTATCGGTGTAAAGCACCCTGATTTTGTGGCCTAACAGAGCCATTCAGTCAGACAAAGCAGAGCTTCTGACTGTCTGGAAGGAGAGCAGATTTATTTACACGTGAGCGAACATGGGTAGGGCCCCCCTAAGTGGGCTCTTGGAGATGTAAAACATACTATAAAACAATGGAACATCAATTGTAATCAAAGGGGGGCTGGAATGCGGTTGGTAAAATTTGCTAATGGGGGGTGGGGTGTATCGTGCGAGAGGATATATCACTTAAATTTTAGAACATTAACCATTCCGTCTTTTGCTAAGATTAGTCTTTTGCATACGTTCGTTTTATTGTGCTCTCTCCATGTCTGTTCACAAGTTGTCCACCACTATAGCTAAACAGTATCAAAGGCTAGGGTGATGTTAGGCTTGTATCTTTGTGCTGTTTTCTTCATTACTTTGTGCCAGTTTGCTTGCCAGTGAATAGCTGGTAGACTCCAGTGGTCACGGAAAGCTGGGTACTGTGAAATGGCAAAGTAGAATAGTCCATTACAGCTGGGACAGGGGGCAACTTTGTCTGTCCTGAAAACCTTTGCTAAAAATGCAAATAACATCCATGCTGCTATCATTTGAATGATCATATTATGTTATATCCTTAAATGTATCTTCTGGACATTCTGTCTTTATGGGACCCCTAGTTTTCAGAGGCCCCTAGCGGCTACCTACCCCTGCCTTCTGCCTTATGTCCACCCCTGCGTGTCAGTCCCTCACGTCCTCCCCTCTCATGGGACACCAGTGACATCCATCAGGACTAAATGAAACTCACCTGTCTCGCCTCTGAGTGATGTCAACAGGCTGGGCAGCTCTTTCTGCTTGGGGGGGCATAAAAACGTTAAATTTGTTGATGTTTTTAGCAGCGTCTGGGTCTGGCGATGGATGCGCATCCCTGGCGAGGCGGTCATTAAACACACTGGAGTGTGAGACCTGCATGCTTCCGCGCCCCTGCCGGGCCCGCCTGGCTTCCAGCCACCTTTCAGAGCTTTCATTAAGGATCTGCTGCGAAATATGATTTGCACTTCTAATTGGGCGGGTCAATTAAGAGCCGTCGTGTTGAGCCAAGAGGTATCTGCGCCAAGAACATCTTTTGGGAACATTTAGGGTTTTTTTTTCTGACAGTCCTGAACCTGTTTGGCTGCTGGCTTTGAAACAGTCCCTTTTTTTCCTGTCATATTAAGGTTTGGTCACCGTGGTAAAGTTTCCAAGGGGCACAGCTGAGTCTGCAACCGAGTCTGCCTGCGATTCGCGTTCCATGTCCAATGCTGGTGACTACAGACCTGACAGAGATGCTGTACTTTGTCACTTTTGATACAGCACCCCCCCCCCCCCCCCCCCCCCCCCCCCCCCCCCCCCCCCCCCCCCCCCCCCCCCCACACACACACACACACATCTAAGAGTTTAAAGGTGTCATCATCAGTGCCTCTCATGTTCCAATGGTAATGAAATCGGGCCCCTATTGACTCAATAAGTCACGCTGGCGTCTCCGGAACATTATAATAATTCATAATGGATTGGCTGTCGGGCACGTCGCTCTAATCGACTTGTTAATCACCATAGCAACCCACATGACTCTTAAATATTAACATGACCGGCCACACTCTCGGGACCCTGTGTGGATGTTTGTCCTCTGGTAAGACACAGGATGTCTTCCCAGGCACACTCAGTGAGTCACACGAGCAGATCTCTCTTCAGGTAAAGTCCCTGGTTGGCTCCCTTATCCCAAGCCAGTCCCGCTGATTGTTAGTTCGCTCATTCCTGCATCCCTCGTCATTATCCATTTCGGAAGCACTCAGATCATCGAATCACATAACAAGGGAAGAAATGCCTCACAGGAGCAAATCGCATATGCTGCGGTCAGAACACAGTGACGCATATGCATGCTTTCTGAGAGCTAACTGTGACAGTTGCTTGTGGTTCTACACAGTTTAAGTCTAAGCACCATCTGAGTTGGTCGCTTTAGGAGACTGATTGGGATTCCACACAGTTCCACACTAAGCACCACCCATATCGGTCACTTTAGGAGACCGCCTGCGGTTCCGCACAGTTCCACACTAAGCACCACCTATGTCGGTCACTTTAGGAGACCGCCTGCTGTTCTAGACGGTTCCACACTAAGCACCACTTGTGTTGGTTACTTTAGGAGATGGTCTGCGATTCCACACAGCTCCACACTAAGCACCACCCGTGTTGGTCACTTTAGGAGACCGCCTGCGGTTCCACACGGTTCCACACTAAGCACCACCTGTGTTGGTTGCTTTAGAAGAACACCTGCGGTTCCACACAGTTCCACACTAAGCACCGCCTTATGCATTTCTATTGAAAGCCTCAAAAATGTATTCTGCGTGATCTTCGCATATCTTCAGTGCATCCAGAGTGGCGGATCTGCCTGCCGCTTTGCAAGCTCGATCAGAACCAGGGCTCCCCGCTGGAGCCGCGTCATTCTCTGGCTGATCTGAGCCTCCACATCCGTCACCTGTGCCCCATTTACGACCCTGTAAATCTCTCATCCTGAAACCCAATAATTAAACAGATAATTTCCCACCTCCAATCGACGGCGGCTGTGGGATAATCGCGCCGCCTGCTGCCCCCCCCCCCGCGCGTGGATGAAAGGCACCGTGATTGTGGGACGGACGACCCACCGGCAGCGGCGGGAAGGCAAGCTTCTCGAAAGTTCCGGAATTCTCCCCTAAAAATGCACAGGAGCTCCATTCTGCTCCATCAACATCATTCGCAAAAATGCTCCCACATCTGCATAAATTATGGAGGGAAGGATTTATGTTTTGTTTCATTAATTATGGTGGAAAATAATTAATAGTGATTCTAAGACTGTAGTGGTGAATGAGTGGAATATTATACCAATATACTGTACTACTATGAATACTAAAATGAAATCATTTTCTGATTCACACTAGCAGGGCATAAACAGCGAAAGGCGCCTTAAATCCCTGGCTGCTGAACAGCAGCTCACGTCGACAGCCGGAGCAGCTTCTCAGTGATGGGTGGCTCACAGTTTCCAGTCCATCGCCTTGATCCAATACAGGGTCAATAAAACCCAGTATTGTTGCATTAGCCTGTCCAGTTAGCTGCACTGCGGTAAGGTCTTTGTTTAAAATTGAATGACAATGAACCGATGGGCTTGGAGGGACGCCTGCGACATTATGAATCTTCATGGTGGCTAACAGGCTGTTCTTGGGGAACACGTCTGGATATCGCCTGTGCACACAGGTGGGACGTACTCGGTGTGCTCACAGATACCTGACACGCAGGTGGGACGTACTCGGTGTGCTCACAGATACCTGACACGCAGGTGGGACGTACTCGGTGTGCTCATAGATACCTGACACGCAGGTGGGACGTACTCGGTGTGCTCACAGATACCTGACACGCAGGCGGGACGTACTCGGTGTGCTCACAGATACCTGACACACAGGCGGGACGTACTCGGTGTGTTCACAGATACCTGACACGTAGCTGGGACGTACTCGGTGTGCTCACAGATACCTGACACGCAGGTGGGACGTACTCGCTGTGGTCACAGATACCTGACACACAGGTGGGACGTACTCGGTGTGCTCACAGATACCTGACAGGTGGGACGTACTTGGTGTGCTCTCAGATACCTGACATGCGGTGGGGCAGGGCGGGGTGGTGGTGCTGGAGGGACAGGGATGGGTGGCAATGAGAGGCTGAGGCAGGGTGGAGGCGACGTGACACTGAATCTTTAATGGAAATGTGTCGTCGTGGAATAAGGTGGTAATTTGGTTATTAATAAGCAATCCCGTCGACATGTAGCCAATAGTGGCTTTCGGTAAGCCCTCTGTGTGTTTCCGCGGTGACGCCACTCTGATACCGAGCAATATCAGGCTGTTTGTGGCCGTCCTCATAACCCCGGAATCAAATTTTAATTCTTGCTCAGACGGTTATTTGGAGTCGCTGCCGCGTGACCGTGGATGTTGTTGTAATTATACCGAAACGCCACGGCGGGAGGGCTCATCGGCCAGCCGGGACAGCAAGTTCTGGGAGCGGATGGGATATCTCCTGTTGGACTTCTTTGAGGGGGCATGAGCCAGCACGTGAGGGGGACTGCAAGGCTGGTGGGTGCCAAATATGTGCCTCCTCATTTTGGAAATGGCCCACCCACTCCATAGGGTTAGGGTTACCCCACCTCCCTTCATGGCTTACGCTTGCTGTCTGTGGGGAGTTCCTTTCCCAGTCCTCTTTACTTCCAAACCAAAAAACTCATCCCTGCTAAACCCCCCGGTCCGTTAGGCGGTTCTGTTTGCCGTCATTTCTCACAGTTACATAAATTCACCGGAGCCGGATTAAAAAAAGATCCTGCCATTCGGCGCGCATGGAGGAGCAGCACGCCGCCATTGTGTGGAAATGACATGTATGTGTGTCAGTTGACACACTGAGACAATGACTTATGACTAATGAAGGGACAAATGAGGCTTTGAAGTGCGCGGTGGGTGGGATAATTGTAAGCTGTCAGTCACCGATTGGATTAATCCACTTCCCATTGGCTGCTTTTCCAGTTCCCATTGGGTTAAACTGGTCGATGGCTGACAGCTTGCGTTTTAATAAAAATCCTATACAGCCGCAACAGAAAACACCGAACGCGGTTTCTGGAGCTTAATTGAGTTCCGTGGGGTGGAGAGATTTGCAGCGATAGTCCGAGCTTCAGCCCAGGCGCGTGTGACATCAGGCCGTAATCATCACGGTGATTTCAATGGCTCATTTCAGGGATCGAGGGGAGTTTATGTAAGGCCTAGACAAATCAATGGAGGTGCGTGTCCTGGGCCGGGGGTGTCCGTCTCACCGTCCTGCTGTAAGTAATGACCTTCGGTAACCGGCCACTGACTAGCTAGGTTGTCATGCTGAGCTCGATTCATTTCCCTCCCCCTGCTGCTCCCAGCCAGACTGGCCTAGAGGGTGACCTTAACATCACTCCCCTGCTAATTGGCTGGGGGAGCCTCTTCGTCGTGGCCACGCATTAATTATGTCGCGGTAGGGAAGAAATTACGAGGCTGATTGAGAAATTAGCATCTGATTAAAGGCCCATTAAGAAATCCCAACCTAAGCCAAACTCTCTAGCCATAGTTCTGAGCCGGGTCACGTGAGAGACTCAGCTCTCTAACTGACAGGGGGGTTTGGTTTGTAGATGATTAAATGACCCCCATTCCTGCCCGGGAGTATCGGTGTGGTGACTGAGCTTGTAAGCTGTCGCCTTTGGGTTATGCTATATGATATATTATGCTAGTCTCAGCTATAAGCCTCAAACTACTTCACGCACACATAGCATTAGCTTCATTGGGTTAATGCGGACCCCAGGTGCACAGACAACATGGGATGAAGATGTTGCCGGGGAGACAGATCTGCGGTCCGACCAATCAGAATGACACACTCATTCTGGCTTTTTCCTTCTGGGTCCTTATCGAGTATTGGGGTATTTCTTGTTTATGCAAAAGCTTGGATCCAGTGGACAGTGAAATTGGCGAGATTACCCTCCACCACTGAGGTATAAAAAATACTCCTTTTAGAAGATTGCTTGTTTTATATTCATTATTTATCTTGAAGGCTTTGGGAGAAGGTTGAATTTTCTCCTTGGAGGCATGTCCTGTGGACGTGCCCTTGTAGGACTGATAAATTGTCGTGAGAAACCTGGGGACAACTGGGTGTAAAATACTCCAAACTTAGATATATTTAAAATATAGATTGGTGTTTAGTGCGTCCCCGACCAGAACAAGGCTCCCAGATCTGATCTGATGTTGTTTAAGTAATTACGTCCAACATTTGTGTGATTACACTTTTTGGTAATGGCAGAAATTAATCAATTCCAAAAAAAAGCAATAAAGATTACAATTAATTGGCAATTAAGCTACAGTTTGATTGGATAATGACTGTCTCCTTGGTCTGTCCTTGATGAAGAATTGCTCGGAGGTGCTTGACTCCAGTGCCAGGTTTTCTTGCCAAGAAAGCATTTCTGAAGGAACATGTATTGTATTATTTAGGACGAGTGCAGGAGCTAGGAAGGAGACCAGAGGAGCTTGTGAGGAGATGCGTGATTGGGTGATGTAATATGTATGTCTGATCAGAAGAACTGAAGAAGGTATAAGTCCCTACACTGTGTCCTCAAGGTTCCGCAAACAGGAAAGTGTTTCATTGTGTTTTCCATTCAATGGACTGAGGAAACTTGGGCTTCAGAGACCCAGAAGGATTCTGGATACCCTTATGAACAAGCTGTATTACCTAGCGTTTGTGTAAGGTAATCATATCGGACCTTCTCCTTTTCCTTCTTGGTTTGATTGCCTTGACCTTGATATTCCCTCGATAAACGTAAAGCCAGAGCCATCGCTACAGTTGGCTCTACGCTGTTATGTGTATTTATCTTTGGTCTTCAGCTGCCAGTCAGAGATGAAGGTGTTGGGCTGGGCTGAGGGACACTGTGATAGTGAAGGTGACCTTGTGGGCCTGGGGAGCTCTGGACGTCCATTTTCGAGCAGACCGGCTAGACACGTGAATCTCGTTGCTGTTTAGCGGCTTTATTTACCAGTTTTGTTCAAACAGAAAACCAAATTAAACACCTAGCCTGGGATTCCAGGGCGGAGGCAGTCGCTTCTTCACACGCACCCCCTACACAAACCCCCCGCCAATCCCACCTTCCGACCCAAAGTCCTTCCATTGCTCTAGTGAGGGCGCCGTGCCTCAGCCACTCACACAGATTGTCACCTCTACGGGCACACGTTGCCGCGGTGACCTTTTGGAATCCGATTTCCCGATATTGAATAAGAGACATTTGAATGGGTGTGTCTGAGGGGAAAGGTGGCCAGGGGAAGGTATTACAGGGGGATCCAGCAAACCTCCATAACACACATCTGCCCCAACATCAGCATCTAGGCCTAAAGCCAGTAGATAAGATCAGTTTGGAAAGGTAGTCTGTTGATCTGACTGAAGTACTTTTGCTTTATGTTTCATGTAAAACATCCTATAAGCCCAAGGCTATTTTTCCCATGATGTTTTTAGGCAGGATCTAAATGGGTAGTGCCCCCCTCTGCCAGATGCACCATCTGGACCCCACTCCCCCCACCCCTGTCCACCGCAACCCAACCTCCCCCTCTGCTTGGTCACTCACATCCATGGGCTTGTCGACACATGGCTCCTGATTACGTAACATCCGTTGCTGTAGGGACTACGCTTGTCGCAAGTGTGATGACTATAACACATCTGGGAGAGATGGCATCTGAGCTGGGGGGCGGGGGGTGCAGGTCCGGCCATTCGTGTGTCGTCCAGTGGGTTTTCAAGTGACCCCTATTCAAGGTAAGGGACATCGGGCTTTGTAGTAGTTAAGGACTTGACCTTATCACCTGAAGTAGCCTTGATCTGGGAGCTTGACTTCAGTAGTAAGTATTTTCAGCAATATTAATGGGTCAGTATGTATATTACATCCATCCATCCATCCATCCATCTTCTAACCACTCAGGGTCACTGGGGGATGGAGCCTATCCCAATCAACATAGGGCTGATGGGTAAATATGTTAAGATTATGGCTGGCAGAGGCAGCTGGGTATCCCGGCACAGTGCCAGCGTGGGGCTATCTGGGGATTTAGCAAAAGCTCAGGGCACAAGGCACTTCTCACTCAGTGTTACTCAACCCGGTCCTCAGGTACCCTCAGACCATGTTTTTGCTCCTTCCTAGCTGCCGGTTGGAAATGTCCAGGCTGGAAAATGGGAGGGAGCTAAAATGTGGACCGTCTGGTGTTTCTTGAGGACCGGGTTGAGAAACACTGGTTTAAATGATCTGAAGAAGATGAAGCCAGCAGCATCTCCAGTATCTGAGAGATACACATCCATTCCAGGTGCTCTCCTCCTGCCCTCAAATCATTTTTGAGCAGCGTGTGTGTGTATATTTTTTTTTACTCTAAAGAAGTTGGTGGAGACAGATGTTTGACCCTCAAGGCTGAGTCATCGTGGTCTGACCCTGCTGCTCATACAAAGGGATGGGAACCTTGAAGATCTGATGCTTCTTTGTAAATGGAAACATGGTTAAAAAAGACCATCTCCCAAATATCGAGTGTATGGTCCCTGGCTGTGTTTTGAAAGTGCATCCTGCTTGCGTGACCAGGGGCCAGTCTAGGATGGTAGGGGCCATATGTGGGGCCAAAATTTGTACAATGGGGCCAACCTTATCATTAGCCAATAATATGGGTGTAGGGCAGAGGAGGAGGGCATTCCAGAGACCAATCAGCTTTTAGCTGGAACCAGTGCCCTGCCCCAGTACGTGACCTATCTCCCTGTCGGTTTTCGTGTCTGAGGCTCCTTGCCGAATAACGTCCCCTGCCACCGTTATTTAGGGGGATCTCACCTGCCACGTCCGTGTCCGGGGAAGTGTTAATGAGCTCATTAATCCTGTAAATATAAGCTAATACAAAGCCACATCACCTGGGCCTCTCCCCTGATCCTGACTTGTTCCTAATAGGTATATTTAATTATTTGTGTTCCTACCATCTGTCACTGATGGAGGCAGCTTGCAGAATATTAATGTGTCATGGCAGCTATGTGTGTATTGTTACCATAGCGATCCCGGTGGTGACCAAAGGGAGCCATTGCCTGCCGTCTTTATGGCTAGTGTAAGGTGTGACCCCAGTGTTACAGCTCCCAATGCATGATGATGCACTATGTTCAGGAGTTTCACCTGGACTTTGAGTGCCTTTCCAGATGAATGCTTTTGCCATCTGGCTGAGAGTTGCATCTGGCCGAGACCTGTTTTTTTGCCGTATTCTCAACTTGTCAGCATCTCCCTCGAAACACTTTTCGGATCACGGGGTACCTGGCTTTGGTACGGGAAGGCAGCGATGTGAAAAGGTACCTATGCCTTAGGAGTCGTGTGAGGTCTGATGATTACTCAGATTATCATGATGTGAGCATCCGTGCTTGTTATAGAGATATCACCCCGAGCACACCAGTCATGAAAAACAGACAGGTTTACAGAATTTATAAAATTCTAATTCCAAATCTGGCCTCAAATTATATTCTACCGCCTTATCCATTTCCATTTTGCTTGCTAATTAGCGGAATAAGTGGAGGTGGCGGTTCTATATATTAAGAAGTAACCAGCCATTGCGTTTGAGGTCATGAACCCATGGGCAACAATGTGACTCACTTAGCAAAATCCTCCTGACCTCCTGGTTATAAACAACAAGCCCCTCTGCCAAATCCATGCATCGGAGATCGGCCTGCTCTCTAAAACCGTGTTTGACTTTTGAAGACTGAATTTTAAATATTTTTACTTCGATAGGCCCCACAGGCTCTTAATGTGCCGTGAGTTGTAATTTATTATTACATTAGCACGTTACCTGGGGTCCATGCATTTTCCGAATGGTGCTCATTTCACCTGTGTTTTTAAGTGACTGTAAAACCCCCTTCTCTTGATGTATGCTTTGGGCATTTATAACAAGGACACATAAATCAAAGGAAACCCATTAGCTAAACCAGGAACTTTGCCACTGGCAAAGAAATATCCGTCATGCTTGTTCAAGGCAAGTGAAAAATGTCCCTCCCTGTTTTCATCATTTAAAGTATGAAATGGGAAGGATATTTAACCTCTGCTGACAAAAATGCTTTGGGATTAAGGAATGTTTATTCACATATATTTTTTTTTTTTGCGTTGTTCATACATTTGCATTACTTCTATGTTCCTTTTGATATGTGTGTTACTTGCAGTCTATTAGTGTCTATATATACACTATTTTAGAGGTTTTCCAGAGATGAGTACAACACAACTCAATGCTCCACATTTGAGACTTCATTTCAATGCGTTATTACAATATCTCCAGCTAAATAAATAATTGTTGGCCGGTCTAATTAGACTTATGGGCCTAGGGGGCATGCCATTGCTGCTACAAATTTCTGCTTGTATATACAACGTACATAGTTGGGTAGATTTCTTTCTTGG
Source organism: Petrocephalus sullivani (assembly GCA_026780845.1). Taxonomy (NCBI): domain Eukaryota; kingdom Metazoa; phylum Chordata; class Actinopteri; order Osteoglossiformes; family Mormyridae; genus Petrocephalus; species Petrocephalus sullivani. Next base: position 5,853,328 of record JAODKM010000075.1, read on the forward strand.
GTAGACTAGAATTCTTAATATGCTAATTTATGTTTCATGACATTTACTAAGAAAGAAATAACTCGAAATAATCAGAATTTGGCAGAAATTAATATCATTTGCAGAGATGACTTCATAAGAGCAGCCTCTTCGATAGAGAGCTCTCAAACTGGGTTGATCTCAAGATGTATATCCTTCCTAGGCCTTTAGGTGCAGCCTGCACTGCTAGGACTTGTGGAGGGTGTTGCATATGTCCACAGGGTGTGATGCCTTAACACGGCGCCTTAACACTGCTGATTGAAAGTCCCGGGACATCTCTCAGAACGAGGAAGAGTAAAATACTCCGATTGCCGACTCCTTATTGGTTTGCTGTCAGGGGATGTTCTGTAAATCTATCGTTGTCTGGACGAGAATGGAAGTGTGACAGGTATGTTTCCCAGAATGCCAGCCCCAAATGTGGATGTCTTCTGAACCTCCAGTCACGACCCTGGGCTGCAAACTTAGTAAGTATTTAAACTGCCAAGTAATTAAAAAAAACAGCCTGTAAGAAACAAGTGAACATCTGGTCTTAGTCATCTCTACCTGTTTATCCGAATGACAATAATCAAGCCACAACAATTAGATATGTCTTTTGTAGTGTTGGCTTATTATATTCAGGTGACTTAAGCCTCAATGATTTGTGTATGTATCTTTGGTCTTCAGCTGCCAGTCAGAGATAAAGGTCTTGAGCTGTTTGTTAGAAGAGTTTTTCTTTCCACCGTCTCATTTTCTGACACAATCTGGGTGATTTCTGGGCCATTGTAATCTTTTAATGGGGTTTCATTCCCTTCATTGATCATCATATCATATGATCATTGCACCATTAAACCACTGAGCTCAGTCTGTGCTCTAGAATCCCACAATGCACCTCTTCCCTCAGCAGTAAACGGCAGGCTCCCTCTGGCCCGACATTATCCGCGGCTGGACTGGCTTCGACTGTGAGAGCATCAGGATGAATGCGGGTGTTGAACGGACAGGTTAAAATTAGCTGTGATTTGGGACAGTTATGGAGCCCAGGGGTCTGTCTGAGCTTTGGAGTGGCCAGGGTGATAATTGTGTTATGTGTCTGTGGGTGTGTGTGTGTGAGAGCTGAAGGATGATGGAATAGACAAGGTCGGGTCACTTTCCAGAGTGTTTTGATTGCTCCCCCCACGCATTTGATAAGGTTCCTCAGAAACACGTGCTGAAACTCATCATGTGACTCTCCCCCTTGCTTTGGATTGGTCCGCAAACATATATGAATATTTATATCTGTTTTGTATACAATTTCAATTATGGCTTATAGATAATCAGAGCTGATTGAAAGCAGATCCAGGTTCTCCAGTTACTCTGTTGTCGTTCCTAAAATTCACCGTAATCTCCATATATCTCTGTTATGTGCCCAGTGTTATTCTGCAGCCTTTGCTTGTCATTCTGAAAACCTGACACCACGCAGGTCAACAGAAGTCAAGGAGCAGAAACAGATAAGGCAAAAGAAGACCCCAAATCACCCCAACCCCACAGGGGGCCAGCAGCGCGGCTGAAGCACGTACTTACATATATACGGGGTGGGGGGGTCACTGTCCCCAGCGGCTGTGACAGGGACCCTGTCAACTCACCAGGCCATCAGCGCTGCTGCTGTCTGACACCAAGTCCCTCAGACGTCCCTTAGATGTCCCTCAGATGTCCCTCAGAAGTGCTCCATTACACGGCCTCTGCCACACGGGTGACATGTCGCAGGCTCGGGTGTCAATTGGCCAGACACTTGCCCGGTTGAGGATGGCTCTCCGCTGTCTAGCCACAGAATGGGATCTCGGATTATCCCGCCCTGCCGCTCTGGGTTAAACGCTGTCGGGGAACTGAGATCCGAGTTCCGGGCGGGATCAGGGAGTCCATTAGCAGCTGGAGTGTTTTCATTCCTGGCGAGGCTGGAGATCACTGACAGCGCTCCTCCGTCTGCTGGGGTGACCCCCCCCGACCCTTATCCTGCTCAGGGTGTCTGGCACCCCGTACCAAACCTTTGCCCAAAGTTTGCTCACAGCCCCTGCACAGGTGTGACTTGGACACATCATCTTCACATTGTAGGTCAGCTGATTCTATGCAGAGGTATGTGAAGGCGGGGGGCAAGATTCTAAGCACCCATGAAACTACTGAATTACCACCCCTGCCCAACCTCGGGGGGTGATCAGTCTGCTGATGACTGCACTCCAGCGGCTCTCCAGTTTCAGGCTACACCCAGAAATCAATAAACCCATGCTTCATATTGAACAGCGCCCCCGCTCTTTCTGGATGACTGACTGCAAGTGTCACATTTGATATTTCAGATATGTCATACTTCGCTGGAGTTCCCAGAATAAAAAAACAAATTCTATTTCCGGTTTTCAAAACCAGAATGTATACATTCTATATTATGGGATGTCCACCTTCACTAGACTACTTCAAACCTGACAGTAATGAAGTGTCTGTTATATATCAACAAAGCTCATTTTGTTCCTAATAATGCGTACAGACATTGAAGCACTGCAGTTAGCTTCCAGGATACGCTACACTAGCAAGCAGATTAATCTTAAAACCCAAATGATCTGGACCTTTAAAATGCATGAGCTGGAAGGGACCTGTGGTCGATTGGGCAGAAAAATAATGGCGTTTTGGCCATTTCCTCTGCAGCAGACTCTCTCTCTCTCGCTTGCCTGCTCGCTCGTGCCGCTGGGTGGTTTTTTTCTGTTGGCCTATCCCATCAGGACACGATAAGCTAATACACCAGCCTCGCTTTCCCTCAGATTACATTGCCGCTGTATTTCTGAAAATGCCGTCTGAGTGATTGGTCTTTGCATCTGAAGAAAGGATTCTTAGTAAAAGAGGCGCCCCTTCCCTCACGGAGGCCTTCCGGAATTTCGGCGCAGGTCGCGAATCACCCGAATGTGACGTGACGTAAATTTGCCCTTGAATTGCCCCTGTGCTGACAGAGGAAATGTCCAGAAATTATCTGTAGCCGTGTCATTGAATAGCGGTAATTTCATCTTTATTATGGAATGGTTGAAAACCCCCCCCCCGCCCCCACCTGGGGCCACAAGGGAACAGACTGATGCGGATGCGATTTCCACAGCAGGGGAGCCAGACTGGTCCTTGTGTTAGTAATGCCCAATGGTTTAACAGCGCCTCTCCCAGCTGCCCCAGGGAATGTGGGCCGCCCTCTGGTGTCTGTAATTATGAGCTTAATCCAGGTTCATCCAGGGGAACTGTGACATAGATTTGTATATGTGTTTTATTTACACTAAAAATATGCCGTGTCATTAATTACCGTTTAAGAAAAAAGGTTGTTATGTCATTACAGGTTTGCTCTTACCAGTTACCCCAGTTACCGATTAGGTTGTGTGAGGGCCAGTAGAGAGTCTTCCGGTCTCTGTGTACTGGCCTGGGATCATTTCCATGGTGAAATATGACAGACATTTTGATCAAAATGCAATTTTTACCACAGAGATAATATTAAAAAACAATCCATATATCACAAGCTAAGATAAAATGTTGAACAAATATTAAAATGCACTCTGCGTTCATTTTATGTTAATTTGGGGATTCACTGTGTAAATATTTATGATAAATTTTAATGGTAGCTGCGGTCAATAGATTAATTACAGGAAACTGGGTGATTAATTAGTTGCACTTTAAAATCCCATCCCTGTTTTTTCCAGAAGTTTCTTTTCTCAGTCAAACTCTTTTGCCATAACAAAAGTTTTGCAGCATGTGTCGTTTTCCGGAATGCTGGGTCTTTCTGGGGGGACGTTTCGGGCAGGGATTAGCTGCTACTTCCACACCCCCCACCTGAAGACCACCGGTGGCCGGCTGTCGGTTACCAACTGCGTGACTTTCATGACACGCGGGCCAAGACCTGGCTGGTCTGCTCGTGTGGGGACAGGCAGCATGCTTTCTCGACAAAGATTGCAATGAAATCCGTCACCCCTCTAGCCTTTCCTCCACCTCCAATGTCGGCAGCCTGGGATGACTTAGGGCTGAGGTGCTCCTGGCTCCTGGCGAGGGGACGCAGGCCTTGGAATGTTCTAGAGGAGTCTGCAGCCATCCAGTCTCTGCAGGTTTACTGGAACGTGAGGCGCATGGCAACAGTGCGGAATGGAATTACTCCCCGGACGCGGAGAAGGAGATATTTAGCTAATGGACTGGATTGGATTAGAGCAGCCAGGAGCTCGGTGGGAATCGGAGGGGTTCTGTTTTGAGCGAGCCCATCTCTACGCGTTAATGGCGGCAGGCCCAGGGGTCGGACGTCTGCATTAACACCTCGGCATCACGCAGCGGGAGTCGGTCTGAGCACGTGCGGATACCCGCTGCTGGGATTAACACGGGCCGCATTTCTATAAACAGCAGAAATAAACACACAGCATGGCGTATGTTTGCCTGTCCACTGCAGTGACCCTGTCATTAAAACCACGTTGGAAACAGAGAAAACAAGTTGATTTCTCCACAGGGATAAATAAGGTATATTCTGGTATTCCCTTTATGGGTATTTTCAGTTTTGATCCCCTTAGACTGTGTATTACTGTGTAACTTCTTGTGTTTACCTGTTTTTTATATTATTTGACTCAAAGGGGCAGGACTCAGAGTCTGTGATCAGAATGCCATCGGGTCAAATCCCAGTCCCTTAACTTCCAACTGGTCCAGGAATGGGCTGACCCTGCTTTCTGCATCATATGCTGCTTTGGATAAAAGTGTCTGCTAAATGAATAATTCCAAAGCTTTTTTGGAGCAGATCGGCCCTCTAAGGTGCAACAGCAGAGCCACTCCTAAGGACGTGGCTACCTTTGGGACTTAAATCCGCACCATTAATCACATGATGGGGGGATGTAATGTGATTTTTGCCTGACTGGTTTGATTGGTTCCCCCGGTTTGGTTCAGCTGTATCTGATAATGATCCGTGTTTGTATCTGATAATGGTCCACACCGGTAGGTTGTTGGGTTAAAGCTCCCGTCTGCTTTCTTCCAGATTACGATGCCTGGTGAAGCAGTTGGAGAGGGGAGAGGCCTCGGTGGTGGACCTGAAGAAGAACCTGGAATATGCAGCTTCAGTGCTGGAGTCCGTGTACATTGAGGAAACCAGGTACCCAGGTTCAGGCCATAAAAAGCTGTGGATCTTCAGTAAGATTTCTCTATCCCCCAGTCTAGTCCCCTCTGTCCTAATGTAAGGTCTATTTATCCCCCAGTCTTGGCCCTTATGTCCTACTGTAAGGTCCCTCTGTCCCCCAGTGTTGTCCCCTCTGTCCTAATGTAAGGTCCCTCTGTCCCCCGGTTTTGTCCCCATTTCCCTCCTGTAAGGTCTCTTTATCCCCGAGTGTTGACCTCTCTGTCCTGCTGTAATGATTCTTTGACGCTCACCGGCTCGCCCCCTGCAGACGCCTGGTGGACACTGAGGATGAGCTCAGCGACATCCAGTCAGACTCGGTGCCGTCGGAGGTGCGGGACTGGCTGGCATCCACCTTTACGCGGCAGATGGGACTGATGCTGCGGCGGACGGAGGAAAAGCCTCGTTTTCGGAGCATCGTGCACGCTGTGCAGGCTGGGATATTCGTGGAGAGGTGGGCCCACACACACATGGGTGGTCACACTCAGGCCTGCAAAAAACTACGTGATAATTATAATGATGCAATAACAAGAATGAGTCAATAATGATTATTTTAATCATTTAAATCATTTAATTTTTCATTGTCCATTTTCACTTTTCTTTTACAGATTTCGGAAGTTTAGCCAATTAAAAAAAAATTTATTTGATGGTTTTCATAAAGGATTGAACATATTTAATGTTTATGGAAATGTCTGACTCTCTGTGGAAAGAGGAAAAACTGTGTTAAATGCAAAAAACTATGCAGAATATATGCTAATTGAAGTTAATGGTCATGCTAGGGGTTTTAGGTTCTTCAATCCACATTGACAGATTTCACTCAGCAGCAATGGCATGTGATGAGAGGACAGCACCAGACCATCCCTTGCTGCCCCTGACTGTCTTTGACTGTCTTTGACTGTCACTGACTGTCCCTGACAGTCCCTGACTGTATCTGACTGGCTCTGTTTGTCCCTAAACCTCTATGACTGTCCCTGATTGTCCCTTTCTGTCCCTGGCTCTCCATGACTTTTCCTGACTGTTCCTCGCTGTTCCTGGCTCTCCCTGACTCTCCCTGACTTATCCTGACAGTCCCTCGCTGTCCCGGACTCTCCCTTACTTTTCCTGACTGTCCCTCGCTGTCCCGGACTCTCTCTGACTCTCCCTGACTGTCCCTCACTGTCCCTGGCTCTCCCTGACTTTCTCTGTCTGTCACTCACTGAGACACTGTCCCTGACTTTCCCCGACTGTCCTTCGCTATCCCTGCCTCTCCATGACTCTCCCTGACTTTCCCTGAATATCCCTTGCTGTCCCTGGCTCTCCCTGACTTTCCCTGGTCTTATCTCCCCCTAAACAGGATGTACAGGCGGACCTCGAACATGGTGGGCCTGAGTTACCCCCCTTCTGTCATAGCTGTCCTTAAGGTATTCAGTCCTGGCCCAGACACACCAGAGCCCTTGTTTACCTGCCTTCACAACAGGCCTTTTATTCCTAATGTAACACATGTAGCTTCAATATAAACTATGCATTCTGTAATTGTGATTCTCCTCTGATTTGGCCATGAATTGTCGTCATGCCATGCACACACATGAGCTTAACATGTCCTCCTCAACCAGCCAGACCACTTCTTACTGCGTAGAACCCGGTTCAGACGGGATGTAAATCAAAAAAACCCACCTGTTATTCTGTGATAGAAGAGATAGATACAAAAAGAGCAGAACATCCAAAAATGACCAGTACATACCGGGCCACCCTGACTTACAAGGTCTTCTGGTTTCAACTGGACTTATTGGCTGAACCCACCAAAGGGGAAATAACTCTGTAATCAATATACACATACTGTGTAATCAATACATATACATTCCTTAGAGACTTCATGAAATCATGGGATTTGAACCAGCAACCTCCAGACTACGGGTACAGTCCTAGCCCACTGAGCCACTCACTGCCCCAATAATCAGTAATCATGCAAGCTTATGGATTTCCTGTAAAGTTCTGTTATTGCAGGACCCGTTTCTCATTCCAGACAATAAAATGAACTCTTCTTCTGTTCCAACAGAACATTGACAAGTGGTCATTCAATGTGTTCAGCCTGAACGACGCCAGTGGTGACCATGCTTTGAAATTCATATTTTATGACTTGCTCACAAGATATGACCTGATCAACCGCTTTAAGGTAAGCAAAACAGGTCCCTTTTATCTGCATTCTCAAACTGCCTTTTTGATATCAGAACAAGAAGAATTTACTGGATAACCTCCATCTGCATTAAAAAAAATGTTTGCATTTAAGATAAACCCTAAGCAGTTTTTCTGGGTTGTGTTGGGTAAGCTGTGATCCAGTGGCCTGTTTCACAGCCCCCACGTCTCTCCCCCCCTGTCCTCCTAACTGCCCCGGGCTCTCCCCTCCTGTCCTCCTAACTGCCCCGGGCTCTCCCCTCCTGTCCCCCTATCTGCCCCGGGCTCTCCCTTCCTGTCCCCCTGACTGCCCCGGGCATTTGTTCCTGTCCCTCTGACTGCCCCGGGCATTTGTTACTGATCTGACTGCCCTGGGCTCTCCCCTCCTGTCCTCCTATCTGCCCCGGGCTCTCCCCTCCTGTCCCCACTGCAGATCCCCATCTCCGCCCTGGTGTCATTTGTGGAAGCACTGGAGGTGGGCTACAGCAAACACAAGAACCCGTATCACAACCTGATACACGCCGCAGACGTGACTCAGACGGTGCACTACCTTCTGCTGAAGACGGGGATGGTGGTTAGTGCAGAGTCGCACAGCCACGGTCACAAACTCAAACACAGCAAGGCATCATGGGAAGCCTGATGATGCCAAAGTGTAGTTCAGTCACTAACCCAAACACAGCAAGAGATCATGAGAAGACTAGCACTGGTATGGTCTAAAATTTCTGCTGATTCTCCACAAGGAACTACCCACAATGCACTGAGAGAGATGGTGGGTGCCATAATGGCTTGGGGCACGACAGATTTGTGCTTTTACTGGAAAAACTACAAAGACAGCTAATAGCAGAAAGGAGCATGTCCTGCCTCTTTATAGGGGATTTCAGGGCCTTATCTCCTCGGAACAGGACTGCTGCACTCTGACAGAGACTGCGTCCGATACAGGATGGGTCCTGAGACACAGCAGGGAAAGTTGTGGTTCCTGGGGGGGGGGGGGCATTTGAGAGCACAGCAATTGATTTCGTATCATTTGTTACTGATCCCGCCACACCCTCCGGGAACCAACACGTCTGGATTTCCAGCGACAGGGTGGGGTGGGTAACTCACAGAGGGGTGCTCCCCCAGGCCTGAGAGCACATTGATCTCCAGGCCGCCTCTTTCACATTCATCCATTTGCTGTGACTGCTTGTTTTCCATTTAATTCATGTATATTTTGGCTCGTGTCATTGAAAGTAATTTTAGTACAACTGACCGGCTTCTAAAACCAACGTACCTGTAATGCTCAGTGTCGTTCAATCACGGAAAATGTGTCCAGCTCTGACTGGCATAGAGATGTGGGGCAGTCGGCTCGTATGACATCTCTGTTAGGGCATTTATCCTTTATGATGCTGCACCCTCGCCCCTCCGACTCCCTCCGCCCCCGCCTAGTAGTGCCGGTAAGCCCACCATTATTGAGAAATGTCAGAAAAAGGCTAATTTAATACATATCCACTATCGTTCTCCTGCAGCCCTGCGCCATTTATAAAAGGCATGACGTGTTTTTTTTTTTTTTTTCATCTCTCATTTAATTTTATCACGGAAATAATGTTACAACAGCAACTAGTTCCTTCAATATGTTTTTATGGGCTTAACCTTCAGAGCGATTGCATTACAGGCTGGGGAGCGGCATCCGTCACTGCGTATTAAATCAACAGGCAGGGGGAGCCGGCGTGAATCATTCCACGCGATGATCTGAATGCGGGGCTTTTCTTATCAATCGATTTGTCACTGTCATCCTAGTTAATGCCACTTGTCCTGGCAGAAAACACTCTGCACACACTCTCCATATTCTCACACTTGTTCTGATTTTGGTCCTGATGGGACTGGGACCTCCTGTAGTGTAGTGTGATGGGCCCTTACTGTTGTGGTTGGGGGGGGGGGCACCATTCAGACAGAGGGGCCAATCTTATCATTAGCCACTAAGAAATTTTTAATTGGTGACTGACAGAGGAAGGGCCACTTTGTGGGCCAATCAGCTTTCAGCTGGGGCCGATGCCCTGTGGCCCCACCCCTTTACATGGCCATGCTGTAACATCTTATGAGTCGAACTGTGACCTTTGGGTGTCTGGGAGAGGGAAAAGCCGGGGTGAAGCAGCTATATGTCATTGAATGCAGCAGTTGAGGGGCAACTTTACCTCTTCAGTCCTCTCCTATGTTTCCTTCACTCATTTATTATTCTCTCTTGCGGTTTCTTCACCCTCCAGCACTGGCTCACGGAGCTGGAGATACTCGCCATGATCTTCGCCGCAGCCATCCATGACTACGAGCACACCGGGACCACCAACAACTTCCACATACAGACCAGGTAAGGGGCGTGTGAAATGGCAATCTGTCGATTACACAGTTGCATCCCTAACCACTACACCACCTGCCTGCCCCTATAAAGTAAGAGAGGAGAGCAGAACCAGCCTGTCGTAGAGAAGACCTGGGCTCAGTAGTGTTGTTCACCACCACTCAAACCATCCATTTTCACAGTGCCCCCTGTTGGCTACAAATAGTTACTACACTACTGACTTTTTAAGCGGGATCCCAGAAACAACAGAGGGCCCTGCCTGGGCTGACACGACCTAAAGAGTGATACCATTAATAGACACAGGCCAAATGATAAGCGGATGCGAGGGGGAAGCAGTCAAGCCGAACGCGGGAAATGATTCCCAGGATTGACTCTGGCATCAGTCGGGATCTTGGTTATTGGGCCGAGACGGAACAAAGCACCAATTTACACAAATAATTCAGGACGAGCGACGGGCGGAACTGAGCAATACAAATGCACCAGGTCACCTGACAGCCAGTCATTGAATTTGTATAACATATTGATGAAAAAATTAATACTATGTGTGCAGTGCAATGTGTTTGACTATGAAAAAGGCAGTCAAAGAAAATGATATTGATATTATTTCTGACTTTAGTTATTCCAAAACCTCTCCTGAAGACACCCCAGTATTTTCAGCAACCATCCAACATACCCGTGGATTTTTTGATTTGACCATTTTCAGTCCGTGTTATTTAACTATTAAGTTAATTAAGTAATTGAGCTGGCGATGAAATTTAATGAATGCATGGAATGGCTGAGGTGCCCCTAGAGGGGAGGTTTGGGAACTGCAGTGGTGTTCATCTCGCCATCCAACAAGATAACTTTTTGGAGAACCAAAATTCTTGTGAGTTTTTATTGTGTTATTCTTATTTAGCATATATTCCAATGTAAATTTGTTAAAATCTATTACCAGTAAATGCTGCTTTTTGTTTTTAATTACAGATCAGACACCGCCATACTGTACAATGACAGGGCAGTGCTCGAGAGCCACCACGTAAGTGCGGCATACCGCCTCCTACAGGATGACGACGAAATGAACATCCTGTACAACCTATCGAAGGATGACTGGAGGTGAGCATATAGAGGGGGCGAGGTGGTGTGGGGCGGGTGGAACGGCTTGCCTGCGATTGGGGTCATCTTACGTTTTCCGTCATTGGGTCGTGTAACGTGTTTTTTTCTTGTTTAGTGAGAAGATTAGATAGCGATAACAATCAAACATAACGCATAATCTGAAACAAAGTTATTATTATTTTGTTTCTTAGCAACCACAATCATCACCATGATCAGTGGTTTAGAGAAAATAGACAGGTTATTTTTACCAGGACGGATATTTACTTACTCTTGGGCCATTGAGCAGGTCTTTTAAAGCATTGTTTCCGAAACCCATCCTTGGGGATCCCCAGACTGTCCAGACTCCTCAGTGGGCTTGAAACAGTGGCAGTTTGTTTTTACCCCCAAAGGTGATCTGAGGTTACCTTGTTCTCCCATCCCGCCACAGAGAGCTGAGGGCCCTGGTGGTGGAGATGGTCCTGGCCACAGACATGTCCTGCCACTTCCAGCAGGTCAAAGCCATGAAGAACTCCCTGCAGCAACCTGAAGGGTCAGTTCATCGCCAGAGCCACCAAATGCCAAAACCACACCTCGTCTCATACACACTTACTTACGGGATTTCCAGAGTAGCTGTACAAAATGCCTATATCGTCCTTACACACAAGTAAACGCAGCTCTGGCCCAAACAAATGCAGAATCTGAGCCCCTTTGATTTATATATCTTTGAGTTATAAATCTTCAGTGTTCTGCTCCGCTGCCCCTGCCATCTAAATGCCCGGGCTCCCAGGGACGTGATCATTATAAACATGACCACATGGCGCGCTCTGATTCGCCAGGAGAGCCTCGGGCCAGGCCGAGAGAAACCTCAATCAGCGACTCCAAAAAACAGCAGCGCAGAAGCGATGGCTGCCTGGGGTGCAGTAAATGGTGGATGGGGGGGGGGTAGAAAATGAGCTTTTACTCAAACAAGACAAAATAATACCACTGAGTCCCAGCAGCGGGAGGTAGAGGAAGGACAGGACCATTCCATAAACTGAGGAGAGCATCAGCCCATTCTCATCGCCACCCTCCCTCACAGGATCGACAAGCCCAAGGCCTTATCTCTGCTACTACACACTGCTGACATCAGCCACCCAGCCAAAAACTGGGACCTGCATCACCACTGGACCATGTCCCTGCTGGAGGAGTTCTTCAGGCAGGTGAGGTCACCTGACGTTTGTTTACATGGCCCCGAGCCCACATGCCCCACTGCTTGGTCACCAGTAATGGAGTGACGCATCACATTCGGCCACACGTCAGTCGCCTGGCCGGTCCCAGCCCGTTTATTTACATCCCCAGTCCTATCCGATTCACAGTACGTGTTTCCTGTGTCACCTAGAATTGATTTTTCTGCATGGTTACCTCTCAACTGACCTTGGTGATTTTTAACCCACTCACCCTTCTGCGCTAAGCAGGAAATCCCGACACACATTTAAATAACTGAGGATTAATACATTTTCTTTTAGCCGACACCACTTCCTTCCTCTCTGACGTGAGGTGATTATTTTCAGCCACACTTCTCCTTTTTGCTGCCAAACTGCCAAAACATGATCTTTCATAAAACAGTTTCGGGTGTAAAAGCCGTGCTTAGGATGCCAGCCAGTGGCAGCTGTTGTGAGCGGTAGGCAGGAGGAAAGTACCAGAATAGCTCCCAGCATGCCGTGCACGCGTGCCAACGCACCTTCTCACTTCATCCACAACCTGCGTCCAAAATCACAAGAAAGCGTTTGTCTCGTGAAGGTAACATGTCCCAAGGCTTAACATTTATTTGACGTGCTATCGATCAAACTAATAGAAAATGCCAAAACAACAAATGGTGCGGGCCGAACTTTAATAATGATTATTTTATAGCATGGCCATTTGCAATGATGTAAACATCTTTGCAGGTGTGTGATCATTAAAGTACAGCTGTGGAAAGCTCGTTATTGAAACTGCTCCGGGGACCGTTCTGAGATGGTCGGCGTGCAGAAATAGGAGCCACTTGACTTGACTCAGCCTTCTATCAAAACTGAACTTTGACGGTGGTTGGCGTGAGGGAGATCGACCAAAATTTTGATTTCGATGGTGTGGTACTCCAGAGAGTGATGCCAAATATCACCGGGGGAACTGAGCTGTCTTGCGGGCACTTAGATGCGTCACACACGGGCATGATGAAGGATGGATGATCCGGATTGCGGCTCAGAGAACGGACCATGGGGGGCCAAGTAGGTAAAAAGAAATGAGAAAAGGCGGGGAGCAACACAGGAACTACAGCAGCAAGCAGCATCTCCTGACACACACAATGGCCAAGGGAGGAATATGGGCAGGGACGGGCACTACACAGATAATGAGGCTAAGACAGGGGACAGGATTAGGCCAATTACAGTCAAGCACTAGGAAAGGGGCGACCGGCGACGCCTGCTGCCCAGGGACTCATCCTAGTTTTAATGCTTTGCTGCCATTACTTTTGGTTTAGTTTTGTACCAAACTATGATGGTTAGTATTAACAAACGGTTTACTTAGGGGGGATATGGTGATACTCAAAACATAGTAGTGAAGGTAATATTTCCAAATGAGCCTCTTGGCATGGCTTCTGGGATGTAAAAGGCTTCCGTGACCTCAATAACAAATGGCCCATGGATGAGAGAATGGATGCAGCCTCAGGGGAACATTATGCTTCATCTGCTCTCCATATACATTCATGTCCCACTTCGTACACCAATGTACCTGCTTTGTTGAGGACATGGTGAGTCTCCTAATGGCCAAAAACTAGCTGCATCACCAGTAGGCCCCTTACTGAGGCTGCTAGCATCTATGCTGTATGTTGGGGACAACAGCACAGGATTCTTTTTCAGTAGTAGATCGTTTCCAGTACTCTCCATCAGAAAATTTGGGTAACTTAGCTAAGTAGTAAGGAGTAAGTAGCATGCTGACAGCTTTAGGTTAGCATTGGGTGATGCAGTGCAACTGGCTTTCGGTGATGTCTTAAGTGCCAGAGCATCGTTTGGCTGCATTGCAGAGCAGCGTCACTTAGTTTCTGGCTGCTCATTGGATCAGTGTCCTTATTGTTACCCTGGTAACGTGGAGTTCCATGTTGCCAGGGCGATAAGGAGGCGGAGCTTGGGCTGCCCTTCTCCCCACTGTGTGACCGCAAGTCCACCATGGTGGCCCAGTCCCAGATTGGTGAGTGCCCTCCCTGACCCGTGCTGGCACCTGAATGGTGACCATTACAACGGACCCCACCACTGCTGCCAGTCAGCTCAAAGGACAGTGACTTTCATATTGTTGTGTCGCCTTGGCGATTTCACCTCCTCTCCACCCCCCCAGGGTTCATCGACTTTATCGTGGTTCCCACATTCACCGTGCTGACAGACATGGCAGAGAAGATCGTCACGCCGCTCATCGACGAGGCCTCGCACTCGGGTCTGGCAGGATTCCGGCGCTCCAGGTTGGCCACACCCACTCAACCCTTCCACTGACTCATCCCTGCCTCTTTAGAGCCTCCGCCTGTCCTCTGAAAATCAGAACGTCTCATTCATAATTCCGAGAATTCCTCATTCCCAATGCAGGGAATATTCCAGGAAAAGCTTGTTGGTTCCTAACCTTGCACCTCCACCTCAGGCTCACAAACCTCCAGATGTTTTCCCCAGACATCTGTGTCGCATCGCCTCCGTATCTTTGATAGCCTTCTCACCCCCGATTGCCTACAGGCCGCCCATCCGTGTCCGCATGCCTGTGTCTCGTCCATCGTGGCGCACCCTGCCTGTGATCCCACCCGCCAACTCGCTCTTCTGGCGAGTTCCTGTGGTTTCCCTCACCTTAATCAGAGACGGGATGGTAGTGGGGGCGATGGGGGTGTGACGGCGGCGGCGCTCTGCATCCTCGCAAACCCCGTGACTCTGCACAGCAACACTGTGGCAGGACCGCCTGCGCATGTCCCGTGTTGCTTCATACCTGCCTCCCCCCTCCCCACGCAGTCTGAACAGCATCAACTCCGCTGAGGCGAAGCGCTGCACCGCGAAGACCGCCGGCTCTGACGGGAGCACGTCCCTAAACTGCTCCCTGCTCAGCGTCGACCTCAAGATCTTCAAGTCCCTGTGGAGCGTCGAGGTGGCCAAAAATCGGGAGAAGTGGCAGGCCCAGGCGACCGAAGGTGGGACGAACTGCAGGGAGCTTAAACTGGGGACTTAGTGTTTGTTGTGTATTATTGTGTATTGTGGTAGTTTGCAGTACATTATGGGAAACTGAGTCCATTGGCGTAGTTTGAGAGCGTGTATAACAGTGTTGACTGGTTCAGTGTCAAATGAACAGGGGAGAATGGTCCTATAAACTAAGACTTCTGGGGTCAGATTATGAGCCCTGTTGGCATAGCTCTGAGAAAAGTACTTAGCTGAGAACATGTATGAAGCATGCATGTGGCTGCATGTATGAGAGGGACCCACGTCCCTGCTATTGTCCTGTGATCTATCAGGTTTAAAAATCCCCCCCCAATCAGAGAGCAACTGTGACAATAACTACAGATATTCAACAGCCACCACCACCCCCCCCAAAGAAAAAATACATCGTTTTACCATTTCATTTGTGTAAAATCTCATTCCAGAGACCTGCAAAGATCCATAGCTCTAATGTCACACATGTGAATAAAATACGATAATAAAATTCAGCATTACACTTTCCACCCTGCTGAGGGCCTCGCAGTCATACTACAAAACAACCCAGAATTTCTCTGCTGTATGAAGTCGCTTATGTCTCTCCAGAGAGCCCTATAAGAATCTAAAGAGTCATAAAATTATCATCTGGGAATCAAGTGATAAACAGGCTGGACATGAATAGTGATTCCTGTAAAACTCGTTGCCAAAGCCGTCTGTGTATCATCTAGCTTTCTGGAAAATTCCTTCTACTGAAGTAGCTGCAAACCCAGCTGCAGATTGGCGGCCCACTTTGCAAAGGATTCAAGTAGACAGAGGTGAAAGTCAACCCTCTGTTCGCTTTCTTCCTGTCAAACATCCACACGGCCAAAACGGACCCAAAGACCAGAGCCTCCAAACAGGCCAAAACCAGAATTTAAAAAAATAGCACATCCACATACCACCCTGAAGCTTCAACCCCTCAAGCAGGTAACCCCGTGACTTGGAAACAAAGGCAGAGTCAGGTGCAGCTTAAGTAGGGAATCTAACAAGGCCCAGGTGTAGGCACTCTGCTAATTAGGCAGTGAAAAATCTGAAATGGTCTCCCAGCGCCCTCTGGTGACTGGGACAGGAAATTATATTGTGTTCCCTGACGTGGCTGAATATTCTGTTAGACCTGGAGGAGAAGACCAAGCGTGAAGCAGAGGAGGAGGCCAGGCGTGGTGTAGAAGAGGAGGCCAGATGTGAGCCAGAGGAGGAAGCCCAGCAGGAGACCCCACCTCAGTCAACCCAGGCAAGCCGGCCAGGCCCTGCAGAGCAGCCTGGGCTGGTGGGCCAGAAACTCCAGACCCTGGAGCTGAACGGACCACTGGATGGAACAGCCAAGAGTCACATGGACAGCAACAACCCAGATCAGACGTGGCGGACAGAGAACGGTATGTTTATGGCTGGTGCATACCTCTGACACGTTTTTTTACATTGACAGGTAAAGCAGAACTTCACCAAATAAATAAAAGAAAAAAAATTTACTCTTCATGTCACATAACTTGACATATGTGAAAGTGCAGCTATTGAAAAAATGTTAATAAAAGTAAAACATCTTTTGCCTCACTAAGCTCGTAGACTTCGACGTCCCCTTCTATATTTAACAGGATGATTATGGAAAATTACACGTTTTTAAACCCACCCAGTGAAATAGTCCTTCACGTATGGTGAATCTCAAACCGAGATTTGCTATACTCATGGTCTCGGCAAGACCAGTCTCAACTTGCCTTCTAAGAACAAACTTGCGGCACAGTGAATCATGGGAATTGGTCTCATTCAGTGAGGATGCAGTCAATATAGGCAAATGATGCGGTCAATGTAGGCAAGATAAACTCACTTGTTTGCCGTTGTTTCTTGTAAGTTTCTAGGCAAGGAATTGGTATACTCTAAGTGAAAGAGGCAAGAAAGTAGAGTACTTCGATTGTAAATACTATTTGTGAATACTTGTTTATTGTGTGTTTACGTGTTCTGAACCAATATGGGATGTTATTTTTGGACCACGTGATCGGACCCCCCGCGCCGCACATTTTATTGTTGCGGATACAAGGGGGTATGGGGTGGCCTCCCTTATGTCTTCATATGAAAAATGGCAACACTTGTGAGGACTGATTGTGAGGACGAGGAGGGCATGCATCTCCCTAACACAACACTTTGGGTTACACAATTTAAGGCTCAGGATATAGGCTAAATAGGGCTATGTTGAGAATGTTGAGTACAGTGTAATGAATATTTTTATTTATAATATAGTATATTTACTATGTACTTATTTATAGTAAGCATAATACATGATCAATTTTGAAATTATACCCGAGGGGCGGGACTTTGTGACACAAAAAATTGGGTCAGCAGCTGAAGATTAATTATAAAAGATTATATTGTCATTTAGTTTTTATTATTATTATTATTATTAGTAGTAGTAGTAGTAGTAGTATTACGTTACAGGCGGTCGGTTTCTTGTTGATTTATAATACAGGATTTCCCCCTAGAGGCTAACTAATAGCATAACACCATTATCGTGACATAAATCCGCTATCAGGGGCTTTTAAAAGAATTTTCTTTTCCTGTTTACCGCAATGCCATTAGGCCTCATTTATGCACAAATATACATTTATTCTCTCAAATTTTACGAGAAATTCGGGGAAAAAACGACTCCACGACTCTAGAGGACAGATCCGACGGTAATGAACAGCCCAATTTGCAGACCCGTCATACTCTAATAGGAATGACTGGTTAGTGTTCAGCCTGAATAGTTTTCTTGATGATATTTAGTCCTGTAATAATTTGTAGCCCAGTGGTATCTGTGTAAAATCGGTAGCACAGCACATTGGTGGGGGGGTCCTCACCCCAGTGGAGTGAGTCAAGTCAGGACCCCGCAGTGACCACTGTGTCTTTCCCCACAGAACCCGAGCCAGAGTGAGGGGGGAGCCGGGTCCCTCCTCACCACCCACCCCCCCACAGGACAGACCGCTCATCTCCAAACCCCCAAGTACTCCTCACTCCCTGTCGCTCTTACAGCTCTGTGACCAATGACTGCAGGCCTTTAGAAAAGTCGCCAGAATCGTCACGGCAACCCACGAGACCGAGACGGTTAGGGTACCAAGGTGTGCAGTCTCTGTAGGACTCAGCAGTGCTGACTGCTGGAAACGGCCAACCAGGCCCCTTGCTGTCATCATTCATTATTATTATTATTATTATTATTATTATTATTATTATTTGGATGCTGTGACTTATTATTATTTCTGTTATGGTTTATTGCAGATGTCTATCACCAGTAGTATTAAGCTTTTTTGTGGTATGAAATGAATAAAATAAATAAAATAACTGGCTATTTAAGAACTGCAACACACCTGTCATATAACACCTGTTATATGGAACACTCTCCCCCCCAGTACGTTCAATACCAGTACAGCTTTTCTTTCGCTACTTTTCCATTTCCCAGCTTGTCAGTGGAGTGCTGACGACTGGTGATGTACAATAAAAGTTCCATCCATTCTATAATGAACATCAAAAAAGTTCAAAGACCCATCGTTTTAAAAAGGGGATGTACAGTACTATACAGTTACACATTTTAATATATGAACATTTAATTTTAAAAAAGTACTTAAAACACATTTATTACAAGTTAGACAATATATTTTATAATTTATGACTGTACATTTATTAAAAAAAAAACATTAAATAGTGTATGCTGAATAATACTGAAAATAATAAACCCCAAATATAAAGTATGATAAAGGATTTTTCTCCTAATCCAGTATATTGTGTATATATTGATGTATACTGAAAAGCTAAACAAGCTGTGGATTCGATATTTTAGTACCTGCAGGCATATGTTTGGTGTCGGTATGCCAGGGAATGAGGGTGCATCACCTGAAAAAACTACTGCCCCCCTCCCCATGGGCTGCTACACTCGGGTTCGAATGGGTACCTGTATCAGTGCATCGCCATAAACATTTTATTTCCTGCTTGATTGTGACGTTCTAATTGTTACAGGACAAACGGTTTATTTGATTGACTGTTTTCTGGTGCAGGACCAATAATTTATGATTTCTGTTTGAAAAGACTCCTGAATACTGTGAGCCTGTGTACGGTATTTGTGTTTGTTTGACTTTGGTGGGAAATAATAGCAGGTGGTTACCTCTTTGCAAATTCCTAGAAATATCTGTAGTTTTATTCTGTTATTCTGTTTTTGAAAATGTATTTTAAAAGCATTTTACGCTGTTTTATTTTAATGCAAACAATGCAAGATCATTGCTTTATTAGTTCGGAAGAATTATGCGATGATTTTATCATTTGAGTTTTCTTTTGTTTAAGGTCACATTGGGAGAAATTAGAAAGTGAACTGTCAAATTTTGAAGCTAAATTTCAATTAGCCATAATTATCGATTAATTCATAGGTAACCAGTCTTATATCGAAGGCAGTGTTATGTTACGGCTACGTAGCTTTTCAGGATTTCATCTTCAGTACTTGGTAAATAAATGCAGGTTCATTCAATATTATTACTCTGCCTTATTCCTGCTGCCCTGCAGTTTTCTGGTGAATTGTAACAGTTCTTCATCTATCAGTCTCAATATTTCTTCATCCCCTGAAAGTGCGTGGCTTGGAGCGCCATCTGCTGGCCATGTTCGGTAGCCATTTGTGTGCTTGTGCTGTGTTATAGTACTGGAACTGAGTGCACTTTCTACAGCTTTCAGTATTTCTGTTTTCCAGGGAAGCGTAATTTTTTTTTTAAATCTTTATACCCATTTTGCTTCCCAAACCACAAGATACAGCAAGCTGTCGGTTTAGTGTTCTTCTTTCGCTCACCATCTGGAATTGACATGATCACCTGCTCAGTTTCATGTTGTTTTTTCTTTACCAGTTAATTAAGAATTCTGGCAAGTTTTTTATTAATTAGCTAAGACGTGTTGTGTCTGTTTTTGTTGCCGTCTCCACAGAGTACAGTAACTAAAAGCCACGTAATTAATGATGGATGTTCCAGGTCATGTGTGTGACTTTTGCTGTGGCCTGGACCTATTGAGACAAATATATGGAGCACTGATTCAGGAGTGTGTACAACAATCACTGTGGGCATATAACATAGTCAGGGCAAAGAAGCCACTTTTTATGCGGTAGGTTAGAAGTTTCAGTTTTTGATTTGGTAACAGTAAAGATGCCTTCAATCCAGTCACCAATATCTGGGCCAGAATTATATGTAAATATCTTTTTTTTTGAGCACATCTGTCATTTCCTCCATAAATAAGAAAGCCTTAATTCTCAAACCCTCTAACACTGACGCTTCATACGTTCCCTGGAAGAAGGCCGTCTTTTTGTCAGTGCAACTGGCCATTGAAATCACTGTGCGAAACTGACGTGGCCTTGCTCCGAAACGGAAGCGATGATTGTACTCTCTACCGCAAGACTCTCTTGTACACAGTTCATGGTCCTAGATTGTAGTCTGTGTCTCAAGGTCTTCTTGTGTAATTGAACAAATCCTGTCCAACTGTATTTTTAATTACTTATTTGTGGAATTTGTCTGTTTTGTTTTTAAGAGAAGAACACACGTTTGCCCGATATGCTACATTTTAAAAGTCTGCATTTGGTTGGGATTAAGCAGACTTGTCACATGTCACTTAAAACTTTAAGTGATGCATGGCCCCTTTAAATGTGTCCTTTCATTATTTATTTCTCATTCAGTTATTTGTCCCATGGTTAGTAATACCAGTTACCGAGTGTCATTTTTCTATATATATTATATATATTATATATATTAATAAATATATATATATAAATATTGATATGGAAAAATAAGATTGTCTTGTACTTGCCAATAATTTACATAAAAATGTAAATTAATGTATCATGTAGTCAGGCTTCAGCCATCATACCAGTTGTTAACTAGTAAAAAATATCTTGTTTCAATTACTAACCAACAAAGAACTTAGCACCAAACCCATCAAGTATTTACCACTTAATAAACAGTAGGTAGATAGGTTGTATACTCATGTTCACATAACGACACCAACAAGGAGATTTTTGGGTGTTTTTCTTTCCCAAAATAATTGTGTGGAACATTATGACTGTTGTGGGATTTACCAAATATATAAACCAGCAGTTTGAGCATATGGAGTTATTTGGGTATGCCGACGCAATTCTGATTTGATTTTTGTTTGTCAACAAAAACAGCTCATCCCCTTACAAACTTTTGGACTCGTTAGCATAGCATTCGTTTGTTCTGACACACAGTACTCTCCTCTCCCTGTTACGATGATGTTATAGCATTGTTATCAGTCTCCATCGCACGCTTTGAGATAACCGTGAACATTTTCAGACCTTTATCTTTATTTTGTTGTGTGTCCTCCTGTATAACGAAAGCTCTGTTGACCATGTGGTCCAATTTGCTACCATGCTAGTTTATTGCACATCTGCGACAATAAACCTGAATTTAAAGGGCTCAGATAAGGGATTTGTGTCTTTATTATATAAAATGCAAAGCATAAAAGAGATTGAACACTAACAGGCAAGTTCACATATTTCGTAAAAGAGAATTTTTGTACCACTAGATCTTGACTTCCAAGAATGCTACGAAGAACGCTAATTCTTTCCATCTTTCTCTTCATCCTCCATGTGAATCACACATCGTTTCTCTTTAATCAGTTTCACCCCTGGCAAAAGAAAATGAAGCACAGAAAACAGAATCACGGGCTTGTTAAATTCAATGGAGAGGAAGTAGAGTCACTGAGAAACAGAGAAAGACGGAAACGGTGCCGTCGACGATCGCAAACTTGGAGGAGGCCATCCCTGGGGGTGGTAACGGGAGGAGAGGGGATTACCGGGGACCAGCGGTGGGGCCTTCAGCACCGGCGTGTCTTTCCTCCGGGGCTTTTTCGATTCCTGTTCATGCCATTCGTCATGCCCCGGTGCGCCGTGTCCGTGTGATCCGCCTGGCTCCAGGCCAAAAGTGCCCGCCAAATTCCCAGAAACATTCGCGATTGGACCTGCGGGAAGTGTTACTTCTGAAGTGAGGATTCTTGGAAGGATTAAAAAGGATTGAAATGTGGAAATGTTTATCAAAAAATATTACTGTTATGGTTATTATTTCAAGAATTTCCCCCTGGGATCAATAATGTTCCTCTTATACTGCTGGTGATATTAGTATAGTAGTGGAACTATTATTTTTTTTTATTAAATATTACAAATATTTATTATTTTGAATATTTTAACAGAACTTATATAAATCTGTAGGGTCTTAAACAGGCAAATTAATAATCTTTGTATTTTGCAATATTTTAATAATTAAATTTTCAACTATGTAAATGTTTTTGCCCTTGTGGTTAGCCATCCAGAGCACCATCTCCAAACCCATCTGTATCTCACTTTCCTGGTTTCCACGTTCTAAATGGGGAAATAACCAATCTTGATAGAATCCAGCAGATTTCACCATTAATCTGCTCCCAGCAGCGTCGATCCCCGCGAGCACGGTATGGAGAACATCTGCTGGTCTACAGAGCAGGTACTTCATCTACCACATTGGATATGATTAGTAAAAAGAAGCTTCCAACTGAATCCTTGGTCCACAGATCAGAGCTGATTGGTGGCTGAATGACACCCAGTGTCCCTGTCTCAGCCTGGGGACTCATGACAGCCCCCCATCTGTCACCATGACGATATCTGAGCCCCTGCAATGATACCCTGCTTCTCACCAGCTATTATGCACCTCTTTTATTTCTCTGAGATATATTGGTAAAAGCAGCTGGGTGTAACAGGACCAATAACACTCTCTGTACTCTGCTGTCACTATGGTGTATCCTACTGTCATAAGGGCTGGATATCCTCTCACTCTGCATCTATACAAACTATAACCTCAAAATGTCAAGGAGAGCTTTCTGTTTCTGTTACAATTAGATGTGCTTTTCACTTCTTCCTCTGCATCAGTGGTTCTCGAACCGTGCGGTACCAAATAATGGCACCCCACCTCCCAATTTTACCAATCCACAAATTGGTAAAGGTTACTTTATTGAAAGGGGGTCTCCAGACAAAAAAAATTGAGAACCACAGTGGACCAAACACCCCAGAACAGCCAGACGTGGACGTGATCTGCGGCATTCGAGCTGAGCTACATTTCGCCGGATCATTCCGGACACTCACACGCATAGTCCTGCGCTCCGTTGTGCCTGCGGCCGCCCATCTCCGGGGATGACCTCACACAGTCAGCTGACATGTTGGGAGGTGGCAGGCCGTTCTCGCGTGTTCGACGTTGTAGGCCCTATAACACGTAGCCGGACCTCAGGGTTTTCGTAGCTGGAGCGGCATGGGAGGAGAAAGTTAATAGAAACAAAGACATATTCTCGTTTTTGTGCTAATTAAAAAAACTAAAGAAAAGGGGTGGGGCCCCCAATTGCGATGATCGCCCAGCTCAGGAAAGGATGTTGCGGGCATTCAATTTAGGATAACTAGACAGGCACCTTAACCCCTCTAGTGAGCAAATTATCTGCAGACACTGATAAAAGCTGACAGAAGCCGACCTTCAGTGTAATCAGCCGTGAATCTGCAATAAGACCAATAAGATTACCTGTTACACTCTGAATCTAAACATATTTCCTCTACAGATTAGAGGGCAATTTGGTCTTCCTCTGCAGCCCGCACCAATAGTCAATTACCCCCCCACATGGCAGCTGACGGCGATTTCAGGCACAGCAGCAGACCCACAGGAGACTACAGCGCCGATCAGCGTGCTAAACACCGAGACCTTCACCGTGGACACCAGATGATTTCCTCTTTCTGCCGCTGAAACCCACCAAAGCTGGCTTTCGAGAAACACACCGAAGCCTCAGGAGAATTCAGACGGCTTCAGTCCACGTAGTGAGGCAAGTTTACTTATATAGCACAACGCAAGGCAACTCAAAGTGCTTCACAAAGACAAGAATGCATTCTAATAAAAAACATTAAAATCACATTTAAAAGACAAGAAAAAAGCCAAAACAAATAAATAAGCAGTTAACTGAAAAGAAGACCCATTGTAGTGAGTGATATGTCACTAAGCTCTGCATTAATCTGAATCTGCACTTACTGATGCAGTTTGCTAGTAATCGATTATAAGCACATTATTAACAAGTCCATTTGTACATAGGAACTGATAACAAAGGGATAAACACAGGCACCAAAGTAACCATATACTGTAGCCTGCTGCGTATTTACTGGCAAAGAAATACACAGAAAGGAACTCTGAATGAGATTCTAAAGGCATCGCAGTTAGAATACTGTGAGATCTTAAGATGAAGAGTGTTGCAGGTTCCTTATGGAGACAGAATCGGCCCTTACCTTGTGGAGACGCGTGGCGGCAGACGGGGAGCAGAGCAACAAAAGAGGGCGGCCGCGTGGCCGAGGGGGGGCTGGGACAGGAGGGGGAGGGACGTGAGGACGGGCGTGAGGACAGGGAGCTGCTGCGGTCACGACCGGCCTTTCATTGGGCGGCCGCGCGCCATGCTGGCGGCGGCATTACAATGAGGGTGCTATTAGCTCGCCTCGGTATGCAGAGTGTGTTTTAATCAAGTGCTGAGTACATGGAGAGCCGGGGAGAAAAGTGTGTGTGTGTGTCAGTGTGAGAGAGCTTGTGTGTGTGTGTGTGTGTCTGTGTGTGTGTCTGTGTAAGAGAGAGCTTGTGTGTGTGTGTGTGTGTCTGTGTAAGAGAGAGCGTGTGTCTATGAGAGCATGTCTGTGTGTGTGAGAGAGCTTGTGTGTCTGTGTGAGAAAGAGAACGTGTGTGTGTGAGAGAGAGAGCGTGTGTTTGTGTGAGAGAGAGCGTATCTATGTGTGTGTGTGAGAGAGAGAGCTTGTGTGAGAGATCGTGTGTGTGTCTCTATGTGTGAGAGAGCATGTGTGTCTGTGTGAGAGAGAGCTTGTGTGTGAGAGCGTGTGTGTGTGTAAGAGGATATGTGTCTGTGTGAGAGAGAGC
>JAODKM010000075.1:5915816-5927397 GCA_026780845.1 Petrocephalus sullivani
CATTTCAGGGATTTTGAGTCATTCTGCGCTGCAGATGGGGTAAATGCGTTAATATTTTTAATCAGATTAATCACGATTCTGGATTAATCCGCGTTAACGCGTCAATTTTGACAGCCCTAGTATTATTATTATTATTATTGTGTATATCTATCTGCAAATCTTGGTGTTTGATGTATCTTTCCCTACATTCACATTCTTTCAGATATTCGAAAGTCTCGACAGTTAATTACAAGGAATGCAATCAAGCATAAACACTAAGCCCGCCTTTTACACATCTTGTCAGGAATGTTAACGACACCTCTGTCGCTACGGAAGTTTCATTCCCGCAAACGAGCTGCGGTACTCGAACCCGCGCCTCGAACTGGGCATTTGTGCGCGAAGCCGAGCGCCGCACGACAGTGACCAGCAGGGGGCAGTAAGGCGCCGCCGTGCGCTCCGCGTGTTCGCGGTCTCAAAGCTGCAAATGCGACGCTACAAACAGGAAATCGGGTCTCAGATAAATAAATAACGCGATTAAGAATTCAGGTGTAATGATGACAAGGCGCCATTTGAGAAGATGCCAGCTTTATTAACGGCGGCGGAAACTTGTTTCATTTGTTCGCCATAAAAACCCAGCTGTCTGTCATACGCAGCTCTGTCTCATTAACCAGCACCCCGATCGGATTCCCGTGGCTTCGCTTCGCTTTCTTCATACACTCGAAGCCAAATGTGGGGGACATAAAACTATGTGTAACTTTGTTTGTTTGTTTTGAAAGCAAAGCAGAAAAACCGGATGGTGGCTGCAGGGGCGTCAGAAGCATTTTGGACCTGGAGGGGGGCACAGCGCTGGGTGAACTAATATTTTTTGTTAAATGTGGGGGGGTCCAAACGAATAATTATGAAAAGTGATGGCGGCGACGCCCATGGGTGGCAGGATGCGTTGTCTGGGGACAGAGGGGAAGAGGTGGCCATTTATAGGGTAGGCCTAAATGTAATCCCAGTTGCAATATCAGAATAATAATTATATCCGTATATCAACCACTAACAACAGCTTAATTAAAACGGAAAAATAAATAAACGAGTTTAATTAAATGCTCGGTTCAGCTTCAGACGTTGAGAGAGGGTCCAACTGTTCATTGCCTCTCTTCAGTGACCTTGGCTGGCTTCACTAACGGAGCCGTCCATTTCTGCAATAACACTAACCCGCGCTAGGCACGGTTCCTCACCTTGGGTACTCGGCGCTTGCCTGAACATATTGCAACATGGCTAATCTTGGCAATAGGAATTAAAGGGTGGTGGCGAACACCCACCAGAGTCCCACTTTCCCGGGCTTTAATTGGGGTGTCTTTAATCCTAATAGCTAAGATCGCCTAGAAAGGCAAAGATGCCGTTTTACATTGTAATGCTTCGCTGTCGCTTTTAGCCGAAGCGGCTTAACATTGTCTCTGTCACAGAGCTGGGTGGTTTTACTGGAAATACGCAGCTGACATTTTAACCGAAAATTGATGTACATTACATTTAATATTCGCTAAATACGGGCACTGCGATATAATAAAACACAAGTGATGAGTGCAATTCAACACCAATAATCACTACTATCGGGGGAGCTCTATTTACTGCTGGAATTAAGAGTACATTCTTGACATTCCTCAGTAGGCCTAAATGACCCTGCCCGATTGTGTCACAACTATTGTTGAAATTAACCTTATTGTGACAAATTTAGCGTTTTGTAAAACTCGTGTGATTTTAGCCATAACGGGTTTCTGGCAATCCTACCTTTCCCCAATCATAGCTGAAATGAAACAAAGTTATGTTTTTATTGATGTATCCATGCCTTTGTCCTACAAGCTTTAATTAAACGAAGAGTAAACGTCACGCGTTTTAAACAGACCATCGTCGGCGCAATAACAGTAAAAATCCTGTCACAAATATTGGCTAAAAAATAGGGAGGCATATGATGATAAATAGTACATGTGCAGAAACGTCACGCATTATACCGTAATGTCCTTATCCGACACCTGTGCCTTCAATTATGCCATGAATTCAAAGCAGCTTTCGCGTTTTACAGAGTTGCTGGATATTTCAGCGAGGTAATTCATTTCAAGGGTGAATCGGCATTTTATTGGGATTCTGCCCTGCCACAGGCCTATCGCTCTGTACTATGGGAGCTGGTGCAGAAGGCAGACGCACCGGGATCCGCAAGGTGATGGCCAGGGGGCTTAGCGTGTCACCATAAGCACGCACGCTTATAAAGTCGGATATCTTATTCATGCACGTATAAGTCGCGCCTAGTATTTCGGTGTCCCGCGCCGTCGCCGACAGCCTTAAATCGCCCTTCCTGGTACCGTGCCCAGCAGGTCGGCGTAACTTTCCGCTTGATCCCGATGCCTTGTCACAGTAATTACTACAGTGCCGCGTCCCAGCTTGCCGAACCGCTGGCGTGTAACAGCGCAGGTGTGACAGCCGTCCCAGGTTAAAGCCGGGGTCGGGGTCACGCTTGATACAGTACTCGCTGTCTCTAAAGGTGCAAACAGCTGCAGTGACAGCCATCAGAATGCGCACATATAGCCTGCAACCGGCGCTTCTTAGTGCAAAGCGGGCCCGCAGAAGCCGGTCCCCGGTGCTTCCTCCTACGAAATGACGGAGAGACACGGGGACAGACGGATGGACGGACGGAGGGATGACAGACGTTATGGTTACTGTAGACAAGCTGTCCCGAGGACGAGGTTACATATGAATACTCCAGATGGATGGTTGTTTATCTTGTTCAATTAAATCCACACCTGGGCTGATAATTACATAACTTAATTAAATACATTGATACTGTGAGTAAACAGGATCCGGAGGGGAACGGCCTCGGATACACGGACTTGCCGTCTTCTGTCTCCCCTTACTTCACTTCTACTCCTCTCCCGCGCCAGCGCTACATTTTTTCCCCACGATTCATGGTATAATTGAGAAGACGTTAAAATATAAGCATAAAAAATTAAAATTGAAATGGATTTCCAGTTCTTTAAAATAGCCGTAACATCAGTATGCGCTGCGGGATTACACAGGACTTGAAACATTAACCCTCATAAAAAACTAATGTACTTAAGTGTATTGTAAAGTACTTTCTATCTATAGATGTGTTGTAAAATATTATCTGACACACACAATAACTAATTGCTTATTATCTACTTTACACATCAGTAAAGCAGAACATTAAACATATTTCTATGAAAAATTAATGTATGTTTTATAACAATAATTTAACGTATATATTTTCATAACGTTAATTACTTCATGTATAATACATAATTCACTGTTTGCCTAGAAGATGTTCTTATCTCAGGTGATTTGAAACTGTTTTGGAAGTTTTGGAAGAGTCCAAACGACGACTACACAGTTTTTTTTCCACACGGAAATGCGATCATAAATGTCTGTACAGACAGCACAGCGAGAACAGAGATCATACCGCACTCATACACCGATTCTCAGATGAAATCGGGTTTACCCTCCGTGGGGGATTCCAGTCAGTGCTTGAGCTAAAATACTCTCCATTAATCATGCGGTCTGCCTGTACTTCTTCGAGACGGTCCTTTACAGATTTTTTTTTCCATGGTAGTCCCACTACCTCCTCTAGTGGCCAAAATCGGGATTCCAACTCAGGATGGGCAAAACCAATTACTCCCATCCAGGGGCGATTCTAGGATTTATCTTAGTGGGGCTCGGCTCCCAGTGGGGATGACACAAATCGCTACATTCATGTATAAAAATCATTTTCGGGGGGGTTGACACTGAAATAGAACGGCTGAAGTCCCCTTAAATACATTGGAGAACTGCACGTGTTCCCACCCATCCATCCATCCATCCATCCATCCATCCATCCTCCTTCCATTTCCAAGGAAAGGTGTGCTGGAAACTTTAGCTCGTCATACGATGGCACAAAACAGAGCGCCTTGGACAGGATGCCACTCTAACACATAGCAGACGCATTCGGACACAGCCAAGGGCAATTTACAGCGCTCAGTGTACCAAAGTCTTTGGACTGTGGAAATAACTACATTTTATTTGTATGGTGCATTTTCTCAACATTGCATTGTCAAAACGCACTTTACATCACGCATGCCGAATGTAGCTGGAGGAA
Source organism: Petrocephalus sullivani (assembly GCA_026780845.1). Classification (NCBI taxonomy): domain Eukaryota; kingdom Metazoa; phylum Chordata; class Actinopteri; order Osteoglossiformes; family Mormyridae; genus Petrocephalus; species Petrocephalus sullivani. The sequence goes on from JAODKM010000075.1 coordinate 5,919,925, forward strand.
GGCCAGGCAAAGAGGGGGAGACCCCACAGCGAGGCCACAGTGCTACCCACCGTCACAGCCGCCTCCCCGAAAATAAGTGTGAGTGACATTGTGACATTACACTTAAGACCATGTCGCCCGGTCAAATTAACCAACGGCAAAAGGCGACACTAGAAACATACGGGGCACGACACATTCATTCTTTAAAGAATGTAGCGGGAGAAAATAAGCAGCATAGCTTTTATCTTCTCTAAAAAATACACCGGGACGCATTTAAACATAAACATGTAAACTTCACCGTAAAAAGGAAGACATCGGCATTAACAGCAAATTATTGCCGTGCACATATGGCGAGTGTGATCGTTAAAGATCAGTGGAATTAAGAGTGGAAAAAAAGCTGAAATTAGGGTCATGACAAAAAGTTGCAGGGAATGAGGTTAGAGGACTATAAGGGACAGGGGAGGCGGATGGGACGCAATCAAGTAGAAAACAACACCAGCTGTGTGGCCCCCGGCAAGAATCAGGAGCGATAACAACACATTTCCACACACTGCCAAGTAAAGACAAAGAAGGTAGAAGGAAGTTGTCTTTGAAGAAGGAGAAACAGCTGCCGTGCGCGGCGTTCTGACGGCCGCCATTCAGCGCGGGAGAAGTCATTCGCCGAGCTGGATCATTTCGCTCCGGCAAACGCTGCAAAATAAATATTTTCCGTGCGTGCTGACGCTTATTATTTTTTTTAATGTACCGTAACTACCTGCGTCGGATGTTCTTTTGTCCAAACTCTAGTCGTCAAGCCTGCCTATGCGCTATGACGTTTTCTTGATATTTTAGAGACCTCTTTTTCTAAACAATGCCGGGGAAGAAATCTATTGTCCGTAGCGGGAAAAGGTAAAAAATGAAATAAAACTAAATATTAATAAATGAATAAATAAATAAATAATACAACTTGGAACACACAACAGCACAGTTGTTATACCAGGGGGGTCGGTTTTGAATAAAAATGAGAACCTGGGAAGCAAAAACGACATCAGAAGCCCCAGGAGTTCCTCTTCATTACGTCACAACATGGCCTTGGTTACTGTCCCTGGATCAAGACAACTAATTAGGCAGGAACCAGGTAAAGGATCAGCTGTAAACTGTACAGAGGGAGATTTATAAAGACTCTGAGTTTGCGAAGCTGAAGTGAAGTGGTTTACCATCTCCTGCAGTGACCTGGGCCATTCCAGAACCCCTCTGCTCACCCACGACAGCCAGACTGTCCTACCTCCAAACGACCGGCTCTTTAAGAGGATTACCGCTGGCCCAGTTCCGTGTGCTGTCCCGACGCCTGGCCCCGTAACCTTTGCAGTACCTTCACAGTCACTAGGGCAGCAATACCGCTTCCAACACATCCAGCCAATCAGTCCGAAATGGAGAATCGGAGAGCAAGTCAAAGCCTTCGCTCAACTTTACATGTGCATTTAAAATATTCATTAGATGATTTTGTTCAAAACAAACGACGTAGAAGTGAAGCAAATAGCATATTGCAAACGTAATGGAGTCGACTAAGCACAAGTGTTGCTAAATAGAGCTTCCAATAAATGTCGAGGTACAATTCAGTTGAGTTTGATTCATTTTTTTATAGCGCCATTCGCAACGCCCCGAGGTGCCCCGAGGCACATTATATGGGTGTGTTGTGATACATCACAACATCATTATGAGAGAATACTTCAAAAACAGGGAAAAGGAAAGACACAGAAATGAAAGAAAGAAAGAAAGAAAGATATGAGAACAGAGGAGCTTAACAAAAAACTCCCAACAAGGGAAGAAAAAACCTCTGGGGGTCCAAGATCAAGTGGCTGCCCAACCCCCCTGGGCGTGCGAACATCGCTGAAGTAGAAGGAGTGGGCTTGTTGCTAAAAGCAAGGTGTGAACTGTGGTGACTGTCAAAGCCAAAGTACATCAATGAGTCAGCTCTCCACGCTGGCCTCTGTAGGGCAGTAGATTGAAATCTGTATTCTTAATGCTTACTGCTTCAGTTAATGCAGTATGCAGGAGCTACACCGCAAAGGAGCTGATTAGGCTGTTTGATGACTAGAAGTGAAACACAAGAATATTCAGGGGGCACAAAGAGGCAGCAGGCTAGTCGAGGAATTCATGAAGCAGGTCTTGGGGCACTTCTTGAAGAGGGATTCTGATGACTGGATGTGGTTCAGTACCTCGTTCCTCCATCAGGGAACCACACAAGAGACCTGTCTGGAGTGACACTTCTCACGGTGGAGGGAGCTCCAAGCAGTGTTGGTTCACTGTGGAGCCTTTTGATGTCCATTGATGGACCTGCAAGCCAGCACTTCAGTGATCTGACCGTTACCAGCACCCTAACTATTGTGCCTATTAACAAGCAGTCTTTGTTTTAGCAGATCTCCTTGTGACTGTTCTGAGCAGATGTATTTGAAGACTAGTCTGCTTTACCAGCTACAGGAACCCCCCCCCCCCAGAAGCACTTATCCAGTGACAGAAATCAGTATCACCAGCACATGTAACTGCGAGGAACCACGGTGATTTCAATGGGCTGAACGTGTCGCTCAGGGTGGGTTCTGTTTCGTTTGCTTGTCAGAATCAGAATCGGCACGCGAGGAATTTGCTTCCTGCTGCATGTGACTCCCTAGTACACAGACAATAAATTACACTATGTAATTTTTTTATGAAATACAGGTAACCCACTATACAAAGCATAAAGTGCGAGGATGAGTGCAAACAGAATTTCAGGGGGAAAAATTGACAGAAAGGCAGGTGACACAGCTCAGCTGTTTAAGAGGGTGATGGCCTGAGGGGAGAAACTGCTCCTATGTCTGGTGGTTTTTATGTGCAGAGCTCTGTAGCACCTGCCAGAGGGGAGGAGTTGGGAAAGATTGTGTCCAGGGTGCGACGGATCCGCAATGATTTTCTCTGCCTGTTTCCCAGTCCTTGAGCAGTACAAGTCCTGGATGGAGGGCAGGGGGGCACCGATGATTTTTTCCGCTGCCCTCACTGTTCGCTCCAGTCTCATTTGGTCCTGTTTAGTGGCTGCTCCAAACCACACTGTGATTGATGAGCAAAGGACAGACTCAATGACTGCAGTGTAGAACTGGCTCAGCAGCTCCGGTGGCAGACCGTACCTCCTTAGTCACCGCAGGAAGTACATCCTATGCTGGGCCTTTTTGAGGCTGGAGCTGATGTTGGACTCCCACTTCAAGTCTTGGGAAATGGTAGTTCCCAGAAACCTGAAGGTCTCCACTGTTGCCTCAGGGCTGTTGGATTATTGGATTATTATTGGGTTTCCTAATTTTTAAATGTTTGTCATTCGTGTAACCATAAAGATTTGCTAGCCTGTTTTGGTTTGCCCGGCGTGTATCCTGTTTGATTTTGGTTTTGCTTGTATGTGTTCCCTGCTTATATCGCTGCCTCACAACCGGACCCCGCATAGGCGACAGAGCACAGATGGATGGAGGGATGGATGGATGGATGGATGGATTGTTCTCAGCCTTTCCTAGTGTAGTCAGACCTCCTTGTTTATGTTCCTAAGTTTTTAGTGCTGTGTATTTATAATCCGTTTCATCTGTTGCTTGTTGTCCTGCGTCTCGGTTGACTGGTTCATTTTTGTGATGATTCATACCTGTCCTGGGGGGTGTTCCACGAAGCAGGACTTCTTGCTTAGCCGGGTAACTGGTCAGATTTAAGGTAGTCTGAGCTAAATGTAAGTGAACGAAGACACAGTCCATTCAGCCCAGACAACCTTAAATCCAAGAAGTTATCCGGCTGAGCAAGAGATCCTGCTTTGTGGAACACCCCCCTGTGCAGATTCTCATTGTCTGTGTATTTGTGTCAGCGTCACTATGTGTGTGTTTCTCTGCTTATTTCCTGTTCCCTGTGTTTTCTTGGTTCCCTTGATGGGTTTTATCTCATCGTCTTCAGTTTATTCCTTATTTCCTCTTTATTTCTGGCCTCTTCCAGTTCCCCACCCCCCGGTGTGTTCAGTTATCTTTAATAAACCCTGCTTGTCTCGGAGGTGCTGAGTAGATTGTCTCCTTTTCTCCACCTGCACCATGCCCTGCCGTGACAGATGTTACCCAAGTTTCCATTGTAAGGCAATTGAGACTCACGTTCGTAGGACTCAGTGCCTCACCTATCCGATATAATAAGCTTGCCCAGTCTGGATCCTCCACAGCATATACATATACAGTCCTTGAATCATATTAAACCACAGGCCATGACATTAAATGGTCGTCTCCCTAATTTTTTTTCTATTATAGCAAGTACGAGATCCATGAGACTAAGTGAGAGTTTTTAGTACTTGTGCCATACGGAAATCGTCGCTGCCCCTCCCACTACATTCTGAGAGAAGACGGCCAGGCCTGAGCGACACACACATGCATTCATGCCACAGTGCAAGGCGGCGTTCCTTTGGCAGTGGTGGGGCACAGGCAATAGCTGAGGTGCTGATGAAACAGGGTGCTAGGTGCGGTGAGAACCCAGCTCATGCTCTCTGAGAGAAATGACGTGTGGGATCTGCAAAGTGCAAGCACCGCCGACGACTTTAGAATTGTTTTTTTTTTTTTTTTTACCAGAAATCACAATGCTACTTGAGTTTATTCAAAGAGAATGACACCATGCAAGAGTCAGACAAGGGAACAAGTCACTATGCTACTCGATACATTCCTATTGGCTTTGGCACCTTGTCATTTACAGATATGCAAAATGATCGTTTCAGGAGTTAGTCACCATTGACCTGAAAGTTGAGCGACACAGAGCGGTACCAGGAGGGCCCAGCTTACGCTCCAGGTCAATGAGTGACAAGCGTTTCCATTCCATCGGGGACGATTTGAGCTCAAACTCAAAATTCCATCCCGAAAGTATGATGTTTTTTTTTCTTTCGAAACTGAATGTTTAGATAACTTTTCAAAAACGTTTTGTGTGCAGCCGATAGCAGGTCACATGCTTTTCACAACCGTTAGTAAGAGTCCTAGCAACCATTTTTATGCCTGACTGCAATCAAGTCTAAAACCCAAATCCAGCAGAACTTTAGACACTGCACGGATTGTGATAAAACTGGACTGAGGGAGGTGCTTCCGTTAGCGTAGCTTAGCGTAGACCTTCTAGCAACAATGAAACAGAGAGATGTGTGGTGGAATGAGTATTCATGAGTATATAAATCAACAAGCTCTTCTTGCAAGGTGACTGTGTCAAGCTGCAGACCTGACCCTGCAGAGTAAGCTAAGGCAATGAGGACTTAGAGTATGCATGTACGCCACTGGACAAAGGCTGCACATCTACTAACTGGCAAGGAGCCGATTATAATAAGAAATTAGAGGAAGTATGCACATCTGGCCAGGAAACTGATGAGGCACGAGACTTTTTCCGAATTCAGGCTCTTCTTTCGTCTAATTGTATGGTCAAAACAGCAGCTGTGGCGAAATGCTGTGATGCTCTATAAAAAAGCTTGTGCACTTGTTGTTTGGGGGCAGAACAGCAAAGATCCACTGAATGTGATGAGTGTCTATTCCCCTTGATGCCAATGGTAATAAAGATGGTCAGACTCTTAAACATCAACTCAGTGAAACTTTCTACATGACAATGGCTGCTGACACTGACAGGAGAAAGATTCTGGAACATTCTGCCATCACATCAGATGGAACAAGTGACTGACATTTGACAAGTCTGGGCCCAGATGTCCAATCTGTGCTTGAGAGCTGATGCAAGCTCAGCAATTTTAGGATGTTTTGCTTAAAAAAAAGTCATTTATTGCCTCTTACGCCAAAATGACCCAATCAAAAGATGTCGCTCACCTTCCTGCTGAATGATATTACTTTCCTCCAATATAAATTCAAAGTCAGAAACATGTACACTTTTTCTACCTGTATCAGTGTCTATCACTCAGTATTAAACACAATACATTATTCTGTTCAACAGCACTCAGTCCATCTCTGAAATGTGCCCAAAGTCTGGCTCTTGGTGGCTTATTGGATGCTGTCATGACCTCAAAATCCATGAACTTCCAATGGCTCCTCCTCAACGATGCTGATCTGTAAGAGGAAGAAACCATCACGACTCCCAGCTTTGCGTGCTTAAGTGATTTGGCTGCTTGTCTGTCATCCGGTGTGAAGGAACAAAGTGCTATCAAGATCAATTAAACATGCAATTCAACTTCAATTCAATGTACTGCCCCTGAAATTTCACAACAGTAGATTCATCAGGAGCAAAGGTTATTTAATGATGTCTGAAATTTCCACCTGGGGAGCTTTATGGGTGACAGGGTTGCCTGAATGGGGCTTGGCTACTTGTATGCTACATAGTGATTCATTTCCCCTCAAATATAAATCGTAGGGCTTCAGCAAAGTGAATCCCTGCCCCTGTGTTTAAAAACAAATAGGAAAGGATGCAATATGTGTCCCCTAAAGCACCCCTTACCTCAACGAAGAAGTGGCAGATGTTCTTCTTCTGGTCTCCCTGGAGATGAATCACTTTTACAGTACGTACTCAGGGTGTACAGTTACTGTCCCATTGCAGCAAATTTGTTCAAAGCACAGCCCCACAGAAAATATCTTTATGGTTACACTTTAAGGTGCACCAGTAAACGTCCACAGATTAGTCCAGGATCAAAACATGGAAACTAGGGGGGACACTACTTTTTAACCAAGCACAGCTTATAATTCTCATTTTCATTTCAGACATGAACAGCTAAGCATTGCATGAGCGTACTTCGCTTCCTCGGCTGTTTAATGTCGCTTCTGCAGCTGTTTCGAGCTAGTTTTTTCGGAAATGCTTCGTTAACCACAAAGTTCACAGTTTCCTCGTGTTAAATACGTCTGCATTTCTCGGGTCCATGCGGTTCGTTTTCCATTCGCCGAAGTCACGAAAGTCTTCGCAATTGCGGGCGGATGGGCGACCACCGCTCGGCGCAGACCCAGCTGCCAGTCCCGGGGCATTGCTCAAAACAGGTTTCATAAATGTAGAATAAAATGGCACGATTGTAAAATCTTACGGCTCGCTTAGCTATTTTTTTATTAAGGTTTTCTTTCCCACTTAAGAACTCCTTACACCCCCCAAAGCAGAGAGTGTATAGAGTGACAGAAATCAGTGTGACCAACTCATACGCCAAGGGCCGCAGACTCAGCGAAAACGCGCAATTACATAGATGCGTCACCGAGCCGAACCGTGGTGTTATACATTTCTTACTGTTTCCCGAATGCAATCACAGTACCGTACGACCCACGGCGTTAATTACTCATAACGTTAGAGTGATGCAGTTTTTTTTAGTCAAAGCGACAGTATGCTGTATTTATGCAATAATGATTATTCAGTGCACCGTCACATAACTATAAAATGCAAGTTTTCCCAAAACATTCCTTCCGCGTGATTCAGTCCATTTTACCAAATGTGCCATGTGCCAATACTTTTATTTAGGGCTGTCAAAATTGACGCGTTAACGCGGATTAATCCAGCGTTGTGATTAATCCGATTAAATATATTAACGCA
>JAODKM010000075.1:5945721-5960265 GCA_026780845.1 Petrocephalus sullivani
CCCAGTTCTGTTTTTTGTTGTTCTTCCCCTACGCTCACACCCCCACCCTGCAATTCCTTTGCACCCCACCAGAGGTGCCCGATTGTTTGGTTCCTGAGTAAGTTTGTCTGGCCTAAAGTGCGTGCTGTAATACATGAGGAACTGGAGGTTTCAAGTAACAAATGTACGTACAGAAGAAAGAGATACAAAAACCGCTGGTCGTTTTCTCGCGCCCATGTGCGTCATTTACAGTAAACCTGTGAGGCACATGCAGACATGATTTCCATCAAACATCAATGACCATACACTTCCTTCTCCTGTGTTGCCCTGCCCCCCCCAGATTGCCACTGTTTATGGTTTCCCACTTTGACGTTATTGCTTATGTACTAATTATAAGTTGCTAAGTATTTTGTTTCGCCGTTGTTAAAGCTGTTTGAGTCAGTTGCAGCTCGCTATTTTGGCATGTCTCTCATTCCTGGGACCTCGCCTTGCCGACAGGAACCCTTCGTTGTCTTGCAGATCTATTTTTTTTTGTTGCCTGGATCCCTATCAGCAGATGTTCCTTAATGAGTCACAGTAGTTATAGCGGTTATTGACCGGGGGGGTGGGGGGATTTCAGTAAGCTGTCCCCCCCCCATCACTATTCGTGTCAGCATTGCAGCCGTAATCCCCAACGCTCTTGTCTTCTCCCTTGCATCTGGAGTTTTCAGTCCTTCAGAAAACCAGACCTGCCTTGCATTTTGTTGAAGCCACACTTGTGTGATGGCCTTAGAGGTTAGAGGAACACAAGCTGCATGAAAATATGAAAAATAGAGCTAGTATTTTAAAATTATATTGTTAAGGGCTTATAGAGTTAAGCTAATCAGTCAATTAGTTGTTCACTCAGTTAATTATCTGGGTTTCATGTATTAATGTATATGCCTTGTACTCGATTTATCCAAAGGTACTTTTTACTTTAAGTGGAGTTTCTCTTACTCACATGCAAATCCACATCAAATCAGCCCTGCCTAATGAAGAATGCACACGTCACGCTTGAATGAAGACATCGCATGAAGGTGGTGTAGTTAAGATGATGTTGGCATTCCTTATGATCTTCACGCAAACTTCTGGCTTCGTCTGTAAATTTGCCTAAATTAAAGCAGTTGGAAGTTTCAGTTACTAATGTCTTAAGTGGAGAATGCAGGTTGACTGTTCTCACAGCTTGTTGTAGAGCCTTTCCATAGGAGCCTAGAAGCTCCATCCCCCTGGTCCCCTTCCCACTTTGGAGCCGAGAGAACCTGCAGCCTCTTGCCGTTTCAGCTGAAGACTTCCCTGGGGAAAGGCAGAGCCTTCATCCGCTACTCCCTGTTCCACCAACGACTGGCTGACACCCTGCAGCAATGCCTGATGAACCAGCGGGTCACTAGGTAGCCATTACAGATCGCTGTCCTGTGGCTTCTTAGGTGCTCTCCTTCTGCTTTCATGGGCGTGGAAAGCACTACATAGCTGGTGATGGACAGGCCGTAAATATATGATTAAAATTTAGCAAAATGGAAACTGCTGCATTTATCGTAGAATCGGTTTGATGTGAAAGAAGCTGCAGACCAGAGCACACCAGTTTTAACAGTACATATAATAGAGTATAGAGGAATCTTCCATTATGTAGCCTGGTCGTTAGCGTAACATTTAGAAGATGAATCCTGAATTCATCATTTGAACCCTGGCCTCAGGCACCCTCAGATGGTCCATGTTTTTGCTCCCTCCCTGGAAATGTGGACTGTTTGCGTGTCCCTGATGACTGGATTGGGAAATACTGGTTTAGATAAACCAACCCAACTTACAGAATTTTAGTGTGTCAGTATTTCATGTTCCGCATGAAATGTCAGAGCCGTGTTAGAGAGGAGCTGTCAAATTGTGCAGATTAATTTGTACTTATAGTGTGACCACATTTCCGTATAAGGGGTATTAATGACATTTTTGGGCAGAAACTTATCCAGTATCTTCTTCCTTTATTCAGTCTTACTTCTCTAGTAACTGCTGATCGGCTGTATCATTTCCTTGTTCCTGTCAGCATGGTGATCTCATGGGCTTCAAAACATGCTTCTGTCCACGCAGGAGCTCCTTACGCCCTTAAGGAGTAATGCAAACATAAGGTTAAAAGCCCTGCTGATTAATGTGTCTTGTGGCAGCTTTCTCCACATGGTCTTGACGCCTGTCATCCTCTCTCCACGCAGCGACTGGTACTATGCTCGCAGCCCGTTCCTGAAGTCCCACCTTGCAGCGGATATCATCAATCATCTGTACGAGCTAAATGAGGTCCAGTTTGATGTGGCTTCCAGGGGTTTCGACCTGGACTCGTCCTGGCCCACTTTTGCCAGGTACTATGGTGGGGGGGGGACACTTTCACAATGAGGAGTCATTGTAAATAACTTAAGTGTTACCGGGTTTTAGGAAGGTTGGAAGTGGCGGCACAAGATGGGACAGGCAGGGAGGGTAAGGGCAGACTTGAAAGAGGAAGTTGACACGTGGTTTTCCAGCATCTAAGTTGACAGCAAGGAAACTCCCCACTTCTCCTGGAGACGCAGCTGTAGCTTTGCATTTCCTAAGCGTTAAGCTTCTGTTTTTGCGCTGGTCAGCATTACTTCTCCTTCTGGGTTTTAACCCGGGTCAGCGAAGTGGCCATCCGTGTCACAGACGTTACACCAGCGATGCCAGGATGGTCCTTTGGGTGCGATCAGTGCTTTGCAATAGACACTGAATTGGTCCAGTGTGGTCAGTGATGTGGCACAAAAACACTGACAAAAACTGGCCCACTGGGGTGGTGGGGTGTCCATGCTACCAAAAAAGCAAACTCCTTGCAGCTCTGCAGTGCATAACCACAGGAAGTGTCACTTTTGAGGTTCATCTCGCCCCATTGTGGGTGAAACTTCAGCAATAACATGCTCAACAGCCGCTTGATGGTGCATGAATATCGCCCCCTGCAGGAGGACGCAGGGATCACTGGCCCACATGTGGAAGCCCCCCAGCCGCAGCTCCAGCATCAGCAGCCTGGTTAGCAGCTACTCGCAGGTGGGCGCCGATCCCCTAATACTGAAGACTAGAACTGCACGATATATCAGGATTATATTGTGCACGTTAAACAATCATCAGGGCTTTAGATGATGGGCATAAACATTTGGTAAGCAGATTAGTAGTACGCCAGTAATGACGAGAAGCAAATTGTGACACAGAAAAGTTAGTAATCCATAGAAATTTGGTGCATCCTTTAGTTTAATAAATGTCAGACATTAATCTGCAAAAAGTACTACCAGACCACCGACGTCTTTACCTCGCTTATCCACAGTATCTCCTTTCAACAGATGTTCTGGCTGTTCAGCTCTCCATTTCTTCACCCCCATTTCAGTGCTTATCGGTTCCATATGTGGCATGTTCCGCTAACCAAATTTAATAAACATAATAACATGGTATATTTATACAGATTGCAAATCTTTGGTCATTGCAATATGCCTCTCACTAATTTCGTTACCAAATTTGGGCATAAGTAAACGTCCGTACAGTGCCGAAAGGTCAGCGTCCATGTTTACGCCTGCCATCTAAAGCCCATGTGATTATTGCACATGCACCATATAATAGTGATTACATCGTGATGTCATATTGTGCAGTCCTACTGTGGGTGACTAGGCTCAGGCTGGCCCTGCTCCAGAGCTGTAGCAAGTAGCTGTTTATCCAAAATAAAAATGGTAATAATCAATACCACCTGCAGATGGTGCTGTTCACTTGTATGACGAATAACAATGCCGGTCAACCACATACTTTGAGAGCCGACTGTCAGAGCATAATCTGCAGACTTGAGGCAAGCAATGGGATGATGTACCAAGCTGCTGACAGTAAAGCCACTGTTGCTGACAGGTTAAAACAATGAAAATAAATGACTAGTGATGTCCCCAGCCGATATCAAACATTGGATTCGGGGCTGATCCACGAATTTTTAAGTCGATTGTATCTGCCACCACAGACCGATCCAAACCCCCATCTGTTTAATTTTCTGTGTCCACCTAATTTATGTCTGTTACACAGATTGTAAGGTTCTGTTACACACTGTAGTAAGCCTGAGACAAATGGCTTGAAACTACCAACTATTCTTTAATTTGGAAAGTCAAAGTAGCCCAACAGCTACCTGCAGTGTTGGCAATGCCATCCGTTCACGTTAAGGTAGCAACAGAACGTTGTTAAATACAACCAATCTAATTAAGCTCTGGCAGAAATGTTATAAGGAAGAATACTGCAAAATTCCAAGGCTTTCTCAGACGACGAATGTACCAAGGCCTACTGCATGTATATGTATATTTAAATATTAAAAGATTTGATCAGGACTCTGAATAGACAGTTAAAAATATTGAATGGATAGTATCAGGGTACCAAAAAAGTAGATTGGGACATCTTACGATCACTGATATACTGTGGTTTTTCTGTGACTCCAGTGTTAAGTGCTCTAACTTCTGTGTGGTTTGCTTGTGTGAGGTCAGCTGGGCAATTATGGCCAGTTCCCTGAAATTTGAGTTCTCCACTGGGGCAGTTTGCACTCCACAAAGTGTTATTTTTGGGTCAGTTACGGCAGCGGCAACAGTGGGTTTGCTTGCATGTTTTTGTTTTGAGTCCCCCTGGGGCCCTGCTGTAGTACCATTGAGAAGGATGCGCTTAAGGTGCTTTCCCACCACAGAGAAAATTTTAAGGAAATACAACTTTTTTTTCAGGAACCAGGACTTTCTCTTGTGTTTCCACCGCAGAAACTCAGCCCGGTTTTTCATTCCTTGAGGCTTCTTTTAGTCCATTCTCCAGAGTAGGTATTTTTCACTCGACCAGGAACTACTGAGTGGGGCTTGTAGCGATAAACTTTGCTGATTGGTTGACCACAAGCCCCGGTGCTAACTTAGTTACACAGAAGTGTGAGGAAACCAGATGTATTGGAGCAAAACTTGAGCAGATGGATTAATTTTTGTATCTCAATTACATTAAACGCATTAATGACTACCTTTTTTGTAACTGTATTTCTGCATCAGAAAATTTTATTGATAATAGACAGAAGTACAGTATGTTGGTTATCACTGTTGCTGGTGGTAAAACTTGCCAGTGCTTATTAGCAAAATAACATTACTCTGACATTGTCAAAGCAGCCCAGGAACTCGGAACCATAAATTAGGTTCCTGATCTTCGGTGGGAAAGTGCCTTTAAACTGCTCCAACTTGAGAGACAGGAACTCAGAATAATAGCGTTAGCTGTACTCTAAATGAAAGTAAGTATAAGCAATTCCTTTGATCATGTTTGTGTGATGTTTAACCATTGAGTCTTGTAGGGGGCTGGTTGGCTTTGTGGGTCTGATTGGTCTCTGGTCTCTGTCACATTCCATAGGCCCCTGAGTTCCTCTGCAACCCGGAGCCAGGCCCCAGCCTGATGAGTGATTTGAGCGGCCTGACTCCCTGCAGTGCCGCAGAGGACCTGCGCGTGGAGCTGGACCGGTCTGAGCTGAGACAACAGGAGCTGTTGGAGCAGGTGGAAAGGGTGAACGAGGAGGCAGCAGGTCTACGTGCCCTCGTGAAGGCCCTGGAGGGCCAGCTAGAGGCCAAGCTCAGCAATGCCAACAGGAAGAACACCGAGCTCCTGGCCCATCTTGGTGCCGTACTAGTCGAGAAGGGGCAGCAGGGCGCTGGCCATCTAGACCTTTCCCAGAAAATCCATGTGCTTCTGAACAAATTCAGTGAAGCAGAGAAGGCAAAGTTGGAGGCTTTGCGTGAGGCTGAAACAAGACGGCGAGAGGTGGATGGACTGGCTGAGGAGTTGAGGCGGAATAAAGTATCAGCCTGTCAAATGGAGGAGCTGTGCAGTACCACTGAGAAACTGCAGGGGATGCTAGCAGTTAAGGAGAAGGAGTCCCACAAGCTTCAAAGGCAGCTGCTCGACTTGCAGAGCTCCCTGGAGGCGAGGGATCGGCAGGTAGAAGAGCTGAAATGGAAGATGCGGGAGGAGAATGGCGACCTTCATGTGGGGTACAGCGGTGTTAGGGATGAGCTGGAGGGGCAGCTCCATACACTCACAGAACAACTGAAGGCCGAGAAAGAGGAGCTGTGCGTCAGCACCGAGAAAGCGATGCAGGAGGAGAGTGCGAGCACTGGCCTGATCCAGACAGAGGCTTATGCGGAGCAGCAGGTCCAGAAAGTGGATGACTACAAGACGCGGTGTGCCAGTCTGATGGAGCTCAATGACAGGATGCTCCAGATCATGAGCAGGAATGAGGAAACCAAGAGGGAGCTGATGGAGGTCCCGGAGGAGCATGCAGTGGGGCAGGAAGCTGACGCCATGTTGCAGAGTGTGATTCGGAGGCTACAACAGGAAAACCAGGAGCTGAGGGAGGGCCAGGGCATCCTGAAGGAGGCGCTGTCATCCACGCGGGAGGAGCTGCGCGCCATTGGTTCCCACATCACGGAGCTGGAGAACCATGTCACGACCTCCAGGAGGAGAGAGGCCAGCTTCCGGGAGCAGCTGCGGGAAGCTGGTCCCTCAGAGATCGGGGATCAGCAGGGTGAGGAACTGCAGGCCGGGCTGCGGAGTGCGGAGAAAGGCTCCTCTGCACAGGCTGTGCAGGCACAGCTGCAGCTCTATGTGAAGGAGGTCTCTCGGCTCCAGGCTGAGGCAGTGGACCTGCGCTGCAGGCTCCAGGACCTGGCAAAGGAGAAGATGAAGGCCCAGGCCCAGCTGGAAGTGGCGGAGGCCTCCCGTGAGGAGCTGAAGTCCCTGACGGAGCAGCTGAAGGCCCAGGTGGAGGAGCTGAATCGGCAGCATGTGCAGGATATCCTGCAGCACCAGCAGAAGGAGGAGACTCTGGAGAGGGCGGAGGAGGCCCACAGCCAGGTGAGTGCCTCCTGCAGGGAGGAGATGGATGTTCTGAAGCGGCGCCTTGAGCAGCTGGCTGTGGAGCACACAGAGACCAAGGAGTGCCTGGAGAGATCCACCACAGAGACGGCCGAGCTAGGCATTTGTGTGTGCGGACTGACCTCTGAGAAGGAGGAGGCATATGCCCGGCTGCGGGAGCTGGAGCAGGAGAACTCCAGCCTGCGCGAGGGACAGCGGCAGGCAGAGGATCTCTCAGGCACCGTGCTGCAGCTTCAGGAGAGGCTGAAGCAAGCTGAGGTCCGAGCCAGGGAGGAGGTGGACACTGTCAGGTTTCAGATGAGCGGCGAGGCCTTGACCCTCCAGAACCAGCTCCAGGTAGCAGAATCCGTCACCTTTACCAATGCTGAGATTCAGTCATTGCAGTGTAGATGCATTACTGGGGGAGGTTGCAGAAATCATTGCTTTGCAAAGTTTTACTGTGTAAGTGTGGCAGCAGAAAGTAATTGCATGACTTTTAAGAAACGTGGACAGAAGGCAGTGGACGTGACCCTTATAGCCCCGTTAGTGTAATGTTGACAGTCTCCTGTGAAGGGGCCTCAGCCTTCACACACACACACACACACACACACACACACACTCACGCTGATGGATGCCTCGCCTCTCCCTGTAGCGTGGCGGTGAGGAGCTGGAGAGTGTCAGGCAGCAGCATGCAACGGAGCTGGAGAAGACGCGTGGGCTGGAGGCCAAGCTGTCCCAGCTGGAGGTCTGTTCTGGGGGGGGGGCGGGGACTCAAGTCCAGGCAGCACCCTGAAATTAGGCCGTGGCATTGGGGCTAAGTTAGCAATGTTTTTGGTCACACTCATTTTAGCAGACAGGCCTGTTAATGCTGGATGATGGGGGAAGTCCTGTCGCTTAAAGAACCCCACATTTCAGCTGAATACTGTACTGTGATTTCTTTTTTTTTATGTTTTACTCTTGTCTTAAAGGATGAAATTGGCAGATACTCTCAGCTGCTGGAGGAGCGAAACATCCTTGTAGAGAAGTCGGAGTCTTTGATTCAGCAGAAGGGTGCAGAAATAGTCAGGCTGACTGAGAACCTGACGAGGTCTGGAGCTGCTTTGTGTTTGTGTTGTAGACCACCTCCAATGATTAAAGGATTGCATAAGCAATTTGCAAATTTAATACAGAATTTAATATTCTTGTTTAGAAATAATTATAATTAATAATATTAGTGTTATCAGTATTTAATTTGCCTGATTTTGCTATTTTTTTAATGTGTTTAAAAGGAAGAAATCTTGACTAAGAGATATCTCCATGCCAATGAGTTATCACGGATGACCACCAGGTGGCGCTCACACACTTAGCCAGAGCCACCGCTTGTCTCCCTGCCAGGGCCGAGAAGGAGCTGTCCGCCACACAGGCTGCCTGCCGCGACCTGAGGGAGCAGATGGACCTTGCGGCCGCCGACAGGCGCAGCTGTGACATGAAGACCGCAGCCGAGATAGACGACCTTTACCGGACCAAGAAGAACCTGGAGGAGAGGCTCATCGAGCTAATCCGGTACACTGTGCTCCCGTACTAATGACGCGGCCCATGTTGTGCTGCCATTTCTCCTCCTTTACATTTGCCAGTTTATTAGGCATGCCTGCTGGTTAACCCAAACTGCTATGTTGTCTCTAACTCAGGGACAAAGACGCCCTGTGGCAGAAGTCTGACGCTTTGGAGTTCCAGCAGAAACTGCGCTCTGGAGAGCTCAATGACCGGGACGGCACCCACTGCCTGGGTTGCCAGGGCCAGTTCACCTGGTGGCTCCGGCGCCACCCCTGCAGGTGGGTGCCGGTCAGTGGCATCCCCGTAACAAGCCCCCCCCCCAAGGGCCGTTTCACAGAAAAGCTGCATCATCAGTACTTGCTGCTTCTAGTATGTAGCAGGTAGGGTGAAACAGTCTCCCACTAGAGAAGGCAGGGCTATACAAGTAAGCCATGAGAGACATGCAGCCCCTCCAACGTGATAGGTCGTCTGGAGGGGTGTGTTCCCAAGCTTGCCAGTAATTGGCTCCCTGGACCGTTTGTCCCAGGCTGTGTGGCCGTTCCTTCTGCTACTATTGCAGCAACAGCGCCACCAGGACGTTGCCCAGCGGAAAACGAGACCGCTGCTGCCGCGACTGCGGGGCCATGCCGGGGTTCCCTTCGGATCCCGACATCAGCAGCCCTCCTGGCACGCCCAACAGCCACTCCTCCCCCTACAGGCCAACGCCCAGTGGCACAGGTGAAGTAGTTTGGAAACCGTTTGTGTGTCTTGATGTACTGCCGTTTGCATCACTTTGTAAAAGCATTCCTTTGTTGCTGGCCAGCGGCAGAGCAGTTATCTAAGGTGGACGATGGCGTGTTTGACATCATCACGGAAGAGGAGGTGAATGAAGTCTATGACAGTGATTCCCTGTCTCAGATGACGGGGGGCTCACCTGAGAAGATGAGAAGCATGTTTCAGCCACAAGCTTTAGACCTGTGAGTACCCTCATGTTTTGGCATACACATGCATGTATGTACACTTCCTCATGTACATGTGCACTAGGATGCAGGACCTCTGATATGTTTGCTACAGAACCCATACTGCCTCTAATCAACACTGATCACATGCATAAAAAAATTACGGTACACCTGTAGGTGTACTGGTTACAGCATTCAGATTAAAGCATTATTTAATTTGATAAGAATGAGCTGCATTACCGGACCACTTTGTTATTGCTTTTTGAGAAAGATTAACAGTGACATCGAGTCATATACCTTGTTCTCTCCTGTCTGTAAGGCAACGGTGATGTTCCCAGAATCCACAGTCTTTGCTTGCTTAATTTCTGCAGACGGCATGCTTGGGTGCCAGACATCCCTTTTGCGACTGTGTCTCTGGGGTCCAGTTTGTTAAGGGACGTCTGTGGGCTACACTGGTTTCGTTCTAGCTGAGTTTTTTAATTAATTAGTCTTCAATGAGATTGAATGTCCCATGGGAGAACGACTTATGAGTACTTCCTGTCTGCTAAAAGCTCAATGGAACAGCAGGCTTATTTGGTCCTGCAGGAATCAGCCACGTGGATAGGGGATGCTGCAATTTTCTGAGTGACTGCATGGTGTTGATTTCAGAAGTAGCAGTGTGGGAGACATGACCCCTGATGATACTGATGAGTTAACTCCTGTTGTCCAGGATGCAGAAATATACCTGCTAAAGTCTGGAGAACTCACGTGAGTTTGCTTTATATTTTTTTTAGTACATTTCATAGCTGCCTTGCTATTATATTTTATGATATTCTGGTGGTATCCAGATAACAAGCTACTTCCGTTCATTAGCGTTCAATCAATTTACTGCCATAAAATTAAGTTTCTGTATTTCACATTGACCAAATTTCAGATGTTTCTTGCATGAGAACATCACCTGACCCAATGAGCTGATGTGTTCCAAGAAGGTCTGCTATATATCATCAGTATTAGACTGATCTGCTTGGCTAAGTTTTGCCCATGCCTGTTTGAGACCTTGAGGTCCCCTCTCACATGGCTGTGTGTACAGTATTCTGTAGCCATGTCATACTTAACAGGAAAAGAGATCCAAATCAGGAGTGGTCACAAAGAAACGTGTATCTGTGACGGCCTCTAATTGGAGTCCTTCCCCCAGGCTCCTAGTCCCCCTCAGCCTGGAGGATGTGGCATGTTTTGGTGAGCCCTCCCGGGAGCTCTTCATTAAGTCCAGCTGCTACAGCTCCATCACTATCACGGCACCTGAGGCAGGTCCTACCATTGGCTGGGTCTTCTCCTCTGAGCCGAAGAGCATCTCCTTCAGCGTGGTGCACCAACCAGCTGCCGACTCCCCTCTCGAGCAATCCAAGGTGAATGAGTAGTCCATGATCTTACAAGCTGCCTGATGTGATAGTCACTGAGATAACAACAACATTTCTGTCGTCATGTTTTAAGGTTCTGATCCCACTGACACGCTGTAACTCGCACAAAGAAACCATCCAGGGGCAGCTGAAGGTCAGGAACCCAGGAATTTACACACTAATTTTTGACAACTCCTTCTCCAGGTGAGATGCCCATGTAGATGTTTGTAGGACGTTTTTGGCTCAGTGTCATAGTTTGTGTTCCTGATATTTTTCTTCTCTTTGCTTTTGGCAGGTTTATCTCAAAAAAAGTCCTCTATCACTTGGTTGTTGAGAAGCCCGTAATACACAATGGGAGTGAGTCTTCCTAATGCCAATCTAATACCTCCTGCTTCTTATTTATTGGACCTTGTCTGTGTGCCAAGAGGCTGCTGGTCTTTTATTCTTTGACACCCCCCCCCCCAAAAAAAATACATGAAAACTGTTTAAAACACTCTCAGAGGCAAAATTACATTTAAATTGTGCTCATGGCATTAACATAGTAATTAAGTGCTTATAAGAGTGTCAGCAGAATGGTGACATATGGCTTTGATAGAGTAACATGTGGCAATGTTAGAGTTAAATTAATCATAAAGCTTGCCCTGAAAGTAAGGAACACTGTCTTTGCTTGATAAGTGTGACATCGAATCATATTATGGTATGTCAGCAGAAATTTAGCAAAAGTCATCCAACGTGGCTTTGAAAAAAGGATGTCTAAAGGTGCTTTTACTTTTGATTTAAACTCTATGTATTGCTGGTATTGCTCCCTCAAACACACACACTAGGACAAGGTGTTGATGTTGAGAGAAAAAAAAGAGTACTTTGTTAAAATACCACAAAGATTTGCAGCTGTAATTTTAAGAAAGCATTGCTGTGCTTACAGAGAAATACATTTAAATGCCATGTTGATGTTTGCTCTAAGCCTATGCACTAAGCCAGCAGAGAAAGTGAATTGCTTATTTTTCCAAAGAACTACAGGCGTTTCGTTTGCTTTTCTTCAAAAGTGAAACATTGGACACTAAAAAGCTGGTGAGCTTTTACTAATGACGCTTGACTTTGTCAGTAACCTCACCTGATTATTCCTGCTGAACGCTGCTTTGTAGAGGTAATTATGCAATTTTATATTTCGTAAGATGAATGCACTTTTTCAGAGAATGAAGCATATTTTTAACCAAAAATTATTACAATTTCTCGTTTGATGGGAGAATTTCGGGAAGGCATTTAAGGTTATGGTGAGTCAGAGCCAAACATAGTCATGGAGAGTCATGCCCTCTATAGGCCAGTACACAGATCTTTCTGAGAGATACACAGGTCGTTCATCTCAGTAATTTGTGGACTATTAGCTATACTGGACTTAGTAGGTATTAGTAGCTATTAAGATTACTGGTACCTCTGTGCCACATCAAAGCTCTCATAAGTGTGAGCACTCTATCACAGAAATTCAGCACTCCAAAGTGACAGCCTCTCAGAGATGAAGGGAATGTTTGTATCAGGAAAAAGTGACCCGTTTTGTTGGTACTTTCAAACATGTATATTTGGTACTGAAATAAAATGTCAAAATGTGGTTTAGTTTGCCATGACTTGTTTCCCTTTGTGTGTCACTTTTCAGGAACATGTTTACCTGTGGGTCGCTGCCCTACAGAGCGCTCTCAAAAGCCCAGACGACCCAAGTAATATCAGCTGTTGAGGGAGAATGATTCATTTTAAAGAGAAAATAGCTTAATTAAGAACAAGTACTGAGTTAGTGGCTGTGTTCAAAATTCAGGGGCTACATACTGCGAAGGATGCAGTCTATGCAGGTGTAGCCTTTGTAGGCTGTGTTCTTCAAAGATTGAACAGAAACATTTGTGTCGGCAGCTATTCCCACCATTACCCTTGAGTCACGAAGTACTGCTCCTGTCACCTGGCCTTTGAATCGTGGGATATGTTGGTCTGCCAAGGATCCATCTGGTGGATCCTTCACGACTCTGCAAAAGTGGGACACATTTATAGACCGTATTTGGAGGAGCCTTTGAAATGGGACGACCTTGATGCACCACTGTGACGTATTTGGTCTTCGATTGTCACCTTAGGAGTGTGCAGTCCCTGAATATGGACACCGCCATTAATTTAAAAGTAAACTGTAATGGCTTCTCGCCTGATAAATTATGGGTAACTTTAATGCAATCCTGAAACATGGCAGGCAGCTGAGGCCCTTAGATAATCAACCAGCCAGGGCGCAACATTTTCTACCCATGTAGTGTTCCCAGAACCCCTCCCAGATGAGATGTTGTAATGCCATGGTGAGTGATCAGTACTAGGCCCTTGATGACCCCCTGATGACTTGGTTAATGACACTGAGCAGGCTTTTAATCTAACAATGGTCAGCTGGAGAAGAGTTTTCAGAAATCCATGCCACCAAACAATATAATTACCTTACAATTTGAGTAGCGGTGCATGTTAAGATTAGATTGGGAATTACTGACTAGAGGAACGAGGAACCATCTTCTGGTTCTGTGACTATATTTCCCTTTTATTGTTAAGTTGGTTTTACTTTTTTTTTCTTAATCTTAAAGTGACCCTGTTTCATGTTGAGTTCTTGAAAATCCTGCTGTCCTAGGGTCTTTGTCCTATCTAGTCTCAGTACTCAAAACTCCATAATTACTTTGCTTTCAAGTGGTAAACACGTTCACTTGAATAAAGTCCCTGCTTTTTTACCACATAACCAGTGTATGGTGACTGCGTTGCGGCATATTGCTGTCATTATTTTTCTCTTTTCATTCTAAACAGTCCGTACTATGTGGGTTTATCTTTGGTGTAATCGTGTAGTTGTCCGGCACAGATGCCGCTCTCCCCATTGGTTGCGCTACAGAGGAGGGGAAGAGTAAGGGAGCTGAGAATGAAGCCAAGACGGCTACTAGTGTGAAAGGAGGTTGGGGGGCAGCCCGTTTGTGAAGGTTAATGAGCTCATTGAGAAACATGACGCATTCCCCCACAGGGGCTCTGCTCGCTGCGGCTGCGGCCGGGGACACGTGCGCTGAATGATAATGTGACACTATAGGCCTGACACCCCAGTGAAAAGCACCCTTTGCCGCCAAATCTAAACCTAGATCCGTAACTTTTAGTCCCTCTCGATAATTAAACCGCCAGTTGACACAGAGCACACCCCTCCCAAATGCAATTATATTCTGATGCCTTGGAGGGACAGGAAGAGGAAATCAAGGTGAGCGTTTTTTACGGGTTTAACAAGAGAGCTTAACTGAGCCCGCTTGTTAAGATTAATGGGAATAAGCTGCATTACCACATTCAAACAGCTGGTATCTTAACAGGTTTCTCTACAGCTGCCTTAGGAGAGAAGTCATACAATATTTTGCATTAACAGGAACTGAAAGCTGTCTTCCCTGACCACACATCTCTATATAGCACCTATTTTACTTTGTCTTGTAGATATCACACGTCTCCAGTAGAGGGCAGTCACGCACGTTGTATATTCAGTGTGCTGGCCTGCATTTTTGCATGTCTTCTTCATAGCATTAGTTTCACACAAAAAATTGAATGATCAGTCCATCAGAGCTTTGTGAAGTACCCTATGTTTCTAATGTTCTAATATATATGTGTGTATGTGTATATATATATATATGTGTATGTGTGTGTATATATATATATATATATATATATATATGTGTATGTGTGTATATATATATATATATATATATATATATATGTGTGTGTATATATATATGTGTGTGTGTGTGTGTGTGTGTGTGTGTATATATATATATATAATATATATATATATATGTGTGTGTGTATAT
>JAODKM010000075.1:5973963-6005412 GCA_026780845.1 Petrocephalus sullivani
GGCCACACAGCACCCACCCCCAAAACAACAGAACCTGAGACATAACATCAATCCCACAAGCCTCCCGACCCCGGCCTCGCATTAAACTTTTCTTCCACAGTATCGTGGGGGAACTCCAACCCCCCCCAGTAAGTTTTAAATCCAAGATTCCAAAACGCCAGAGTAGTGTTGCTTTTGAAAGTACCATACAGGGCCGGTGTGCAAAGGAGATCTGTGTGCATTCAGCCTGTGTGCGTTATGCTGCAGAAACAGGATACATCAACGAATGAAGCATTTTATTTGGGGGGCAAAACAAGGGCTTGCTGATATCATTGAGAATTTGAATGCTAAAACTTTAATTAGAGATGCATCTAGTAGCACTGATTATAGAATGTAAGGGAGATTGCTATTTGCTTCTTTGTTTATGAAGGATGCTTGCAGTATGGCAGTAAGACAGTATGATTACAGCAAGTGTAGTATCTTATCTCGCTCGCGTTTAGGTGTCTCTTTCAAGAGTATCAAAGCAAAGCGCTTCAGCTGCTCACCGGGGGGGGGGGGGGCTATTAATCTCGGCGCATGATGAACGTCTCGCTGTGAAAACCGCCTGTCACGAGCATTAAACGCCACCAGCACGTGTTATGTGAAAGCCCGCATCTCTCAGCCACACTATTGTGATATTTTATTTTTGCAGACAACTTAATTTTTGTGTTCAACGCTTTTATAATTTAGTTTTTTTAACCTGTGTGTTTATTCTTATACGTGCTGACATTGTTCTACTCTATGGTACGGCATGTAAAACTCCTGGGATTACCAGCTGCTTAATTGCCATTTACTGATTACTGCTAATTACTTTCCGGTTCTGGTCGCTCCCCCATCTTCCAATTTCACCTTGACCTGAACAGTCCCCTTTCCCTAGGGGCCAATTCTAGGATTTTTTTTTTGGTGGCTGGCATAAAATGGGCCATAATTCATAGAAAGTGGCCACCTTTATCATTAGTCAATAATATGTTTTGAGCTTTGTGAGTGAGGGGGGGGCGGGACCCTCCAGGGGCCAGTGATCTTTCAGCTGGTGCCGGTGCCCCAGTGGCTCCACCCCCCTACACCCTTTCCTGTAATGCTGGATTCCCATACGTGTCCCGGTGAGATCGCTGTCCACAGCACATGGCCAAAATTTCACGGTTCCTGGGACGTGTCAGACACAAAACGCACTCCTGTCACCGTCTAAGGGTCTCAAGGCTGCTCTTCCAATTCTGCAGTCCATCGACTTAATTCCCATAGCAACGCCGTAATGGATGCCATTGAGCGGTATGACTTATTGTGTCATTTGGTCATGTACGTACCTGCTGGGGATGCGGCTGGCTGAAGCTATTAAATGGAGAGGCCGTGCTCACTGTCACTGTCACTGTCACTGGCAGAACCCCCTTTGGAATTCAGCTTTCCATTCTAGGATTCTTTTTATTCCCAGCAAAGCTGCTGTCTTTTGAGATATTAAAAGAGGCAATGTGATTGCTGATTGTCACCCCCCCTCTGATTGGCTGGGACTGCCCTTACATGGGTGGGTTCTGATTATTATCCACCCTCTTATTGGCTGGGGCTACCCTTACATGAGTGGTTTCTGATTGTCACCCATCCTCTTGTTGGCTGAGATGAACCTGACATGCTTGCTTTCACAGAATCTCACGTGAAAACTGTGTCCTGTTTTTTTCCACCCCATCTCCCCCCACTATCTGTTATTCTCTCTCTCTGTCGCTGTCTCTCTCCATCCCTCCACAGCGCTGTCTGACTGGTGAATCATGGGGGTATTGGAGCTTTGGGCCTAGCCGGTATCACAGGCTGGGGAGCATTCTGGGGACTCACTAGATCTGAGCAACTATCCTTCTGGGGTCAGACATAATAAATCATCATGAGTACTTCCCCAGCCAACCAAATCTGCTTCTCATTTGAGAGCCCAGTCCCATGTATCTGAATACATGATGATGATATTCAAAAGCCTGTGAGAGTCATGTGACTGAACAGCATGCTTCAGTAGACTATGCATGGCTCCTATAAAGACATTGTTCTGCTGATAATCGAGTCTTGTGTGCTGCCTTCATTATGACGTCCAACTGGATTCACAAAATGGACCAACATTTCATAATAATAACAGTAATAATAATAATGTTGATGATAGTTTAAAGCAGCCCAAAGAGGGAACTCTACATTGACACACATCCAGGGCTGTGTGGTGTGGGTGAGATGATGGGAATATTAGCACCCCCTTTTGGTAACTCTGGGTCTGAGCACTTTTACTTTGAATGCCAGCAGCTGTTTTCAGCCGTTAGCCTGTCTGAATGAGACGGCCATGCGGTGTCTGTCTGGAGATGTGCCCTCTTTTGACAGCACCCCTCCCACTTCCAACAACCTGTCTCAGGAGAAGGTAGAGCAGAGTGTGAAGATCCTGCAGATCAGGGGGTTTGCCTATGTGCAAGCAGTTGTAATCAGTCTCCAGAACGCCATGTAGATTCCTCATTATTTTCGATCATTAAAGCTGTCATTGTGAACTGTTTGTCGACAGTATGTGTCCTACGTAACGGTGAGTATTTAAGGCATATTAAGGAAACTGGGCTGACAGCTTATACTGCGTCTTTGATTGGGGGGAAAAAACTGAAATCTTGAGAACAGGATAAATCTCTTATCATCCCCTGTTTCCATAGCAACCAGGCGCCTTCTTTTCAATTGCCTTCGAATTCCGGGCTAATTAACAGATGCAGTCTAACATATAATGAGATAGGAGATAGCAGAGACAGCTGCAAGGGTGTCGCTGCGTGTTTTTGGAGGGAAAGCGGGTGTGTTCAAATGTATAGCACAGCTGGCCTCCGGGAGGCGCTGCCCTGGGTGTACAGTCAGTGATATGAGATGGCAGAGATGCTCACAGTGTGAGCAGAAACACACACACACACACATGCCATAATTCCCTGATATACAAAGACATCCATCCACACACAGTATCACTCTGCCCCCTCCCTTATGTCACCCTATAAACACTGCTTTGGAGATCGCCGACGTGATCTCGGCCAATAGGGGGCAGCATCATAACTGCCCCAAAGGATGTGCCCTGAAACGCTGAGAATCCTACTTCATAATCCATTAACGGTCGTCGCTTTCTCCCCAAAACACTGCGGGTTTTCTAAATTTAAACCATAATTCAATTGTAGGGAACCTCTTTCATCTATCCTTTCCTTTTTTATTATACAGTTCATACTGCCAACACCTGATTTAAAATCAGTATAAATCAGACTTCCCATATCTCCTATATATTATTTACTATTTGATCAAATCTTGGTCTATTTATTGTAAATCTCAATGTTTGCCTCTTTGTTATTGGGCCCTTATTTTGGCTTACACGTAATGCTTATTTGCCAATAAAAATGTATTCTATTTGCTCTGAACATCAGTGGTGAATGAATGCTAAATGTGTCCATATTATTTTTCCATTCGTATTTTAGGTTTTAAGAGGCATAAATTATCATAGCACAGGGCACCCTTAATGGGAGGCCAGTCAGCTTGGATAGCTCAGATATCACAATATTAGTCAAATTATCTTTTTTATTCCTTTGCTAACCTTGTAAAAAGGGCTTGCAAAACAAAACATGATGAAAATAAAGCTGAGGTCTTGTGAATTTTATGACAAGTAGTATGAAATCATGTTCAAAATTTCTGCTTTTCTTCCCATATTAAAGAAATGGGGCCGGTTGCGCAAAACATGTTACTTTTTGTATGACACTTAAGGCAATAATTTCTCCTTAGCTGAGCGATTTATTTAAGGGTGTTGCACAGAATCCCTTAAGTTGTTTTCTTAGTTAAGGAATAACCTTAATGGATTTAATCATATAAAAAGATTTTCCAGCAGTAAAATTGTACAGTTTCCATGGAGACAATTTGTTTGGTTGTTCTCACGCTAGTTCGTCATATCTGTAGTCGCTTCCTGTGTTAATTTCCCTGACGAAATTATGGTCCGACAAAGGGTTTTTGCGTGACGATAACTAAATCAAAAACGCAACTAAAATATACGTTAATCACAATGATGAAATTAAACATATCATTCGTCTGACGAATATAAATAAAGTAAAAGCCGGATTTCGTGAGCATCCTCGTCTCATGAGGGCTTCCTGAGGGAAACCAAAGCCGCTCTTACTGGGGCATATGGCAATAAACTTTGCGTGCTGGTTGACGACAAGCACCGGCGCGAACTTGGAAGACACACCGAAGTGCTGTGGAAAAAATATAGAAATAGGGGAGCAAAAATTGAGCTGATGGAATAATATTTCTAGCTCATTCATTAATTACATTAATGAATACTTTTTTGCATGCATCTCCATATTTTTTTGCATCGGTTACCGATAAACGTCTGTCTCTGACTTCTTGCTGGTGCCGGCGATGAATCTTCCAAGCGCTGCATCGTGTTGTATTCTCTGGAAAACGAAAGATCGATCTGTTGAACTGATTTAATAATGATTTATAAAGATGTCGCTGGCCGTAAAAATAAAAACATAAATCGACTGCAGGTCAAATCTATAATGCAAAATCAATTGATCAATATTAATCGCATCCACGCTTAACTTCCCCGGATGCGTTCATTTTCCTCATTTGTGGCCATAAACTTGACCGTGTCGGTAAACATACCGCCAGAGGTACCTTAAGTATTGCCTTCCTTACTTTGGTTATTAAGGTCTGTTGTGCAATCTTTAAGGGTTCCCTTAAGATAAGGAGAAAAACTTAACAACTAAAGTGAACATTTTAAGGAAACCTTACGGAATAGACTTAAGGGTGCTTTGTGCAACCAATTTTATTTTAAGGAAACCTTAACTCGGACGTAAAGGAAAATTCAATTCAATTCAGTTTACCCTTCACAACAGGGTTGTCCCAGGGCGCTTTACATGGGTGTAAAATACATTGATGTACGTTGATAAAATACATAGAATTAAAGAAGACAAAACAGAGAGAAAAGACAGAAAAGCCAATTGACAACGGAGGAGAGGAACCAAAAACTCCCAAGCAGGGAGAAAAAAAACCTCTGGGGGTCCAAGGTCAACTGGCTGCCCAACCCCTTAACACTTAAGGCCATCTTTTTGTAGACACATTACTAACAAATAATAATGCATTCATAAAGCAGTATAAGCATGGATATAAGTATTTATCAAAAAGTATAACACATTATAACCACGTGTATTATGCATTATGAATGCTTTATGAGGCTCTCATCTATAATGCAATATAGATACCATAATGCATTATAATGATCGGTATAAGCATTAAGATTGCTTTGAACTGCTTTATAAAGGCTTCTATAGTGCATTAAAGATGAGAGCTTCATAGAGCATTCATAATGAATAATACACATAACTATAATGTGTTATGCCTTTATATAAATAGTTATATCCATATTTGTAATACTTTATGTGTGTTACAATGAATTATAAGAACAGTTATTAGGCTTTATGAATATGGGCTTCATAGTGTTACTGGAGAATTGTAACTTAAGGTTTTTTGTGCAATGGCATCTGCCTACTTTTAAAGGAATACACACAAAATCACACCCTAGAATCTTCTTGTCGTTGTGGTTGTTCATTAGGAGATAACGATGGAAAGATTATCATCCGCTGTTTAGTCCGTATCCTGTCAATTATGTGTAAAGGACGCCTCTAACACATAGACAGGGGCAATTTCTGTGGCAATTTAAATGTGTACAGCTGCAAGGGTCTCTAAATAGAGACAATACAGCTGAACACTCCAGACCCTGGA
Source organism: Petrocephalus sullivani (assembly GCA_026780845.1). Taxonomy (NCBI): domain Eukaryota; kingdom Metazoa; phylum Chordata; class Actinopteri; order Osteoglossiformes; family Mormyridae; genus Petrocephalus; species Petrocephalus sullivani. The sequence continues at coordinate 5,979,724 of JAODKM010000075.1, forward strand.
ATTAAAGGTCAGAACGATGATTACACACTTTCACGGCCAGGGATTCAGCTCATAAAAAAGCCCCCCTCTTGCTCAGTTCCTTTCCCGCCCCAACAGTTCCACACATGGCTAATCATCATTTTTTTCCCTCCATAAAAAGAGAGGGAAGCAAACAAAGACATTGTGATCTCCCACCAGGTTTCACTGCATCATCTCTGAGCTTCTGCAGAAATAATCAACCAACCAAAACCTCAGGTTAGAAGAAGCCTTATTGATTATGTTTGGTTATCCTGCCATTATATCTTCAGCTATCTCTGGCCTTACAGTACCATTTGTGGCCAGCAGGTGGTGTAGCCTTTAAGGATATGATACAACCAGGTACAACTCAAAATGGTTTAGTCCCCAGATAGACACATTAATTAATCAATCAATCGACTTTAACCTGAATTACCCTGGAAAATATCACACTACAGAAGTGTAAAATGTAAAGTTTAATCACTGGCACTGATCCCAGTGTAGGTTGGGGCTTTTAGGATGACCTCTCAATGAGCCAGTAATCAAGCAGTGGTTCTCAACTGCAGTCCTAGGGAAAAGCTGTTATAGGATGACTGAGCGGTCATCCTAAAAATATGCACCCACACCAGCTCTCCATGAAACAGGTTCAGCACCCCTGCGCTAAGGGAATCACCCTAATGATATCGCTCATGTTTTACTGTCACACATTATAATAAAAACACTGGAAATGAAGGAATAAACTCTGAGCGCACAGTGGAATCGATGGATGTTTGAGAATTCCAGAAGGTTTGACTACAGATCAATGTAAAAGGCCAATATCCTTCCATCCGATCTCCCCAACACCTCCAGTATATACAGAAACGTTTAAGGCTTCCATACAGCGGAGAATCAATTCACACAAGGTATAGAATTTGTTATGAACAAATAACCTGGAACAGATAAACACACAGCGCTCAAACAGAGACCTTCATTATACTTATTACTGTCACTGCTTGCAGAAAAATGCCTTTTGAGGTTGTTATGGGATTGATAGGTGACATATTTGGTAATCATAGACTGAAAGGACTTGGAAAATGCTGGAATTGAATGGCAGGGACACGCTTCTGTGTCCAAAGATGTGATTTTGCAGCTGGAACAGGGAGAGGCCGACTTCACACAATGTGAGTGTGACAGACATTGTAAGACGTTTGCAGTCTGGTCTCTTTGTGATCCCAAATTGCTTCCCTTTTTCTCTGAAATATAAAAATGGGCAGTTAGTAATTCACTACAGGTGTTTCTCTTTTCAAAAGCAGGAGATGATCAATACTGCTTTCTGCGATGAGCTTTACTTTTTCACTTCTGTGGCGTGAAGTACCCAGTTGGCCGCTCTAGGACCGTTTTATTTCCAGTCTTGTATGGGTTGGTTGTAAGGTGGCTTTGGAAACACCATCAGGCACTGACTGTACCTGCTGGGGATCTCTTTGTTCCATTTCTGAGATTCACTGTGTGGTTCCTGGGCATCAGGTTATTCTTCAGGGAGTGCACACTTGTGTCCACAGTACAAGATCCACACCATTATGTCCCGGCGTGGGATCGAGGGAGGGGTGGGTCGCCATGGAGATATCAGAACTCAGGGGTCTGGTGCACACTGCCAAAAGATTGCTAGAAACCCCGCCGAGATGCATATCGCGTTCAGAAACTGGGGCCAGGCAGAGCCACATACTCACTGATAAGCGGGGGAGAATGTCAGTCTACTTCACACCTTCGAATTAAATGGACGTGTGTTTCACCACAAAATCAAAACACGTGTCATTTGAAGACTGCACATTAAGAACAACCTTGAACAGTTGACTGACATGTAACTAAATATACATGAACAACACAATAACTCATAAGAGTAAATAGCATATGTATAACAAAATATATAATGAAATATATAAATAAATACATCCCGCATTTCCTCTTCATAGTATAAAAGGACTAAGAGGACCGTGATCATGGGGATTCTTTGACACTGTGCCCCCCGTTTCAGTATGTGAGCTGCTCTCTGATTCGTTCCTGCCACAGCCAGGTCCCTGTTTGTTTTGGGTGATCAGTTACTGTCATTAGAAGCCACCTGAAGGGGACTTGTTTAGTTTTTAGGTTGGCAGAGACTTTAATCTGCTGACATATGTTTACAGTGCGTGGAAACCACTGATTTTCACGCTTAGAGACTCACCAGTAATAACTGCAGGAAATCTGCAGGACATTAAAAACATTGCTCCTATATAAAACAAAAGCAGCTTTTTATTAATTGCTTATTCATTTACATTATTCTCTGGCATTTATTTTATTTTCCTCATTTAATTAAAAAAATAATGCCTTTATGCCTATTAATTATTTTTTGACTGAATACAATGCAATGACTTAATCAGTGCACAAGAGGATTGTTTTTGCTATGAAATTCAGCCAAGTGACAAAAACTATATTGAACGGATTAGAGAGAGAAAAAAGTGCATTTCTCCTGAAGTGGAGCCAGCGAAGGAAATAAAGGCTTAAGCTGAATGACTGAAATGCTCACAGAAAGCAGAGAAAATGAGCAGAAGGGACACTTCTTAAAGCATGCCGTTTGAAACGCTGTTCACAGGCAGGAAACCAGTGAATCACTGGTGTGTGGAGTGGCCTCCTCGCCCATGTAGGCAGTTTCCATGGTGACTGGCTTCGCTCCCTCATTGATGTTACCAGGAAGTGGATGGGATGTTTATGACAAACTCAGCACATGTCCCCCCTGCATTCATCTCGGTGACCAGCGGGGTGTCCGTTCATTCCCAGAAAAAAAACACTCATTTCTCATGAATGGAATAAAGATCAACAGTAGAAATTTGTGAAAAAATGCATGTTTGTTCTTGTATAGATGGTATGGAGTGTTGTGATTATTATTATATGGTAGGAACTTGTAGATTTCACTAAAGACACCAGCTGCAATATCCCAATAAGACATGTACGGTGTTCAGGAGAGCAAATCCTGGCTGGAGGCTTGTGGATTTGTACCCTTGTCCTACTATAGCTATATTATTCCACTAGGGACCAATAAAAAATGGACTGATGGATTAAATGCTGCAAATGGTGTAGAGAATCTGGCCCCTTACTGGAGCAGAGATTCATGGGAAGCTTTAAGAAATTCCTGAGGCATTCATTAGAAACAAAGAATCGTTTTGGTCTTGAGATATGGCGTTCCACGTCCAGCCCATCCCCACCTCAGTTTCCCAGGCTATGGTGTACCAATTTATGCCCTCATCTGCAGCCTGGCCCTGAACCCCCCCCCGACATCATTCCCAAAACCAAAAATAAAGAACTGCAGCTTAAACAAATCACCCCCCCCCCCCCCAGCCCAGCCTGTCTCTGAAAAAAAACACAGGAATCCCAGAGTGATGGCTCATCGGATCGAGCACGCTGGCCAGCGCACCACCTAGAAAACGGTTCCAGAAACACCTACCTGGCCCATAATGCCCTTCTCCTCCTTGTCACACTTCATGCATCATGAGGAAGGAAGGAAGGCAGGAAGGAGAAAACACCTTTTCCTAGCACTTATCTTTCTGAGGCCCTTGGGCTTAGCGTGACTGACCAATGACTAGCTCAAGATGTTATTACTTTTGTGAGGAATAGCCCTCAGACATCTTATTTTAGTAATCTCTATGGTGCTTGGCTCTACTTGATTAAAGTAACAAAGTGTCTTGGCCCGGATGAGCCTTTTTAACGCTTGCTCTGCGGACACTGTGATTGATTATGTGTCATAGATCCTCTGAGCGAGGAGTCAGAGCAGCGGAAGGTGAGCCGTCACCTCTGCTATTATGGGTGCAATGTTGTTATTCCTTATTGTGGTTCACGGTGGCTGTGCACTTACATTAACACCCCCCCCCCCATGTCACACTCCCTTAGCCCCCAGGGATTTCAGCTCATGGAGTCCAACAGTGGACCAGGTCTATTCCCCACCAGCTGGACATGTTCTTTCTTCTGGACAGTGTGTAGTCCTCAAAGCCAGCCTGTGCTACAATGCTAACAGGATTTTATTATACTCATTTTCACTGTTCATACTTTTATTTTGGGGTCTACTAGAATAGACCTACATGCTTCAGTTTTCTAAAAACATATTATTTTTGTTATACTGTACATCTCTATTCACCCTCTGTCTGAAATGCCTTAAGCCCCACCCCTGATAAGACCGGTGTGCTGTGATTGGTCAGCATGGCATACAGGTTCTGCCCCTGTCTTGCAGTTTGCAGACAGATCCATGCAGGTAGGCAGCCAGTAAGGATTTTGTTACAAGGTGACCTCACCATGTCACGGAAGAAAAGGCTGGAATTCCAACTAAGTGTTTCAGAAAGATTAGAGAAAAGTGGCTTCTGTGATGAGAGTTACTCTTCTGTGTGTGTGTGTACTTTGGGCCATAAAACTTTGCAGACTGTTTACATGCACATAATGCTATATAATACATTAAAGGAAAGGGGAAACTGGATGATATAGAAACCAAGAAAGATGGGAACATTTTTTACAGACAATGGGGAGAAACTCCACCCCCACCCACTTGCATATGAGCGGTCTCCAAGGTGGACACGCACTGCTCGCCCCCACCTTAGACTGATCCACACGTTCTACTCCTGATCTGTAGTAACCGGAGAGATGAAGGCACCGCCATACAGTGTCCTGACATCACATTTGAATTTTAAATGCAGGCAGAGGTGACTCACTGCTATCTGCTGTGTGGGAGTGTTGGACGAAGAAAAGAGAGGAATGGGAGAAAATGGGTTATATAAAATGCGAAGAAATGTCACAAATGTTTATCCCTTTACATTTCAAATTCACCCTGCAAGTAGCAAAACACAGGCCTATTTTAAAACAGATAAATTTGTCTTCATCCAATTCTTTATCACCGATTAAATTTACACCTGAGCCGTGCAAATACACAACATGAGACGGTTCATTTCAAGGCGACTGAATGTAATCCGGGGTCACGCGTGAAGGCGCATGTGAATATGCGACGATTATCGAAGCGTAAATCACGCGTGATGCCCGCGTTCGTGTGCAGTACCTGGACTTTAAACCAGTCAAACATGCGTGTGATTAAATTGCCTGCGCGAATATCGCTCTCTTCGTCTTATGCGAGGAAAAACGATATTACCTCTTCCAATAGTTATTTACAGTCGGCGATCGGCTGGGTTCACGTCGTTAAAATGTTATTAAATAAACATCAAGTTATACTGCAGTCCTCACAATGAAGTCACATAGTGTATTTAATAAGCTTTACGACTGATACTACTATTGCTTATCTATGCAGTGTATTGCTAGAATGGACAGTGTCGAGCTGGTTTTGCTGTTAACTAGCCCCGATTTTGCGCTATCTCCGTGTGGTACTTTTGGGAAGGGTTAGCATGGGGCTGCTTAGGCTGTCAGTTTATTGGGTATTTTTAGAAGCCATTTTGTATGGAATTGCTCCCTTCATTCCTCTGTATGCATCATGGGAGTTCACTTTCGTATGTTTATCCCGGCGTGCTCATGGGGGAGCTGCCTCTGGGATCCAATTTTATGCTATTTAAAATAATTTTCCCAAAGTCCTGGTTACTTAGTACTGCATATGCGCTTGGACGATAGCTGGGTGGGTGGTTTTCTCAAAAGTAAACACACACACAGAGAACATTTTCTTCAAGTTTGAGTATTCACGGGAGAAAGCGTGGTTAATGTATGGGTTCGCGTCTCTGAGCCGCCGAGGTCTTGAACTTTAAAATCTGACAAGGTGAGAATTGCTCTCGATGGACGGTTCTCACTCGGCGCAGCATCGCACAATTTTATATGCAATGATTCCCATTTGTTTCTTTCGATCACAAAGTTTGATTTTAAATATTAATTAGTCGGGGGGTGGATCATTGCATATAAAATTGTGCAATGCAAAAGAAATACTGTATTTTTCATTACATCGAGTTAAATTCAGACATAAATACCTTAAATCATAGATATAGTTACTCAGAATACACGAGAGCAAGCAATATTTGTTTAATAGAAAATACACGGGTGAACAGAGTTCGTCTGCGCCCACATTAATAGAAACTTATAATTTGTTTAATATTAACAAAACAGAATCTTGAGGGCGGTGGGAATGTTTCTTTTGGTTGAAGCTGCATCGCAGACACGCTGCAGAGGTAGTCACAGGACCGCAAAGCATCCATGCAGTATCAGAGCCCAATAAAAGCGACGCTGCCCCAATGCAGTGTACAATAACCTGCGAGTGAGAGGGTGTAGTTCGGAAAGGAGCGGAAACCAAGCACAGAAACCGCAAATGTCAGATGAATTAAGAATGGCGAGAGTCGCAGCCGTAAACGTTTATATATATACGCGGAGGGCTCTTGGTATAGCAGTGGATCGAAAGCATTATTTTATCCGGGCGTACGAAGTTTCCAGATTTAACTGTGGCAGATACACCAAATGACCTTTAGTAAAAGAGCCCTAGATTCACATGCATGCACGCAAACGGCCGCGATTACATATAGCTACGGCGGCTGCAGAGATGGGCCCGGGGGGTCCTGGGCCCATCCAGATGGAACTCAGGCCCAGCCATTTGGCGTTCACGACGAGCGATACAGCGCGATAAAACGGCTGTGTCTGACACTTATGTCTGCGCCTGGTTAGATCAATCAGAGGAAATGTGCTGTTAAGAGGCAAACAGATGTTTCCTTCTCTTTTTTCACTTGGCCTTAGTAATGCCACGGGTCATTTAAAAACTGACCCAGAAAGATACGTAGTTGCGTCTGTACTGTGATGTCGCTAGATGAAGTGTTATGGGACTGCCTCACCTGATTTTCGGCCGGCCCACCCACACTGCGATTTCTGGCTTTATAGTGAAGCAATTTACCGATACGCAAATAAGAGAAGCCTCATGAATGCGTAAATATAGCAGATTAACAGTGCTTCCTAAATTTGAAAAGGCCTGATCAATTAATCTATCCGCTAATTAAAATAAATACATAAATAAATAAATAAATAATGATCTTAAAATGTGCACTATTGTACAACAACAACAATACGAATAACAACAATAGCATTATTATTATTATTAATAATAAAAATAATAACTGTTGTTGTTTATTTATTATTTACCTGTGAGATGCAGCAGTCGAGCTTAGACCTGCTCACCTCTAAACACACTCACACTGACTGGAGATTGAGTAACTTGCTTGTAAAGCGGACACAGGGGTGTTGATGGCTATTTGTCTTCTTGTTTTTGAGCGGCGCAGATGAAACCGCTTGCAGTATATACACAGTATCTCCGTATAAATAAGTAAATTGATGGGAAAGGCGTCGGTATGGGACGGTGTTAACATCCTGGCCAGTCACTCCATTGGCTTGCAGCTCCATCGCTAGCAGTGGGCGTGTAGGTGCAGGCTGCTGAGCTCTCAATCGCCAAGTGGCATAATCAGAAAGGAGACGAGTCCATCACTTCATGCTCTAAGTCTACTGATGTGGGGCTGGGGTTAAGTCTACAGGCTTTACCAGAGATATACTCAAATATATGGGTATACGCGGGAGCAGTGGAGTAAATTATGTGAGTTTTTTTTTCGGCAGGGACGGAAGAGCCGAGCGAGCGCTTCGCATCCCCGCGATCTGCGGACGGGCGGCCAAAGCCCCATCCGATCGCCTTGGGCTCTGTGTAAACGGATCGAACTCCGGTGCAGGGAGATTACTGCCATCGCGACCGGTTTCTTAGAGAGCCTCGCTGGTAAGCTTGCGATCGGCGCATAATGTCACGGGGAGATTGCGGTTACCCGCGCTGTGCGTGCGATGTGCGGGTGATGGGCTTCGGGCTGGGAGACGGCTGCGCGTTAGTCTTTTAACACACTGCAGCAGTGTGTCACACATTAAAGGTTGACCCGAGAGCCCAGGGATATGCGCTTTAAGGGACAAATGGTTTTTAAGTAGTGCATGTTATTGAATGCCGTTTGCTGTAGCTGATGCACGTATCAAGCACGGTTTCGTAACTGCGGCGCGTCTGTTTCTGTCCGTGCGCTTCTTAGCGTGCAGTAGGCTATGAAGTCTGAAGCTGCTGTTTTTAAGACAAGTCGCATGCCCTTTGGCTAGAGTCCGTATGGAGACCATGCGACAGTTTCCCAGGGTCATATAAACTAAGCACAAGTAGCCTATCTGGAAAAAGTGATAGTTTGTTTCAAGGAACTAATACCGAATTAATGTTAATAAAAATACCTTCCATCAAAGAATCGTAAAGTTTAGGTCTTCATGTATGATATGTTGTTTGAAGGATGAATGAAACCGGTTGAAAACATATTTGCCCATGTTATTTATTAAGAATTACATTACTCATTCAACTGGACGAAATAGTAATTTCTGACACCACACCCCGGTTACATTGGGGTCCGTATGCTTATTACTTTTCTCTGTTGGCATGAAGTGTCGTGTCTGATGTGATTTGACGTATAGCGTCTGTTTCGGAGGTTTAGTGTATGTAATATTTATTAGGAGTTTCGTGCAGATTACACATGGTTTATAATCTTTCTGGTTAAGTTTTTGCTTGACAACAGAATAATCTCATCGCGGTTTAGGAAAACATCAGGAGATTTGCAGCTGGCACAGTCAGATTTAAACGATCTAGCTTTCTTATTCGTTTTTATTTTCCCAATTTTATTTTTATGTTCCCAGCTGTTTAACACTATTGCCCTTTATTCCCTATGCAGAAATGAAAGGGGCGTCGAAAAGCGTTTTATAAATTACAAACACTTCTTTTCTTCTGGCTTGGTGATATAAAATAAACACGGGAATCTTATCAAGTCGTTTTAAATTACTGACAGTTCAGCATTTCCAAAGCACCTATGACGATATCAGTGGCATCCGTGACCTTGGCACCTGTCACAGGAGTACTGGCGGCTGATGAAGGTCTTACATGGCAATTCGGCGTTAATATTCTGTTTTTTTTTTCTCTTTTATGCGACGGAAAATAATACATGGAGACGTCGCTTTGAATTTCAAACAAGCCGACAAAAAAACTAATTCATCTTTCCTCATTCTCCGTTGCATCCTTGCGTCCATGCCGGAGTGCACAATCTCTTCCCGACTCCCCTGCCTCGACATAATGCCTGCCGTCAGCAGCAGTGACAGCGAACCGGTTACAGGCTACATCAGCTGGGTGACTAACGGCGGTGCGGCGGTGCCGTATCTCTGCGCACGCAGACATATGAATATAAATGCCCACCGGCCTTCCTAAGGCTCCGCCAATACGGCTTTCTGTGGGAATTCAAGCGGCCGGACAAATCAGATTCCATTGTGCCCAAAGGGGAGATTTATCTATGGAATAGGCTGCTGTAGCCTATACACCGACTGCACACGGAAGGAAAGGGCTGTTTGGAGACAGAGGCAACGCTCCTGCTTCACACATCTGCCCCATCATCTGAGGATGCCGCCTAAACACATCACAGATACAGACATTAATAAGCCAGAGGTGTTTATGGGGGTTTTGAGGATGGAAAGGGCATCATGTATTATACAAACTTGTGTATGCGTATTAAACATCTGTAGTCTGTTCTTCATTTTCACATTAATGCGAGCATGTTAATTAGTGCTACACATAGGTACCTGTTTCAGCTCATCGCTCAGTATCTGAATGCATGCTAAGCGAGTGACTGTGGAATATTCTATGAGGAGCTGAGAATGCTGGGTAAGGCTTCGCTATCCTCGCTGCATCGTTTTCCAGGCGCGGCGATGCGGCAGTAAGGCCCGGCTCAGCATCCGTCGGATCTCTGCGGACCTGCCCTGGGGGTGGTGGGGGGGGGGGATAGGCTCCCAGAACCAGCCTCTTGGAACCGTCCAGGACCTCGAGGATGAAAATTGCAGCCAGGATGAGATCCCTGCTGCTCACCGCTGTAGTCGCCCTCTCCCTGGTGAGCCACCGTGTCTTCATTGCTGGTCAGGAAACAGACCGTGCACCCTCCGATTCAGAAATCTTCCAAGCCACATAATTTACTCTGTGAAACTCTAGGCCGACTCTTCCCAGGGGGGCATTTTAGTGAAGTGGTCATTTTCTTACTGTGTAATAGAAACATCATAAGGAATACTATACTGTACAAACACTGTACACAAGTTCTGAGACTCTGCTGGGTTCTAAAATCTGCCTGGGTCTCAGTAAATATGGTGTTTTTCTGTTTATCAGGTTAATGGTCTCGGGTAAGTACATCAGTATAAGTATGACACTCACACATAACCCCTGACACAGCCAGCGGTAGGATTGTTGATTGAAATAAAGCTAGAGAAATATGTATGCGACTCTGTAGAACTCCTGGTGCTGTGATGGAGTGGCCTGCTTTTGCTCCCTTTGCCTCGCAAAATAGTAATATCTGATACGTGTTGCCAGTGATGTAAAGTTCAGGTCCAGAAAGTACAAATCCAGACCAAGATTTTGTTTCAACCAATTAGTTGACTATAATGAGGCTGGTCACAGAGTACTCAGCTGGCTGGCTGAAACAAAATCCAGGTCTGGATTTGAACTTTCTGGACCTGAACTTTCCACCTCTGCATGTTGCCTGTGAATCGGCTAGTAACGGTTTGATGTTTATGGTCTTGTATTGACATTCTCAAATTGTTTGTGAGATCGGGCCTCACAGGTGGGCCGTATTGATAAAAGTGTCCATTTTTCACTTAGGTGGTATTTATTAATAGTGTTTTACTGCTTGACTGTGGTCAGTTTTTTTGTACTATTTGATAATTATCTGAAAAGGCCCAGCGTAGTGAAACATCTGCGCGATTGACCGACCTTTAATTAAGGGACTTTCTCACTTTGCTTGAAAGTCAGCTTGAATCTAAAAGACTCATCCTGGGTTTTTCTTTCTGCTGTAAATAGATGCGAGTAAGATCAATAATCAGTAAATTCCCATTGTGTTTTCTGAGCGTGCCCCTGTACCCAGCGCACTGCGCTTGACTCGTGCACTTCCCCTCCATTGGCTTGTTCTTTCTCGAGTTTGCATCGTCGCCAGAGACTCTCTTTTCAGTCTTGCTTTGAAATCTTGGCTTTTCATTCCTTATCGCGCTGAATAGAGCTTGATGTTTTGCCTGGATTTCCAGCACATTTTAAAGTCTCGCTCCATCGAAACCCCACTCAGTCTTACTTCATAATGACCGGTCCCTTTTTTTCAAAGTACTTATACATAGGTGCGAGATTTAATGGCATATTTTTAGCTAACCGGTCCGCCTTCCGCAAGGCCGCAATGTGGACACAATGCGTAGCCCCTTCCGTAAGACGGCGGGAGCTTGTTGTTATGGTGATTCACTCGTGTTCGCTTAGGAATCTGTGATGCAGTACTTGTGAGGCTCCCTGTAATATCGATTAAAGCAGAGAAAAGAAGAAAGACGAATTCCCGGTAAAAGCTGATCCAGTGCGTTTGCTTTCCATTGCTAAAAAATGTAGCTTGTTCTGGGAGTCTGATTTACCCTCCTTGGACTTGCTGGAGTTAGAATTTAAAGCTTTGCTTAGTTAAATCACTCATCAGGAATTGGGACCCCAGTTTGAACCTTGTATCTGTAATTTACTTATGGCAGTGCATCACTCACGGCAGCAGGAAGGAGCGTTATGCGTTATATGTGGTTCCCTACAATTACATATATCTTCTGTGCTCAGTGTTATGGCTGTTTAAATAGACACAGTCCAGGAATTAATGTTTATCCAGGTAAAAATGCATCGTTCTGGGTGAAATTAAATGATGCTTTACCGTGCCTTCTGCATCAGTATGAGTACAGGAACATCTCCTTTGAGACAGTCACACATATCTGTCCTTCCGCCTAAGGTGCCGGGGGTGTGCTTTTTTAGTGACATTGTGCAGACACCGTCCTGCAGCACTCTGTGTGCAGGAAGGGAGTCCCGGGGGTGGGGTGGGGGGGCGGCGCACAGATTGATTCTGAATGCACAGTGGAATGGACCGGAATCAAGGAGGAAATGCTGATTTCCTTGGAATATAAATTTGCTACTTTCCCCTCTAAGCGAATCTGCAGAAATATCTGGAGTCAGCTGGCATAGGTCCTGATTCCTTTTCACCAATCAGAGATCAGCACTGAAATCGGCTAGCATAGGTCCTACCTCTTGTTCACCAATCAGAGATCAGCAATGGAGTCAGCAGGCATAGACCCTACCTCCTGTTCACCAATCAGAGATCAGCAATGGAGTCAGCAGACATAGGTCCTACCTCCAGTACACCAATCGAAGATCAGTACTGGAGTCAATTAGCATTGGTCCTGACTCCTGTACACCAATCAGATATCAGCACTGAAGTCAGTTGACATAGGGCCAGACTCTTGTTTACCAATCAGAGCTCAGCCCTGGAGTCAGCTGGCATTGAACCTGACTCCTGTACACCAGTGAGCCAACATCACTGGAGTCAGCTGGAGCCAGTCCAAGTCCTTGTAACTAAGCTGGGATGCAGAGTTAAAGGCAACTGGCATGTGCCCAAGTGCTCCGTGTTTTGCTGTCGCTGCTGTGCTCTGTGGTGGAAACAGACATACAGACATTTTAAATGTACCTGTGCCTGCCAGGCAGAGGTGGGGTCGTGTCCTCTGGATGCCGCTGGGCAATCATCAGATAAAGTGAAGAACAAAGCAGAAAAGGCATTGTGTGTGTGTGCGCGGCGTGCACCAGGGAAACTGCATCCTGCCCGTTTGCCGATACTGTTTGTACACCCTGTAATGGTCATTGATTGCTGTGCTGTGGTATTACTCACAAATTAGGGTCTGAGGAAAAACTCATTCGGCGGTACGGGTTACCTGGATGAAAACGTGTGACTGACACCAGCAGTGTCCTTCACCCCTGAGACCGGGAGGCTGAGGGAGGCTGACTCTGATGAGTCAGAGAGGAATTAGAGAGGAGTCACAGTGAAGCGAAGTGGATGAGCGCACCACAGCTGGGGAGACGCAGGCTCCCGTTGCCGAGGTGGGGGGGGGGGTGGGGCGCTCCAACAAGGCAGACAGATGGTCAGCTTATCCTGTTAAGTGAGACCCATTGTGGCAGTGTTCTGCAATGTTATGCACTCCACCCCCTCCTACCCACCCATCCATCCAGAGGAGTCTGAGCAGAGTCATGCTTCGGGATGGAAAGGCAGGGGAAGACACCGTACGGACTCATTTTAAGCTACTCTGAGTAAACAGAGGCAGACAGTCCCTGGAGCGACTGGGGTTACAGGCCTTGCTCAGGGGTGCAATGGGGAACTCACTCTGCCCACTATGGGACTCGAACCAGCATCCTTCTGATCACGGGCCCACCATCCCGACCCACAGAGCACTCTTAAGTTAACGAGGCTTAGCGAACAAATATAATCAGCCTCTTTCTAGCCAGAAGGCCCCCAGGTAGAAGAGAGAAGTGTGATATAGATGGTAGAAATGGCCACTCTCTGGCACTCTCTACACTCACTCATTTCCATCCTCTGCCAACCAGCACTCTCCGGGACTACCTCTTCAGTCACAGGAATTCACACTCTACCGAGGCAGATTTTTTACTTAGTAAAGTGCTTTAAAAAAAGGGAGTGAGAGACAGGGTCGCCGCAGAGATTCCGCGAGGAATCGGCCGACAGCCATCAGCTGTCAAAATCAAATATGTACGTCCAGCCAGCATGCACATCAAAATCACACAAACCGTCTGTTTACGTGGCGGAGAGATGATGGACAGAGTGGAGTTTTATTTATTTTATTTTTCAGTTAGATTTCTCTGCATAGAATTTACTCAGTCTGCACTTACAGACTACGGAAATTTTACTTACAGAAAGCATTTTTGTAAAACGCCAAACACACGCAAACAGATGCAAATTCCTTTTGTGTTTCAGCTAAAATTTTGTGGCAGCACAAACACATATACATTTATATATTTCTATTTTTCTAAATATTTTAGTGTAGGTGTTGGTGATGCAGTATATATACACACACAATATATGTGTCAGAGTTGTGATGTATTAATCTATTGAATATGTATCATGCAGGTTTCTGGAATCCTGTGCTATGATTACTCTCTGTTTTCTGAATGCATGTTGATTACTGTCTGCGAGCTGCAATGCGTCTGGCTTTTATGAACTAGCTTTGTCTCTGTATCTAACCCTCTTCTGCTACTTGTGTAAACACCTATAAAGACCTACAGGCGGCTTGCTTATGTTAGGGGGTTTCTGAAAAAAATGTGCTTAGTCCCATCAGATAATGTTACCCTATGCTAGCTCATCTTAAGTTACCAAAAGATACGAGGAATTTGGTTGCCTTGGTGTCTATCGTATTTGAGGAGGTCTGAGCAGATTCCTGTCTGAATAACGGTGAACTCCACATCGTCTTTTGAAACCATTTTGAGATAGTGATGTGTGTCATAGGTTTTCATCTGTGGCGAGAGGCACACTGACATATTTCTCATCTGAGGGCACATCTCTTTCGAAGTGTCCCAATCTGATGAGAGGAAGTGAGCGGGAGGCTGGGCTTGTGGAGGTGGCCAGGTCTCTGGCTTATTTATCTCTACTCTGATTAAACCTTTTCCCTGAAAACACATGCTCATCTATTAAAAGCGTATCTCCCTTCTGCAAAAAGCATGGCTGGTCTGAGAGATGGCCTTGGACCCACAGATGTCTTGGTTTTGGCAGTGGCCATGGGTTCACATCCTAGGGAGCACACATTAAGAGTAACTCTTCCCTCTACTATAAGTCCCTTTGGATAAAAGCACTAGATGTACACCAACATGATCCGATGCTATCCTTCTGCTTTAATTTTTGTTAAATGCTTTTGGATAATTGTGTTGAAACCCTGTCCCCTGCCTTGTGTGACTGTGCCCCAGTCCTGTGTCTCCCTGTCCCTTGTCCTGTGTGGCTGGGTCACCACTCTGTGTGATTGTGTCCCTGCCCTCTCAGACTGCATTTCTGCCCTGTATGTGAGGTGTATCCTGTTCCCTTTCCAGTGTAACCGGGTCCCTGCCCTGGGTGCTGTCCCCTGTCGTGTGTGACTGTGTCCCTGCCCTGTGTATCCTGTCCCTTGTCGTGTGTGGCTGTGTCCTTGCCCTGTGTATCCTGTACCTTGTCGTGTGTGGCTGTGTCCTTGCCCTGTGTATCCTGTCCCCTGTCCTGTGTGACTGTGTCCCTGCCCTGTGTATCCTGTCCCCTGACCTGTTTGACTATGTTCCTGTCCTATGTATCTGGTCGCCTGCCCAGTGTGACTGTATTCCTGCCATGAGTATCCTGTCCCCTGTTGTGTGTGGCTGTATCATTGTACTGTGTATCCTATCCCCATCCCTATAAGACTATGTCTCTGCCCTGAGAATCCTGTCCCCTGTTGTGTGTAGCTGTGTCCCTGCCCTGTGTATCCTGTGTCCCTGCCCTGTGTATCCTGTGTCCCTGCCCTGTGTATTCTGTGTCCCTGCCCTGTGTATCCTGTGTCCCTGCCCTGTGTGACTGTGTCCCTGCCCTGTGTATCCTGTCCCCTGTCGTGCGTAACTGTGTCCCTGCCCTGTGTATCCTGTCCCGTGTTGTGTGCGGCTGTGTCCCTGCCTTGTGTGTACTGTCCCCTGTCCTGTGTATCTTGTCACCTGCCCTGTCTAACCATGTGCCATCACTGCAGGGCCCTGTGGTACGTTCTGATCACTCTGACTGTGTGATTAAGAGGGAACATGAGAAGTGCATGGAGAAGATGGCAAGAGAGGAGACTTCTGAAGAAGTCACGCGGGGTAGGACCGACTATTCGGCCATGTGTGTATCTGTGTGCAGGTGTGTCTGTGTAAAGTAGCATTGACGATTCCATAAACTGTTTCATGGGGATCTTTAGAAATGAAATTTTTTAAACTTAACACTGTCAGCGCATCACTTATCGGAATTATTAAGTTGATTACGGACACATTTTATATGCTATTCTCTGATCCTCGATCTACAGCAGAATTTCTGGGTAATTTCCATGTTTATTGACGTCATGCCACTGGTCCCTCATTTTCTCTCTGCTGGCGTGTGAGCTTCCGAGGAACGTTAAAGAGCATACCTGGGCATCCAGCGCGCCGCCCGCGTGCACCCTGTACCGTCTGCTGACACAGCCTGAAAATGCCCATGGCAGCATTTCCAGAGAGAAGCTCCCCACAGAAGCCGAATTCTCCCTGCAGCTCTTTCACCAAAGGAAGTTAATAGTGAAAATGCAGATGGTCCCTAAGCTCACACACAGGGCTGTGAAGCACCATAACACCCACGGCCACTGCATCCCCCCCATCACAAATCTCTACCTTTTTCCTGTTCACTCACTGGGGTTCTGCAACCTGCCAAAATGAACACCCTAACTATTGAGTTATGTCTGTATATTGCATAGTGCAGCATATTATAGGACTTAGAGTATAGTATCCTGGTAATGATGTTCATTTCATGAAGGAGAGCTGAATGTTTTGGTAAGAGTGGAACTATCAGGTTAAATGGACACACACACACACACACTTACTCGAAGATACATGCACACAGATACGCACACATATTTACACAAAGATACACACACACAGGCACATTAACTCAAGGGTACACAAAGATTAACCACATGATTAAACAAAGATATATACAGAGAGAGAGAGAGACGCACACACACACACACACACACAGAGGAATACAAAGAAACGCACATATACAGGTATACACACATACAGAGGCATACACAGACACAACACACACACACACACACACAGGCATACACAGAAACACACATATACAGGCATACACACACACACCCACAGCGGCACACACACACACAGAGGCATACACAGACACACACACGCACAGAGGCATACACAGACACACACAGAGGCATACACAGACAGACACACACACACACACAGACAGTCACAGAGGTAATGTCCCCCATCATGGCTCCCAGACGCCCTGATCCAAGGGGTGGGGGGTGGGGGCTCTTTTCATGTGTACCTCACTAATTGGGCCTGGCACTGTGACCCCTCCCCCAGGAGCCCCTCCCCCATCCTCTCCCGAGCCGAGCCCCTTGCGTAATACGAGCCCCTCCCTCTCACGTTACTATGGCGCCATGGAATGTCCTGGCCCTTCTCCTCAGGCCACATTCCGCAGGTCCTGGTCAGCTGCTAGCATGCCTGCAGGCCCTGGCCCATGTTACACACCTGAACTATCAGAAAATCAGCTTCTTACTTTTTTTGTCAAAAAAAAGAACAATGTTAAGAAACAGAAGCCATGTCAGTGGTGGTTTTCCTTCCTTCCCTCTTTTTCCCTCATGGGAAAATGGCACCGCTGTGCCACGACAATATTATCCATACACTCAGAAGAAATAATTGCTTCCAGATCTCCAGACTGTAAACAACAGTCGTTTGGATAAAACAGAAAACAAATATGTCCACTATTAGCCGAGTGGGCATAGCGGACTCTCAGCATCGCTTCTGACAGCGGTGCGCGGAATGGCACAGTCCATGCGCCTCTTTGTAGGTGTATAGTTAGAAAGGGTCACGTGATGAGCTGGGGGGTTCGGTGTTCAGTCTGTAGCGGGGTGGTGCTGTGTTTTGGGGTATCACGCAAGACCCGAAAGGGCAGACGGAACGGAGAGGTGAACAATTGGAAGAAAAGGACTGGAGGAAGAGACCAGAGAATGAAAGTGGAGGATGCCAAGAGGACTCTCATAATCATAGCGATACCTATCTTATTTTGGCTGTGCTCCAGGAGGCACAGGGGCACCAGGGAAATGATTTCGGTCCAGCCCGCCGACCGTGACTCCTAATAGTATCCTTCGGCATTTTGCTGATCTGCCGCCAGCCTTGTGGCTTTTTTCGCTGTTGGAGATCTGTAGCCCACTGGCAGACAGCCTATAGGAGTGTCAGGCCCACAGAGACCCATCCATCCAGCCGACTCTCTGTTCGGACAGCAGTTCAGGGATCCGCACAAGACAAGAATCTACTTTATTGTGGCTGTAATGCTGGTATTGGTTAGTGGATTACCCACAAGATTTTTTTTTACCAGATTTTATTGGCAGGGTTAGCTTGTTAGCCAATGGCTAACAATGCAGATGCAGTTCTTCATTAGCATAGCTTATTTGGGACAATTGGGAATGTTGTGACGTTGCAATGTTTAGTGAATCTCAGGGCTGCTTTGGTACTCCCGTGTCATGTCCCCCTGAACCCCAGCTGGAAATTCAAGTGCACAGCTACCATCTCAAGACCATGAATCAATAACCAGAAGGTTCCCTTCCCAGGAGGGTTGGTGATGTTGACCCTCTGGGAATGGCGCTTAACCTTCTGTATAAAGAAACATAAATTAGCGCTGATGTTACAGACACATAATACCTCCTAATTAAATGGCCTGTGGTTGTCCGAGTAAGTGGGTTG
Organism: Petrocephalus sullivani; assembly: GCA_026780845.1. Lineage (NCBI taxonomy): Eukaryota > Metazoa > Chordata > Actinopteri > Osteoglossiformes > Mormyridae > Petrocephalus > Petrocephalus sullivani. The sequence goes on from JAODKM010000075.1 coordinate 5,998,037, forward strand.
TTCTTTTGTCATCTAACGAAGAGGACCTTGCGGACCGTGGTCGCCTGCTCAGCTGCGGTAACACAGTGTGCTTGTTGGTGCTGTTTTAATATTCTGAATATTACACAAATGTGGCCAACACCAGGAGAGAACAGCCTCAAATGTCCAATGAGCGTCTGTTGTTTATTGTCATTTTATCTTAAGCACTTAAGCATGTAACTTATGCTGAGGGAGAATAGTGTCCTTTGTCCTGTAGCACTCCTTCCTGGTGGGGTGAGGGAGTACACCTCAATGTTTGATTTTTTTCAGGCTGTCCGTGGATGTGGGATAATCTGACGTGTTGGCAGGCTGCAGCGGTTGGAGAGGTCGTGGTGGTTAACTGTCCAGAGTTGTTTGAGTTCATGAGCCCTGATGATGGTAAGTTTCCCCCTGACACTTGGAGGAGCTTCAAGTGTGTGTGTCTGTGTCTGTGTGTGTGTAAGCTGGGGGTGATTACATGATGATATAGCTGTCTTTGACACTGCCTGTTTGTAATGATGTGAGCTGTGTTTGTGTGATTTCGAGTGATTGTCTATATCTTTGCGTGCGAGTTGTGCTGGGGTCGTCCGCTCTTCTGCACTTGTGTGTTTGTCTGTAACCTTATGGTGCTTTTCAGTGCACGTGCCTCTGTGCACTCCTGTGCACTCCTGTGCCCGCACTTTCCACGTGCTCGTGTTTGAGCGCCTGCTGTTTCCACTCATTGCCATTCCAGAGCTGGGGAAGATCAGCAGGAACTGCACAGCGGAGGGCTGGTCTGAGCCATTCCCCCACTACATAGATGCCTGCCTGTTTGAGGAGAACACCACCAAGCCGGTGAGAGCGATGCTTCGACGGCGCCCCCCGCCAGCCACTCCACTTCACTGGCGTGAAACGCCCCGTTATTTACACTAAAACCCCCTTCCTCTTCCACAAATTGCCTTCCTGCAGGACATGTACTTTGCGTCGGTCAAGGCCCTGTACACTGTAGGTTACAGCACCTCATTGGTGTCCCTCACCACTGCCATGGTCATCCTCTGCAGATTCAGGTTGGTGGCCACCTTGGTTTATTTTGTGTGTCTGTGCTGCCCCCTAGAGGCAGCTCTGAAAAGTAAATGTTCTCGATCGGAAGAGGACGACGGCAGCATTAATAAGGCAGTAACACTGGCTGAGAATGTGTCACGGGAGCTCCGCAACACTTACCCTTCTCTCTTTTTTTTCATTTTTTTCCTCATTACCACCCAGGAAACTGCACTGCACCCGAAATTTTATCCACATGAACCTGTTTGTCTCTTTCATTCTGCGAGCTATATCTGTGTTCATCAAGGATGGCGTGCTGTACGCAGAAGAGGACAGTAGCCACTGCTTCGTGCACCCTGTGAGTTACAGACACACTCTGCCTCCCACACTCTGCGAGCGCTGCGTCATCCTCTCATAATGGGGTTGTCAATGTTGTTGCCATAGTAATTGTGAAGGACTCTTTCATCATGGGTTAGACTCACTGCTGACTGACAGCCCATGATATTTCCTTTCCACTGGGGGCAGCCTTATTTCTGTCATCTCTGCACATAACGTTAATGCTATGTGTACTGTATATTAATATAGATCATTTGTAACCTGTAAAGAGTCTACAGAGGTTCGGGTATCTATATGATGGAAATGGGTAACAAGGGAGCTTAAGTGCTACTAGCTAGAGGCAGTTGAGTAACTACAGGCAGTGAATGACTGTTACTTGTGGTTTATGTCGTCAGGTGGCTTGTAAGGCAGTGATGGTGTTCTTCCACTACTGCGTCATGTCCAACTACTTCTGGCTGTTTATCGAGGGACTGTACCTCTTCACCCTGCTGGTGGAGACCTTCTTCCCTGAGAGGAGATATTTCTACTGGTACACGCTGATTGGATGGGGTAAGTCACCCTCATTGGTTCACCATATATGGTGACTATTGGGGCTCTATTTTGATGATCTAATGAAAAGCATTGCACAACATTTATGGTCGTGACCAAATCCATTTTACTATTTTGAGAGTGGAAAAAGCAGACTTCGCGCCAGAGCAAGACACAAAAAAGTTGTCCTAAATCTCTTAATTATTCAGAGGTGTGTTTTAGATGTAACATGCAGTAAAGCAATCAGAATGGCAAGGCACCTCACCTTTAAAAAGCAGGGGCGTGTGCACTCTAACGGATTGATATTTAATGGCATGTTAATCTGCCAAACCAGATGGAGAGGAGACTGACCTGCTCGTGTGCAAACTGAAAATTGCGTGAGCACATCATTTACAGCAACACCACTGTTCGACATGCCGCGGAAACCACTTATAGTGATCACGGTTACAGTGATCAACTGCTTCTATGGATCAAAAACCGTAGGAGAGAATCATTCCAGTACAAATACTGTTTAAATAATTTGCTTATCATAATGAAGTAGTCCGCTTACAGTATCAGCTTCTGGCCAGCAACTTGAGGCTAATGTTGCATTTACAGAAAGTAATTTTCTCTCAGTGACAAATACAGACTCATCAAAGCTTATGATAAACTGCCCGAAACTAGCCAATGAGATGCAGCTACGACACTACAATAAGCTGTTTTATGTACAGTATTGGACTGTATTACAGCGTATTTGAATTACACAGTTTAGTAACTTCATTTGTACATTAATTTGAAAAGCGTTTGAAACAGCTATATTGTATTTTGAGTCAATAAAATTCAGTAAATAATGACGCTGTCCATTTTATTATCATATATTCATGTAATAAATAAACAAACAAATGTCAATTATATGGTAATCTGAGTCATAAGGAAACTGTAATTCTCATAATGAACATAACTATTTTTTTTATGATACAGTTTATTCTTAAATTAAATTACAGAATACCATTTGTGCACTTTGAGCGCATACCTGTGTCCGTAACGAATGTCGTGCACCCGCGGCTTTCTAAAATGCGCCGCTTAAATATCATTTAATTATATGCCACCGACTTTTTGTTGGTAAAAAGCGCAACGTCATTTCACTGCCTTAAAATAGCAACGCGCGGACAGCGCACCCAGCCGCACCTCATTTAAAAAAGACCGCGCCTAGCAGCGGGAATCGTGCGCAAGCTCATCTGTTATTTTGAAAATGTGAAAATTAGCAATGCGCTGGTATGAAATTAGCAAAACTACTTTGTGTCCTGCTTTCCTCCGGCTCAAAATAGGGCTGGTGTCCTTGATGTTGCCTGTTAATTTCTCAGGAACCCCCACTGTTTGTGTGACCATCTGGGCTGGGCTCCGACTTCGCTTTGACGACACTGGGTAAGTGCTTTTCCCAAATGGGTTTCAGTACAATACCAGTACCACCATTAAAAAACATTAAAAAAATATCCAGGGGGCACTTTGGTTAATAAATTAGGCAGGACTCTCAGTTGTCTCCATAGCCTGTGTTTAGTACTCTGTGTTTATGAGTAGATGGTTGCTGGTTCCCATCCCTGGGTTGGTAGAGTGCTTTCACTATTGGGCTTCTGAACAAGACCCTTATCCAATTTTTCTATTGAATGTTGGTTTAGATAAAAGCATTTGCTAAACAACGCAAAATTTAGTCCATAGGAGTCCTCGGAGTTGCCGTGGATACCTTTGACATAACACATAAACCTTGGTCTTTATAGCTGCTGGGACATGAATGACAACACTGCCCTCTGGTGGGTGATCAAGGGACCTGTGGTAGCGTCGATCATGGTGAGCAGTATCTGGCAGCAGACCGGCCGCTGTGCACGTGTGGGATCAGTGCTAAATGATTTCATTATGCAATCTTGCATATTCACATGTTGCCAAACAGCAATGATCTCTCTCTCTCTCTCTCTCTCTGCAGATTAATTTTGTCCTCTTTATCGGAATTATAATAATCCTGGTTCAAAAGCTGCAGTCACCAGATATCGGAGGCAACGAATCCAGCATCTATCTGTAAGTCCTTCCATGTGGCTCCAGGCATCCCAGCTCGGATGCATCAGAGTGTTTCCGTAAAACCAAGCTGAGTCGGGCCTGGTTTTAGGAGAGCGGTGCTTGTCCATTCAAACAGAGCCCTCTTCATTCCGCTTGGACGCGTGTGGAGCGCCACCTTCCTCCTCCTGCCATTTGCTTCCCACCGTCATCTTTACATATCCTCCAAAGAAAGGCCAGTGTGGCTTCCTCACCTCAGGCACCTAGGCGCAGTTTTAAAGGTTTTTCCTTTGCACAGCCTGATACTGTAATTGCAAAGTGTGGGTTTATTTCACACTGCAGGTTTAAAAAAGAAAAAACTTTTAAAATGGCCTGCTTGCTGAACTTGTTGCTGAACATGTTTCTATCTATCTATCTCTCTATCTGTTTATGCATGCTTTGGCAATGTAGTAAATATAAAATCATCAGACATCTAAAATGTATTATTATTATGTTAAGAAGTGCAAGTGGTGACCGCTTTTCCTGCATTACTTCATCTTCAAACTGATTTTATTCATAAGACGAGAACTTGGACAGCCCAACATATTAGTCTGTCTGCCCAGTACAATAGCAGAGCAGTATTATCATGCTACATAAGTAAAGTTCAACCATATGACCTTAAAAGGAAGATGATTTTTAGATGGTGTGGAAGTTCAGTTAGCTGCCTGAAAGCTTATAGCGCAGGAAAGGATCGCGTTATGAGCCTGATGCCTTGATAGTTTGTCTGGATTTAGCCTGTTGATTTTGGTTAGATACAGAAAATACTGACTGAATGAAAATTAAGGGGGGTGTTGCATCTCTGAGCAGTACCCTTTATTACTACCTGCAAACAACAATATTGGCAGAAACTCATTTAGTTCAACAAAATGAACATTGTGTTAATGGGACAAAGGTTGTGAGTTCAGTTGTAGGCAGCACACAAATTGTGCTGTGAGTTGCTCTAGATAAAAGCATCAGATATGTGTGGTGGTACCATCTTGCCATTGGCTGGCTTGTGCTTGATGGTTGTCCTGTCACTGTCACGTGATTGGCTGAGAGCCTGCTCGCCCTGCCCCCCCCATGTGTCCATCTCTCCATTATCCATGCCTTCGGCCCTTTCTTTCTCCTAATCCTGTCAGCGGTGGCCCGTGTGACGTCTGTGGCACTAAAGCGCTGTCGGCTCTGTCGTGTCCAGCAGCTGCGTACAGAAATGCCTCTGTCAGGCCGCGCACGACACCCATCAGTCGCGCAAGATGTCACAGCTTTCTGCCATCACGCTGTAAGTGGAGCCGAGGTCGGCGGGGCTCATTCCAGGCATGACCATTTCACTCTACCACTGCGTCCACCAGGGGGCGCTCAAGGACAGCTTAATATCTGGGGGTGATTTTGCTTCATAATTTAGCAATTTGGAGGGGTACGAATCTGATGTGGAAAAGCAGTCCCTTCCTCAAAGGTCAAATACAATGAAGAATCACTCATGATCCTTGAGCTGGTGATTTGTTGACGTTAACAATGAGTCTAGAAGATGAACTAACATGATTCACGTGTAAGACCACATCCTTCATTGCCATCTCACCTTTCCTCAATTGTGAGTTGTCGTGGCTGGATGCTCTCAGATGTTTTAGAGGATTTTTCTATCCCTTGTTACACCTGCTTTCAAGTACAATCTCCCACCAATGTGATTACGCATCTGTGTATGTTGGCCCTGCGATGGACCGGCGTCCTGTCCAAGGTGACCCCTGCTTTGAGTCCTATGCCACCTGGGATAGGGTCCAGGCCAATGTGTGACCCTGCCCAGGATAAGCAACTGGAGGATGGATGGATGGATGGATTTCTCACCGTGTGACAAACGAGCTTTTTCAGTAATACTGACGGCTACATATTCAGACTTGTAGCCATTCCCAGCTGTTTTATCGCAGATACAGTAACGACTTTCCTTCTAACGTTTCTGTAATCGTATCTACCCAGAATGCCATAGCAATGACTCATCCTCAGTCCCGTCACATGCGCTCTTCTCCAGCTCTAGTGTGTCCGTGCCCTGTTATTCCGAGTGTTCATGCTGCTCCCTGTGTCATGTGACTTGCAGGAGGCTGGCCCGCTCCACTTTGCTCCTCATCCCCCTGTTTGGCATCCACTACACTGTCTTCGCCTTTTCCCCGGAGGACGTCAGCAAACGGGAGAGGCTTGTGTTCGAGCTGGGCCTCGGATCCTTCCAGGTTTGCCTTCAGTGATTGATTTGGCGCTTTTGTGATGTGAGTGAAGGGATAGTTTTGTACTGTGCTGTAGAATGTGGCAAAGAAATGAGTTTCCAACTAATGTAATATATTTACCTGTAGATCCCTGGAAAGTAACAAATATTTGTGGCAGTACCTTAGTCGGCCACATGGCCGTGCTGTTGTTATGATTTTTTTTAATATTTTCCCTTATGGTCAGTTGCTGCTGCAATCATACTGATGTGTTTTATGTCTCAGATAGGGTTTGTGAATTTACAGCAGTTGATCGTTTTTCCGATCCCAGTCCCAAAATCAAGGAAAAAATAATGACTGCTGCTGTTCTCCGGAGAACGATGATTCTACAAGAGTCGATCTGGTGTCAAACGCAAAAAGAAATCATGTTGTTAGCTGGAAGCTCTCGGCAAAATGCCGGTTTAATGCTGGTTGGTTAAGATGAGAGCTAGACGATAACTGGCGGAGGATAGCGCTGGGTCAGGTCATCGACGCTTTAATTTGTGTGCCTTCAGGGCTTCGTGGTGGCAGTCCTGTACTGTTTCCTGAACGGAGAGGTGAGTTGTTTTCATCTACCATCGTGCTTGTGAATGTTAGGAGGGAGAACCCATTATGCATAGTTATAATCTGGTTTCCATTACTGGAAAGGGATTGTAGCTTCTGTAACTTCAATGTGGAATTGGTCTAAGAGGTTATGTCTGTCAGAAGTAATAATGAGTAATTAAATCAATGTGCTGTATTTCTTGCCTGTGTAATGAGGTTCTGACATGCTTTATTTCCTATTTGTCACTTCCTGTTTCAGTGTCACTTCCTGTTTCAGTGTCACTTCCTGTTTCAGTGTCATTCTGCCCGTTTCCTCCTTACATCATCACGTCTTTAGCCGAATAGGAGTCTTATGCAATATAGTGCCTTTTCATTATACATTAAGGCTCCATGTGACAGTATTTTGTTTTGTAGTAGTGAGACGTTCATATGCAGTTTTGCTAGCTGCCAGTTTTAAAGAGAATTAAAGAATAACCTAAAACCTTTACAGCTAAGTACATTAAAAATGACGTCTTCAAGTTTCTGCCTAAAGGTGCAATCGGAGATCAAGAGGAAATGGAGGAGCTGGACGGTGAACCGGTACTTTGCTGTGGACCTGAAGCAGAGGCAGCCGTCGCTGGCGAGCAGCGGGGTCAACGGGGGGACGCAGCTGTCCATCCTGAGCAAGAGCAGCTCGCAGATCCGCAT
>JAODKM010000075.1:6008696-6023956 GCA_026780845.1 Petrocephalus sullivani
AGTCCACGAGTGTTGGCTCAGGCATCCTGAGGCTTTCAGTCATACACCCAGAATTTCCTCTGTTTAATTCTGGACAGCTGGGTGACAAGTCTGAGACTGCGAAGGATGGTACATGAAACTGTCAGATTAGAAATTCAGAGTCACTGGTTTCTACCAAGTTTTTTCCAGTGTCAATCTGATACGCCACCCCCCCAACACAGAATATGCGTGCACAGCATCTGGAACTTTCCGGATGGGCAAAAAGGGAAAACCCACACTGCTGCCTGAAAGCTGACTACGTGCGGATGTGCGGGCTTGTCTGTGTGCTGCATAGTGACACCAGCAATCAGTCTTAGCTTTAAAATCACAGAAGGGAATATTGCACCTCGGTGTTGTTACAGCTGGAACGAGTGAGGAAATAGGCAGTGATGTTTATGTCTTGGATTGAAGATTGTGTCTTTTATGTCTTTTTTGAGATCCTGTGTATATTTGTTTGCTTAGCTTGAGTTTTTCATCCAAAGCAAAGCGCAGGATGTTATTTATTCGTATTAGATGTCACACTAAAGCGACCCAGCTTCAGGAAGTAAGGTCAGTGATCCGGCAAGGGCCCCACTCAAGAGTACATTAAAAACCCAAAATCTTTCTGTGGCTGAATGGAAATACTGCCTCTGTGTGTGAATCATGCACAAACATGGGGTAATTAATGTGATTGTAAATCGGGGGAGGGCTTAATTCCGCGATTTGCTGGACGTGGTTTGAGCGGATGGAACATGGGATTGTGCCATAGGCAGCTGGTATGAGGGGAGCGTGTGCACATGCGTGTGCTTGAACATCGACCGTGACCGTGGCGTGTTGTACAATGTGGACTGTTTACATGACTCCTGCATTCCCCCCATGTCCCGTAAACACCCGTTTGTTCTATAGTGTACATTACCAGTTTTGTACATGATTGCTATATTGCCGTTAAAATGCATTAAATGTTTTTTTTCTAGATATTATGCTGTGATTTCGATGAATGTGTGCACGTGCGTCAGTGTTCATCCACTAAAAACAACTTACGCCATAACTGGTTTTATGCAGAACAATATATGATGTAATCTGGATTCAGTTCAGACTCAAATTTGGATGCATACACTTACCATAAATTATACGGCCAGGTTTTATTTGTGGTTTGGGAGAAGTTGTATGTGCTTATCATTGCAAAGGTGATGATGCACGTGCTTCTTATAAAATGTTTATGCACAGTTCATACAAAACGCCAGATTTTCTTTCATATTAAGATGAAGAAGCAGCACTGGTGACGTTTGACTGCACGTTTCACAGGACGTGGAGCCTGATGGCGTAGCTAATGCTGCTAATAGCTACAGGGGCCCTGAAGATGTCTGCTTTCAAAGGGATCCCAAATATTGGTCCATTACAAGATTGTTTTTTCCCAGCTATTGCCAGCTATTCACCGCATAAAGTGCCGCTATTATTATCTTCATTTACATATTTACTCATTTACATTAGAAAAAAAGGCTTGAAAGCATTTTACAGCATACATGTTCTCCTGATATAATTTGAAGGACAATATATAATAAATTCTGTGAAAAAAAATATTGCTGTTTGCATTAGTTTAGCTGCAGTTATCAGAAACTGTATCACAAAACTGAATGTTTACAGGCAGAAAATATACATCGAGCTGTCCTTATTCCCAATTTGGTTCTAAATTTAACTTATTCTCACTTGATTGACTTGGCTCTGTGTGTAGATATTTTAAAACACACTCATTAAAATTCACACACAGAAATTTCTGTAGCTGCTCCTCAGGGACCTTCAGACCGTCCACATTTTTGCTCCCTCCCTGCTCCCAGCCAATCAGGAACACCGAATACCTGGTACAGGGTATAGGGAGCTGGGAGGGAGCAAAAATGTGGACGGACTAAGGGTCCCTGAGGAGTGACTTGAGAAATACTGCTTTAGACACCATATAACAACACAATGTTTCCAGTATTATTGTTCATAAAAATGACACTCCCAACAACCCAGGCTGATTGTTCAGTTTGCGCTCAGAAATGGACTCTCACAGACATAGACGGCACACTGACGAACGTCTGCGGTCTGCTGCCCAAACTACGAATCGCAGAATCGACGGCAGACCTCGGGAACATCCTTCAGGGCATCTCCACCCCAGCAGAGGCTGCCCTGCCCTCAGATGCCACAGGGGGGCCCCCGGCCCGCAGACTTGTCCAGCACCGTCACCTGGGAGATCAGGCTGTTGTCGGGAAGCGGCAGCTTCCGGCGCGCCGCGGGGTTCGGCTGGCCCGACTTCTGCCATTTTGAAAGCCTCCTCCTCATCTCTGCCTGCACCTGGGGCAAGGACAGGCCACATACGCTAACCCCACCCCGAATGAAAGCCATTCCTCACAACCCTCCTCTTTCACCACAACCTGCCCAGCAGGGGGCGCTGTGGTTGTGGTGTTTTTGTGTTATTAACCCAGAGTTTAACCTCTCTCCAAGCACAAAAATTCACATTTCATCAGTGATGATTAAAAAAAAACATTTCTACTTACTTCCCCATTCAGGAAACAATAGAGCAAAGCCACCACAAATCCCTGGAACACAGGCAAGCATCCGGTTAGGTTAGGTTTACGCATGCCTGCTGCATTATGGGAAAATTCCCCTCTCTGTAAACATGCCTCATATGGCAAATCATATATGAATCAGGGGCAGTTAGTGGCTCAGCCATTTAGGAACTGTGATCAGAAGCTTGCCGGTTCCAATCGCAGGGTCAGCAGAGTGATTTCACTATTGGGGCCTTGACTAAAACCCAGTTCCTCTGGGGACTGACTGACCCTACATTCTCTGTTGTATGTTGGTTTGGATCCTACCTACCTGGAAAGATCCGAGGCCCAGCTCGATATAGAGCCTGGCTGCTTCTCCCATGGTTTCCGGCAGGAAGGCAAACACCATGTAGTGTGTCCCGAACAAGGGGATGAGGAACAGGGTGGACTTGGCCAGCCTCCTGAAAAAGTCACAAAGCTCTCAGTGAAAACCAGGCCTGGGTCAGGCACCACAGAGGACCACCTACTACCCAAAGAGATCCTGAGTGTTTATACCAAGAATGTAAAAAAACATACTTGAGGTCCTCCCTAGATCAGTCTTGCTAACTTGCCTCCTAAGAACGAACTCGGATGCAATGAATTATTGAGTTTCATTTGGCAAAGATGCAATGATGCATCCTTGATATTTGGGGCTTGGCACATATTACATCTGGGGCTTTCTACCACCCTCCATACTTCTGTACCTAAGTACTGGGACTGTACATCAGCAATGGAAGACGACATCAAACAGGTACATGTCTCCAAAAGAAGAGTCAGATGTGCATATTTAAAAGTGCCCCCTGATTACAGGTAAGATCTTTCTATATGGACTCACCAATTTTATCCGCAACAAAATGCACTTGTGATTTCACTTGATTACATATTGATACTGGTCACAGCAGAGGTGATACTAGCTAAGTTCAATAAGTTAAGTTCAACATCAAAAGCTGCTGACATAAACAGCTAAATTAGTTGCTTTAAACCAAAAGTCAGTGTTGATTTCTCCACAAATCTAAATGTAGGGAGAACAGGAGCTTTGTCTTTTCAGTTGAGATTCCAAAAGGAAGTTTTTCATTTGACCAAATAATCTCTTAATTTCAAATCCTAATCCCAAACCCTTGACTGCAGAGCCCATATTTAATCACTAATTGATAGTCATTGTGGTTTCAGTGATTCTTAGTTTCCCCAGTTAGGGAGAACGCTAAATAACATAGCGTATAAGCTATTATTCATTCAGGGAAAGGCATTAAGATTCGATGTGAGACTTCGGTTGCCAAATGGCCTATTCTTTGTATTGCCTTGCAGTGACATCTTGCATTATTTTCGTGGAGAACATGCTGAGTCCCTCTTTAAATCCCTGACATCACATGTCTTGGTATCTGACAGGCGATTGAACAGAAACTCACCCTAAAAAAATCAGGTAGAGCGTAGACAGGCAGCGCTGGGCAGTTTATTTTATTCTTATTTATGTTTTATTTAAATTTATAGAATTTCATATATATATTTAGGATTTTTGTCCCCTGAGCTTCCATTACTATAATAGGAATTGTATTAATTTAAATACATTAAACATTCATAATATATTTTTAGTTCATCAAGTATAAATGGGCACGTCTCAAATAAGAGTAATGTGACTGGTCATTTGGCACTACTTTTACCTCTAAGTGCACCCTTGGGGTGATTTTGAGGCCTGTACTGATGGACGTTTTCCATTTCTCATCGCTACATATTGTCCCTGACTGATGAAAATGAGTATGCCCACTTTTTTGACGATTTTTGACTTTTTACTATAGATCGAATATGGCCTTTCCCCTCTGTCTACTGATAGCATTATACATTGAAATGACCAATGAGAATTTTATATGGTAATGGTCGTTTCTATGGATTACTTTATATCGCTAATTTTAACAACACTGATAGCTGCATAGCTAGCTAACTAAGATCACTAATAGCTAATGCAATTTTGGTGATAAGTGTTTTTCATAGGACAATGATGACGACGTGTTGGTGCAGCCCTATCCTAATAACCCAAACTTCGGCCATTTTTATGGAGCTGCATCAGCAGCATCCCAGCTGAAGGATGTATGTGAAAGACTGAGGTTCGACTTTGAGGGGCGGGCGGACTCACAAGAAATGGCTGACGTCGTTTCCGCCTGCTGCCGGGGACCTCAGCTTCTGCACCAGGATGCGGATCACGTTGATGAAGATGATGAAGTTGACCTTCAGAATGAGTCAGTCCTCAGAATTGAGCCCTCAGGTCAGTCGGACATGAGGCCTCGACATATAACAGTATTAGATAAATCAAATCTATTTTAACGGAATTAGCTCCTCAAACAAAGTTCACTTCTACTCTGAATTAAATCATGGTGCTGTTGACAGGATGCAAACGCGCATGAATAAGTGAGCAGTAACTCACGCTCGCTGTACTTACGAACAGCGACGCCGTTATCGGGCCCTTGATGATCCACCAAATGGCAACGTTCTCTGTATCGTCCCAGCACCTGCAAACATGGCAGCTCAAAGCATCACAGAAGTACTGTACAGGCAGCTCTGGACTAGCGTAAAACCAACATAAAACCGATTTATACAAAAAAAACCATCCGAGATACATAGCGTTTACAAAAGCACTAACACAAAAGAGATAACACGTGCCTGGATGTAAAATCTGACTTACGTAAAGGATTGCCGAACGTATTACTCGCGTCAGTTGAGAACGACCTATATCTCGCTTGTGCTCTACCGCAAAAACATCCAGCTCACCCGCTAATCACACATACACCATCATTACACTTCGCTCACAAAAGGAGTCTTACCCTCTGTCATCATAGAAATATCTGGTCAGCACCCAAACTGTTAGCACTGCCGATGGCACTCCTGAAAAACACCCAGCCTTCCTTACAGACACCTGAAATATGATCTCTACTTTTAACTGGAATATATTTAATATGTTTACAGTCCCTTATCATAACATATTCAGTAGCCTTTACAAGACCACTGTAGTAGACCAAAAGAACATGAATTGAAGTGAGGCTCACTGACCCCATCCAATCAGGATGTACCACCAGAAGTACTTCCTGTGTGAGACAAAGGTCAAGGCCAGCAGGGTCTGCAGGTACATCCCCTCCACCAGCAGCCAGAAGTAGTTTGCCAGGATGCTGAACTGGAAGAAGGCCACGGCACACTTACAGGATGACTAGGGGAGTAAAGCACAACGGTGCAGGTTAGTGGTGAATAGAATTTGCTAAATAAAGATTAATAGTTTAAATCTGAGATGACTGGAATTTAAAAAGTAAAAATTCAGCAAACAATGACTCATAATCCTCAGGGTTTTCAACTCGGGCACTCTACTCCCAAGAAATCCAGCATACAAAAAAAAATCAAAAGGATGCAGTGCGATGTTCAAAGAATATGGGTAAACAGGTCACCATCTTAATGAGAAGCTTTTTAGAGAGCCTGGGTTGCTGTGTGGTCTGTAAGCCCCCAAGTGAATCATTGACATTCTGAAAATATCAGTGATTCGGGAGCAAAATCATCTGCGTGTCAACCGCGACAGTGATGCTACAGTCATTTGCTGCACCCCTAGGGGACAGGCAATCTTATTCATCCAGTAATAAGAGCATCACATCAGCAAGGGCGTCCTGATGATCTTGCACTTGCTAGCTCAATTGTCCCTTAGCTGTGTCAGGATCAATCGCTGTCCTGCTACTTAGTATGCTGTTCCCTTTAAGGCCAGTAGGTGTCGCTGGCCATCCCGTGTCCTTAGCTGCTGTGTTCCCTATTCCCCTGGCCCCTGCATAGCTTAATGGGTTTGTCTTGTTTTTTTCTTATTTTGAGTTCTTATTACATTCCTGTTGTATATTGGTGTATTTTGCCATGGTTACTTTTACGTTTTTAATTCTTTTTAAACTTGTGCCCCAGTTTTGCCAGTCTTGTTATCCTGGTTTCTCTTAAGTGTTTGTTATAACCCTCACCTGTGTCTTGTTCCCAACCTTAGTGTTTGGTTAGTCCCTTTGGTCTGCACCTGCCCCCCTTGTAGTCCTCATTATCTGTGTATTTAAGTGCGCGCCCTAATTGTCTTCCTTAGTTAGTCATTGTGTGTTTATAGCTGTTGTGTTTGGAGTTTTATAAGGTCTTGTTTTATGAGCCGCAGAAAACTGTGCCTGTGTGCTGTCATGGGACCTCACAACTTGCAGCAGCGCGTCACAAACTGAGACATCAATGCGCCAAACACTAAGAGTGACACTTTTATTTTAAAAAGTGCATTCTATTTTTACACCTTCAGCATTAACTTCTGACCTCTCATCCAAACCCTGACGACAGTTTTGGAGAAACGTGACTGTTAGTATGCCGAATTTGAGCGATGTTTAAAAGATGCTCAAGCTTAGATCAAAGCCAACCTACCGTAGACATGAAACAGTGATCCAGGTCCTCGTCCGCAAACAGAACAGCGTCTTTGATGAAGACGGCACTGGCGCGCAGGATGAACGAGGCAAACAGGTTGATGTGGATATAGTTCCTGGTGCAATGGAACTTCCTGGGAGTACATGAGAGGGACCTCATTGGTCATACAGGTGTGATGCGACGTCTGGACAGACGGATGTTGTTTACAGCACATCTCATAACTCAAAGTAATTTAGGCTAATCAGGAAGGAGGCCAGACCATTAGCTACATGTCACTAATTCATCTCCAGCCACCGCTGCTCTGCTCACCGGAAGGTTATGAACACAAAGACTGCTGTTATTAGAGAGATGAGCGACGTAGCATATCCAGCCGTGTAGACATTTCTGAATGCTGAGAGGTAAGCAACCTGAAACAAGTATAACATGTTTCACACAGATTTTATATATAAGCATTCCGTCACAATATACATTAGACACATAACTGGCCTAACATACATACACATTCCTACAGCCCAAGATACCACTATAGACTCACTCATACTGTACAATAATGCAGCATGAAGGATACAGAACTGTCACATATATGGACAGTAGTACAAAGTGCAGAACCATGGACAGTGGACAGCCCAACTATTACCACATACTCTTCAGAACCAGAGACAGCAACCTGCTTGTGGAATGCAAGTTTCTCCATCGTGGATAATGTGAATTGCACCATGCCAGTTTCAGAACCAGCGATAGCAACCATTCATGCAGCACATCTTCAGAACCATGGACCTCAGCAGAAGTCCATACTATGCCAGATATTTCAGATATATCCTACTGTATGTGTTTCAGGACCACAGAGAGCAGCACACCTTGTACCATGTGCATTTTAGGCTTCATGGACAGCGACTGAGCTTAAAGACTGAAGACGCAGCAACCAGGAGACCGTTATAAATTGTATCCTGCATCTTTCTAGAAAATTCTCTATTTTGGACAGAGGTTATATATCTTATACTGGATGATACTATGTAAGTTTCATCAGTGTGGATAACAACCTCAGTTATTGTGTGCTAATTCCAAAAGAAATCCCAAGGATTACTTGATCTATTAGGATTACCCTGATCTATTAGAGTGAAATGGATTCTGGGAGATGTTCAGAAGGTATTTGCTGAGGGTACCTAAGAGCCCTGGGGTAACCTAAGGGCCCTGGGGTAACCTGACCTCAGACTCTGGCTCCAAGCCTTTGCTGAAGTCACAGGCTTCTTCATAGGAAGGCTGCAGGTCTGTCCAACCATCTGCAGTACAGCTCCTGGAGATGTAACCTGAGGAACACAAGGAACCTCTCATAACCTATGACAGCCTGAAGAAAGCACCATTCATTCAGCCGGTGGCGAAGAAGATATAATTAGTTCTGGACATCCAGCAGAAAACTCGGTCTATGTTAGTACCTCCAGTCAAAAAATATGGTCTGTATGATGACATATACTGTGCTAATAGGAGGCCTTATTGACTAGAGCATAATTGGTTAATAATTTCCCAGGTATCTCCTGATTGGTTTAGAGGAATGCTACTACAATGTTGGAAGTTGCTACTAGGATTAGTGGACTTCTTTCTTCAGCAGGCACTCAAGATGCAGAAGAGGCACACTTGTGATGCCCCGGCTCCCTAACCCTACGCTAGGTGTGTTCTTCCAAACACGCCGCACACATCTCCCCTGTCAAGATACGCCTCGTCCCTCCGAAATTCAGGAGCTCGGCTGAGATTTTAGGGCAGAGAAATCCACCTCACTCTATCTCTCATCTCGCTGTCAGCTGCTGGCTGTGACGCTACAATCAAATGTTAAATTTACCACCCAACTGTTTATAGAGAAGGTTATATAACTCCAGCCAGCAGCGCTGTCTCCCCTTGTCTGAAGATGTGGTGTCGATCCCTCCATGATGTTACTGAAACACAGCTATGAGTAGCCTAGCATACCGGCTGCAGCCAAACACCGTCTCATAATCATTTTGAATTTTCATAATTAAAAATAGCTGCCAGTGTAGAGACGGAGGTTAGACTGAGCCATCAGCCTGCAGCTACAGCTGAAGACACCGCAGCATCTCCGTGTGGAATCCCAACGCCGGCCCCCCGCTTTCCACCTCGGCTGCTGGAGAAGTGCTGGAAGATCTCGGAGCAGGACACGTTGACCACCTGCCCTACATCCGCCCGGCGCCAGCAGCGAATCTCGTCCCACTCCGTGCGACACCCTGGCAGAGACAGGAGCTTTGATGATTCGTATGGCTAAACTGTATATACATACAAGTTAGCAGCTCTCCAAGTCACTACGATGTTCCTATGGGGTTTGCAATTACAGAATATGGGACTTTTGTTACACTTATTGGAGTCAAAACAAGTTAAAAGTATGGTGACCAGGGCTGATATGAATGAGGCTTGATTAGAGCTAGTTCATATTCTGCTCCTCTTATGTGGCGTATTGTCGAAGTAAATGTGTTACATGTGCAGAGATGAGCTGTCGTGAGAATGTAGATCTCTTTTGGATTCAAATACAGCACCATATTTACTGCCATCCTGTCAACTGTGTTTATTAATAATACAGTGGGAAAAACCAGGTCACCCAAGAATGTGAAAATATGTCTACATTGTGTATACATACATTTTTACTGGTCTGTTCGGTCACAGATAGTGGTTTTGACTTTTCATGCAAGGTAGGGCGTGTCAGGGCAGGGTGGGGTGGGGCACGGCCTGAACATGTACCCGTCCTCACGGTGCGGTTACGCGCCTCCCTCCTCCTCATCTGCATGCACAGCTCCTGGGCTTTCATGTGCTGGGAGATAATGGCGCAGTCGGGGTGGATGGCCTGTGCCTACGAGCAACAGCAAACATGGGCTATTATACACAGAGGCCTGTGCGATCTGCTTGTTCCACACACTGCAGATGCTTAAAAAACATGCCGCATTTTCACAAGGTAATGCCAGAACATCAGATGTGAATAAACACAAGTCAACTCTCAATGGGATCATCAGCAACTGCTCATTTAGGGCTGGGGTTAGCATTACAGTAATGGCTAGGCATTAGTATTAGGGCTAGGCTAAGACTAGCCATAGAATTAGGTTTAGGATTGACATTTCAGTTAAAGCTAAGGATATAGTTACCATGAAGGTTAGGGTTGCACTTAGGGTTACAGCTGACATTATAACTAAGATTATGGTTAGCATTAGCATTGTGGTTAGTCTTAGGATTGGGGTTATGGTTGACATTAGCATTAGAGCTAAGGATATGGTTAGAATTACCATTAGGGTTAGGAGTCGGGTTAGGGTTAACTTTACAGTTAGCCTGATTTATACATTTATGTGATTTATGCCATTGATTTGGGGTTGATGTCCTTGTAAACACAGTTTGTTTTATTTCATCAACACAAGTATCACAGTAATACAGTTCAAAGCCAAAGGGCCAGCTATGGCTAACCAAACAAGGAGAGAAACACATTCCATCACCAGCTTCCTTCAACTGAGGCCTGTTTCACTCTGAAGGCTGAGCTGGAGAGAGACCTGGCAGAATATAAATAAAAAGTGACCTTGATCTGTGAAGACATTTTTAGTATCGTCCCAATTTACAGCATTTCTCTCTAATAATCGGTAGACAGGGAGTGGCTTTGCAGAATTGCCACCAAGCAGAAAGTAAGCATTAAGGAAGCGGTTTGTTAACAGGGACTCAATAGAAGGTACACAAATTCACCTCTGCAGCTAAACAAAATGATGACTGCATACAAGACTGTATCTCTGAAACTATTTTACACATCTGGAGAGATCAGGGACAATATTATCTGCAGTGTCGTCCAGAATTACTATCACCCCTGCTAGAAATGACCATATACAAAAGCATGTATTTGCCATGGCATCATCTGTTTGCCACTCAAAATTTTCTTGTGAATAAAATCTTAACATATCAGTAAGTTTTTTACCTTTTACAAGCACTCTTGAGTATTTAGGAGCTCTTCAGTCGTAATGCTTGACGTCCAGTTTCATTAGGATATAAATATAAGGTAACACACAAGCCAGACTCCTTTAGTTATCCATAAACAGACATAAAATCCAAGAATGCACAAATGAAAAGAGCTAGTGTTGTTGGTTTGGACAATACTAACCAGCAATGACTGACTGAGAAAGCAGGACAAGGGCAGGCACATAGGTATACATGGATAACAAGGGCTAACAAGAGGCAGGTGCGGGTCGTTACAAATAACAGCTCAGGGGCAATGATGAGCAGGTACAGTCAATCAACAGCTACAGAGAGGTCCAAACACCAAGGACAAGTAAAACACGGAAAACTGAACATAATACGGCCAGGGAGCATAAAACGAAACTACACAGAAGACACCAAATGACTAAGATTTGTAATATGTGAAATAAGCTTAATTATAATGCGGTTCTCAAACCCACAACAATAAAGGGGAGAGTGAATGGCAGCCTCCTGCTGAGAACATTAAGCCATGCAGCAGCCAAGGGAAGAGTAACATCTACTGGTCCCTAGGGGAACTGACATAATAAAAGGGCAGGCCAGGGGCCAATCTTAACACCTAGTCTCCAAAACTGCAATTAGATGTCACCTACATGCCAACAGATTATTCAGCAGGCTTGTCAGAAGAAAGCCTCTGCTGACATGGTACCAGAATCCACTCAATGTTAGACAAATTTTGATTTGAAGCTGGCACACACAAACACCCAGTCCAGGTGTCCCAAGGACAGCAGAAATGCCTCAGGGCAGCTAATAAGCCAAACGTAACAGGTTGCACCTCCCCTTGGACCCAATCCCAGCTTCTGGCTCATCTCCTGCTCTGCTATGGTCTGGAGCTCTGACCGTTCTGATCAGCTGGAAATCATGTACACCAGTTTGTGCGTGTGATGAAGGTATGAGGTTCAGGTTCAGAAAGTACAAATTCAGACCAAGATTTTGCTTCAACTAACCAGTTGAGTAATAAGAGTCACAGTCACAGAGTACCTAACTGGTTGGTTGAAACAAAATCTTGGTCTGGATTTGAGCTTTCTGAATCTGAACCTTCCACATCTGGGTATGACGCATGAGGTATACCTCAGGACGTCCAGGGGATCCTAGGTATGAAAAGGTGGCTCTGTTGTGCATTTAAATATAACCTGATGCATAGTGGGTCAGTGTTTTACGTTACAAAGGTATAGGAAAAACCCATGTGTTACAAATTTTGGCTCTCTGCATAAATCAATAATTTGATCACTCCCTTGCTGTTAAAAGCAAAAAAATGTCACAAGAGTTCATGAATGAATGTAGAGTAACACTATCTATATATTCAAACACAATAAACACCCCTGCCAAGCACGGCTTAGATGACATCATATCTTGACTTAGAGTCGTGACCGTGTTATATTCTGCAATGAGCGATCTTGGCACATTTCCGCCTATGCAATTTAATTTTGCATGGTTCCGCGGCTGCAGTACAGAGGAAAGCGCCTCATTAACTTAAGTAGAATTGTTTCTTAACGCCAATAACTTCATAATACATCGCCTGCGCCTGGTTCCAGAGCCAAGGGACGGACCAGAGCGAGTACCAGCCGCTCTGCTGCGATGATATACTTCTCACCCCTACAGGACGCTCCGGGCGTGTTGCAATAACTCACTTCTCCAACAAACACACTGTTCCAGTAAAGATTCTATGCAAATAAAATAGGGCATACGTAAAAAATAACATGCTAATAAGTTACATACCAATTTGTAAAAGAAAAGACGACACGTTTCTTTGTTAATAAGTAACACGCTTATTAAGCAGCATTACGTTTTACATGTGGTAGGGCTCGAGCGTATTCCTCTGACATGTAGAGTGATTTTTCAACACTATATATTAATTATGTGCACCAGATCGAATTATTTTAACTGACACTTTAAACAAATCCAGTTGTGCTATTATTCTTTGCTCTTTCCTTTTGATTCACGTCAGGTCTAGAATAACAAAGTATGGTTTTGTTAGGGAACATCTTTTTAAATACATCCCAGTTTCCCGAAGTAAACTGAAGAAGGACAGCATATGCGACGGCCGGGGACGATCTGCTAATTATTACTATACTGTAGCCCAAATATTCATTATAAAATGTCAAAAACGCGTTTACCTGCTGCTGAGACTACACTTTAAGAAAGACATCCTGTTAAATATGAGTAAACAGTTCAAACTCACCAGTCCCCAGAATGTTAAATGCAGCCATAGATGGAAAACACTCATTTTCATTCCCGAATTCGGTGAAATCGCGGCGCGCCCCGGACTCGTCTTATATAATAAATGCCGGGCATAGGAAATCATCCGCCAGTCTCAGGACACAATTACGTCACAAAAGTAAAAAAAAAAAAGAATAATTATCCGCACCTCAAGAAATACACGCAACCTTAACTGCGTGCAAACTAACGCACTGCCGGGCACCCAACTTGGCAGGCTGGGTGCACGGGAGACTGAGAGAAGGAGAGGCGCGCTCCCGCTGCCATCCTTCCCCAGCTTTTCGGCGGGGCCGCGCATGGGAGTGATGGGGGGGGTACGATCGGAGATTATTCTAGGGCGCTCTCACTGACTGGTGCCTAATAACCCACACCATACTGCCACCAGACCCCTTCACTTGCTTCCTCTTTACCTGGTTATTTGTGACTTGCTGGGCAGACGCGGCCAGATCTGTGCGATCAGGTGACAGATATCCAGACGCATTACGCATGGTAGGTTCTAATGTAGATAATTCACCTAAGGTTTGTCTTACCACCTAAAACACAGACGGTTTTTTTGACAGTAATCATATCATACGTCGGTCTTGCTATGCTAAATGTTAACTGGGGTGGAGTTTTGAGGGGGAGGAACTCAGGAACCAGGTGACTGTAAGTATCCCATCCTGTCCATATTTAATGTTTGCGTCCCTAGAATCATGTTATTAGCTTGAATTTCCATGCTTTGAAGAAGTCAACTGACACAAATATGCATTGTGTTAATTAACCTGATCATTGATGTATGATTTCAAGCAGTATGGGTAGACTGGAAATGAAAATGCATAATACTTGTTTGCAGTCTTCATCAGTTTTGGGGGTTTATTTACAACTGACAACTTAATGCCGTAGAGTGTTAAACACAATTGGGTGAGTTTACTATGGAAAATGTGGCCCCAGCTGTACCTTCTACTGAGCGTGATTTGGCAGCCTCATGCGGCAAGGAAGTCAAGATGCGTCATCCCTGTGGGCACAACAAAAGGGTACAGCCCTGGCACAGCTTTGTCTGGCAAGGTACAAACGATATTGTGAAGTTTCGGTAGGCCATGTCGTGGGG
This sequence comes from Petrocephalus sullivani, assembly GCA_026780845.1. Taxonomy (NCBI): domain Eukaryota; kingdom Metazoa; phylum Chordata; class Actinopteri; order Osteoglossiformes; family Mormyridae; genus Petrocephalus; species Petrocephalus sullivani. Next base: position 6,022,965 of record JAODKM010000075.1, read on the forward strand.
GTAGTTGACCAACTGGAGTCTGGATACAATTCAACCACAAGCTGCTGTCTGTTGTCCCCGTACCGATCACTCTAACAAGTCACACACTCTGCAGCCACCCCAACTACCCAGCGCACGCATGGTGGACCCATGCACCCCGCTATTTGCAACACGTAACATAAAACACTATACCTGAAATTACAGCACAATGACGTGACAATAGAAGGCCCCCTATGATGACCACAAACATAGATTAACAGTTTCCCTTGCCTGGACGCAGGTCACCGGGCCCCCCCCCCCGGAGCCAGGCCTGGGGGTGTGGCTCAATGGCGAGCGCTTGGTGGCCAGGCCTGCACCCAAGGGGCCTGACCGGGCACAGCCCAAAGAAGGAACGTGGGTCCCCCCTCCAATGGGCTCACCACCTGTAGGAAGGGCCAAGGGGGTCGGGTGCAGTGTGAGCTAGGAGTGGGCATACTTATTGGTTTTGGAGAGCACTCCTCCTGGGGAATCTTGTTCTGCTGGGGGACTTCAATGGTCACGTGGGCAATGACAGTGAGGCCATGGAGAATGACTTCTGGACGGCTTTGAAGAAATTCTGGTCCACCATCCACTGGCTCAGGGCGGGAAAGCAGTGCGGCATTAACACTGTTTATGATGGGGATGGGGCACTGCTGACCTCAACTAGGGACGTTCTGGGTCAGTGGAAGGAATACTTTAAAGACCTCCTCAATCACACCGACATGACTTCCAATGAGGAAGCTGAGCCGGTCCCCGTACGACCGGTGTCAGAGCTTAGTCCGCATTGTTGGCAGTAAATCAAACTTGTTTCCAGTGAGGGTTGGACTCCGCCAGGGCTGCCCTTTGTCACTGATTTTGTTCACAACTTTTATGGACAGAATTTCTAGGTGCAGCCAGGGTGTGGAGGGTTTCCAGTTCGGTGACCTCAGGATTAGGTCTCTGCTTTTTGCAGATGATGTGGTTCTGTTGGCTTCATCGGACCGTGACCTCCAACT
>JAODKM010000075.1:6154085-6174664 GCA_026780845.1 Petrocephalus sullivani
GGTAATTGCTGATCACTGGGCCTGCAAGTCACATGGCCAGCCCCCCCCCCCCGGATTGTAAGTGTGGCTCTTGGGAGAGGAGCCGACCTGTCCTTCATCAGGTGGCAGGGCAGGCGAGAAGCCGTCTTACAGTAACTGTTGTCATGGCGATCGTGATGGCCGTCCCCTCCAAGGCGTCACGTCGTGATGGCCGTCCCTTCCAGCGCGTCACATTGTAATAACAGTAAGAAGGGCAAGAAGCACCGGAGGGAGACAAGTCAAACCAAACAAATCAGGGATGCTAAACATTTAAACCATATATGTGCTAATTCAGTCTGAGGCGAACGATCCCGTTTCCGTTAACGAGGGCGGCATTGGATGATGATATGTAGACGCCGGCGAATGAGGACCAGCCGGGAGAAAAATGAGCGACCTGCTTGCTCATTATGCTATTTCTGTTCCCTATGGGACATATGGAGCAGGCCGGATTGACCCAAATACCCTGGTTACAGCTAAGCCCCCTTGGTTATGGGGAGGGGGGAGGTGTTTGGAGCTATACATGGGGGAGGGACACCATCTCCCCGTCCACCTCGAACTCTTCCACCCCATCGGGGGCGAAGAGGTACGTTGGTGGCTTCCAGGGGGAGACCTCCAGACAGGAGGGGTAGAGTTTCCCCACAGCACAGCGGAAGTCCTTGCCCAGGTCCCAGAGCACACGCTCGGAGATGGCTTGGCGGGGGAGCCAGCGGTCGGCCTCCACATCATACTGGTGGATGGCGTAGCGCGGCCGCTCGTTCATGTGCGTCTCGCGCATGAAGATGCAGAGCGAGCCCAGCAACACCACGGCACGCACGCACGGGTCCGAGTAGCGCTTGGCGGGGATGTTGGCGGCGCGGCGCCACTCGTTCTTGACGACGTCGTAGACCTCCATGGCGACCGAAGAGCCGTCCACCGTGCTAGTGGGCAGCCGTAGGCCCGAGGTGCTGGCTACGTGCAAACCGCCGACATAGAAGATGAGGTCGCCCAGGGCGGCAGCTGAGGAGAAGCAGCGGCTGGTCCTGCGGGGGGCCACCTCCACCCAAGCGTCGGCTTCTGGCGAGTAGCAGAACGTCAGGTCGTGGGCCAGCACGTAGATGCAGCCGCGTGCCGACACGCAAGTGCTCCAGCTCCAGGAGTACGGCAGTGGGCTCACCATGCTCCACTGGTCCTTCTCCCAATCGTATCGCTCCACCGTGCGCCGGTTCAGTTCTCCGCCGACATTGTCGCCGCCGACAGCATAGATGAAGCCCCCGCAGTGCACCAGCGAGGGCCGGACACGGGCGCACAGCATGGGCGTCTTGGCCACCCAGACGTTCTGCTGGGCGTCAAACCAGAAGAAGCTGTCCACCGAGCGGTAGACAGCCTGCGACTTGCTGGCCTTGCCGTGGTTGGCCACTGCCGCCTTCAGCGGGATCTGGCCCCCGGCAATGAAGACATCATTGTCCGGCGTCACCAGCGTACCCACTTTCTGCAGATCGCCAGGCAAGTTGCAGAGCTTGTAGACCTTCTCAGCTTGGGGGCTGTAGCAGACGGCCGTGTGCGGGGAACCCGAGCCGGGCCCATCAGCCGGAGATTCTGACGCCGCTTCCACGAAGATCAGCATCTCCTCCTTGGTCATGCCCAAGCGAGGCTTGAAGAACTTAGGCATCGACTTGTAGAGGCCTTGCACGGCCACAGATTTGTCATTGGGTGGTAGGCCCTGGAACCAGGCACGCTGGGTGACCTCGGACAGTGTGTCGATGCGGATCTGGCTGAGCACCGAGGACAGGTACTGTGAGCGCGACTCCATGTCGTGCTCCAGCCACAGCATGGCTGCCTCGCGCACCGTCTCCTCCTTCTCTACGTTGAGGTTGTCACTGCTGAGCACGTCCAGGAGCAGCTCGTGTGACAGCTGCAGGAAGGCCTCCTGCTTGTAGACGGCAGGGAACTTGTGCTCCACCATGCGCTTGGCGCTCTGCTTGAGCTCTGCGCAACTAAACAGGTCCCCGATGCTCAGCATGCGCACGCAGTTGTCCACGTTGATCTTCTTCACTAGATACTCGCGGCACTGAAGCAGCACGTCCTCCACCTGCGGGGGGGAAGGGGGGGGGTGCGTTTCAGCACAATAGTTTTATTTATATGGCGTCCTCTGAGAGAAATTTCAAAGATGCGAACTAAAAAACCATTAAAGGGAACATTCATATTTCAAAAGAACCATCAAATATTACAATCTTACATTCGCTTGAGGTGGTTCTTGTGGCGAGTCAAAAAAAGAAGAAATTTGCAATGGAAGATACAGTGTCCACACAGTAGTTGGTTCTTCTAGAGCAGGGGTCAGCAACCCAAGGCTCTCTGGCTACCTGCTTGCGACTCCAAAGCGGACTATCATGCATGCATACAGTACTTACTACACTGACGGTTGAGTAGTACACTCCCAATAAAATTCAAGAAATAATATGCAGTTAAGAATGAGCCTTTATCTGCAGTGAGACCACTGCAGGTTCTACGCATCACCTCAAAAAATCTGAAGAGGCTCCCACAAATGTCACATATCGATTATTGGGAGCCAATGATGTTTATCTTGGTAGCACAAATTGAGTCCAATCTGTATTTTTAATTCATTTTAATTTTTAAGCTAGGGAAGACGCTTTGAAAACTAACCTATAACAGTATAACTATCGAAACAAATCTAAAGAAGTCACAGGGCAACTAAAAACAGTTCTCAAAATGTCACAAAATGAGAAAAAGGTTGAACACTGAGGAATTACAGACGAATGGAGGCACAAGTATTCAGTTACTCAGGTTTTCCGATGCGGTTAATATTCCAGGAGAAAAAGAAAAATATAATATTAATGTTGTGTCGATAAAATTTCTGTGTACTCTTTTGCTTACCTGCTTGCTTTGAATTACCCCTCTGGGAACAAAATGTATTTTTAATTGAATTGAATTACCTGTTCAATATGATTTTTGTACTTGTATATTTTTAGACAGCTTCTCGATATCTGTGCTGCATAAAGCAAGATTGCAACCTTTCATTGTTCAGACAGCTTTGGGATTTCGCACAGTTGCCATTTTGTGGCATCTCGGAAAATCGTAAAAAGCTGATGCTGAATACATCAAGGAGTGTTTTACATCCACGAAACACTGAACATAATTTGTTTACACTTTGTTATTGGTGTCAGTTGCTCCAATGGTTTTCAGTTTTTAAAAAAATCCAAAATAACCCTTTTCAACTGGGTTTCTGACCCCTGTTCTCTCGCTCTGTGTTGAAGTACGAGACACTGATCTTAATGTCGCAGGGCGAAAGATGGCACACATTATTTGCATGACGTCCATTAATGGAAACACAACCTATTTGCAAATTCACTTTGTCAAATTATAGAACATCCTCTGAAAATCTGTGCGAAACGTTAGTGAAAACACGGCTATCGCTTAAGGTCAAACACAGCAAAGTCTGTAACTGATCTTCAGAGACCTGTACCACTATCTGATCCATCTCAGCCAGCTTCACTAAACCTCTGCATCCACAAAACCAATTTTACAAGCTGACAGCAACTCCAGTCAGAACAGCTCTCCATCTGAAGCTCAGGGCTGGCTGCCCTTGCCCACAGTTCCTGAGTAGTGAGTTTGACTAACTGCCCCATGTGTACGTGGGTTCCCTTAAGGTCCTCTTCTTGTGTTCACAGTCTAAGGAGACCTGATGTATCTCTGGCTCTAAAAGGCCTGCGGTGAGTTGAAGACCGGCCTGCAATCCACGACCACAGAAACAAGAGGTAGACCCCAGAACAGGGCGAGGCAGTTTGCTGAAGAGAAGGCTCACCTGTAAGAAGCAGGCCGTCTCATACAGGGGTTCCACAGTGCGGTCGGTGATCGCCAGGTTGCCCGTATATGCGTAGGTGACGATGATGCGGAGGGCGGCCGAGTTCACGCTGTGCAGATGGACCCGGCCCTGCCGGCTCTCACTCAGCCCGCTCGTGAACATAGCCCTGCAAAGGTGGCAGGGGAGGGCATGGAACATTTCTCAGTGAAGTACTCACCTGGTGCCACAAGGGCGGTGCCACTGAGCTTGGGGGTAAAACTAGACAGGCCCACTCACCTGAAGTAGGAGCTACAGGTGGCCAGCACCATCTTGTGGCAGGGAATTTCGGCATTCTCCACCACCAGCACCACATCCGTCAGCAGTCTCTGCTCAAAGAAGATCCTGAGCTGCTCCAGTAAGGAGACGGCATAGTCCGTGTTGACCGGCCGGGGCTCGCTGTAGCCCGACATGGTCGCATCCCACAGGCCGCCGGCTGAACCTGAATCCCACGGCGGGGACCTCCCGGGCCGAGCTCCGGAAGATGACGCGGAGTGGAGTATGTATTTACACCTTGATAAGCACCTAGGGCCGGCACGCTAAAACACATGCACTCAGCAAGCGAGTGCGAGACGTCCGATGCTCCAGCTCCCGATTCCTGCAGGTGGTAAACCCGTAAGGGGGGGTAATCCTGCGAGCACTCGAGGTAAACAGGAAGGGCCCTCAAACAGAGTTCTGCCAGCAGCGGGTCCAGTGTCTGTGGGACGAGAAAGGAGGACACCCATGGGGATATTATCAGAGGTTCCCATGTCTGTATTACACTGGACTGTTACACAATTTGACATTTTGCTTAAGTCTTTACATGGCTTTACAGGATATGACCAGCAAACAAAACGTCTACATAAAAGAAAAAAAAGTCACCTTACGCTGCTCACAACACGCATTTTAAAGGTTTTGCGTGCAAACTACAAAGTATATCCTTCTTAAATATACAGTACGATAAACTCCTATTATAGCAAACAAATTAAGCAGCAGCCCGACCTACGGTAAGCAGGCACCCTCGCATGGTGGCCAAGGACAAGAACTTCCTCCTTTTTAATACTAAACATCCATACGCCCGTGTGCGGTTCTAGCGCCCTAACGTCGCTGATATCCAGCTCTGGTCGCAGGTATTAAAAGCGAGGAGAAGGACAGCGATCAGAAGAGGCGGATTCGGGCAGGGAGGAAATGCGCTCCCTAATTATGGCACCATGATAAAGTCTTAATGCGCGCAGGGCGGAAATGCGGGGCTGGCACCCCGGGCAGCCCGGCATCGGACCCCGCTGCTGGGACACACGTCCCCCCCCCCCGAAGCGGGGCAGGGGCATCTCCCGGTTTAACCTTGCGTGTTAGAGAGGAAAGCCCGGAAATCTCGGCGTGCGGCGGCGCCCGCATGGCCGGGGGGCTTCGGCGGTGCAGCGGCTCCCCTACCTTGGACGTCCCGGGGGCGGGGGGAGCGGAAGCTTGTCAGCGAGTCGGCGGGGTCCCGGCGCCCCAGTCTTGGGCAGTAATGGATCAGCAGCTGCGGCGCTCGGCTTCCGGCTGCCGCCCGGCCGCGCACGCTCGGCGCCACAGTCCCGGGACCGCAGGCGCGCACACACCGACACTACGGGCACGCTCCCCGGCTGCGCGAACGCCCGTGCGGCGCAAAGGCGCGTCTGCGAGCGGCGATGGGTGGCTCCGCGCGTCCGCGTCCTACGTGCTCCGCCGGCGCGGCATTCCCCGCCTCGCGCTCCTTACACACTCATTACACACTCGCTGCACTCACATCAGTGAGCGCGCCTTACGTGCATCCTAAAGCCGCTGCCCCCGCGCGCGCGCGCACGCACACACACACACGCGGGCACTGCCGCGCGCTCCGGAAGCCAAAATTTTTTTGCACAATTAAGAGTGAAAACAGCACGGAGCCTCGGCCGACGACGCAGGCGCCGTGCGGGATCAGGGGCCAAACGGGGATACCGGGCATGCGCCCAGCCGGCAGCCGCCGGGAGCGCGTTTGCAGGCAACGCCCGCCCCCTGCTGGCCAGGCGCGGAACGCGCGCACTTTCGGGTTAATGCGGAAAGCGGGGTGGCGAGCGGGTGTTCCGCAAACCAGGGCTTCTCATTTAGCTGGGTTAACTTAAACTAGAAGTCATGATTGTCTAGTAATAGTTTAGGAAATCATGATTGGACGAACACCCATGGTCATCAGCAAGGACGGCGTGTTCCGTATAGCATGTCCTAATTTAACGCATATATTGCGGTGGAAACGGCTGTGGTGGTGGTTTGGGAACTAGTACGTGTGACGGATGGCCATGATCGTTATTGTGTTCATCTATAATACAGTGATGCAAAGACTAGCGATCTGCGGTACAGAAATTATGCAAACAAGCTGAGCATAATCGACCTTTCCCAACCCTGAAAAATAAACAATACCTACAATTATAAGCGACTGAGTCAAATATTTGGTGTTATTTGTTTAATCTACATAATCGTATTGCTCAGTTGAACCTAGTTCCCGCACTTACTTTCATATGCGTATTTCCTACTCAGATTGTGTGCAAAATGTGAGAGGAATATTGACGGCACGCTCCATAGTTTTGCAATATTTTCAGTAAATTCAGCTTAAGTAATTATCATATATATAGGTGCACTCTCATTTCTCAGTTAAGTGCTACTAGCTGTTCACCAGGACTTTCATTCACGGGGACGTTGGGACCGGTGGGGGTGTACCCCCCAGTATTGAATTTTGCGAACTTTCCTACGCCGTTGTTCATCCGTTTTCACGAAACAATTGATGCTCCGGGACGTTTCCCAGCTAGCCATGCCTGATTGTTTTTTTCTATCTGTGAGCCGAGTTTCCCCTAAACACCTGTTTGAGTGACGACTAATTAGACAATTACTGCATGGAGGGTAGTTTATAAATCCGACACAACGTGGGATCGAAGGGTTACGTATAGATACATATTTATTGTTAAGTTTAAGAGTTAGGCGCACTGGTTTCCGGGAACACTGAAAGTAATCACCTTCACCACTGAGGTTCGTACTTTCGCGTCCTTTTGGTCACCAAAACGTTTAATGTTTTTTGAGTTTTAAGTTACTTGCTAAGATGCTGTCATTTTATATTCATGAGTATAGAGTTACAGTGTCTCCGCTGATTGTGGACTTGATGCCTACTTTCTTGCGTTCATTTATAGTATATTCGGGGTACGTTGTACCCGTGCTTTGTTTATCCTGAAAACACAAGAAAACATGGAAGGTAACGTATTGCGTAAAATATTCGGCGTCCCCAAAAATGTTTTTAATTTTCGCACGAAAACGAATGGTGTGGCATTTAAGGTGTAAAACATTTTCCCAATCACAGAAAATGCTCCACATTCAATGGGAAGTGGACAGTCACATTCAAGTAATCACTCAAGACCGTTTTTCTACGTTCAACCACCATCTCAGCCCTACTACATGTGTCAGTGGCCAATGAACAGTCCGTTTGGTCCTTATGCCTTACCTGGATCAGGTACCCCCCCCCCCCCCCCGGCATTTTAGTCATCATTCAAACACTGATGTAAAATGTAGTAGTTGAGTGTATTATAGACAAAATCTCGGTGTTTGTGTAGCATGATTCAGTGATGTCAGAAGTTTATCAAAATGAGTTGCCTGGTGTTGATTTATGAGGAATGTTCTCCCCTTGGTCCTAACCCTTTGTAGGTATGCCTTTTGGGCGGCCATATTGGGCTCTGTATCCCTGCATGCAGTATCCAGGCTACATAATGCCACACGCACCGATGCAGCCTATCGACTACAGGAGAATGTTCAGCCCCCCCTTTCCCCCCACCCACGATGTTCGATTCCGCCACCAGCATCACCACCAAAGCCGTGTGCGGCGAGAGACTGCCTGCTCCGAGGTCCAGACCGATCCCAGCGACCTTGTGAATGAGCTAATTGAGAGCTTCAGTAGGTTCCGGAGTTTCACTGTAGCCTCTGAGAGCGGGAAGGAGCTGGATTCTGGCGTGGTGTCCCCAGTGGCTGGATTGTGTGTGCGTTCTGGGTGTGGAGACAAGGGGGAGGGGCTAACTATCGAGATGGAGCCCCTGCCTCAGAGGCAAAGGCCCACCAGAAGCATCTCCCCTATATCTGCAACGTTGGTGGAGCCCATTGGCGCAACCTGTGGCATTAAGGTGAGACAGAGCTCCCATGAAGACATTGTTGAGCCAGAAGGCTGGCCTTTAGCCTCTGAGGTACCCCCCTTGGACAGCTCCTCTGTGCATGAGGAGGATACTGAGGATGATGGCGAGTTGGAGCAGAACTACATGCCTGAGAAGCTGCACCTGGCTGATGCACTTGGAGCTGAAGCCCAGTTGGCAGGTGTGACTCGGGCCCGATCCGAATGTCCACCAAGCGATGCGGGGTCCCCTGACTCGGTTTCTGCTCAAGGCTCTGACCCCACCCAAGGGGGGTCTCCCCCAGCTATGTCACCTGTTAGTCGAGTGAGTGTAGAGAAAGGTAGCCAGAAGACAAGGATACCCCAGGGTGAAGAAGGAAAGGATTTCTCTGAAAAGCCCACCCTTGACTTCGAAGACCTGCCCTGTAGAATCCTGCGAATGCCATGTGACAAAGTTGCGGCAGCTGGAATGTTCCAGAAGGGGAGTCCCTTCTGGTGCATGGACCCAACACTCATGACCCCCTCCAGCTACCTGTCCTCCTTTGGGAATGCCCTCTACTGCAGTTACTACCCCCAAACAGCCCAGGAGCGGCAGAGTGTCCTCAGCCCCTCCTTGGATGAGCTTTCCTCCAGGGATGAGCTGTTCTCTACTGACCTGGAGGACCTGGATTTAGTTTCCAGTCAGGGGTACACCAGCAGTGGGAGGGTGTCTAAAGATGTCCAAGAGACCATTCCCCATGCTACAGATGGTGATGTTCTAGACCATTCCTTCCGGGAGCACTGCCCTGTATGCCCAAAGAGAATGTGCTCGGTGTGTGGGACATGCCTGCCGAAAGGGGTCCAGCGGAGAGCCTCTGTTGGGCCTGGAAGCTGCAGCAATCTGGAAAGAGGGCAATCTGATGAGGAGATTGATGAGGAGGATGTTTCCAAGAGTGCCACTGGACAACGGAAGACTCCAATCGGCAAGCACCATGTGAAAAGGCACCCATATACACCGGCTTGCCAGGCCCCCAAACAAAAGTACAAGCAGGGCTATTGTGAAGAGCACGCAGTGCAAACCGACTTTGAACACAAGGACCAGGCGTATCTACGAGAGCCAGAGTGCTGCGAGGAGCACAAGGCTTTGGCCAAGGCTGAAAGATCTCGTGATCATGAGTCAATGTGTGGGCTGCCCCACCTGTGCCCAGGTAGGTTTCTCAGCTGCCCCGCTCTGAACTGCATGCAATAGGTATTTTTGCTGTGTGTGTGTGTGTGTGTGTGTGTGTGTGTGTGTGTGTGTAATTTTACCAGTGTACTTTAGACTGTGTGCAATTTGCATCTCTTATCTTTTGCACTAAATGCATGTGTGTGCTACATACGTTTCTCAAGCTTGAACTATTCCCCCTGGGATCAATAGTTTACCTAAAAAATTGCCTGCATAATTCCACCCATTGCACTGGGAAAACTGGTTTTCAGCTATTTTTGGATCTAGCAAAGAAACCCACCATGGGGTTAGATCTTCAGCGGTCTCTGCTCTGTTCTACTTCCAGACAAACAGCGGCGAGAGGACTCTGCACTTTTAGACCAGGAACATTCTGGTCCGAAACAAAAGCCAAAGTCTGCAAAGTTTTATTCACGGGGACAAGGTGGTGCTCTTGTTCCTGATTCATTTGGCTTTGTGTCTGACTGGTTTGAAGTTAAATCTTGTAATGGTGCTGTTGGTGGGGTGGGTGATGTGAGCTCTGATGTGGATGTGTCCAACTTTGTTCCTGTGACTCAACAGAGAGACCTGCACGGAGAAGAATTCCCTGCAAGACTGAGCATCACAAGGCCAAACGGAATGATTATGACGATCCTGACGATGAGAATCCACCACACCAGAAGGGGAAAGGTAAGCCGTTTATGGGTGCCAAAGCTGTTCATGGATAATGCCAAACGCTAATTGACAAATTTGTACCACTTGCTTAAGCACCATTTTGAAAGTGACACTGTAGTAGTGTGGGACATTCATGGTCTTGCATGAACATTAATCTTTTATCCCTCTGGGTCTATCAGGGTCCACGAAGAGAAGAAGTACAAGATGCTGATTAGAAACACTGCTTTTTAATTTATTTTGGGGGGACAGACCACAATGCACAAGGATGTCCTTCATTAATCTAGGAAGCAATGCAATGGAAATACTGGATGGCACAAGTGGTGCTTCACTGTATGGCAGAAGCCGCATGTGATGCGTATGCAGGCTGGTAGCTTCACTGAGACTCCCGACTGTCATAGTTCCTCAGTTCTGGGCTTACAGGACATGAGCCATGGAACGGTCTTACTGGCTTGAATCGGGCAGGACCCTGGCACAGAACCCACAGCTGGACCAAAGGATTGATTGACTTGCTGATTCCTGGAGCTGCAGTGTCTCGCCATCTGTATAGTGCATGCGTATGAGGTGTTGGTGTTAACTTGTGACATCCATGTATCTGCACAGTGTTCAATAAAATCTGCATTGCACTTAAACTCACTCAAGCCTGATTGTGTGTGTGTGTGTGTGTGTGTGTGTGTGGGGTCGGGGGGGTTATTTATCACATGATTGAAGGTGGCTCTCATGACTGCAATAAAACATGCCAATAATATTTACAAATAAAATATTTACCATTGTGTAGGTCTTGTCCCAAAACTTCAAATTGTACAAATATCTTGAATTTGTTTCATTAGCTTTCAGAAGGCCCCAGTATTTGCATTAAATGTATGTATGAGTTTTCAAAGGACTAGCTTCTAACATTTTAGTTTATGTAGCTGTGTAGTTCAGCTGTTCATATATTCATCTCCATTTAAAAACTTGTGAATAGATATTGTGCCCTGAAATTTGGGTAGCTGCCTACTTAATACAGACGTGTACAGTAGATGTATACATATCTGGAAACTTGTACTACTTCCATTTACTTATTTTGCATATATTTAAGGCCCTTTTATCCAGACTGGAACTATGCAACCATACATTTCATTGCACACTACTTGATATAAGTGTGTACGACAAATCTTTTTAAATGCCATTGATATACTTGGACAAAGGAATTTTCACAAATTTGTTGATTTCAGGTGGTAGTCCCATTTTGCTAAAGAAATTGTAAATGCAGTCATGGCCAAAAGTTTTGAGAATGACATAAATATTGGTTTTCACAAAGTATGCTGCGTCAGTGTTTTTAGATCTTTTTGTCAGATGTTTCTATGGTGTACTGAAGTATAATTACAAGCATTTCATACGTTTCAAATGAATTTATTGACAATTACATCAAGTTTATGCGAAGAGTCAATATCTGGAAAAATTGGCAAAATTATGCATGAGCCCACTCCCTTGGGTGAGAAGCAACCCCACACATGAATGGCCTCAGGATGCTGAACTGTTGGCATGACACAGGACTGATGGTAGCGCTCACCTTTACTTCTCTGGACAGTAATTTTTCCAGATGCCCGAAACAATTGGAAAGTGGCTTCATCAGAGAAAATGACTTTACCCCAGTCCTCAGCAGTCCAATCCCTGTACTTTTTGCAGAATATCAGTCTGTCCTTGACGTTTTTCTTGGAGAGAAGTGGCTTCTTTGCTGCCCTTCTTGACACCAGGCCATCCTCAAGAAGTCTTCGCCTTGCTGTGCGTGCAGATGCACTCGCACCTGCCTGCTGCCATTCCTGAGCAGCTCTGCACTGGTGGTGCCCCAATCCCGCAGCTGAATCAGCATTAGGAGACGGTCCTGGCGCTTGCTGGACTCTCTTGGGCGCCCTGAAGCCTTCTTCTCAGCAATTGAACCTTTCGAACAATTGAACTCCAAATGAATAGGAGACCTTGCAATTAATTGTAATTGATCTGATCCCTCTTCATAACACTCTGAAATATATGCAAACTGGCATCATGAAAACTGAAGCAACAAACTATTTGTGTCATTCTCAAAACTTTTGGCCACGACTGTATATATGAATTTATCATGGGTCAGAATCAATACTTGCCGTATTGTCCAGTTATTTTAATAGTAAAACCGAATTACATTCCAAGTGAGTTAATTAAAACTTGCTTCTGATTTGCTCCAGATAGGCAAAGGATTAAAATTTTAAGTTGTTTTCACTTACCGCTTAGTGAGTGAAAATAGTATAGGCCTCAATGAAACACGATCACATGAATCCTATAATGGCCTTCGGTTGTATTTGAATTACATATTTAAGTTTATGTTTCTTTAATAACATGTTGTGTTCATTGTTGTGGTTTTAATCGCGTTTGGAGTGACGAAGCAGTGTACGCGGACCGCCGCTAGGGCGCGCCAAATCCGCGTCTATTTAAGTGCGCTTGTAGCAGTAGTTCCTCTTCGAACTGGGGCAGGCACCACTACCAAACGAGCAAGTATGCACCGCTCGTTTACCGCGTGTTTGATAGCGATGCGAGAGAAATCCCGGCTCTTGTGAGAATGGCCTCAAACAGTACTTTCGGTTTTATAACTGCTTTGGCTTTTGTTAGAATTACAGGAAAACGTGTTTTAGAGGGTTCGCGAATAATACAAACGTTTATCGTAGGTGTTCCGTGGCGCTTATTTGCATTGGGGAGATTTTACGCTCCCATTCCCTCTTTAGTTTTTTTTCTAGTTTAAATACATTTCTTAAAAGCACATGCTGTTTTTCCCACTAGGTTCATATTTTAATTATTGTATTTTTCAAAACTCATAAGTAGCAGACATGGCAGCCGCCCCTCCTGCAGTGGGTACCGTACCGCTCCGGCCCGAAGCATATTTCTTCCCGAGACCGCTGCATGCTCCTCAAGGCCTGCCAGGTCCGCGCCATATGGTACCCATGTACATGCATCCCTCCCAACCATACCTGCCCTGCCAGTTCCCTGTCCCGATGCCTATTCCCTGCAGCCCTCACTTTGGCCTCCCAACAATGGGTAAGTTCTTTCTAAATGCTGCCCCCTTGTGGTTCACAGGTGGTATTGCATAGAACCAGTGCTTCTACGCAGGCGCGTAGCCAGAAATCCGTTGTGGGGGATCGGGCAATTACGCCAGTGCTTTACCCTCCGTACGTTTTGTCGACCGGGGGGCTGAAACAAATTCCGAGTCTGGATCAGACTAGCAATTTTACTACCTGGTTACGTGCCTGATCGGTAACAAAAATATTTCTAGGTGGTTCAAACCCGGCATTTTACTGCGTGTCTACGTTCCTGCGGCCGGACGTAACGCTTGTGTGTGACTTTTGAATAACTAATAAAAGGTTTCGCTATGTTGATCGTGTGTGTTGGGACCGGTGATATTCTCGTAAACTAAAACTGTATCGACAACGGACACTAAATGCTTAGGAACATAAACTGCTAGTCGGACCGCCACACCGCCACCGTCTTTTAACCTAATTTAACCACAATATCTCATTTTAAGAGATGTTGCAGTTGCTGAGCTGTCCCTTTCTTCACGGTGATTTCAGGGCTTATTGCCTCCATGTTATACCAGAACAGTGGCGTTGGGCGTGCTCCGTAACCCGAATTTAATAGATTACTAATTGTGGGCATCACGATACGCCTCTCCTTAATTGGCGTATTTTAGGGGACATTCTGAAACTCTTAATGTGGAAAAAGCTTAATGTGGCTTAGGGTAGAAAAACGGCGACCAATAATCACCAAATTTCTTTCGGACGTATCTGGTCATAAACGCTTATACCTGGCGAAGAATCAAAACCGAAAGCCTGGGAATACGCGTTTTAATTCCTTTCCATTGACGCCCATTATAAGGAAAAAGCTTAATGCGGCTTTATGTACCAAAATAAAGTGTGTTCCTAGGATTTCCGTTAGATATTTTTTGCCAGTTGCAACCGTTCATTAAATATTTCTGAGAAAGTATGTGTATTACAATTTAAGTATCTAAAGTTCTGCTGTTGTATTTGCAATTAGGGTTATTTTGTGCTGTTATGTGTTTTTATGATGGAGAAATTTCTGATCAGAACATGTGATAAAGGGGAAGATCCTACATTAAGATGAATGCTGTATGGCATGTCTCCTGTTTTTGGCTGTGCGTGTTCTGTTAGTGGTGTGCTGACTAGGTTTTCCCCAGTGTCTAAAAGCTTTCCTCTCCATTGTCTTTCCAAGGTTTAGGCATGGCCATGTTGCCCATGCCACCAAACCCTTACATGGAGGTTCCTGGGTATGTTCTGCACTCTTCCCAGCTCCCTTTGGCAGATTTCAGGCAGATGATGGATCCTTCCCTCTTCATGAATGTTCATCCCCCAAGATTCGGACAGCCAAATCCTGCCTCGATGCAGGTGGTCAGCTCGGGGGTGCAGACGGAGCTACCTGCCACCGCTGAGTGTGTCACCAGCGCGGAGATGGGATCTGACTCGGGGAGGGGGACCGGTTGTTCAGCCTCTGGGTCCCGTCTGACTTCCCCAGGCTCCACCCCCCCAACCAGTGTATACTTGCCATCAGACAACCAGGCAGTTCTGGTGAATAAGGGTTTTGTTACCCAGGAGGACATCAGAAGGAGATGTGGAAAAATTCTGTCAAAGGGTGATTTGTCCCGAAAGGGATCTACTAGTGCAGACTCTGTGCAGAGTGACTGCGGTCCAACAGATGGCGCCGTCTTTACCTGCAGGCCCCCACTGCATAGCAGCAGCCACTGTACAGATGCAGATGTGGGAGCACAGAAAGTTAAAGACATCTTGGTGCGGGAGGCATCCCAGTCATCCAGCTCAGAGGGCCATGAGAAGGAGGGGGCTTTAGAGCCAAATCTAAATCTGATGCATGTCAATATATCATCCGTGTGGGAGAAGAATGAGGCGGAGCAGTCGAGTGACCCCGAAGACGAGATGTTTAAGATAATCCGGCTGCCCTTTGACGGGCAGTTTGTAGCGGCATGGCGTGGAACGGCAGACCAATCCGTGTGGTCCGTGGAGTCCTTGCCATCACTTGTTCCCTCGGCCGAGTGGCTGGCACGGCACGGGCTAACGTCCGGCGAGAACGCGTCCGCTGAAGCTCGCGACGTTCGCTCAGAGCCAGGTGACGACGCATCACTGGCGGTCGCTGCGACCGTAGAGCACCAGGGGCTTTCCACGTCGTCCTCGGACTCTCTGCCTCCTTACGCTCCGGCCACGAGCTGGCTGTCCGAGTTGAGACGCGTGCACTGCTGTGGCCGGCTGGTTCCCTGCACTGGGGAATGCAGGGTCGCGTCTCGTGGGCCACGGGAAAGGCAAGTGATGAGTGGAATTTCAGGGGTATGGCACAAGCCAATTTGAGTTTGAGGCGCAAAGGTAGAGCTGTCAGCTAGATTACAGTAGATGAATTTATTGATTCCGGAGGGAAATTGTGCACCTCAGCAAGTATGTAGAGCACAACTAAACATGCATTTATGTATGACATTTGTTTCAACAGTGTGAAAATATGGAGGAGTACTCATTTCGGTGCATAAATTAGGGCCGTTTTGCATGTAGGTGACTGTGCAGGTAAGCTGTGCTTGTTTTAATTCCTATACAGGGAAGCCACACAGAGCAGTGGAAGCCCCACGTGCATCTAGGAAAAGGGTTTGGATCAGGATTCGGGTTTGGAAACCTGCAAGGTGGGGAAAGTAGTTTCTTTATGCTGAAACTGACCTTCAGTTGTCAGTCTCCAATAATGGGTCAAAAACCAGAGCTATAGTTTCTTCAGAGCCGTAATGTGGTCTAGTTTTCAAATGTCTGGAAAGAGCTGAACCTGCTGCATGTTAAACTGGAGGCAGGTTTTCATGCAAAAAATGTTTTCTACGATATTGAGATTTAACTAATTTGTGTTCTGAAATTGTATTTTTTTTTTTTTGTTCCTTTTAGGAGCCGAAGTGGAACATTGGCCTTCCAGAAATGTACAAATTGATTTGATTTTAAATTACTTTTTGAACATTTAATAAATAATAAATATGAGAAACTAGATGGGTTTTCATTTGAGATTATATGGATGGGTACTACTGTGTGTGTTGATAAATAAATAATATGCTGAGTCCCTAAGATTGTTTCCAGCTTCTGACCTGAGCTCCAATGCTCTAACTAGTGAAATTGTTGTTCTACGGTACATAAGGGTCTTGTACTTTCAGGTCATTTGAGGCTAAGCACCCAGCAGATGTTGAGCGTGGCACTCATACTAGGGACATTAGACAGGAGGTGGTAAGGGATGTAACCCTACGTGGATCTTGGGGGTGGCCACCCTTAACCCTGCAAACCCGGCCACCCCCATCCAATTGACATTTTTGTGCCTTTACTGAGAAATTGAAAATTCCTTCATTGCCTGAATTATGAGTATATATGTATGTGGTTAGTGTTTAGGTACCTTAACTATTCCTGAATTTTGTAAATGCTGTATTCATATTTTAGATTTGTGCCACCCTAGAATGACCTCTGGTCTCACCCTGGCTGCTCCACCACTGGGTGTTAATGCTTAATATCTAAATAGCTTTTTGATGATGGCTGGTCAAACTAAAATGACCTTTTGCAGTTCACAATGTTACCAGAATCAACTCTTAAGGTATGGTTTTAATTTTTATTTTTTTTTTTGGCTTTGCCTGTGATTCAGGTTTTGTGTACTCCTTTGTTAGACCTTAACAAAGGGATTAATTTTAGTATTGCTTAGAAAGGAAAGGTAAAAATGCTGAATTGCTGGATATTAAATGTCCAGGATAGTTTGTATGGTCGGAAATATTAAACCTCATCACAAGTAGAAGACAAATTTTCGTTACTTATAGGATACCCTGGTTGGGTGAAAAATACAGTAACTTAAAGTCTGCTAGTCTGAAACGCCCGCGTAACAAATGTTAAATGTGACTCCTGATGCTGGCATATTTTATATAATTTGGATATCCTGATCTCAGGATTTTCTCTGCAGAATTCCCCATTGTGACTACAGACGACTGGAATCCGGTGGTGTGTGGAAATGGGGCATGCTGGCAGCGCGAAGCTGCTAGTCTCCCTAATCTGCTGTGTTACTAAGGGGCACAGGTATAGCGGAGGCAGGTCAGCGGCTAGTGCCGGGGACTATTTTATACCTGGTCGGTTTACCTGAATTGTATAGTCATGGTGTAGACCTTTTGTGTGACATGCAAAAGCATTATTGTAATGAAAATGAATTTTGTATAGAAAGATTGTCCGTCGACTCTGCTATTTTCAGTAGGGGTTTCACCCTTAAGGGTGACGGCGATCCAGGGCGCCTTCCTGTAAACTGTTAGCGAAGGGAGCCGTGCGTTTTGTCAGGTACGGCGGGATACGCAGTAGTAGGGTTGGGAGCCAGCTATTGTAAAATTCATCATATGTATACGTATGAATACATCACGTGTGAACAATGGAATTTTAAAAATGCATGAATGAGCTTTTTTTTCGGAAGGTTTGAAATTGGAACTGCGGTAGGCTAGTTTTCAGTCAATAAACATCAGGCTTAGAAGTGGCACACAAAGTAACGCCTGAAAATACATCCACACGTCCTGTTTTTTGACATTAATAATAAATGTTGGTATATGTGATGCTACTTTTGACGTTTCTAAACTGTTAAAGATATACATTGAGATGTTTATTCATGCTGCACACAATAATTTTGTTATGGGCAATGCCTTGGTAGGAGAAAGCGGGCAGAGGATGGTGACCTGGATCTAAAAAATGAATGGTGGTCTTTTGATAGGGTGCTGGTGGTTGTGAAATGGCAGCTCTGAGCAGAAGATGTCACCTTGGGAAGGAGCAGAGAGGAATGTGCTGGCCGATTGCTGTGGGGTGGCGTATGCATGGGTGATTGCATGTGATTTTGTGGGGTGTAATGACGCCATTACCGGTGTGGTGGCTCTGAGGCCGGGGGTTTGTGGCAGCAGTTGGAAGGTTGCTGGGTTGGATCCCATGAATGCTAGGAGTGTTTCTGCTCTATTGGGCCCTTAAGCAAGGCCCGTAACCTACAATAGCTTTGTCCTGGGTGTGACCTTAACCTAAATCTGGCCCTGCAAGTAGGTCCTCCATCTTCAGGGAGAACTTGGGGGTTAGTGGCAGGATTGGCCCTCCAGCCACTGAGAGAAACTTCTCACTGTTCAGCTCCATCTGATGGTGCTGAGGTATCGCCCACTGCATGGCTGCACCCAGGTCCTCACTCCTGAGGTGGTTTGCCATATGGTGGTGTGCAGGAACGCGCGGCCTCAGCACATTCACCATACCGCGTGCTCCCTTATCCAAAGACACAAGGGGTGGGTGGACTTTAGGCACGATTTGGAAAAGTGTCGACAATTTGAATCACATCTGTCATTGTTGCTTTGCTGTGGTTACACATTTTCTCTGGGATTAATGTTATATGTGTGCACCTAATTTCGATATTATCAGTGCACATTTCTTAAATGCCTTCCTTTGACCCATGCTGGACTGCAACTTTGGATTGATTTAGAATAGTAAGTAGTTGGTTTAGACACTCTGTACCAAAGACCCCAGATGTCTTATCCTGTCTGGGGCTTCAGGGCTTTTATGAATGTCATGATTTGTTCAATTAAAGGGTTGTTGGTTCCTTATCCCTTTGGTGTGTTGGCCTTGTCTGGAACTTAAGGTCCGCTTGTAGTCACCTTAGCAAGCTGGTGGCAGTGAACACAGGTTTGCTTGTCACCTTACTATATAATATATTTTGGGGGGGGCGGGCAGTATGGGCACCCAATGTATTTCTATGGAGAATTTAAAAGGTAAATCTGTTTCGTTTCCATCTTTTGAATTCGCAAGTCTCCCTCCACAACATTGCCTTTTATACATTACATTATATCCTAGTATCTGTGCCAGTGAAATGCGAGCCAATGTAACATCCAGCACTGGTGTTAACCATTTCCTGTGTAAATACCATACTTAATTGGACAGATGTTTTCGCTAATGCCCAGTGCCAAACAGTTATACCAGAAAACACGTCATGCTTTTACGCCTATATCTCGAGTTGATATTGGTATCGAGGGAAGTATATTAATAAACATTTTGCCATACTGCCCTCATATAAAGACTTGATTTCCGCGTAGTAAACGCCTTATGGCGTTACAGAGCCGCGATCTGCTCTGTAAATGAATCTAAAATACGCGGTGGTTTTGGATAGCTGATATTTCGCATTACAGAGCGGGGCGCAGTGTGCCTTCCCCTTAATGACGGCGTGCTTCCACTCGGCGGCGGGCCAGCATCTCTTTGTGTGTGTGACAGTCTGCGGGCAGAACAAAGCCAGCATTCCAGGAAGGGGTGTCAGACCCCGCGTTCCCCTAATCGCCCAAGCCTGCGAAGCGTGGAGCCCCACGGCACGTCCCGCACTCTCCCCAGCCTTTGTTAAACGCTCTCAAAGACAGCGCTGGAAGACAATGCCATGTGTTGGTATGTATTTAATTACTACTTTTGCGGTGCCCGTTTCTGTCCGGATCGGGGCAGAGTGGGGCTTTCTTTCTGCCGTGTTTCTTACGAATGTGGATCGGAGCGAAATCCCTCCGTTTCGGAGCCGTGGTGCCACCGTATCTTTGAACACCCCCAAAAAACTGCCCGAATAGCAGTACACGGGTGTTTCTGGTTAATGCTGGGTGCCCCTGTCCGTGACAAAGGACAGACGCTGTCCCGGCACGACCCCAGCTGCGTCCCAGTGGAGGGGGACACAACGGGGACCTGGGCGAGGAGTGGAATGCCTGCAGAGGTGCATATGGTGGGTCGGGGGCCGAATCTGTGCAGGTCCTGTAGTGGTCCGGAGTCCAAAGCTCTGCCTGGGACTGGGGTACGAGGATGGGGGGGTGTAAATATATGGGTCACCAGAACGTGGAATCCTCCGCTTCACTGTGTCTCGGGTCTTAAGTAGTCAGGATTTTTTTTATGATTAGTAAATTTAACTTTCAGGTGGTGAACAGGAGCCCGTTATTTAAACATAAGGCAGATTTTGTATCCAAAAGCCTTTATCTTTCACTCTATGGTGCAGTTTGTGCCGATGTTTTTTAGACAAAAGTATCAGGATGGCTGTCTGCAAAATTAGTGTAAAATGTTTGTTTATTAAACTGTATTGTCTGTTTCATGAGTCCTGGCGATTTGCACTAAACGGGTTCGAGGCTGAGATGTTGTGGATGAAGTCTGCAGCTGTCTCTTTGCCCGTGTGGGGTCAGTAGGACCATACAGCCGATCCCACCTGTCAGCTGACCGCAGGTGAGACTGAGCGGGGGTCCGGTTGGCTTGAAAGCCCGAAGCTTTCCGCGTCGCTGGCTTGGAGGTGCCGCCGGGTCTGACCGTACCCCAGGATATGATCCCCCGTTTATCTCCCACATCTGGCTCTGGGACATGAAGCGCAGCCAGCAGGCAGGACCGGGATGTAGCTGCCACCCGAACGTCTGCTTGACAGCTGCTCTCGTTAATTAGACAGACGGGTTACCGTGATCCGCAGAGACGCGTCGCTCTTAATCTGCTGTGCTGTGGGCTGGAGCGGTCTGGGTAACGTGCCTCTGCGCTGGAGCGGCCTGGGTAACGTCCCTTTGGGCTGGGGCGCTCCGGGTAACGTCCCTTTGGGCTGGGGCGCTCTGGGTAACGTGCCTCTGCGCTGGAGCGGTCTGGGTAACGTGCCTCTGCGCTGGAGCGGTCTGGGTAACGTGCGGTCTGGGTAACGTCCCTTTTGGCTGGAGCGGTCTGGGTAACGTGCCTCTG
>JAODKM010000075.1:6174764-6187483 GCA_026780845.1 Petrocephalus sullivani
AACGTCCCTTTGGGCTGGGGCGCTCTGGGTAACGTCCGTCTTCGCTGGCGGGGTCTGGGGATGGTGCGGTCTGGGTAACGTCCCTTTTGGCTGGAGCGGTCTGGGTAACGTGCCTCTGCGCTGGAGCGGTCTGGGTAACGTGCGATCTGGGTAACGTCCCTTTGGGCTGGGGCGCTCTGGGTAACGTCCCTTTGGGCTGGAGCGGTCTGGGTAACGTGCGGTCTGGGTAACGTGCCTCTGCGCTGGAGCGGTCTGGGTAACGTGCGGTCTGGGTAACGTGCCTCTGCGCTGGAGCGGTCTGGGTAACGGAGCATCCGCCAGACTTACACTGCAAGTATTATGGCGTGGTAATATCTCGTACTTTTTTTGTAATATTAGCACGCATATTTTTTCCCCATATATGTATGTGTATGTGTGTGTATATATACATACACATACGTATATCAAAAATTATATCTTCTTATATCTTTATTTTTTTTCTTTTTACATATCTTCAAAAAAGCGCAAAAGTCACGAATCTCTCCCTAGTGATAAAATACAATTACCAATTTTGACAGAGGGGAAAACACATTTAAAAGCGTGTCAGTCGTGAATTCACATCCTGACACCGTTTCAAACTACAGTGTTTTGCTGAAGCGAAGTCAGTGTTTGTCCGGCACTTTGACGCACTGATTTCCGCTGCTGCAGAACCCTTATTAGGTTACACCTTACGTTCTCCTCTCGTTGAGACGTCTGAACATCGCCCCGCTTGGCTGATTCTCCATCGTCACCTTGAGCTTCCGGAATACTGTTGATAAGAATCTATCTGGCCTCTTTTCAGGTGCGTTTAGCGAGCGGTACCAATTATTTCACTGCTTGGAGCAGCGTTTAATATCCTCGCTGTTTCCCGGAGTGACATTCGCTTTGACGCGTAGTGCAAGGCAATACCAGTAGTGGTTTAGAAAAGCAGTTATTTTATATCTCTTATAGTCAACACTGTCTTGTCTGTTTCCACGGTTCCACCGGTAAATAACTTTCTGGTTAATGTCTCTGAGATATGTAGGTGGGATGAACGGAGGAGTGTTAGTTTGGCCAGAGAAAGGGACTCTCCAGCGAACGAGTACCAGGAGAAGGGCTAAATGTCCTCCTTTGTTGGCGGATGTCATTGATTTATTAACTCCTGCCTGATTGTCACGACGACGCCTTTGTCAAAGACAGGTACACCACGCGCCGTGTCAAAGTCTGGTGCCTTTACAGATGCTGTGTGAGTGTTTTAACTGACTGGTGGATACTGTGAATTAAGGGCCGTATAATATAACGGTCCAGGCTTCAGGCAGATGCGGAAATTGATTTTGACACAGATTGGATTAGAATGTCCCCAGTTTCCGTTACTCATTTTGGCAGAATATTCTGAAGTTAGCTGAGATTTTGTGGTAGGTGCCCGTCCTGGTCGCAGATAGTGGCTGGGCTTGTGTTCTTTGAATGATTACAGAACCCCATTCTGGTGCCACAAGCCCAAAAAATTCTCTTTGGCCTTAGTCATTTCTTTTTGGGCTGATGTGGTGACTTGCACCTGTTAACTATACACCAGGGGTGGGGAACCTGATCCATGGAGTGGCCAGTGTGGGTGCAGGTTTTTGGGATGACCTCTCAGTTAGCCAATAACAGTGGATCCCCTGGTCTACACCCTAAACATTATTAAAACCGCCTTGGGCACCTTGGTGTGGCTCAGCGTATTTGTAAAAATTAAGAGACGTCCCAAGGGCCCGTTCCACTTACTACTCGATGACAGGTGTAATTACGTAATTAATTATTTTTCACACACTAGTGGGAGCGGCACAGTGAGCCTGACCCTCCCCTAGGGGGGCATTACCGACTCTCAGCAGTACTGGTCACGTGTGCCTCTCCCTGGCATTTAAAGTGAATGTGTAAGAATGACTGAGGGCTACCCAGGAGACCCTTTGTGTAAAATTAGCACAGCGCCCCACTTGCTGGGATGACATCATCCACTCCCTGTGTAATTACTTTGTGCCGTAGAATTTTCCTGTTCCCCTATATTATATATCGAAGACTAACAAGCAGTTTTTTTTCTTACCTGTCAGGCACTAACTGACCTGCTTGTTTTATTCGCCCCAAGTTTTGGTTTGTCTTGTACGTTTATGTAGAGTGTGGTAGGATAGTTTTTAAGGGTGATTCATAGATTTGTATTTTTACATTAGCTGAAAAGCGTGAACAGTCCGTCTTTTGTTGAATTTTTATGGGTCCATTTCATGGGTCCACTTCAAACTTAGCCTAAACACTCTCCTTCAGACTAAGAGGTTTTTAGTAACTTAGTAAAGTCGCCAGGTCTTGTTCTGAAATGGGGGGGGGACTGTCCTCCTCCAATCACGGAACTGATCTGAGCTTTGGCCTTCCCTGAATGTGATGGGGACCTCTGTTTGGTGGGGTGTCACTGTTCATCTGGGGAGGATTTAGATGGATGGCAGGATGCTCCAGTCAGCTGCTGGGAAAGGGGCCTGCTTAACCTCCCAGGAACCAGTAAGTCACGGTGAGTAACACTGCTCTGGTCCGAACTGAGGTGAAGCTCATCCCCAGCTCTGGTTCCTAAAGTTAGCTAAAGTTATTTAATTCCCCTAAACCTGTAATCGCTTAAATGTCCAATTAGACACCAGAGATCTACAATGGACATGATCTCAGTAAAAATAGGCACTTTCCCATTGCAGGAATTTTTTTCCAGGAACTTCTGTCACATTTCTTCTGCAGGAACTCAGCCCAATAGTTCCTGTAGTTCCTGAGCCATTTTTTAGTCACTACTCCAGGGTACGTACTTTTCACTCAACCAGGAACTACTGGGGCGGGGCTTACAGTAATTACTCTCTGATTGGTTGACCGCCAGTACTGGTGTTAACTCTAGTTATGCAGTGTGCAGAAGTGCATGGAAACGGTGATAGAAAGATACAGAGATGGAAACAGTAGTTTAGCTGTGACCATTTAGCCCTTTGCCGGAAACCATCTCAAAATCCAGCTATCTTCCTCTTTTTTTCATCATCGGCGTATCTTAATGATTTTTAATGTCTCGTTTTAAGCAAAACAACAAATGGATTTTTAATCAGGAGTAGCAGGAGCTTGAAAATTTGCATTGAGTTTCAAGTCAAGAAAAGGGGCACTTCTTCAATCAAAAGTGTAATTTCCAAGTTAATTACATTGTTAGGGGACAGGATTAAAGAGCGGCAGATCTTTAGTAATCATTTTTATCAGTAGGAATGTAAAATTAAGCTTCCATCCTAAAAGTAGTGTTTTTGTGATGAAATGTCTCTTTTATAATGCATCTTTGAAACGGGCTTCTTGTGATGACTCATTGTGCTCAAACTGCCTTTGAACTCATACAGCTCGGGTCGTTGCTGACACATGCCTTTTCCTTTCATTTCTCTTTGAGACATGCACTGTGCCTGCCATAACTCTATTTGAAAGGATTTTAAATCTTTTATTTATTCATTTTTTTTTATTATTTTAAATTTTTGGTAGCTTTTTCTAGTGGAATCTTGGCACAAGCCTGCTTATGATCCCCTGAAGATCACCCACCCCCCAGATATGTTGTGCCTGCAGGACACAGGGTCTATGGGCAGACCATGATGCAATCTATGATTCTGTGAGCAGCTAGGTGGCCTGCTGCTGTCAAGCCTAGGTGTGTCGATTACAAATGGGTCTGTTCAGGTTGTTTTTGAAAATCACTGAGATGGGAAGCCCCGGGGGGCATAGGGATAAGCTCCCAATGTGTAACCCTGTGTTTCAAAGCAAAGCTCAGTATAGCATGCCATTTGCACTGGAGGTGTTCTCCAGTACACAAGCCATGCATTTCTATGGGGCCCCTGAGGTTTGGGGGGCCCCCTGTTGGCCACAAACAGTCACTACAGGAGAGGGGGGGCTGAAGTGGCTTTTGGAGTAGGGCTCCAGAAACAACAAATCCACCCCGGCTGTTTGAAAGTAGGTGTTTACTTTGGAAGGAGGTCTGCTTTCCTCTCCAGCATCGCTGCTGCTCTGTTATTCACTAGACAGTTTATTTGACATAGTGAGATTTGGCTCCCGCTTCACTGCCTTTTGTCAGCTTTACTCAGTGCTGGCTTCAGATCCTCAAGCACTGTGCTATCTCCTCCTGTTAGGAGGACTACACACTTTCTTCCCCCTGATGGTAGCGTTGGCATGGAGCTGGTTGGGTGTGTCAGCCAACCCCATGTGTCAACAGTGTACTCATCAGGGTTGCCGTGAAGGCTGCAATGACTAGGGAGGATTACCACGGTATTTCTGCAGTAAGCGCCATAGACTTACTGGAGCTGTGATGGCTACATAATGCAGCCCTACTCTTTAGTAGGCATCTGTCTGTTTATCTGTTGCTGATTACCAATGAGTCAAAGCTGATTCACTTACTGCCATAGACACAGTGAGGCTCTGCCCCCACACAATAAGGCCCCGCCCCACACAATGTGGTCACACCCTCAAACAAGGCTCCGCCCATACCTGGTGACTGTATTTTGACTGCAGCACATCATTTTACTGACAATGAGTAGTTCTCTGCTTGCCTGCTAAACGGGCATGTTCTGCTACTTTTCTGACAGTTTTCCGAGGGCCTTTGTTCTCCACTCTATTGTGTAAGGCGGGTTTGCGCTGCCAGTCTTCCGGCTCTTTCTGTAAAATGCAGATTGCATCTTGGACACAGGAGCAATTGTTAGTTAGCAATTGGAGTTGCAGTTAACAATTAGCTTGGGAGAAATAACATAACATCTAAGGATCCAAATGTAGTCACGTCTGACATGCAGGTGAATGGATTCATTGTCCTGAGCCCTGTTTGTTACGCCTGGCATCTTCAGTCTCTTCCCTTTTCTTCTCCTTCGTCTTCCTCCTTGGCTGCGATCCCCGTCTCCCTGTCCATCGGCGATGTCTTCCGTGGCAGTGGCGATGGATTCAGGGGGACGGGGGACACATGTCAGTAACCTTACCCCGTTCCGCAGGTGACAGGAGATGTGACTCACGGTGACGAGCGAGCAGGGGATTCGGCGGATTCCCTCCCGGACACTTTCTGAAGTCGGACCTTGCGGTGACTCCAGCATCCTGCAGTGGGGCTGGTTTTCCCGCCCAGGGGGAGATGGAGCCGCTCCAGCAGGACTCTCTCTCGGAGTGCCAGATCTGCTTTAACCACTACAGCCCGCAGCGCCGGCCTAAGCTGCTGGACTGCCGGCACACATGCTGCTCGGCGTGCCTGACCCATATGCGCAGTGGCCAGCGGGAGCTGCGGTGCCCCTGGTGCCGCGCCGTCACACGCCTACCCGCCGGGCTCCCCGTGTCCCGCCTCCCGGACGATCCCGCTGCCATCGCTGCCCTGGTCTTCCCGAGAATCCCAGAGCGCGGTGCCATGTTCACACCGCTGCCCGGGCCACCCCTGGGTGGGATCGACGAGCCACCCACACCTCTGGGCACCCGGCAGAAAGGCGTAGCCGCGGTGGCGATGCCCGAGACCGAGGGGGGCGTGACCGAACGCCGTAGCGCGGCCAGGAAGGGCCCGGAGTGCTCCGGTGTGTGCACCGTGCTGCTGGTGGCCTGCGTTCTGCTCTTCCTGCTGGCCATTGTGCTGCACAACATGTCCTGCATCTCCAAGCGGCTCACGCTCGTCCCGTGTGGCTGAGGGAGGAGATGGCAGGCTGGTGGGGGGGGGGAGGCGGCCACGAGCCTGGAGGCCCAGAGCTCTGCCGTGATGACAGAACGCAGAACTGACACAAGCTAAGGCACACAGATGCAGGAATCTATGCACACGCGCACACACACACACACACACACACACACACACAGACAAACATGCACCCAGACACACAAACACCTTGATGAGATTCACGCATTCACACATCTCTGCACACGCTTCATGAATACACATCCATGCTATAATACCCTGTATTACACGCATGTACACTATTGACCATCACAGAAGGCGGTTGGCTTTCCAATAGGTGGTCAGTGCCATTAAAGACTGCTCAGGAGCAATACCTCCCAGTGGCATTAAAGATCTCCCAGCACCTTTACAGTACTCCCAGAGGCACTAAAGACCGCCCAGCAGGGTTATCGACCTCCAATAGCCATTATAGCCATATTAGACATGCTACCCCCATTACAGACCTCCCAGCAGCATTAAAGACCTCCCAGTGTCCTTACAGACCTGCCAGCAGCATTACAGACCTCCCATAGCCATTACAGACCTGCCAGCAGCATTACAGACCTCCTATAGCCATTACAGACCTGCCAGCAGCATGACAGACCTCCTATAGCCATTACAGACCTGCCAGCAGCATTACAGACCTCCTATAGCCATTACAGACCTGCCAGTGCCACATAAATCACCTTGATACTGGGGATTTACTCTCTCAAAAGCCTGCAGCTGTGAGCAGAGCTGTGATACATGGGATCACCAACGAGCGTTTCTGCTTCTTTTAATGACTGTTAGTCGCACAGGTATGAGAGCTACAGCGTTTAACACAAGCTGACAGGGGGCAGAACTCGGCTACCACGGAAGAACGAGGAGTTTAACAGGCAGCGCCTGAAACTCCAGAATGACGTCTGTACAAGGTCATAATAACTATAATTATAATTATATTATATTACACACACACACACACATACATACATATACAGCCACACACGCACTTACATAGGTGGCTGTTCACAGGTGCTCGAATCTTTTTTTTTTGTTGATGTTTTTAGTTCAATGAAAGTGGTTTGTTGTTTGGTATAATCAGTAGGGTTCCAATGCTTTGTACAGGTGTTTTTTTCTACTTAACTGTGTTTTATGTGAACAGGTTATAAGTGGACACTGTTTTTTAAAATGTTAAATTTTACACTTAGGGGCACTGCTATTGTGTCGATTTATAGGTTTGTGTTTGTTACCTTCCTTCAGGATTACACTTGGATATTGCTCTAGTTTGGTTGCCAGCCATTTCCATGGAAACTGAAAATGGCCGTCTCCAGTGACAGTGAGCAAAAGGTGTTTGACTTTCATGGTTTATTGTGAATGCTACCCCCCCGTTCTAATCCTAACCCTAATCTGCCCAACCCATCACCCAACTAAGGGTGCATTGAGGTCTGTCTTCATGGCAAGGCAGGGTGTGTCTGAAATCGCATATTCACACAGTAGGTACTGAATATCTCTGGAAGTCTACTACTCAATTGTTAATGTAGTACATACTGTATCAGAGAGCAGTATGAATGTACTTGGACACACCATGGTTTGAGTCAACCTATGTTGCTGGGTATTGCTTTATACTGAATTTGTACAGAGAGAATTTTCTCCACAATCTTGATGACAATTTTTGTACAAGTGATGGTCTTTGCTGCTCCACTGGCCTTGTGGGATAGTGTCAGATTCAGTGGTTGCACAGCTCAGCATTTCGCAGAATGTAATCTATCATCTGGGTACTGTGCACCTACCATTTCATCCATACTGAGGATTTGGACGTGCTGCTCACAGTGCATACTGTATTTCACCTACTACATAGTAAACAAGTATGCGATTTTGGCCGCACCCATAGTTTGTCTTCTTCTGTTATTGGGTTTTTAGTGTCGCACCACCTGGAATGTGATCGCAATATTTGTAGAACTTGTTAAAATAAACAGAATTGTCAAGTTATTCTTTTAGGTTTTTTTTTTTTTTTTTACAAAAATTTTGATGCACACAGGTGGTGTCGCCACCCAGTCTCCTCAGAAACCCCATTAGTGCTACACCTCCTTCCTTTGAGATATTTATGCAGAAGGCGTACTGTGTTCGTGTTCCAGTCAGTGCTGACACTGTTCCCGTAATGTCTCTGTGCTTGTAAGTGTCTGTGCAAGGGCGTCAACAAAGGCAGGTGTTTCTAGTGGAAATTAAAGCACTTCTGAAAGACACTGCTTGACTCTGGAGTCTTGGTTCTGTCATGATGTCAGGTCTAGGGTAAAACCAGGAGGCGCCATCTACTGGAGGGAGGAAGAATGAGGTCTGGAGACCTGGTGTGAATAGGGTTTACCGAAAAGTGGGCTAAATTCGACTCATAATGTAGGGTTTCATATACAAATGTATGTCATGGATAAGTGGTCAGATGATTAGATGGTACTGTTCAGTCCAAGCCCAGCTGGATCTCCTCCTCAGGAATATTAACATCAGGCTTCATCTGAGCCCTGCTGCGGTATGGTGATTTTTAACTTTCTCTTAATTAAATATGCACTTTATTGAACAAAGTAATATATATCAGAAGACTGACCTAAAGCCAGTCTGACTCACTGTCTGGACCCCTCTTTGTTAAAAATATGATGCTTATGAGTGAATTTATTTTTGTAACACTAAGATGAAGTGATTAGAAGTTGGATTGATGTATAATATATGGACACACACACACAAGCATCACACTTTATTATTTAATGTGTTGGAAATTGAAATCAACTTAATTTTAGAGTAATTTCATACATTTCCTGCTTGAAATATATCACCAGCCAGCTGGACTGACTACATTCCAGGTTTTTATTTGGACATCCAGTGATTGCTGTCTCAGAATAGCACCTGTCAAAATGATGGTTATCAGTGACATGTCCGATGATCTGAAATTTGCCATGGCACAACATCACTGTGACAATGGATTGTTGTAGGTGGATAGTATGGATATTTCTAAAAAGGTTCTAGCAGCATGGAATCATCAATCAATCAATCCATCCATCATGCATCATGCATCCATCTAATCTGCATCCATCTAATTGACTTCTTTCTTGAGACACATAACCACAAATAAACTGCAGCCCTGCCATAACAAAATCAGCAGCTCAATATCAGCCTTCTTCCAGCCAGCCTGATAAAAAGGTGGAAGTCTTCTAAGGTGATTACATCACTTTCATGTCGTACCTGGCTGTTGTGGATATCTGGTGCCACAAGGGGGCACTACCACGACAGGTCTTTCCTTCCCAACACCCCATACATTAAGGCCAGCTTTTCGAAGCGCGGCCCCCATTCGCGTAAGTAGCTGTAGTCCTGCGATGTGTTGGAGGGGCTGGCCACCAGTGGGCTCAGGGACTCAGCTCTGGAGTCCTCCCCTTCATAAGCATAAGTCTGCAGGGAGTCATACGGTGGGAGCCATGGGTCGGCATTGGCCTCCTGCAGCTTAGCCAAGAGACAGTCATGCAGGAAGCCACGGTGGCCCTGAGCCTCAAAGCGGCCGTCTTTGATGGCCCACATGGTCGCGAGGTTAAAGGCCACGGTGTCGGCCTCGCCGCCGCCCTCGTCGTCATAGTGCACAATGTTCTCGTGGGCAGTCAGCTCCTCGTCCCGGGGGTAGTACCTCCTCCCTCGGCTCCTCAGCGACACGATCAGCAGGACGGCGACTGCAGGGGAGGAGACGCGGTTAGGGGGAGAAGGCCCCGTCACAGCCCAAAGTGGCGGAGACTGATGGGAAGTTACCCAGAGAGAGGAGAGTGCAGGCCAGGATGGCAAGTAGAGCGCCCCGGCTCAGCCCTCCGGAGTGTAGCGCCTTCGGCTTGGGCACGCAGCTCAGCACGTCGCCGCCCGGGTCACACCGGCACACGCGAATGGTCAGCGTGCTGGTGCCCGTCTGGGCCGGGGAGACCCCGTCACGGATCAGGATGGTGAGGTGGTAGGTGGTCTGGTCCTCCACGGAGAAGCCTTCCCTCAGGAGCAGCACCCCAGCTGTATTGTCTTTGGAGACACGTGTTCATCAGCTGATGTTACTCTTCGTCATATCCATTATAATCATCATCATCATCACCGGGTTAAAGTGTAGGGGAATTATCCGGAACGGCGTTCCGACACCTTCGATTAAGAAATAAATCTGTTTGGCAGTTTCATACATAATAATGTCAATCAAGTTCATTTTCTCGTGTGCTGCCTGCTGGCATTCCTTCCATCCAATGCCATTGAGATACGCAACAAATCAAATAATAACAATGTCGCCGATACAGGCTGATAGCTACATCACATACATTCTCGCTCATTTCAGTGTGCATGTAAATGCCTTTCTAAACGATGTGAAAATGCCTGTGTGGATGGAGATCGCTCTTCGTTTGGGTGGCAAGCTGGAACATTTATTTTGAGGTGAGTCATTTTTCCTCACCTCAACGTTTAAATCCCACTTCATCGCCCCATCATCATCACTATCACCATTGCCACCTTTATCATCATCATCTAATACTCATTTAACTCTGTCTTTAAATGATGACAACAGCCAAAGCCAGCTCACATCCCACCGGCTTTGACATGTGAGCCGGAAACTAGCAGGTGGTCACCTTGGTTATCTCTTAGAAAGAAGTAGGAGTTGTTGGTGTCCTCAGCCTCCAGGCTGTAGTAGAGCGGCTGAGCTCCATAGGGGTCATCGTCATCGATGGCTCTTACTGTGTATATCAACTTAGGGGCACAAGGAGCAGAGGCAGAGTGTGAAGATAAGCGCAGAGCGTGTAAGGCGTCGAATGAATGTTGCCCTTCATGGCGACGTGCTACCTGGCCCGTCTTTGCATTGTCACACACGAACACGTCACACTGCTCCAGTCGAGGCGGGTTGTCGTTCACGTTAAGGACCTTGATAGCGACGGACACGCTGCCCATTTGTGAGGGGTTATCTATGACAAGAGAAGGCCATGACGTGCAGGCCAACACAGCCTCAGATTTTCTAAGCGATATAATGACATATATTAGGCTGCAAAGTTAATGCAAAAAATATGTGGTTAAGTGCTGGATAACTGGAAAATGTCAGTTTGTGGCAAAGGATTCACAGTGCATCACTTTTCCTACATTTTGTTATATGACAGCCTCATTCCAAAATGGAGTAAATTCATTTTTTTCCTCATAATTCTACACATAACACCCAAAAATGACAACATGAAAAAAGATTTTAGCCAATTTATTAAAAATAAAAAATCACATATACATAAGTATTCACAGCCTTTGCCATGAAGGTCAAAATTGCTGATTGCTGATGCGTGCTCTGGCCTTATAAATGTGGCCCAGCCTATCACACGCCTGGCCCAAGTGTAATACCGGGTACTGGGGGCGGCCGGGGTCCTAATCCTGAATGCCTGACAGATGTGTTCTTCTGTAACAGGGATACACTCCCAGGCCAGAATTATTATTGTTAATGAAAACGAATAACTATTAAAACAAAATAATATACAAAAATAACATTTAAACAACTAAAAACAACATTTAAAACAACTAAAATACAACTATAAGTAGTGTAAGCGGGCCCGGCTTCACGGGGGGGCAGGGTGGGCCTGGGCCACCCAATCACAAGGCTGGCCCAGCCAAAAGGGGAAGTGTATTTTTTTTATATGTAATTGCCCCCCCAAAAATCTTCCTGGCCCCCCCTGTTACCGAGGGCTGGAGCCGAGCTTGATGTAAGTATACTTCAGAAACAAACTGAAATAAAAATGTCAAACGCACTCGTTTTTAGTACTATTAAGCTAAAGTAATGATGTGTTTATCTTTAATTACCTCTAAAAAAACCTGGAACAGGCTTTGCC
The DNA here is from genome assembly GCA_026780845.1 of Petrocephalus sullivani. Classification (NCBI taxonomy): domain Eukaryota; kingdom Metazoa; phylum Chordata; class Actinopteri; order Osteoglossiformes; family Mormyridae; genus Petrocephalus; species Petrocephalus sullivani. Next base: position 6,186,273 of record JAODKM010000075.1, read on the forward strand.
CATTTTGAGTACATTAGTACATGTGTCCTTCATATTCACGCAAGAATTGCTAAAGACGAGACACATAAAGTTGCTTTACAACTTCCACCTTATCCCTAAAAATAAAATAACTTACATTGATTTTCAGGCTGCCACCTCGCAATGTTTGTATTATTTGCTTTAAATTTACTTACTTTACTTAATTAATGTTGTTTGAATGGTTTTCAGTGTATTTTTTTTTTGGTTTGTTGTAAAATGTTCTAAAATTTTGTAAAGCGACCTTGAGCTCTAGAAAGGCTCTATATAAATTGACCAATTATTATTATGATCATAATTATTATTACTATTATTATTAAGCTTTAACTGAAACTAAAAAATATAAAACTCAATAGAAATACATCTATAAAATAAAAGCCGGACTGAAAACGAATTGAAACTAAATTGAATTTCAACTGAAAATTGAAAACAATATAAGATTTAAGTTAAAAGCTAAATTAGCTGAATTAAAAATGTGGAGCCATAAAAGCAGGGCTGTGCCTTACTCATCTCCATGGCCAGCACGGTGATGTTGTGCCAGGCGTGCTGCTCTCGGTCCAGCAGACGCTCGGTGATCAGGGAGCCCGAAAAGCTGTCGATGTAGAAGAACCGCTCTGGGTCGCTCAGCCTCTCGATGGAGTACCTGGTGGTGGGAGGTGAGGAGATCTCTGATGAAGACCAATACCAGGACAAAAACGCATGTCTTTCAGCGAATGAGAGGTCAGTGGCAGTGTCTGCCTCCACGGAGACCACGCATTTGTGGGGACGCCCAGGTTTGTTGGCGACAAAGAGCCTCTACACTCAAGTTATAGTACTTTGAGATGTTTGTGGATGGATGGATGGTTGGAAGGATGGATGGATGGGTGGGTAGGTGGATAGTAATAATGCATTTTATTTATAGGTTCCTTTCTAGACACTCAAGGACCCCGTACAGTGAATAAAAAATACAATAACACAATTGTAATACAAAAATACAGAAATATAGTACAGGGAAGATGCAATAGGATTCACAGAGAAAAAGCCAGTTTAAACAGGTGGGTTTTAAGTCTAGATTTGAAAAGTGGGAGTGAGTTAATATTTCTGAGCTCAGATGGTAGTGAGTTCCAGAGCCGGGGAGCCGAGGGACTGAAAGGTCTGCTCCCCCTGGTGGTAAGGCGGGCGAGGGGGACAGTGAGATGGACGGGGGATGAGGACCT
>JAODKM010000075.1:6212702-6231569 GCA_026780845.1 Petrocephalus sullivani
GTACACCCAGTGCTGACTCTGGTGTATAATTATACTTATATAATCCAACATCTATCCTAACAATCGGTGTCGTGACTATGGAGATGTTATATACGACAATCTGACTGTACTCGCTAGCTATTTATTCAGTTTTTGAAACATCTCAGGACAGATATGGGACCCCGATGTGACTTTTTGAGTGGGGTCCCAGAAACGACAAACTGGCCCCAAGATGAAGGCAGACACAAAGACAAAACCCCAAGGTGGCGGTGGCAGTGGGTAGGCCCATTAGAGGGACGTCTGTGGCAGTGGATAGGCCCATTAGATGGAGGTCTGTGGCAGTGGATAGGCCCATTAAAGGGACGTCTGTAGCAGTGTGTAGGCCCATTAGAGGGATGTCTGTGCCAGTGGATAGGCCCATTAGAGGGACGTCTGTGGCAATGGGTAGGCCCATTACTGGGATGTCTGTGGCAGTGGGTAGGCCCATTAGAGGGACGTCTGTCTGCAGCACCTGGCCGCACCCTGTTTGCTGTACCTTTGCCATAGATGGTGCTGAAGTCTCTGGCTCGGCTAGGATCGGGTTTCCCATTGTCCTGTCCGCACCCCTGGCTGCTCCCATCCGGGGGGGGGCATTGTGGCCAAATCAGAGCTGCCTTGCCCCTCCCTCCAGACAGTATTTCATTGCTGCCATCTGGAACAGTCACGCAAACACATGCACAAATACACGCACAGCTCATGTATTCCTGTCTTTGTGGGGACTCTTCATTCATTCATATGGGCATAACCCTAATCCTAAGCATGACAGCAGTAACCCTACCCACCTTAACCATAAATAACCAAAATGGTTAATGGCATTTTTAATTTTCAATTGCATTCGCATATTTTTATTAAATTGAGATTTACATTGTGAGGACCTTATCATGTTGTAAATACAACCCCCCCCACACACACCCGCACACACTATGCTATGCATTAGAGATAAACTATTTATTTGACATGTTTGAAAACTGCTTTCAGAAAACAGAAAAAGTACCATTTTCTGTTGTCTTCAGCTGCATAAATTAAAGTTTTATACCTGTATACATTTTGCCAGTTGTTCAATGAAAGCAATTAAAATGAAAGCCATTATGTTTAAAACATCTTGTTGCGTGCCTATCTAAATGGGGACCTTCCATTCATTTCTATGGGAAAAACCCTAATCCCAGTCACAACACCCTCAACCCCAATCCAGCCCTAACCTTAACTATGAGTAACCAACCCAAATACATGACTTTTACAAGGCAGTTTGACCTTTTGGATTGCAGTTACAGATTCTTATAAAAATTGAGGTTATCCACAACAGGGACCTAAAAGGATGTCCCCAAAAGTAGGGAAACTGCAGGTTTTACCACACTCTGGGACATTTCGGTCCTCAAACGTGATCTATGCAAACCCCCCCACACACACACATTACAGAGCACGTTCTGCATCACCTCCACACGCGCTGCATCACCTCCACACGCGCACAGCCATTCGTGTACATGCAGCCCATCTGCAGAAACCAGCACAGGCTTACCGAGAGAGGCTTCCGGCATATTCATGCTGAGGATGTCTGCGATTCGGGACAATGAAAGGTGCAGTCAGCCTGTCGAGGTTCAGGAGGCAGGTTATAAAGAGAGCACGGCCTTGGACTGGATAAATAGTGCAGCGGTACCTGGGCGGGCCTGCCTGTCACGTGTTCCCCCAGCCTGGCCGCAGACAAGCCTGGATATAACTTTTAAAAAGCTCCCCTGCATTTTTACTGTGTTTCTTCCTCGTTCTTTTTCACAGTTAATTCAAGGTCCATTCTCTGTTTTTGTTCTCATTCTAGTCGTCTGTTTGATCCCGTGTTTCTACTGAACGTCAGCGGTACCTCCGAGGTGGGGCTGTCGCCACCGAGGGCCCGGGCGTCTCACTCAGCAAAACTCACACAAAGGGTGTTTCAGGCATCTGCCGTATTAACTGTGGATTTCCAACGGAACTTGCTGCATGGTCTGGAGGTCATCAGAATGAAACTGAAGTTTGATAATTGTGCGAGCAACAAAAATGTAAGACGTGAGTAATTCGAACCCAGGTGCCCAGAGGAGGTCTGCTCCTAGGAGCTGGAAACTCCGGCTTGTCATCATACATTCAGACATAAAGAATTCTAGCTGCCTTTTGAGACTTCCAGAAGTTTCTAGGGGGAAAAGCAGCAGTGTACTACCAGAAATTAGGCAGCAAGGCTTGTAAATGCATTTTTAACAGATTTTATAACAGAACCTGCTATAACAAGCAAACGCTCACCCAGAACAAAAAATGACATAATACATGTATTTACATAAAAATGCCCCCACATTAGTCAGGTGATGTCAATTGAATCATTGTATTTGAATTAATTGGCATTCAACATCGAACAGCGATTCCTAAATTAATCTAGGTTTTGAAAATCATGGAATAGGAAAACTTGAATGAGTAGGAGAATTTGTAGAAACAGGCAAGCGTTTACAAGATGGTGAATAAGGAGCTGACATCCGCTTATAGACAGACCACAAAGGCAGAACCCCGAAAGGCAGAACACCAAAGATAGAAACTCCAAAGACAGAACCCCCAAAGGCAGAACACCAAAGGCAGAGCCTCAAAGGCAGAGCCTTAAAGGCACACCCCTAAAGACAGAACCCCAAAGACAGACCCACAAAGATAGAACCGTCAAAGGCAGAACAGCAAAGGCAGAGCCTCAAAGGCACACCCCTAAAGACAGAACCCCAAAGACAGACCCACAAAGATAGAACCCTCAAAGGCAGAACACCAAAGGCAGAACACCAAAGGCAGAGCCTCAAAGGCACACCCCTAAAGACAGAACCCCAAAGACAGACCCACAAAAGATAAAATGCCAAAGACAGAGCCTCAAAGACAGATCCCAATGATAGAGGCTCAAAGATAGAGGATCAAAGACAGAACCTCAGAGCCAGACCCGGTGATGGACACATAACTTATTATTTTATCTATCTATTGGGTATCAACAAACCATAAAGAGGCACAAAATGCCAGCATAAAACATGTGCAATGCTGGTCTTGCCAATTAACTGCAATTTCGACTTGGGCAATTGGAGCGGCAAAGACTACAAATACAGAAAGACTACAAAAAGATAGATGACCCCTAGGTAGATAGGTAGACCCCTAAATACATAGATCCAAAGACAGAGTCAGGCAGAGCACTGAGACTCATAAAAGGAATCTGCTGACATACCGAATTTGGAATGATCCACATTCTATGGTCTATGGGCTGCTGCTTGAGGCGTGTGAGGCAGGCCCCTACAGGGAGTGGATTCCCTCCCGTACTCCTGTTACCATTACCTTTAAGCAGATACCTGAAATTAAGCTACCTGTGGTTTTGAAAAACCAGTAATTTTCTGCTCCATGTTAGCTCTGAAAAGTTCTACTCCAAAGATGAAATTGTCTTGTATCTTTCATAAAAAAGCTAAAGAAGATCTTCATGATATTTGTGCAAGATCCATGGGACAGGGTTAAGTTCAGAAATTTTGGGAAAAATTGTATGGTTGATGCATATTACAGGACGTGCTTGGGTTTAAATTTTAAATTATATGTGGAGAAAACTCCATACCTGCAGGGGAAAATGACTATAAATGACTGTGTAACAGTGTGCTTGCAGGACTTCTCTTTGCAATTGTGATCAATCAACTGTTTGAGGGCCTAATGGAGACAAAGAAGCTTCCAAAAAGTCCATAAGAACATGGTAGAGCTGCATAAAAAGCCATGTCACGATGAAGACCTTCTGTTCCTCGATGCCGAAGGGGTTGCAGATGGTTGGTCCCGGAACTTGGGCGTTTCACCCCTCAGGGCTATCAGCTAAGTCAGACACAGCCAGAGGTCCACATTGGCATTCAGAGCAATCAGAAGAAGCCCGCTTCCTGTTAAATGTGATTCCAAGAACTAATTTCCTCAAGAATTGCAGAGGAGGGGGGCAGAAAGAAGTGAGTGATCAGAGAATGATGAATTCTGCTTCATTTCCATTAAAGTGGCTCCCCAGATAGAGGACCGATCAGTAATCTTAATGCTTCTCCTCAGATGGTCACAAAGACCAAGCATGGTGCTGGCCAGCGGGATGCCACCGGAGGCTGAAAGGGCTGTAATGCATTAATATCACACATGTGGATTCAGATTGCTGACTAAAATGCGACACTCGTTATTTTACCATTTTATCACAGATTTACATCTTTGTGGATTTTAACCTTGATTACTCTTAACAATTTTCTAAAGCAACATGCCCATTTCTTAAGCATTTTGTGGGAGGAATTTGGCATGGGTACCCTACTTAGGGGGACTGCTCTTTAAGGGTTATTTTGGTGGGAGCTGGCACACCCCAAACTGCTCTGCCATTCCTGAGGGGCCAGGCCTATTAGGGTGAGAATCAGAGGACCAAACAAGCCGCTACGTGAGGCATATTCCGCTACGGGGGAATTATTTCGGAGGGCAGGATGTTAAGCTCACTGATAAGTCAACCAGTGACCATGTGGTAATGAAGTGATTAAACTGAAAACTGAGGGCAGGTTTGTATTTTACATGAATTGTAAATTGTAAATTGTATCTTATCTTTCAAACAAAGGGCACCTAAAGTTAAGTAACTTACTAACTATTCTAGCATTTATAAATATACCATAAATACCAAGTAGAGGGGAATATTGGTCATCATTTTAATGTTAAACTTAAATGGAGCCTGTTGCAGAATAAACAATGTAAAGGTTGTCTGTAAAACCTGACAGCTGGAAGCCTCGATATTAAAGGAGCCGAACGTGAGTAATATTACCTAAGTGAAACGAATTAATAAGAACAAGTTCAATCTAAAACCTTAAACATAAGAATATATGTATATATGTAAGACTAAATAAATGTTACACATGATTAAATTAGATAAGCGTGACGTTTTGACAGAAATTCCTCTGAAATACCGCCAGTTTTCTCTGCTGCATTCCAGTTCTCCTGTCCTTGGTTATAAAAGCAAGCGGACTGCATACTCCACTTAACTACCCACGGATGACTAGTATTACTGCTACGCGCCCAGACATATTGAGGTACCATGGTCTCAGAAACAATTTAAGAAAGAATGAGTTCCAATTAAGTCTTTTTTCTTTTTTGTCTTTAGTCTGATCCTCCATGTCATATTGCTCAGCCTGTACGGTTAGAACACAACTGAGATGTCTCTTTTTTCCTTATACTCTGTGAAGCACTGAATTATGCAAAAGGAGCAGATAATCAATACTAGCTAATGCAGATTCCACAGCTGATGATTAAATTGTTTCTTGCTTCATGTTACTGGCTGCCCATTGGGTAAGGGACCTTCAGCCGGTGAATCACAAGGCACCAAGTGAGAACACAGAGGGCAGGAGGCACTGAATCATGTTGGCGCATCGCCTGACGGGATTTAGTATAAATGAGTGTAGAAAACACCTACACGTGCATCTGGTACCAGGCTTGTATAAAACATGGAGGGAGTATGTGACCTTGGTTATCACTGACTGACATGCAAATCAAGGGATTTACATAATCTCAGAAAAACCCTTTGTATCAGCCAGATGGAGGGGAGATGGTTTGTGTTTATCAAAATGCTGCTTCGCTCTATTAAAATGTGCCACAACCCGCGGACATCAAAGCAACTTAAGTGCTACGTGCTTATGTATATAACAATACTTAATTTGTACTTGTATACTAATTTATTAAAAGTTTTAACTAATTAAATATGAAAGAAAGAAAGTAATACAAAATTAAAGGAAAGAAATGCTAATTAAAATAACCCTTTCTTTGACAGGGACCTTAATAATTCTCCCGCTCTCCCCAAGGCTAAAAACCTACCCAAATCTCATGGCTTCTGCAGTAGACAGTATACCAGCAAAACAGTGGCAGGGAAGTCAGTCCATCTTCCAACCATTACCCCCAGTATATCTGGCAGTGCCTACATTCCAAATTAGCAGGCATCTGACGCTGGGGTTGCCTGGTAAGAGCATCTACTGGATAGCATGACACATAATTACGAATTAAAGTGGTACTTACGATGTATGGATGGTGATACAGTGATGTGGTGAACCAGGTCTGTGAGCTAGCCAGGTTCCCTCAAATGAAACAGCTGTCCACTTCTCTACCCCTTCTCATTCTGCATGGCGAGTTTTACGGCCCCCTCTGAACTTGTGTTGACTTGATTCTCCTCGTGTCTGGAAGATCATCCGTCTCTTCAAGCTCTGAGCTCGACGCCGTGTGGAATTTCCAGGAACCTCCTGGATATGACTGCCTGTCAAAATGTTATTGTCCCTCAGTGTCAGGTTTGAAAGCCAACCCCCCTCCCAGTGTAGTGACTGTTTGTGGCCAACAGGGGGCAAACCTTGGGTGGTTTGAGTGGTGGTAAACTCAGGGAACAGGGCTAACGAATCTGCCTGCATTAAGTGCAGTAAGCCATAGCAGTTATTGTTTCAGGGGTATTATGGTGCACTGTGGTACATGTAGGTACACTTTGGCAAATGTGGTATATTGAGGTAAATGTCAATCTCAGTACGATTATACGCTAATTAAGTTACTGTTTTCATCAGCTTATGTGTGGATTTATTTGTTGCTAAGGAACAAAAGCAGCTGCCCAAGATAGAGAAATAACACATATTAACGCTTATATTGAAACTAAGTCAAGACACATACATTAACTGTTACGAGTAGTTTAAGATGGAGTAGGCGTTAACTGTGAAGCTCTGAGGGCACTGTTTAAACAATTAAGTGCTATTGGGTCCTGTCAGCGGGGCCCACAGATTCTATGATTAGCCATTGTGCTCTGAAACACGAGGCCTCAGTAACACAGACTGGGCCGCCAGCAGAGCCCCCTAGAGGTCTCTCTAACATTCTATGTTCATTTAAGCCACAATCAGGTATGCATTTTGAATAAACGATGTGAGATATATATATATATATATATATATATATAATCTGTTCTGTATATATGTGTATAACTAGAACTTTTATCTGTTTTAACATATAATTATGTAATTGCATCTTACCTTACACCAATTTCCATTTGATTTGTAGTCATTTTTTTCATTACTATTTGCTTTTTAGCATGTTTTGCTTGTGCATTATGTTTCAGAGGATAGGACTCACTTACTGGAAGAAACTATACCTCAGTCTCCTGGGGTTAAGTATTTCTGTCATATTTCATAGAAGAATTAGTGAAAATTTAAATGGTACTGGAGTCCAGCGGGTGTCCAGTTAAACAGGTGATCTTCCCCTTGAAGGGCAAGTAAGTGAACGGTGCACACTGCTAGTGTGCTTTTCAACAGAGGTGCTGTGGGAGGGCTGGCGGAAATCAGGTGGCCAGTCCCATTACAATTCACTTAGCGACAAAATCCCAGTACAGACGGACACAACTGCATAGTACATAGTAGTCAGGGACCATAGATCCGAGGGGGTACATACACGCAGTATGCAAGGCAGCCTCCTAAGCGAAATCTCTAACATCAGCCTGGGTTCATGGGTGAAACAAGGCGGGACTCAGCAGTCAGAAGAAAATAGGTGCGCTGAAGGTACTTTAGCACCCCTTCTGGTTGCTAGTGGTAATGCAGTATCTGAAAACCATAGGAACTCAAACATCACATTATGTTTATTATCTCGCAATGGCTCAGAGGCGACTTTATGATTATTTCTCCAAAAAGACTACCGAACCACCACCAAAAAAGGAAGGCTGTACTCATCAGCCAGATTGCGGTGGTCCATCTGCCAGCGGGGACCGAGGTCTGCGGCGTGACAGGTGTCGGCTGCCCTCGCTCGCTCCTTAATTAAAGAGCCTGTGACCGCGGCTCCGCATTCATTAAACTCGCAATTAATTAACACTCACCCTGTACCCCATACAGCCTCCTTTAATACCTCACGCATCAATACACCGTAATTAATCTCTACCCTTGATTAAGCCATTTTTAAATCGTGTAATTATGTAGTGATAGGCCTACTATTGATTCCAGTTATGCATGTCTGAAATGTGACGGTGTAACGGCGATGTTTTAAGCGACACAGCATCATTGGGATCGACCGATTCTTCATTTTCTTTCTTTTGTTTTTTCATGTGCCTCTATAACTCCTTTGGAATATAACTCCGTCCAGCTGAAACCGAATTCATTCCAAAAACCACTACCAGACACTGCATGTATTTGCATTACTAACTTAGAAGTATTATACACAGTTACCGTAAACACAATGTACTTTTAGTGTTGTTTGAATACTTCATTAACATCTACACAATCTGCTGCATTATTTGTGAGAATTATGCCATCGGGTAAAATTAACGGGTGGGGGGTGCAGGATACTTTCAGGTGGCTAATATCTGTATTTTTTATTTTTATTGTGTATTTTATAATACTAATTAATTACATCTCATGGATATATTAATTTCAGAACCGCAAACACGCTAGATCTGGACGCAGGTTTTTCCCTCACGCAGTACACGGGGAAGGAAAGGCTCCCCAGTCTACAGATTAACGAGGCAGAGAGGATCAGGAGCTCCCCTTTGTCACGAAATGCGTGTCTAGCATTCAGACTAACTAAACCCGGAAAGATCGAGAATGAGACACAACTGGAAGAAAAAAAAAGACAAGTCATTATTATTTATTAAAAGTACACCCACTCCGACAACGATAATAAAAGCTCGTTATCTCACAGCTTACAGAGGCAACAAGCAGCCTGATACCACACCATAGACAGTAATGACATGGAGAAGATAGAATAGTACACCTCCGCCCCCAGGTCACACAGTACGCGCAGGCAGCTCGGCAAACGCGCACCTTCGCCGCGGCGACCGGGCAATCAGCGGCCGGCACTTCTGGATGCATCATGTTTACAGAAATTGATTCAGTTTAGCTATAAACCGTGCGCTGAAACACCAAAAAGCGGCCATGCAAACATTTCATTTTGTAGTTCTCTGCCACATACACTTGCAGGAATGTTTCTCCTATAAAGTGCGTCAGCATATATTTGCGGCAAATTACTCCGTTTGCACGTCGTCCTGGTAAATAAAGCTTAAGGTCATGTCATTTTTTTCCTTTCCTCTTATTTATTTTTAAAAATGCATGTCATAGCTGCAGCCAGGCTGTTCTGCGTGACAAATAATACAGAATTCTGAATGAGAAAGCACAAGCCAGCTGAAAGAGCCTGCCTTTCCATCAGCCGGAGACCTACCTCCTGGGGAGGGAAGGAGTCACAAACTACCGAGTTACTGAAAAGTGAGAGGACCGTTAAATTGGCGTTAGGCGTTAAAAGCTAATGTCGTCGTGTCTCTGAAGCCGCGTCAGCCACTGGGCATCTCGCAGACGCAGGAGCTGGTGAGGCCATACCAGCAGCAGAAGATCTCCTTAAAGGTCTTGCGCATCTCCTGGCTACGGAAGGCGTAGATGATGGGGTCGATGACGGAGTTGCACATGATGAGGATGAGGTACATGTTGAAGTGCGACATGAAGCAGATGCAGTAGGGGTTCCGCGGGCAGGAGATCATGAGGATGAGGTGGAGGAAGAAGGGGGCCCAGCATACCACGAAGACCCCCAGCAGGATGGTGAGCGTGACCGCGCCCTTCATGTTGGCCGCCTGCCACACGGGGGCGCTCCCGGGCAAGGCGGCGATGCGTTTCATGTGCAGACGTGCCAGCAGGAACATGTGGACGTACAATGAAGCCATGAGGGCCAGCATGGCGAAGAACATGGTGATGAGGAGGATGAGCACAGTGGTGCTCTCCGAGTAGACGATGAAGAGCACGCCCGAGACGGTGCAGGTCGCCCAGATGCAGGTGATGATGGCCGCCGCCCTCCGCACCGTCACGATGTTGTGGTAGCGCAGGGCGTAGAAGATGGTGATGTAGCGGTCCACGGCGACGGCCAGCAGGCTGCAGATGGAGGCCAGCAGCGAGCTGCAGATCATGGAGTCGAAGACGTTGTCGATGCTCTTTATGAGGCTGACGCGGATGTTCAGCTTGTCGTTGGTGATCAGCGCGATGACGATGGTCTCTGTGGCGTTGGAGACACTGACCAGCATGTCCGCCATGGCCAGGCTACAGATGAACAGGTACATGGGCGAGTGCAGGTTCTTGTTTTTGACGATGGCGGTGACCACTAAGATGTTCTCCAGCAGGCTGATGATACCCAGGGTCAAGAACACCTCAGTGGAGATCAGGAGCTGCTCATAGCAGCCGGAGGATGAGGAGCCCTTTCCTCCTGTGGATTCATTGCTTGAGGTACCCAAACTCAGGTTCCTGGGATGGATTAGCCCATGATGAGAGACATTCATCTTCTTCTAACCTTCTTCTTGATATTCAATCCAGGAGACTCTTCTAGCAGGGCTATTCTTCTCCACGTGGGAGCAGATGGTGACCGGGCACTGTGCAACTGAGCACAAGCTGCTGGTCCACCAACCCCACCTCTGGTGATGCTTCTCACCTGCTCCCTTGTCCCCCCCCTTTACCCGGGACCCCCTCCTTATGAGCGCTCATCCCCCCAGCTGGGGAAACTGGGGGAGAGAGAGAGGGAGAGAGAGGAAGGGAAGCTGGGTGAGTCACGGAGCAGAGAGGACTGTCATTTGGAGACGAGGGGAGCGCTGAGCGTATCACACCTCGGTAGGCGAGCTCTGCCAGCCAGGGCTTTATGAGATTCGCTTCACCACTCTTGGACCTGGCTCCTCCCACCGCTCTTCCTGCAGCCAATCAGGACAGGCAAGGTTTGGTCAGCTATGTGTATGTGTGTGTGTCTTCGGGTCTGACAGGCTGGCTGTGTCTAGTTGATTAAGGGGCGTAGAGGCAAAGTAAGGAGGACTAAAGGACTAATTCTTTTAAGTTTCTTTGTCTGCTTCTGTTTTGTGTATTTTCAAGATGCATTAACAGTTCCTAATGCAAAAACGGAGGAAAATACAGTACTGCACTTCTGTGGAGTGACACAAAATTAAAACTGGGAAAGAGTCACATTGTAATGGTTACACAAGATGAAAGCTGAAATCCCTCGCTCTGTATCACCTGGGTTGGACAGATGCTCTGTTGCTTGGCAGGTGTCTGCTGTATGACCCGCTGCTGTACAGTACGAGGTACGAGACGGATGCTACAGCCACTGCAGGTGTGTCTGTAAGTTCTAAACGCACAGCCGCTACCACCTATCGGGACACAGGAGGTGAAAATGACACAGCTTCTAAAGCATGTCTGAAAAATAACCTCAGTACAGAGAGGAACCAAAACTGCAGTGAGTCCAGCTCCCATCACTGGGGGCATCCCTGATACAGCTCTATCTGCACCCCTGACCACAGCCCTGCCAGGCCACCCCTGTCTCAAAAACGAAATAAATAGTTAGTGAAATGAGAATGCTGCATTTCCTAAATAAGGAAGGTGTTTAATTAATACTTAGTGTGGTTACAGTTCGCAGCCAACAGAGGGCGCCCAAACCTGAGGGCCCCCACGCAAAATGTGTGGTTTGAGTGGCGGTACACCCCAGTGCCCTAAAGGGTAAGCAACACTTTGCCACTCTAGCAGAAATAAATGCATCCCATTTCCACGCAGTCAAACCATTTTAATGAATCATTAAGCATTTAGCTTTTTATAAGGCACAAAACTATCTGGAAGTTGCTGAATTAGAAATAAACTTTGAGGAACAAACTGAATTCTGCCATTTTTAAATTGGTTCCCAATATCTTATGTAATACTTTAGATTACACTGGTATAATATACTGAGAATAAAATGCAGAATGTAATTTCATGGGTGATTACGTACAAACCAAGACTGAAAATGCTTCTCTCTACTACCCGATTATAACTGTGCAGTTTGAACCATGTAAATGAGCACTTGCATAATGAATTACGATGTAAATATGTGACCAGCAGTCTGTACATCACTCGCAGTCAGCTGGGAATTAATTTAGATTAAGCTGAACTAGCCATGTGTGGTGACCCACCTGAATCTTTTGGTGGCAGTTTAAATTACATCCGATTGGACGCTTCGAATAAACTGCTGAAAATGCGTCACTGGTCAAGTGTTGCCAAGGTTACCTGGGGAAACTCTGCTCAGTTCGATGGTCGGCCTCTCTGGCGAGTTTGGGACTGCACCTTATTTCAGTGGGGGCGGGGCATTTCAGCCGAAGCCCCCCGCTAAGACCCAGTGAGATGATTACAGCGGGCTGTCTGAATATACACTTGGGGGGGGGGGTTTCTCTGTAGTTTAGTAGTAAAGGCAAACCCAGTTCTGATGGATCAAGATCACAGCTTGTGATACAGCAGTCTTTGAAATCCTAAATCTTGTGCGTTATTTTATATATACTGTGATAAGGGGCAGGCAGGTTTGCCGCGGTGGGAGACCAGGGTTCCAGTGCAGTCGAAAGAGAGAAGGTTTCAAAGACACCACACTGACACTTATAAATTGGCGTTATATACAGCCAGATTAAATGGGTAACAATGACTCCTATAGGCAGCTACAGACTCATGTAGTTGCCAGAACTGTCCGTCACAGTCAGGCACAATAAAGGATTTGGGCTGCCTGATGAGACTGTGTTCTGTACCCGTCTAGTGCTGCATTTTACATCAGCCCTGTACTCACTAAATGACCTTTGAAAGCACCTTGAGGCTCCCTCTGTACTTTTCCCTCCAAATATAAATCCAATTTTTTGACCCACGGTTCGAGCACTCATTGCCTTGCCCGAGATGGATCTCTAAAGAATGTTTTTAACAAGCACAGCGCACCATCTTTGCAGTGTAATAGGTTCACTGTGATCCCGGAGATTTCCATTATTATGTACTCCCAAACATCAGGGGGAGAAAGAGCAGAAGAGCATCTCAGGAGGGTTTCATCTGGAGAAAGGATGGGGCTGTGAGTAATTAAAAGCACGGCATCGACCACCACGCATATCAGCAGCATTAATGTCATTTTCATCTACATTAGAGTTTAAATATTTAGCAGACACGTATGTCCAAATAAGCGTAAAAGTGAGGCAGTTAGCGCATTACAAACATACAATACAACAGTCAAGGCGTCAAGTAGGCATCAAGGGCAGCTAGGCTGGGCTTCCAGTGAATGCCCAGGTACCAGTGTAAGCTGCATTGGTGCAGGAGCTACACAACAACCTCTAATAAAGCAAGAACCTATTAAGACAGCTATTCAAATAAGCAGAAAGTGCAATATTAAGAGAATTCAGGGGCTATAGGGAGGTACCGGGCTAGACAGATGGGTTTTGAAGCTTTTCTTGTGTAGGGAGAGGGAATCTAATGACTGGATGTGGTTCAGCAGCTCATTGCACCAGCTGGGAACCACACACGACAACCGTCCGGAGGGGAGCTTTCTTTAACGCTGCCTAATCTTCTTTTTCTTCAGTTCCGCGGAACTGAAATTGAGCCACTGGAAATATACATCCATCAGGTTTTAGGAGAGCAGCCAACTGCAAGTGGGAGAGAAATTAAACAAATCAAACGAACAGGGAAAGTGGAAGCAGGCTGCCTTTGTTGTCCTCTTTTCCATTGAAGAGTAAAATCTCTTTGTTTAACGGCTGTTTCTGTATTCAGACACTGCCTCAGGGATCATTGCAGCGCTGGAACTACACAGACACACTCTCACACACCTGGGAACCTATCTATATGGGTACCGTCAATTCATTTCTATGGGAAAACCCTAATCCCAATCACAACACCCTTAACCCCTACCCAGCCCTAACCTTAACCATAACCAACCAACCCAAGTACAAGACTTTTGGCATTTTTATTTTTTGATTGCATTGACAGATTTTTATACAATTGAGGTTATCCAAATGGGGACCTGAAAAAATTTTCCCAAAAGTAAGGAAGTTTCAGGTTTTACCACATCCTGGGGACTGCAGAATGTGAATCTGGGAATTTTGGTCCCCACGTGTGATCTATGCAAACCCACACACAGAGAAAATGTATTTCACATCGTATTACACACCAAGGATCAAGGTATAGCTCTGCATTTTATGTGCTTTTATCTGATGTTCTTCTTATCAAATGGCCAGTGGGATAAAGTTAACATGAACACCGTATCCAGATGTGACTTATCTCTGCTAAGCTGAACGGGGTGGAAACTCATTGTACTGAACATGTGGCCAGATTCTTGGAAGTTCTACTGTACCAAATACAGGTTCTAATCTCTAATCTAATCTCTCTTCAAAGGGATTATGTACAAAACTGCTGGTATTATTTCCTGAAGGTACCCCAGCTCATTTATTCATTCATTCATTCATTCATTCATCCATTCATTCATCCATCCATCCATCCATCCCCTGTTCCCAGGGAGTCCCAGGCTCCACGCACAGCTCCATGGTCACCGTGACCCTGCCTTACATAAAACGGGAGGACGGGACGATCATAATTCAAAACATTATTACTGCAGTTAGCCTGTTATAAATGGAAGCAATTCCAAGTATTTTATATGAGTGTTCATAATTTAATATTAAGAAACATTTATAAAAACAATTCCAGAGTACTATATGGCACAGAGGGAATGCATTTGTGCGCATCTCAAGCCGCAAATGAACAATGGAGACACCTGATGTACTGTGATAGAAACAGACATGGGCATTGGATCCTGTAAACCATCCTCGCAGGCAGCTTCCTCATTGACAGAAGTAGCTATTAGTTCAGCTAAACGCCTCATATTTGCTGGTGCCCTTAAGAGTCGCTCTGCCTGTTAACCTCCTGACACTCAATGAGCTTAAATTCTCGCATCATGTGACCCCAGCTGCTTTGTCTCTGGGAATGAAAGGGAACTCTGCCGATTCTCTGCATGAAGTCTTTGTTAAAAGCCTTGCTTTTCACATCTGACGGGCATGACGTCTTTTCATGACGTGTTCTGATTCTACCGTGTCAGTTTCTCTTCTATCATTTTGTTAGCCCCCCCCACCCCCCCCACCACCAAAACCATGACTGACGCCTGACTCTACCGTTGCTGATTCTATCTGCGCTAGCTAACTACCCACTGCTGGGATGACACGTTTTGGTTACCAGGCCTACCGCACACAAAGCTTATGAGGCATTTACACTGCTATGCTCCATGTGCTTATTATATGCAAACCCACGATCTAATTTACTGTAATTTTCCAGGTCTATCAAATAAGATACGATCACAGGGAAATTGAATAAAGCCAGCAGCACCATTTGGCAGCGATTTGCCCTCTGTTGACATTTTGGAGCATAAAATAGATGTGGGATCTACATTAATGCGAGCAGCACTATAATACGCACTGCGATGTATACATTGGTTAGGGGGTATGTGTGTCAGGGTGAGGTCAGGTGATCGCACAGCTATGAATTCTGGGAAGCACACAACAGGGAGGCATTCACCTCCTCACAACCCACAGTAGGTGGCACCACACGGCGCCCAGCCCTTAGCAGAATGGCTGCTCCTTGTGGGGGCCTAAAGGCCGAGTCTCACTGCCAGCACCATTCCATTATTTCAGACCTCAGAGGCTATCGGGACTCAGCAGAGGCATTAACGAGGGTCTGATCTGAGATGACAAGCTTCCTGCTGAAGGCAGTATTACCTATTAGAGTTACAATTACGGTACACATTTCAGTTACTTAAATGAATTTGTAATTTTCCACGGCTATTGTAAAATGTTACTTAAAGATAATTTTCACAAGAGTTTCGCTTCGGCTGCTCTCAGCAGACTGACAAGTATCATTGCCATTTCTTCATTATTTATTTACTTTTTTTATTTCTTACCATAAAAAAAATAATACACAGAACATCCCCACACAATTTCACACCCCGTCTTCAGATGGGGGGGATTCTATTGACCTCCTCCACATTTTTGAGCAATACTGCTGTTTTCTGGACCTGGAAGGACACAGTCATTCACAAACAACTTCAGGTGAGTCACATCGGCAGCCGGTTGCTATGCAACCAACAAGAGAAATAAAACTTCAGAGGAAATATCGCAAAACTTTTCTACAATGAAGGTATAAGTCGTGGGTTCATTTATGTCCTTTCAAGGTAACTTGCACAAAAGCTGTATGTCTGAGGGTATGTAGACTATGATACAGATGTCACATCTGGTGCTGGAATCCTGTGTTTACATGAGCCAGGTATTACATCACCTTTCATTGGATTTAGCAGACACCTGTATCCCGAGCGAAATACATTTCAGAAAGAACAGTCAGCCAGGCCCTGGAGTAAAAGTGGGTTAAGGGCCTTGCTCATGCACCTAACAGCGAAATCACTCTGTCCATTTCTGGGTTTTGAACCAGCAACCATCCGGTGACACACACCAATCCCTTACTTCACAGTGTAATCCCTTACGCTGTCCTGCCTGAATTTTTAGTAGACATTGAGAGTGGCTTTTCATCTCGTTGTCATGCCAAGCACGTCGTCCATCAGTAAGCGTAAACTGCCGCGCTTTTGTGCTGGAGGTGATCAGGTCACCACTTATAAAACCTCATCTACCTGTTTGCCAGTCTCGACACGGGTTTGGAACTAGTGCCCAGCAGGGTATTATAGGTTTGAGAAGTTTACCTTCTCATGGCCAGTCAATCCCCCCGTGAATTTGAATGAGGAACACGCGGTTCCCCAGCAGATTAAACACGACACACATCCCACCTGGCTTGGCTGGACTTCTCCTGCTCCTCCTCTCGTCTGCTGTCTGTCGGGTGGGAGCTGATGGGTCCCAATCATCATCCTGCTCATCAGCTCAGCGGTACCGGCACCACCTGTGCCCATTTCATGCCAGCCCGGGTCTCTGCCTCCTTCAGGAAGCTGAGAAAGTGCAGCCCAGCATGCTTGTTTTAGCTAGGCGGCAGCACACTGCACAGGTCAGACCAGACCTCTGTCTCAGGTCAAAGCCACTCTTTCCCTGAACTTTGGTGACCCTGATCAAAACTTCAGGTCCCTCCTCCAGTGCGAAATGGCCCTTGACTGACAGATAATCCATCCAGTCAGGTGCGAGATGACTCTCTGATCCTTGTTTGCATGTCAATGGGCCAGCGGCTGACGGTTTAAAGTCCCAGAGTGATTCTCCACACTCCATTGAGCACCTGCAGCTTCAGACTGTTTTAACTAAAATGCACCTTTGGAGAGATGTATTGGCCCCATTCCCAGGACTAGACTGAAAAGCAAGGCTGTAACGGGGGAGATAAAACATCACCACCTGGCCAGATGAAACCTGAGGATTCTCAGAATGTTCTTCATCCCCTGAAAGAACTACATCCAAGTGTTGCACCGGCTGGATGACTCAGGGGCCACACAAGTGCTTCTGTTTGCACTTACCACTCATCCACTCACAGGATTATTTATATATACAGGTTCTACATGGCCCGGTTATTAATTATTTCGGTACTGATTTGTTTCTAAGGTGAAAGGAGATTAATTGCTATTGTTGACACACAGTGCATAATGACTAAATGTGTCCTCTGCATTTAACCCAAATGACACGATGACACAGCAGTACTGGGTGGCTAACTCAGCACCCAGGAAGCAGTGCATGAGGACGGTACCTTGCTCAGGGGACCTAAGGAGTACTCGCGGCAACCGTTTAGTTACACAGTTGGTTCCCTAACCATTACGCCACCACTGCCCCAAATCCATTGCTGCATCGTGCAGTTGCAGCCTGTGAGTCTCTTCTTTTCTAGCTGATGCTATTGCCTCGTGTTTCGTCATGCCGTCCCAAATCCCTGGTACAGACGTACAGTGCCATGCAAAAGTGTCAGGCAACCAAAGGAAATCATGTTTAAAAGATCTTCCATGTAGATATGAAACTATGTCTTTGTTTATTGAGGTGTCAGCTTAGCCATTTCTAAGCCTCCCCTAAAGTCACCCCAGTATTTGCAGCAACCATCCAAAATACCCATATCCACTTAATGAAGTTCATTTTCTAATTCAGTTAATTGATTAAACGACCTTTATCAATGCGAATCGCTACTCTTCATGCCCCACGTTGCTGAGAGCCACACTCCAAAGTAGTAAAAGGCTGTTTAAACGCTAAAACGTTCCCAGGGTGACCAACAAGCCAGCCCACGCACTCACGGCCCACCTCTCTGCCTCGCCCTCAAAGAGGCGCTGCACTGACAATCAGGCCATTAGCTGGGCAACGCACTTTACCCAAAACCGCCAGCCGCAGAAGAACTCATCTATCAAATGGATCGAAATTGTCACTAAGCACCTAAATGTGAACACAGGCTTTGCCATCAGTGACCTGCAGGGAGTGCCAGGGGGCTAATTAAGTACCTGCACTGGTGGGGTTCGTCGAATACAGCGTGACTTTTCTTCATCTCCGAAACTTCACCTTGTGACTCTCGTCTGCTCTCTGACCAGGAGGAGATGCTGTAATCACCTTTCAGAGGGGGCTAACCCGGCCATTTTTAATTATCACCTCTAGCTTGATGGCCAGAATCCCACTGAGGCCACGCCCCCATGACAGACCACACACCTCAAGACAGACCACACCCCTATCTACAGGCCACACCCCCTGAAGGTCCTACTCAGTAATCCTCCTCTTGATTCGCATATACTAAATCCCAGCTGGAGGTGTCATTTATAGATGCAGAGTCTGACCGCATCCCCGCCTGTTAGCTTCAAACGGGGGGCAGTCACTGAGACTATTCAAGACACACAAGCCCCCCCCCGAGAGCGACGCCAGCATCAGAGAGGCAGCTCAAGACACAGAGGACAGCCGCTATGTATATGGGACAGATGACTGGCTAAAGGGTGCAGTGATGACATGGACCTCATATCATCCTCATTTAGAACTGAGCGCATGAACAACAGCTTCACTCTCACAGAGACACGGAGAACAGGGTCTCTCACTAAACGCCTGTGCAGCCTTTCACCCCAACCCCCCCCTGAAGCCCCCTCACTACCCATCATCTCCTCCCCCCTCCCTCACCCCCC
>JAODKM010000075.1:6237083-6248364 GCA_026780845.1 Petrocephalus sullivani
TTGTTTTGGCTGTTTGGTGGATGGTTTTCTACCCGGCCCACCCCCCCCCCGCCCGACAATCCACATTTTTGCCCCCACCCAGCTCCCTGCCGCGTTGGGAAGCACTGTCCCTGGAGACGTGTGGAAGGGGAAGTGGGGGCCACCTGGAGATGAGGAAGCTGGCTGCTGGTGGGAGCATCTAACTGTCTACAGGTGTCCTTCAGACTTGCCAGATACTGAGGAGAAAGAGCTTCAAATAACTAAAGTCAGAGGAGTGAAAAATGAGCTGAAGAATGGGGGAAGGAATGAATGGAGACCATACTGTCTGTCCCCCTCCATCCACCCTCTCGCTCTGTTACCATGGCAGCAGAGAGTGCATGACAGTCATGTGAAAACAAAGCTGATTGGATTAAAATACTTTGTGTGGTCAGGGGTCACCAATACTGTGCACACACACTAAAAAGTGCACTTATTACTTACATGCATAACAACAGGCAACGTCCAGTTTTAACTAGCGATACCCACCGATTTATTTTTGATACATAAATGCACAAACACGGCACATCGGATATGTAAGGTTATTGAAGGTCACCGAGCTACCGATTTTAGCAGATCAAAAAAGCACCAATACCAGCCTTTCGGCAGAGCGTGCATCCGAGCACTCTTAGACCGGGGACGGGTTTAGGCGTGAACACGACTGGGAAAGGTAACCCGGCCCAGTGAAGCTGCCGGCCAGTTCTAGCCTGCAAACAATCACCGTGCTCAGACAGCAAGGGACAGGGAAGAAAAGGAAGAGGAGGCTTAATGATAGGAAGGATCAGGCGGCGTGTTTAAAGCCTGCAAAAGGTACTGAGCCACCGCGGCGTACGGCGGCCATACTGAAGGCTCACCAGTGCTCTCTCTCTCTCTCGCCGATGCGCAGCAAAGCCCCTTTACCCAACACTGAGCGTTAGCTGGAGACTTTCAATCCCTTCACCTACGCCTTACTGCCAGTCTCACAATATCGAGTTCCTTGATATGCCAGCCAGAGAAATTAATTACTCATATAGCTATATGGAACTATATAGAATGCTTAAAACACATTTCAAATTGAAAGTAACACATGAAATGACTAATGAATTGTGATTGGATGGCATTAAACGGGGGGGGGGGGCTTGAGGGGTAAGGTCGTGTACTGACCTGTGACTGACTGTTTGGAGTATAAAGCAGAGTGTGTTAGAGGAGAGTGGTGGGAAGCAGGACCCAGACCCGCGTGCTTTACAGCTTGGCTCGCCAGAGCCCAGAGCGCGAGCTCGGCTTGTATGTCGCTCGCGCCACCGCCCCAAATCATTCCGAGGCTGCCGACCAAACCTCCACGTTCCCCCACGCCACCAAAGGACAGGCATTTCATAGATGACTGTAGTGCATAGTCAGGTGGGGCCTTGTGGAATCATTCCCAAGCAAGGGTGTAGCTAGAAATTCTGGGCCCCATGGGAAAATGTTACCTCAGACCCCCCCCACTAGAGTTGGCACAATCTGAAGAAATATGGTTGCTTGTAAAATTTACAAGGGTTGATATATATCTGTTGGTGTTCAGGGCCTCTATTAAGTGCTGGATACCCCGAATCGGCCAGGGTGTCTGGGCCTCACCTGCTTGAAAGCAATGAAAGAGAATAAGATTTTACACGTTTCCTGGAAAAAAAAAAAGTTAAATAATTTCAGAATTTGTCTCCTTCTGGCTTTTGGCATCAACTTTAGTCTTGGGGTTCTGGTCATGGGGTGTGGGGGTGGGGCATTATTCTGTAGGTTTGCGGCTACCTTTTGGTTAGTGATTGTTAGTCACCAGGTAGGATGACTTACTGTCCAAACAATGATCACAGTCACACCACAGAGGCGCAGAGTCAATTATAAACCAGCACTTTCTGCTGCTCTCTCGGTTCAGGTCCCTGATGATTGTGTTTATGGGATTAACGATAATCATTCCCAATCTCGCCCGCCTTTCCTTCCTGACGTCCCTGAGCCTGCCCCTGGTACTCCTCTCTCTCACGGTCCCCCTCTCTGAAACGGAGGAGCAGAGCAGCTGCCTGGCAGCCCGTGCGGGGTCATAAAGGCAGGGACAGAAAGAGGAAGTCGGGGGGCAGAGTGAGTTATTATCCTGCTGCGTACACACACGGGCCTGGGAATGGCCTGGGAACTGTGTCCTTCTCACAGGGGCCCTTCTAGATCGCTGCCCAGGGACCCTGGCCAGACCGCCTCCCCCATCTGTCATTGGGTCCCTTACCTCACACCCGCTACACAGTAAATAAGCCCCGCCCTCTCCGGCACACCGGTCCTCACCCCGTCAGATACGCTGCTCTTCTTGGGCAATGTGGAAATCTCACCAAAAAGAAGAACAGACACACAGATACGGAAATGTGTCCCATCCGTGGCTCTGTCACCTGTCAGACGCCTGTGGCTGTCTGTGCACCTGCAGTAATGGGGCAGGGCAGTAACGGCAGTGCCATGTCCCAGGCCTTCCGTAGCTGTGCACAGACCCACGCCGGCAACAGCGACCCTCATTTTCCATGGCGCCCTGGAGCCGCTTGAAACAGAGATGCTTTCTGAGCCTGACCATGTCACCTTATACGCCCAAAAACACAGCCGGGGGGTCCTCCTATACACCCAAGGACACAGGCGGGGGGTCCTCTTATACGGCTATGGACACAGGCGGGGGGTCCTCCTATATGGCTAAGGACACAGGCGGGGGTCCTCCTATATGGCTAAGGACACAGGCGGCGGGTTCTCCTATACGCCCAAGAACACAGGCGGGGATCCTCCTACACGGCTAAGGACACAGGCGGGGGATCCTCCTATACGGCTAAGGACACAGGCGGGGGATCCTCCTATACGTCCAAGGAAACAGGTGGGGGGTCCTCCTATACGCCCAAGGACACAGATGGGGGGTCCTTCTATACGCACAAGGACACAGGCCGGGGGTCCTCCTATACAGCTAAGGACACAGCAGGGGGGTCCTCCTATACGGCTGAGGACACAGGCGGGGGGTCCTCCTATACGGCTGAGGACACAGGCGGTGGTCCTCTTATACGGCTGAGGACACAGGCTGGGGGGTCCTCCTATACGGCTAAGGACACAGGCGGGGGGTCCTCCTATACGGCTAAGGACACAGGCGGGGGGTCCTCCTATACGGCTAAGGACACAGCAGGGGAGTCCTCCTATACGGCTAAGGACACAGGCGGGGGGTCCTCCTATACGGCTAAGGACACAGGTGGGGGTCCTCCTATATGGCTAAGGACACAGGCGGGGGGTCCTCCTATGTGCCCAAGGACACAGGCGGAGAGTCCTCCTATACGGCTAAGGACACAGGCGGGGGGTCCTCCTATATGCCCAAGGACACAGGCGGGGGGTCCTCCTATACGGCTAAGGACACAGGTGGGGGATCCTCCTATACAGCTAAGGACACAGCAGGGGGGTCCTCCTATACGGCTGAGGACACAGGCGGGGGGTCCTCCTATATGG
Source organism: Petrocephalus sullivani (assembly GCA_026780845.1). Classification (NCBI taxonomy): domain Eukaryota; kingdom Metazoa; phylum Chordata; class Actinopteri; order Osteoglossiformes; family Mormyridae; genus Petrocephalus; species Petrocephalus sullivani. The sequence goes on from JAODKM010000075.1 coordinate 6,240,558, forward strand.
CTAAGGACACAGGCGGGGGGTCCTCCTATATGCCCAAGGACACAGGTGGAGAGTCCTCCTATACGGCTAAGGACACAGGCGGGGGGTCCTCCTATATGGCCAAGGACACAGGCGGGGGGGCCGCCGATGTGCCCAAGGACACAGGCGGGGGGGCCCCGCATAGCGCCAAGGGGGGAGGGGGTACTACAGGTGGTACCTTTACCTGTGTCGATTCAAATTCAAGACCAGCTATGTTCTTCAAGCCAGCTGCATTCCTAACACCCACACGTCCTATGGCAGCCAAATCCATGCCGCTGGCAGTCTGAAGCACTGTTACTGAACTCTATCAGCCACTTTATCAGCATATTGTCTAGGTTTGCCATTTTGGACTGTATGTACTATTTTGCACAGTCTGTTTTCTGTTGCACTTTGTATTGTTTCTTTAGTCTCTGTACCCGAGTGTGGCTGAACGAGTAAGCATGACTGCCAAAAGTCATGTGAGCACCAAAAGTCAGGCTTCGCTTATGAAATTCAGGATAACTAATGGCTAGTGATAACAATCACCAAATGTTTAACGACCCTTTAAGTGGATGGCTGGGGCAACTTGGGGGATCCCAAAAGGTACATGCACACTTAGTTCAAATACAAGAACTCATGGCCATAGGTGGAAATTAGCGGGAGAACATTTTAAGATGGATTTGAGGAAGCACTTCTTTACACAGCGAGTTGTTGGAGTATAGAATAGTCTTCCTGTTAGTGTAGTGCAGGCTAAAACCTTGGGCTCCTTTAAATCAGAGCTAGATAAGATTTTAACAACTCTGAGCTATTAGTTAGGGTCTCTCCAAACGAGCTTGATGGGCCGAATGGCCTCCTCTCATTTGTATATTTCTTATGTTCTTAGAGGTACGTGCAATACGAGCCTGAGATGGACTGTCCGCTGAGACCCCCCCTCGGTTCTCGGTCTTTACCTCTGTGTACATCTCCTTGAAGGGGTTCTTGCAGGAAAAGAAATCTAGGTCAATATCGAGAATGTAGGAGTCCGTCTTCTGGATGAGCGGCAGGAGACGGTCCAGCACGTAGGCCGTAGAGCCCACTTTGGTGTTCTGACCCGCAGAAGCGCAGCACGTCACCTTTTCCCCCTTCATGTTGCTGCTGCTGCTACTACCTGGCACTCTGCTGCCATCTTGTGGCTGACTGCTGCCAGTGTCAGGAGTCTGGCTAACACCATCCCGTGCCTCGGTGGTTTGTTTGACACCATCTACGTCAGAAGGTGCATTTTTAAATCTCTTAGCACCACATCCCACATGTTCCCAGTCTTTGCCACTTTCAGCTTGGGCTGGGTTAACTTTGATAACCCTCAGCTGCAGCTGCTTTGCCTGTTCCAGCTGCTCCAGGGGGACGTAAAGTCCATCACTTAAAAAATAATTGTCTTTACTTGTAACCCTGCAGAAAGAGAGAGGACTACTGTAACTACTGTCAGCATATCAGAATAATTTGATCTTTTATCAAAGAGCAAGAAAAACAAGTCTACTCTTTCATTCATTACTATTACAAATGTTAGGGGTTAATTTTACCAAGCACAACAAGAGATTTCTGAGAGATTACAGAAATATGCCAGGGCCCAGAGTCAGACGCCCAGCCCAACGGCAGTTGAAGGACGTCCAGCTAGATAAAGCAGTAGCTTTATAACTCACACCTGATTGTGGTCGTTGAGGAGTCTCTCCCTACGAACATGCTGTGCTCTCCTTCCTGTATTTGCTGAGCCCAGTATGGATGCAGCCACATAACATGTGACACGTGTCCAGCATAAACCATGGGCATGATCCAATTCTCAATGCTAAGCTCACTGTGATTGAAAGAGAAACAGGAACACAGCAGTCTTTAAATGCATCCCAAAATGTCTCTGTGCAGGTGACTATTTATATACAAGTGAGAGTGCCCACCTGAAAAGCGCTTCCTTATCGAAAACGGTATCAGCGGGCATGCTTACAGGAATCAAGAGGTCTGGGTGCGAATCCAAATGGACCAGTTTTATCCTATTTGCTGGAACATGCTTGGAACCAATCGCTCTATATATATGCTGAACCACCTGAATAACAGCAAACAGTTATTAAAATAAAATGTTACAAGGCTCACATAAACTTGATTGAACCCACGGAGAAACTCTTGTGCATAGAGCATCTTGTACGTAGTGCACAGATAGGGTGACCAGATAATCCATGTCAGGGAGGACACTTTGAACTAGGACAGGATTTGTAAACTACCCTATCAATTAAAAGGACCTGGATTTCACTTAAGTACGTAGTGCACAGACGAACACACATATAGTGCAAAACAGACAAACTGTGAAGACAGTGTACCGAGTGCAAAAAAATACACAAGAAAACAAACAAATGAGCAGCAATCGAATGCACTGGGATTACAGACGATGCGAATATATGTCGGCAAAATAGTTATTTTAGTCCACTATATTTAGGCCGCTATATTTAGTCGCAGCTCTAATGCATACGGTATCTACCTAGCTCAGCAGCCTTGAAAGTAACTTATCGCCGTTATATATTAGGGCTGCATGAAATCAAATGGTTATCTGATATTCTGTAAATACACAGCAGATTAAGTAGATTGGAACAATCAAATTAAAAAGAGTTTCATTTCACACGTCAACGCTTAAAGCACTCATGAATGAATTCAGCTCTCAAAAATGCTCACATCGTGATGATCTTCGACTATCCATACGGGCAGACGCGGGTATACTCTTTTCGGTGCCTGTGCGCTCATTTTATTAAATAATGATTACAATATTATAGCTCTGTATTAAAATAGAATCCCCTTTTACAATGCGTTGCTGCTCTCGGAGGTAATAATTAATGAGACGCACGGCAGCACCTAAAGCCTGATTGGCTGAATATGAGAAATATGGTTTGTGATTGGTCAAAAGAAGTCCATCACTGTTTTGGCGTCGGCTGGAAACACAAGATTCGCTTTTTATTTCCCCTACAACACCAAGTTTCAAGTTTCAAGTTTTTTATTGTCATATACAGATAACAATGTAGCATCATTACCCGCAATGAAATTCGTATGCTCGTTTCCCCCAACTTTATGTATAAATAGTATAAAAAGTATAGAATAAATAATAAACAATAAACAACGTATAACATAAAATTATATAAAATATAAGAATAAAGAAGAAAAAGTATTTAAAGTACTTAATGTATCAACATTTAAAAAGTATTGGTGTTGGTATGTACAAGTACAAGTGCAAAGTAATGCATGAGATATTTAGAAAAACGGAGTGGCAGTGCTATAAAGTGGCGTTGTTTTTAAAGTGACATTGTGAAGAGTCCAGTAGTTATGGTGAGTGTGTGAACTGTCTCTGTGCCTGCTGGTACGGGTCTGGATGCTCCTATACCGCCTGCCTAATGGCAGGAGCGTGAAAAGTCTGTGGCTGGGGTGGCTGGGATCAGAGAGGATCTGCTGTGCCTTCCTCTTACAGCGCTGTCTGAAGATATTCTGCAAGGCTGGCAGTTCAGTCCTGGTGATGCGCTGAGCTGAACTCACCACCCTCAGCAGAGCTTTGCGGTCCAGAGCGGTACAGCTGCCATACCAGGTGGTGATGCAGCCAGCCAGAATACTCTCGATGGTGCATCGGTAAAAGTTTGAGAGTACTCTGGAGTCCATGCCAAATCATCTCAGGCGCTGTAGGAAAAAGAGCCGCTGTCTTGCAGTTCTTGTGATCACACCAACATGGTGTGACCAACTCAGATCCTCGCTGATGTTGATGCCCAGGAATCTGAAGCAGCTGACTCTCTCCACCTCTGCTCCCTCAATGTGGATAGGGGTGTGGCCTCCTCCCTGCAGTCTCCTGTAATCCACGATGAGCTCCTTGGTTTTGCTGATGTTTAGCAGCAGGTCATTGTCGCGGCACCATGATGTCAGGGCTCTCACCTCTGCCCTGTATGCCGACTCATCTCCATCAGAAATGCAGCCGACGATGGTGGTGTCGTCCGCAAATTTGATGATAGTGTTGGAGCTATGTGTTGCTGTACAGTCGTGGGTAAACAGTGTGTACAGCAAAGCGTTGAGCACACATCCCTGGGGAGCACCCGTGCTAAGTGACAGTGTGGATGAGGTGACATTGCTGAGCCGAACCAGCTGAGGTCTGTTTGTCAAGAAGTCCAGGATCCAGCTGCACAGGGAGGAACTGATGTTCAGGTCGCGGAGCCTTCTACTACGACGACAACTACGATGATTACTACCACCACCACCTATATTTCTATCATTAATAATAACAATAATGTCGTTCCATTATTTCCCCATAGATTATATCTTGAAATAATAGTAATAATAGCAATAATAATAATAACAATAATAATAATAATAACAATAATAATAATAATAACGATAATAGTAGTAGTAGTAGTAGTAGTGATAAAAATAATAAACACTTTGCACTGTATGTTTAGTTATACTTTACACTCCCGACAAAAGTAAACATATTATGATAATATAAATAGAGGTAATATAAATAAGAAATGATTATAAAAATCAACAGTTTTATCTCTAGATAAATATTTATGCGGTTGTGGCATAGCAGAATTTGAGTTAATCTAATGAGTAAATGTTTCAACCTATGACTATATTACCACTGAGAGGGAAAAAAACAGGGAAGAAAGGCAAACAAGCAGAAGCGAAATCCCGAGCATCCAAGCAACTAATTAAATAAGTGCCTGAAGCGACCACTAAAATATGTTGTCTAGTACGGGTGAATCAGGATGAAATATTGATGTTTTGTGGTGCTCGCTGAAGCGTTATGATTTCGCGTGAATCGGTTTCCCCCTAGTGGTCAAAACAAGTAAATCAATCTCTCCGGGACGCCTCCAGACATCACCCATTTTGTCCACAGGTGGCGCCCTTTCCTCAATTACCCGGTGGCGCAGTGGGTCTGTATGTAGCATTGTCTCCTCACTCTGGCAGGGCTGGGGTTTTTAAATCCCTCTCCCTCTTCTCTGTGTGTGCATTTTCTCTGCTCTCCAGATTTGTGTAGGTTTCCTACTGGAGTCTAGAATCATGCACTTAGTTGAATCATGTCCTTAAAATTCCTCTAGTGTTGATAGGGATGTGCACTGTACTGCCTGGTATAGGCTCCAGGCTTGCCATAACCGAGTACAGGATGTGTGTTGTGGGTGGATGGATGGGTATAGACTAAATGGCAAAAGTTTTAAAATGTGATCTAAAAATGTGACAATTTATGTCACTGGGCAAAAATTGATGGTTGTCAAAAGTTTGTTTAGCCCTCCGGGCAGGCCATGAGAAAGGTATTTGTTGGCTGTCCCCTTTCAGCCGTCTGCTGTGAGCATATAAAAGACAAAACTCTTGGGAAACTATATATACAGCACAAATCTCTCATACTGCCCCTCCTCTCAGCCAGAGACAGCATGCAGAGTGGGCCTCTCAGAGCATTAGGTCTCGGAAAACACATAAAGAATGCAATATTTCCGAATCATCTTATCTTACATGAGAAATTCTGGACTGACAGTTGCAATCTTAATGGGTTCCAGTGAGTGCATACATTACCCAGTCATGTACCGACACAGGCAGCGATTAGTCAAAATTACATTAGCTGCCCTCAGGCAAAACCGATCAATAAGATCTGAGTGGTTCCTGTGTCCTGAACAGAACTACTGTATCACGGATAAGTTGTGAGTGTGTGTTAGTATGACCAACATTTAGCATTTCCGGTGATTAGCCTAATCAGGCCTCCATTTTATAAAAAGATAATCCTCGTCTGTCCCCGATAAACCTGCCTCGATTCTACAGAGTCATTTTCACAACATCTGCTGGCAACATGGCTGACATAAACACGAACATCTGTGCGTCCCGCAGAGTCTTCCCGAATCTCGAACTGCATGTTATTCGACGAGACCGAAAAACATATCAGAGCGATTATCAGTTTTGAGCCTCTGTAAATAATAATAATGTCATACATCAAGATCAGAGGTTATAACTGTAATCACCCCAGCTCAGAAAGGATTCTGTTGCTTTAGATGCAGCTCGGAAGGGAATGATGAATGTTCTTATAGGGTTACCGTACAAGGACAGGTTAAAACTGTATCTTTTCAGAGTTATGCCTTGGGGGCAATATCAGAATGATAGTGGAATGGAGAAGACTGAGGCTGATGACTGTATTACAGCTGCCTCCGATTCAAGGACACAATGCCTTACGTGGGAAGGAATGATTCAGAGCAGAGCAACAAGCTGTATGGGGGCTTTGGAGTTGACTGGCAGTTTGGACGCAGTCTGTACACTCATTCAGGATCTAATACAGAATATTTTATAGTTGTTTGTTTTATATATGCTTACATAAGGCTGCAGCATTTCTCATATGTTAATCTCCTAGTGACGGGAGATTAAACTGCCTGTCCATCAGAGTTAATTGAGTAGATAAGTTATTAGCTTCTGTTGTCATGGAGGATGAAAACATCCCTCCCGAGCATAGACCTGCTGCAAGGTTCCTGTCTCGGGTCTGTCGGCCTAGAATAGTGGTCACGTCGATTTTGGATCTGTTGAGAAGGTTCATGTCCCAGCAGCTAGGAGAAGCTTGTTGTTTCTCCGTGTCTCATCTTCATGACCTGTTTCTGATGATCTCCCTCCAGGTGCGCTGTGTGGTGAAGGACCCGCGCTAAGTCGATACCTGATTCCTTTCATTCCTCCCTCTCTCATTCTCTTTTTATCGCAGTTTTTCTATTCAGGCTCTCTACAGGGGTGCAGGTGTCACTGAGTACTTCATGTCAATAAATGAATGATCTTGCTTTAAAATGACCTTCATGCTTTTGTGTTTATTTACACAATGGGCTACGCCATCTTTACTTACCATAGTCCGAGCAAGCTGTGGGTCTTAATGTTTTAATTACATACATAAACTTAAATAGGCAATATTTAATTACTCTAAGCCAGGGAAATCCAGCTTTAAATATAGTGAGAGCTACTTCTATATTTTTACATTTGTCTTGTATTTACCGTGCTATTAGCTCAACTAATAGATCATCGTGCTAACAATGCAAAGATCATGGGTTCAAGACTCAGGGAACACATGTATATACTTTCAATTCAATTAAAATTACATTGTAAAACTGGCTCAGACTCAACCCCCAACAGCTCGGGGGTCTGGGTGACCCTGCTTTCTTAACTCAGTGTCACTTAAATAAAATGTGATCCTGCTCACAGGATCCTTTTTGCGGGGGAAATCCAAATTTAAATATGCTGGGGATCCGAGTGGCTGGACCAGGCCAAGGGGACGCCCATGTGACACCTGGCTGAGACGGATACGCAGCCATTTCCGGCCAACCTGTATCCCGTCCCCCGGGCCCGGCCTCTGCTTGCAGCTGTATCCCTTCCCTCAGGCCCGGCCCCTGCTTGCAGCTGTATCCCTTCCCTCAGGCCCGGCCCCTGCTTGCAGCTGTATCCCTTCCCTCAGGCCCGGCTCCTGCTTGCAGCTGTATCCCTTCCCTCAGGCCCGGCCCCTGCTTGCAGCTGTATCCCTTCCCTCAGGCCCGGCTCCTGCTTGCAGCTGTATCCCTTCCCTCAGGCCCGGCTCCTGCTTGCAGCTGTATCCCTTCCCTCAGGCCTGGCCCCAGCTTGCAACTGGATGCCTTCCCTCGGGCCTGGCTCCTGCTTGCAGCTGTATTCCTTACCTCCGGCCCGGCCCCTGCTTGCAGTTGGATGCCTTCCCTCAGGCTCCCTCAGGCCCGGCCCCTGCTTGCAGCTGTATCCCTTCCCTCAGGCCCGGCCCCTGCTTGCAGCTGTATCCCTTCCCTCAGGCCCGGCTCCT
>JAODKM010000075.1:6260091-6277299 GCA_026780845.1 Petrocephalus sullivani
AACAATCCACAGACACCTAGCCACGCTGCGAGATCGATCCAGAGGCAGCCAAACGCGCTACGAGGTCGATCCAGAGGCAGCCACGCGCGGTGCGAGGTCGATCCAGAGGCAGCCACACGCGGTGCGAGGTCGATCCAGAGGCAGCTAGGCGCGGTGCGAGGTCGATCCAGAGGCAGCCACGCGCAGTGTGAGGTCCCACCACCGGGGCCCTCACCTTTCCACGGTTCGCCACTCTGTGACAGACTAGACCTCTGGTCAATAAAAAATTAAAAGTACAATGCAGATTACCTCCTCAGCAGTAATCTAATGGTCTGATTAAACAAATCACCATCCCAGTGCTACTGCATTGGAGTACAACAACCAAGCGGAGGATTAACATAGAGGCTGTGTGGTGGCACAGCAGTCCTGCAAAACAAACAGGCCCCCAGTAGAGGTGGTGTAGTTTAAGACTGAAGGGGCCTTCCAGATGCAGGGGGGATCTGTACGAAGTACGTCAGAGGCAACAACAGCAGTGAGGAGTGCCGAGCGCCCCAACGACGGAAGCTTCTACTATTGTCCTCCGAGCTATTGCTATCGTAGCCGACCTAGATGCGCTAAATCCGTTGTATGAACCGTAGAAGTATTACCAGGAATAAGGGGATGGGGAGGAGCTTCCCAAACCCTGCATTCCACCTTTAATAAAGTGGAGCTGCATCCTGCATGTGATTGGTGACGTGCGGGTAGGCGCGTCCCGCCACTCAGCCTCGCCTCACCATCCTTGTGCTGGGATCTTGCTTCGGCGTCGGCCGAGTTCCGATGCTTCTTTCATCAGCGATGAGCTAAACACACTTAAAACTGAGGTGAAACATGCTGTAGTAGTAACCTTAAACATGTATCGGGTCGCACCCCATTCGGTTGTTCCCTGCTGTGTTCTGGGGCCTGTCTGGTTTTGGCTCTTTCACACCATAGGTGTAATGAGGACACAACCCAGGCTTTTACATGCGCTGAGAGATAACAGCAGCTCTCTGCCTGACAGCTGTTACAGAGTCACTGACACTGTCTTCATGCCAGTAGGGGGATGTTTTTTTTTTCTTCCCATCCAGCACTCCTACCTTAGTGTCATAGCGTTTGAAGAGCAAAACCTCAAGGTGAAGTCATTTGGAAGTTTCCAGAAATATCTGCAGAATTTGGGAGGGTAAAAACACCCCAAGTGGAAGTGCTTTGACATGAAACTGACTGGAGACCCGGCTGGGATGACTCTGCCCCATGGGATCGCAACTATAATTGATTAAATACTGAAACAGCAGCAGTACAGTTGGTATTACAGCTGGAATTACCATGATTGCATTTATTAATTAGGTCCATCAAAGATGGGCATTTCCCAAAAGCCTGACAATATGAGCTGATCTCACACTACTGAAATTCTCAGCTGGCAAAGTGAGGAGCCTGTGACCCCCCCCCCCCTCCCCCATAATGGTGGTTTGGGGGTTCAGCAGGAAGTCTGCAGTTAATTTTAAATTTAAATTTTCTTTATCTTATTTTATGCTTCTCCATAAAATTGGTTTCATTCACACCGTCTGATCAATAGCATCTGGGTGGTTTGTGTCACCGGTACCTTCACCTGCTACATGGGACGCATCACGTCACAAATGCTACATCATGTAATTGTTAATTTACCTCAAGCATCATCACCACCATCATCATCACCAGCGACGCCATCATCACCATCACCATCATCACCGTCACAATCACCATCACCATCATCACCGTCACAATCACCATCACCACCATCATCATCACCATCACCACCATCATCATCACCAGCAACGCCATCATCACCATCACCATCATCACCGTCACAATCCCCATCACCATCATCACCGTCACAATCCCCATCACCACTGTTACAATCACCATCAGCATCATCACCGTCACAATCACCATCAGCATCATCGTCATCACCGTCATCATCTGTAATACACCATACATTCAGCACTGCTTCCCCATAATGTGTGGGCCTCACGAGGAATGCCATCTGTGACAAAGTGAAATTGGCTTGCTTAGCCAGCACCCCCTGAGAAGATGACGCCCTGGGCATGTTGTTGCCCATGTTGTATCAGATCACTAATTAAGGGCGTAGCTTTACTGGGGTTTGGATTACAATGCATTTTGTGCTGTTTAGGTACCTATGTGATTCAGGTGACAGCCACTGACGCCGACGATCCCACCTACGGTAACAGCGCTCAGGTTGTCTACAGCATCCTGCATGGACAGCCCTATTTCTCGGTTGACGCCAAGACAGGTAGGTTCCCTGCCGTGATGAGCTACGCCGGAAAAATTATGTTTTGGAAGCTCCCACCCACTCACGGCCTAAACTGGCCTAAACCTCAATGTAAAGGGGCTCCCAGCTCAGGGGAAGGAACACTCTTTTACCTATAAGTGTTTATCCCACCGACTGCAAGCTACAGGATGCCATTACTATCCAAAGAGCATGGTGAAGAGGCACTGAAAAACAAGAAGCATCTATGCGCGCAGAAAAGATGTATATTTCTGCTTTCAGATTTAAATGAGTCGTTTTCCACATGACATCCTTAATGGTTGAATGGTACAGCCTAGGGAAATCCTTACCCTAATTCCATGGCAACGCTGACCGATTCTGATGTAAAAGTATTATATCTAAGAGCTGCACAGCGAGAGCAATTACCAGCACACTGCCAGTAATGTTTTTTTTGGTGGGGAAACTTTTTTGGGGGCAGCATGTGGTAGTTAACTCATACCGCTCTCATGAGAACGCCTAAAAAGCATCGTGCTGATGTTCTGCTCTCAATAAATGGGATTCGCTCCTCAATATATGGGAGCAGCCATTGTGTATTTTATTTACTGCACTGTGTTGCACAATGATGTTAATATCCCACTAATATTACACTTTATCAGTGCTGTACTCCCTCTCTGGCTATTTGCACATCCTTCCCAGTTGTACCACTTTTTTATTGCATGTTTATTACTTCATTTCTTGTACTGTACTGTTGTCTGTCCTGTATTGCATTGCTGTCTGTCCTGTGACACACTGCTGTCTGTCCTGTGACACACTGCTGTCTGTCCTGTATCACACTACTGTCTGTCCTGCATCACACTGCTGCCTGTCCTGTATCACACTGTTGTCTATCCTGTATCACACTGCTGTTTGTCCTGTATCACACTGATGTCTGTCCTGTTTCACACTGCTGTCTGTCCTGTATCACACTGCCGCCTGTCCTGTATCACACTGCCGTCTGTCCTGTATCACACTGCTGTCTGTCCTGTATCACACTGCTGCCTGTCCTGTATCACACTGCTGTCTGTCCTGTATCACACTGCTGCCTGTCCTGTATCACACTGCTGCCTGTCCTGTATCACACTGCTGTCTGTCCTGTATCACACTGCTGTCTGTCCTGTATCACACTGCTGCCTGTCCTGTATCACACTGCTGTCTGTCCTGTATCACACTGCTGCCTGTCCTGTATCACACTGCTGCCTGTCCTGTATCACACTGCCGTCTGTCTTGTATCACACTGCCGTCTATCCTGTATCACTCTGCTGTCTGTCCTGTATCACACTGCTGTCTGTCCTGTATTACACTGCCAGTCCAAAAACCTGTGAAGGCTTATTGGAGCTACCAAATTGGCCATAGATGTGGCTTTTTGAATAAATGGTGCATGAGTGCACCCTATCCTACGTTGTTCCCTGCCTTGCGTCCATAGGCTCCAGACCCCTTGTAATCCATATAGGACAAGTGAAAAATGATCTTGGATTTTTAGGCTCCTATAATGTGCTGGGCCCTCTGAATCCTCTGAGTGTCTACGCCCCTCCAATGTCCCTACCATGCACATGCCATAGAAGCATCACTCAAGATGCTATCACGTAAATTCATATCACATATAATGGCGGCACATCCCCACGTCCGGGTTCGAGGTAGTCATCTGATGAGACCTGTCCCGCCAAACGCTCACCCCAACACCCACGCTCCCCAACCTGACGAAATTCATAGTTTTATTGGAGTTTCTGCCCCCTCACATTTCCTAGCCTCGTTCTTGATGTCGGAATAATGGACCGACGTTCTCCACCGGCTCCACTGGCCAAGTCCCCGCTACCCCGGAAAAAGCCTGTCATTAGACCCGCTATTAACCTTACAACTTCCTCTGGAGACAGCAGGTCACAGGGGGGTCCAAGGGATGTAAGCGGCTTCCCCTGGGGGCCACCGACGGCTTCGGCTTCTGCAAAGCTGCACTCCGTCGGAAATTAATGCGAGCCATTTTCATAAATGGACCCTTTTTTTTCCCTCCTTGGTAATGGAGCACGCTTTTAGAGGTCCCATTGGAGAAGGGTGACGTATTGGGCACGCACACCTGGGGGATATTTACCCTGGCGCGCCATATTTTGTCTGTGCACTGTGATTCGTGTTTATGAGGATACCAATGTTTGGGAATTTGGTTAAGCGCCATATCATTTTTAACCAATAATTTGTCCTGTGTCTTCACTACTTTGTCTATGGGGACTCCTGAAGTTACAGTTTTGTGTTTTTGTTCATTTCAGGACCCCAAAAACATCCTCCAGGCTGCCTAGATATCCATGTTAGCTGGCAGCGGCGTATGCTAACATGTATGCTAACATACCACCAGTAATGTGCATACTAAAACACTGGCTGTTAACATGTATGCTAACATGCTGCTGGCTAACATGCATGTTAACTAGGGTGACCAGATAATCCATGTCAGGGAGGACACTTTGAGCTACTTCAGGTTTTACAAACTACTTTAAAGCTGAAAGGCTCCTGTGCTCGGCTAAATAGTTCAGTTCTTCTTGTGCTTTGATTGGTTTGTTTCGTTGATTGAAAGACTCGTCCAGCTGTTTCGCATTTAACATTACTGATGCGTGCATGATTATAGGAGACTGACCAATCAACACGCAGCAAGAACGCAGCGCTTAAGTGAAATCCAGGTCCTTTTAATTGAAATGGTAGTTTACAAATCCTGTCCTAGTTCAAAGTGTCCTCCCTAACATGGATTATCTGGTCACCCTATATGTTAGTATGCATGTTACTTGGCGCCCTGTTAGCAGTATTAGCTGGTGTGGGATTTTAATGCACACATTAGCTAGGAGCATGCTAGTATGCTTGTTAGTTGGTGGTTATGCGTGCAAATTAGCTGGCAGCCTGTTAGCATGCATGTTACCTAGAAGCGTGCTAGTACGCCTATTAGTTGGTGGCTATGCATGCATATTAGCTGGCAGCCTGTTAGCCTGCATGTTAGCTAGGAGCGTGCTAGTACGCCTGTTAGTTGTCGGCTATGCGTGCATATTAGATGACAGTCTGTTAGCATGCATGTTAGCTAGGAGCGTGCTAGTACGCCTGTTAGTTGGCGGCTATGTGTGCATATTAGCTGGCAGCCTGTTAGCATACATGTTAGCTAGGAGCGTACTAGTACGCTTGTTAGTTGGCGGCTATGCGTGCATATTAGCTGGCAGCCTGTTAGCATGCATGTTAGCTAGGAGTGTGCTAGTACGCCTGTTAGTTGGCAGCTATGCGTGCATATTAGCTAGCAGTCTGTTAGCATACATGTTAGCCAACAGGATGTTCCTACGAGTAGCACATGGCTGGTGACCTAATCACCAATCTGCGATATTCACTGTGGTCTCTAGAGCAGAGCTATTTAAATGATGGTCCTCAAGGGCCGAGCCCTGCTGATTTTCCAACTTTCCTTTACCTCTCAGCCAGGTGTGAAGCCTCCAGCCAATCAGAATAAGAATCATTATTAAACAATCTACCTGGAAGAACTAAAACAAGGCCTGGATTTGGAATCGAGGTCCAGATTTGAAGAGCCCTGCTCTAGAGTATAAGGGCTTTGTTTTTGTGCCCTCTGCTGGACTGCTGCATTAATAACAGGCCTGTTAGGGTGAAAATGGCGACCTTGACGAGGCTCTCGCCATGTCTACCCTCCTATTACATATTCAGCATGCCGTGCCATGACTGTCACTTTGCCCATTTATTTAGTTTACCTCAACTTTCCCTTCGCATACAAAAGGGTCATAATGGTCAGTAACCATGGCGATAAGTCAGAAATGGAGAAAGCATATGCGGACGTGTTTAGAGTAGGGAGATGTGGGAAGCGTGGTCTTAAGCGGGCTTAGGGGTGCCGGGGTGATGGGGCACGTGGGGTGGGCGCTTGTTTGCTTAAGGAAAAAATGACAAACACAGACATTGAGAGGCTGGTCCGGGGCTGATCGGAGGTGAGCGTGTCCCTCTCACACTCCAGTCACACAGTCTAAGCAGACACAAGCATTTCTGCAGCTACTTGGGGGTCACTGGGAGGACAATGCCAGTCGAGGGGTCTTACACTGGTCAGCCTCATTTACATCGCATTTTCTCCAGGCGAGTAACTGTAGGAAAGTCTTTAGGAAAGATACCCTTCCCTCCTTTACCCCTTTTGTTTTCTTTTTGGGGAACGACTGTGCAAAGCAGATGGAACGAGCTGAGTTACCCTCCATGGCTGCTCAGAAGCAGCATTTTCTCACGGTGGGACCCGCAAGCTACACCGGCTTCTTTCACTTTTAGAAGTGAATCTATATTCACCATTTGCACAAGTATATTGGGATGCATTTTTGGCATATTCATTCCTGTCTGCTTATTTATCTTAGATTTTTCCTTGTAATGGAGTTTGTTTTCGCTAAGGAAATTACAGCAATTAAGGAACACGAGGGGCAAATTTGGATCATGGCATGTTAGGAAAAATTTAAATATTTATCAATATTAATTCATTAAATGCTTCAATTTTTTTTGTGAAAGCTATGTTTGTGGCTATAACCGCAATCACGGCACATTACGGATTATAGAGTTCATGTCGTTTTTATGCAAACGAGCTGCCAGCCCATGTGACCGAGTCATCACTGTCTAAGCAGGTGACCCGTCTGTTAGGAATTCATCGGTCTCCATGGCAGCATTTTTGCTGGAAGCGGTACAGCCTGGTGCTAGCCGAAGACTGCCAACACAGCCTTACGCGTGAGACCCACCCTCCTTCTACCAGGTTCTAGTATCAGTCCATTTGGTAATAGCTTCCCTTTTCACACCTTGCTGTGCGATGCGACAGATTAAAGGTGAGTTCATCTCCTTCCAGGGAACCACAGGGGAGTCCCGTCTACCTTAGATATTATTGTTCTGAGCATAACTGAACAGCCGGTAAGTATCTCAGGAGCTTCCATGCTCCTTATTCTATTGGCTCTTGACCCTGTCTTCACTGTATAGCTCTAACTATCCACACCGTCTACCTGTATCCATGTGTGGCACCGCCATTACTGTTGTTGCTGGTCTGAGATGGCTGTGCAGGGCGCTATATAACGATGGAATGCATTTAGGAAGTTCTATGGAGTTACAGTGTCACGTCATGCCTGTCATCCGATTCAGGCTGTCCCCTGCCCGGGCTGTCCGGGAAGGGCTCTGGGCTCCCACCCACCCCGTCCAGGATAAGGGCCTTGAGGATGGATGGCCGCATCGAACCCCGGCGGCTTTTATAAGCACTGTAACTCGTGACCATTCCTCAGCACTGCAATTTCCTTCTGCCTATCCAGACAGGATCACTTTGATTTGCAGGCAGTCCTGGAAAGAATGGACATGGGGACTCCCTGGTCCATCATACGGCGGGATAAAGGGGAGAACATGGGTGCTGCTGACAGGCAATGCTGGGGCACGATAGCTCCCAGGCAGGCAGAATGGCCCTTAGTACCTCCTTCTACAATTCATTAATGATTCATAAAGTGTCTGTCTATCTGTCTGTCTGTCTGTCTGTCTGTGTGTCTGTCTTTTCTCTCTTTAAATTTCAAGTTCAGAAAATACAAATCCAGACCAAAATTTTGTTTCAACCAACCAGTTCAGCATAGACACTCACAGTCAGAGAGAGCTGGTTGGTTGAAACAAAACCTTGGCCTGGATTTTTACTTTCTGGACTTGGAATTTATGCCTCTGCTATCTACCTATACTGATATTTTCAGCATTATGTTATTCATATTATGTAACAATTACTTATTTTAATTTTGACAAATTAAGAAGTGGAGGTTTTTAAGCTTAAAAATAACTTTGTTCCTTAAGAATGTCTTTTTCTTTCCTTTAATTGAATGCTCTTTTTTATATCTAAATAAAGTACAAATGCAGCAAGAGCCTGGTTTGGCTGCAGAGCCAAAGAAAATGCAGCATTTTAAGGTGAAGGATTCAGCATTAATCTTTGCTCCCCTCAGCACCACTAAGAGTTGGCTGGCTCAGTTCACGTGTGCGGGTGGGACGGCATTGACACGACTGTTTGGGCCTTTTGCACAGCTAATAAAAAGCATGCCTTAGAAATGGCTACCCTGTGATCAGAGTTCATGGAGTGGAATCAAAAAGAATACTTCAATTTGGAGCGGCCCGCGCGTTGCCATGGGTACACGCCTTCGGCGGAGCGATTCAATCCGAAGGGCCTGCGGGCTGACAGCTGATGTTTCCGGGGAAAGCGCCCTACAGACGGAGAAGCGATAGGGACGGCGGGTACCACCCAAGCCTGTCCACTCGCAGCCATGGAGAACTTCCTAATGACCTTCAGAAGATGATCTGCTCCACTTCGCAAGAAGACAAATGTAGGGCAGCATTTTCCGACGGAGAACTTTGGGTCTAGTTAGAGGCGGCACGGCTTGGTTCTGGACGCTCAGAAGCAGCATTTTCTCACGGTGGGACCCGCAAGCTACACCGGCTTCTTTCACTTTTGGAAGTGAAGCTATATTCACCATTTGCACAAGTATATTGGGATGCATTTTTGGCATATCCATTCCTGCTTTTCTTTTTTATTAAGAAACATGCACATATGCAGAGCAAAGCACAAAGACCTAACTCACTGTGCTACACTGGAAAATACAGTGGGCCTCATATTCCACACTGGACTAAGTGCTGATGACGGGGACCGACTGGGGATTAGGGGGCGGGGGGGTCAGCATTTAGCTTCTCATAATGGACGTGGTCAAGCAAACTGCTGGTTTTCACTGCTCACTGACCTAGTTCAGTAGTCCCAGTTCAGCTCACTGCATTCCCAGCTCAAACTTTAGTACCAGTTGGCTGAGGTGTACATCTCTCAGTACCAATAACATTCCACACAGGAGGAGCATCCAGACAGCTTATGCCAAAAAGAGTTTATTTTGTATGAGGAAACGGAAGGAAATGACTGTCGTGTTTTTACGAGGTCCCTGGGCTTGTCTTTAACTTTTAACTTCAGGTTGGCTTTACACGTTTCCTACAACTTTAAATCTCTCCAACAGCAAAATCGATATTAAATATGGCATGTTTAAAACCCCTTGGAAATAAACTGGGACACATAGATAAAGAAAGCATCTCCACCTGAAGGAAATGCTGAAACCCTCTTCATTTCCTGCATTACGTGGCCTACCTTTATTCCCTAGAAGATTCCATCAGCTGACATATGTCAGACCAAAACAGAACAACAGAACTTCCTTTGCACTCTGGATAATATTGATGTTGGTGTTTTCTCCTGTGTTATGCCACATGTAATTAGATAATATTATCAGAGGTTAGACAGTTAAAATCAGATTACAATTTTAAAGCATAAGATATATGAACATTTTATTTATATAGCAGATAATTTCATCCAATGTGATACATCTGAGTAAGCGGGTCAGTCAGTCCCTGGAGGGGGGGTTAGGGGTTTAGGTCAGGGGCCCAACCGTGAAATTACTCCACTGACCACGGGATAAAACATATATACATAAATGCATCTATAAAAAAATCAAGTTTAAGATGTTATACTTTTACAATATTGCTTCAAGGGCTGTGAACTCAAAGAGTAAATTTTAACCGGGTTTTGCTTCACTTGGTAAAATTTGTACTGAACTGCAGCACCGAAGAACGATGAACTTTAATTGGGTCTGCTGGACTGAATCTCGGGTCGATAAGCGGAGCCGAAGAAAGTTGAGGTCTGCGACTCGAGGACAAGGTGAGGATATAAAACGTCAGAGACCCTCAACAGAAACGAAAGATGAATTTAAAGCGGTTTGTCTTACAAACTGGGACGGTACGTAACATATCAATCAGCTAAATTAGCAAACTCTTCAGAGAGAATCAGTGCTGCTGGATGCAAACTTTAGTACAAACGCCACCCAGGAAGGTAGCTCCTCTCCACCATGTGGATGCTTTTCCTCCTTGCATATTCAACACTAACATCTCAATGTTATCAGATCTTTAACCCAAACTGAATATTAGATAAAAGATCACCTGAGGCAACAAAGACAAAATTCATTCTTTGTTGAATAAATGATGAAAGAAAGTTGCACAACATTTCTGTGAGAAAGCATCTACACCCCCCCTCCAGCCTTCCACATCAGCCACAGCGACGATGACTGTAACCAAGCACGTCTGGTAGACGTCGACTGGTCTCACACAGCTTGGTAGAAGAGTTCTGGTCCATTCCTCTAATGAGTCTCATGAGGATTATCAAGTGACCCCTTCACCCGAACTTGCCAAACTCTCTGACTTGTCTGTTGCTAAGTGTCAGGACTAGTGATGGCCAAAATGATGCTTCATGAACCCCACTAGGTGATGCCCTTGGTTTAGTTCGGGGCTATGCTTTGAGCCCTTTTTTGAGAGAGCACCATCTAGTGGGGTCAAAAAATACTGCAAATGGTTCAAGAAGCGCCGTTTTGGCCATCATTAGTCGAGAGTAGTGAGCCACAGCCATCATATGGCTGGACATGCACACAGCAGAAATATGATGGATTATGGTATGGTATGGTATGGTCTGCAAAAAGCAAATGTAAGTAAATAAGCTTGTGTGGATGGTGGTGGCCTAGTGGTATGAGGCTCTGGTTATGGACCAAGAGGCCATGGGTTCAAATCCCTTCTATCACCTGTGGGTCCCTGAGTGAGACCCTTAATTAACCACAAGTTGCTCCAAGGAAATTGTAATTGGGTGATGTAAGTCACTCTGGCTTAGGGTGTCAGTTAAATGCCATATATGTAAAAAAAAGAACCCTGCTGTGTTTTTATATAATTTGTAAAATAAAATTTTGACCTGTGCAAAAAAATGTACAAAAAAATTCCTTGTAATACATTTGAAAACCGGTTTGACTGATTTCTCTAAAAAGAACTGGTTCAAAAGAACATCCCTATTGTTCTCTTGGATTTTTGCGCGCAAGTAACATTCCTCACTAAAGGCATATTGGGTTGTAGTTCACTTTGTGC
This sequence comes from Petrocephalus sullivani, assembly GCA_026780845.1. Lineage (NCBI taxonomy): Eukaryota > Metazoa > Chordata > Actinopteri > Osteoglossiformes > Mormyridae > Petrocephalus > Petrocephalus sullivani. The sequence goes on from JAODKM010000075.1 coordinate 6,271,316, forward strand.
TTTTCTCTCTGACTGAAAATCCTGCAAATAAAACTACTATTCCGCGTTGTATTGGTCTTGGGTACTAATATATTGCAATGTCTGGTAGACTGAAGTATCATGCCAGCAACGAAAGACAAGGTGGCTTGCTGGAAAGGAAATGAATGCTCTATTATTTAGCCCTTACAAGGACTAACACAGGCATTAAACAACCAACAAGCCACACGTTATAGGCGAACAGAGGGTGGTCTGATGCTGGCCTACACAGTGGGTAATGTATACAATGGCTAAAGAGAGGCGAGGATTGGACAGTGTTCATGCAAAACACAGACAAGGGCACGCACGACAATCGGGAACACTACTAACATGAATAATATTCACAGGGGTTATTTACAATTTCCCAGCATGTAGCAGGACTGACTATTTACACAGAAATACACATCCATTCATCTACTCATCCATCCATCTACTCATCCATCCATCTACTCATCCATCCATTTACTCATCCATCCATCTACTCATCCATCCATCTACTCATCCATCCATCTACTCATCCATTCATCCCTCTTCAAACCACTTAACTTGGTCAAGGTCACAAGGGGCACAGGGCTCAGGGAGCACAGGGCACGTGGCTGGGGTACACACTGGATGCAATTAAATGCTTTAAAAAGAAAATGGCATCCATCGCTGCAGAAAAATGCAGAACTGGCAAATAGCCATGAAGAGCAATAAATATTTTAATTAAAATAAACATAATTATCAAAGTCTCAGGTTTGTGGATGTGGAAACAGTTTTAAAATACATTTTCTTTTCACTATATATCCAATTTCCTGCCTGTCGAAAAGTTAATTGTTTATTATTTTCTAATTAGTCAGAATAGAATTACTACATGGATAGGAAATCCAGTGTTTGTCTGGTACTGCTATTACACTAGACAGCAGCATCGATCGGTTTTAATAAGATACAATGTAGCTGAAATTTCAGACGATTGGAATTAATTAATGGTATAAGAAGTGATGATAGCGAGTGTAGCTTTTAGTTTAATGGCATGGATGGATGATATAGCCAACTGATAGCATTAGCTAACTGTGTGGGAAGGCCACACTCGTGATGTGGTCACTAGCAGGACAGCCAGGGCAACTATCGCTAATCGGATCATATATTCAGGGGGCTCGAACCTTTATGGAGGGCTATGCACTCGGGACGCCTGATTAATAGGCTTCCCAGCTAGCTGAATCGCACCAATAGGAAGGCTAAGTGGTTTCGAATTTGTCAGGGACCTCCGGCACAGGATCGTGAGCAAGCTGTCTGTGGGGGGAAGCTTTATGGAAACCAGACGCACAACAAATAAAAATAGGTGGCAGCGAAAAGTTAGAGGGGGGGTTACAAAAAAAGAAGCGTCTGGTCCGGGGTGCTCGATTGTTGGTCCACAACGGAGGTGCTGAAGCGTGGACAAGTGGCAACTCTCCACTTTCAGCAGAGCTGAATGGGGACTCGGGACCCCGGAGACAGCAACTCAGCAGATACTGTTACCCTATCAGCAAATGAATACATTGACATCTTATATACTGAATATGTCCTATATGTAAACCCTGTGAAGGCAGCACAGCACAGGCCAGGAATTCAGAAGCAGTTCATTGTCATGGCAATGGGATCACCCTGACAAACGGCGCTATGGTAACAACCCTTAAATGATTCATTGGACTGACAGGGATTAATGGAGTGGTTAGAGGGGTGAGCATCACTGGCTTTATATCCAAGGTCAGCGTCCACCTGAAGTACCCCACTCCTGAATACTACTATGGTCACACTCTCAACAGATCAATACCAACGTTTCCCTTAAAGCATAAATACACGTCCCTCGAAAAATTGTAAGAATCCATCTTTGGTTCCATCCGTCTTTCTTCTAACCATTTATTCTGGATACGGGGACTGGAGTCTGTTGCAGGCAGCATGGGGCACAATGCTATAGTACAGTGACATGCATTATCTTCATTATCAATATTGCAGCCTTTGCAAACAGGTGAACCTCGGTGCAGAGCTACCCTCAGAGACGGTTTTTCCCAGACAGACATATTTCATCTTAAGAAAGATAAATTCATATTTTAAGTTTTACCCCGTGAGCTCAAAGAACTGACAGAACAAAAAAAAAAACAGAAAAAAATGTCCTTTTTTCCTCATAAGGAAAAAATTGTCAGGTTCTTACTACATTGTGGGGGCCTATGGTCCCCCTAATATAGAACATACACACACACACACACACACACACGTATGCATGCATGCAAACACACACACAGACTCTCCATTCATTTCCATGGGCATAACCCTGATCCCAACTACGACACCCTCAACCCCTACCCAGCCTCAACCTTAACCATAAGTAACCAAAGAAAATAAATTCAAGACTTTTGGTATTTTAAATCGTTTGGTTGCATTCACAGACTGAGTTTCCTCTTGTGGGCACTGGAAAAAAAGTCCCCACAAGGTCAAAATAACAGGTTTATATCACATTATGGGGGCAAATGTTCAGTTCCCCCGGGGTTCCCCAACTTCAGCTCCATCCAGTTCAATTTCTTTGAATTTGCTGTCCTTCCTAACATCTTAATACCGGTTTAGCAGCAAGAATCACACCACAAATTAATAAAATAGCAGTTAATTTCACACTGCGTTAAGTGATGAAAGTGCCGGAAGATGAACAGCCGGGCGCGTGGTCTCCATCCAAATGACGGACAGGTGTGAGTGTTCCTGCGTGAGTGCGGGACAGGAACATGACGGGTCCTCCAAAAAGCCCCCCAGGAATGAGACAGGGGAAGCATATACCCTGAGACCCTAAGACAGACCAGAGTGGGAACATCAGCTTTATTTAAGGTGAACAGCACTAGAAGGAGTTATGGTGAAATGGGTCTTCGGTTTGGATTTACATACCCAAGAGGGGAGTGTGAAGCAGCCCTACCCAAAGCTGGCAGATGGCTTTATAAAATAGGAGCCCAATAGCTGACGGCTTGAACCCCAGCCTGCCAATCATGTTGAAGTTTGAGTCTCGACAGGCTTGGACCAATCCAAAGTGTTTACTGGGGCAGCTGAGCATGAGCATCTATGAAGAAACTTCAAATGCACCTACAGTAGATACTATTCCGCTACTGACACTGGGCCCCATTCTGCTGTGACCTCGTCACCTCACAGTGACCTCATGACCTCCTATGACCTCACAACCTCCTGTAACATTAATTTCGGTGAGCAAATCATGCACTTTGCTGATTTCTTATAAGCTAAGAGAAGAAGCTCTCAGTGACATACCTCAACTTTCACCAGTGTTAGAGCATCTAATAACTTTCATTTGGGTTGTATCCAAAGCAGCCTTTTATTCTTTTTTAAAAAAATGGCATTTATTTAATAAATGTGTAATAATACATTGTTACTCGAGCTGTACACTGCTTCAGAGTTCCAATATGCAGTTCAAAAGTCACATTATTTTTTTGTGTTTTTTTCCTTTTAGTTTATGCTTCTTAATTGTCAGGGAGAGTCATATAAATGTTTGGTACAAAATGTCACATTACAAAGCACATTAGCATTTGATTTATGAACTCAATGCACATAATCTCAACTTCCTTTGAACAAAATGATTTCTCTACAATAAAAAATCACCAACAAAACTGGGACAATGAACCAGCCGGAGGTAATTAATAATTTGAGTGTATACCTAATACCAGAATTGTAAAGATCCTTTATACAGTAAGCCCTCACTTAATGACATATTGTTCCATTTATAGTAGAACCCAAGACTCACTTAACATCATTAAGATTTCAATTTCAGTATTGGAAAAGGCTTTGCCAAGAGTACTACGCAGTTTTTACTGCAATATCAGGCATTTAATTAATATGTTTAACCATATTAAGTTAAATTAATTTAAATGTATTCATTAAAATTTCCATAGAGCTCTTGACAGACCAAGTTTCAAGTAATGTTACAATTTTCTGGAAAACTTACACAATGAACCTCTAGGATTCATTTCCCCCACCGCTTAGCAACATCGGGGAACACTATTGTTCTCATGACTTGATTTTTGATTTTTTAGTCAAGCAGACTTTCTCTTGATCATATTGGAGACTTCTTCATGGTAGGGCAGTGGAATACTTTCTCAGAACATGTTACTGTATGTTAATGTAATAATTCCTGATATGTTCATTCACCAAGATGGTTGTTCTAGTTAAAGCTACAGTATAAAGTCTATAAGAGCACCCCCTGTAGATTTAGAGTGGTAAAGCTATCCACCAGCTGTCCATATGGCAAACTCACTACCCCTCCACCCATGATGTATTCATTTTGGCAGACGGATCTTTTCAACCCTGAGAGGTAAACAGGAGAATAATAAAGAAGTAAAACAAAGAAATATATAAAGCAAAATGACAGGCAACAGGTCATTCCTCAAACAGAAATCATGACCCATCATCTTCATACCATGTCATAAAAAAACATCATGATAAACTTCACAACACGAGTCAAGTTTGGGCTTTGCCATAAAAAAAACATACTTATTAAAAGCGGAGATACAAGACACAGAGAGATACCGTCATAAAACAAACAAGCCTCCTTTAACTTAAAGCCCGTCCCTCCATATGTGTGCTTTAAGCTGAAAGAAAATGGCAGTTAAAAATCTGCATTTAAGAGATTACAAACTGGTCATTATAAAACACAAAGGGCACGACGGAACGCTTAAGACTCAGCTGACAAACGCTGGACGTGTCTCGGGGGGGGTCACGTAAAAGTATGCAAGTAAGTTCTTCAAAGATTTCCCATAAAAGTGAAAATTTCCCATCTTGTACGGTGAATGGAGGAGCAACAAAAGCTTGCAGGAGAGGGAAAGACATTTTAAGGTCTGTATTCTGAGGAAAGGTCCACTATTAGAGAGTCTGTATCTGCTGGGTGGCGCAGTCCGGTCAGCGACAGGATGAACAGATGAGGATTTCGTGAAAGGAAAAAGGACACTTGGTCAACGTGGGGGCCACGTTTCTGTCCTCTTCCCGAGCGGCCACGTTCAGGGCCAGGATAGATCCCTCGTGCCCGTTCCTGCACTCTCCCCTTTCCCCGCTTCCTGTTCCCGGTATTCCTGTTCCCGGTTAGGAATAGCGACCGCAGTCCTCCCCACCATACATTTCCGCCAGTTTCCGGAAGCGCGGCCCCCACTCGCGGAGGTAGTCGTAGTCCTGGTCGCCCTCGGTGGAGGCTGAGCCCAGCGAGCTCAGCGAATCGGCGATGGAGCCGCTGCCCTCGTAAGCGTAGGTGGCCAGGGAGTCATAGGGGGGCGCCGTGGGGTTGCTGTCGTTGTCGTGCACCCGCTGGTTGATGAAGTTGCGGACGTCGGCGTTGGCCCTCGCTGGGGCGGCCGCCGCACAGCGGGCTGCTGGGTACAGTGCTTCGGGGACGATGTCTCGGCGTGCCTTGCTCTCCTCAACGGCCTCTGGGTGGCGCAGTGTGCCGATGTCGAAGGCCTGCGTGTCCTCCTCGCCGCCGCCCTCATCGTTGTAGCTCACGATGTTGTCCCTGACGTCGTCCTTGGAGAATATCAGCGGCTCCTTCTTCCTCTGTCGCCTCAGGGCCGTGAAGAGCACCACTGTCGCTGGAGGGGAAAGAGGACGGGGACAACATGTTATTGGACATTCAGCTCACACCGCAGTACTGGACAAGCCCTGCACAGACAGTGTGGGCTCATCTTTGAGATTACGGTTATCGCTACATGCTGAAAGACGTGATTTTAATTTTCAAAAACCTTTAAGTGGTGTAATGTGTGATGTCTTTTAATATAAAAAGGAAATTATAGGTCATTTGGAATATTTAAAAAATTCCAGTTTATTTGATCTTTCTCAAAAGCTAAGAGTTTCTCGATTTTGCGGGGGGGGGGGGGGGGGCAACTTAATAATTTAAACGAAAATGTCTTTTTTTTGGGGGGCAGGAAAAAAGCCTAATTAAAGGATGGGGGCACCCGTCCCCCCACCGCCCCAGGCAC
>JAODKM010000075.1:6307076-6323411 GCA_026780845.1 Petrocephalus sullivani
ATTACCGTATAGGTGATGCTGTTTGCAAAATGAAGCATTTCAGACTAGTTTTAGGGGTCATAAGGGAAAATGCAACCGCGGCCCTGCTATTGTTTACATGAATCTCTGGGATTGAGGGACAGGAACGGACACAGATGGCAGGCTTTGAATTGTCCTCTGTCCGTCTGTCAAGGTCTGAGAGGATGTGTGTGAGCACTGTGGTGGGCCAACGCCAGGCACGCCCACGCGAAAACACGCCCACGCGAAAACACTGCCGTCTCAGCGCTCTCGAGTTGCTCTCAACTGGCTGCTGTTCATTGGTTTCTATTTTAGTCCTCTTCAGAAAATGTTGTGTACAAATATTGTGCACATTTTGTTTTGTCATCATTTATTTTTCATTCCACTTGTTCGCTTCCGGCCCCCACCTCGCGCCTCGCCTGGGGTATTAACGCAATTCCCCCGAGTAATCGCAAGCAATCCCGTCCCCGTAATATGCCGGGAGTCTCCCGGCCGGCTCCAAGACCCGCCTCCTCGCATCTGTAAATAAATCCATCGCTTCCAGGGACAAATCCGATTTCCAGCCAAAATACCAGGTGGCTTCTTTGTGCCGGGGCTGTAATTTATTTTTCGAGTGCGGTAAAGTGGGGTGCTTTTCAGATCACGCTGCAAAAATGCAAATGTTTTACGGGGAGAAAGAAATCAGAAGGCGGCGTGTTTGACAGAATGGCCATCCTCTCCGCTGTCAAGGGCGGTGGTGTTAACCGCGCAGAGGAACTATTAGGAGCAGTGGTGTGTACAGATGGTCCACACGAGTTAGCCATTACAGACACGCCTCAATGTATGCAAATACACTGTATCCCTTACGCAAGTACCAAAATTTACGTATGTCAGACTCTCCCTCCTCCCTAGCCTACCCTACCCTACCCCAGGTTAACCTATCCTATCCTAGCCTATGCCAGCCACCCAACCATAGTATAACCTACCCTAGAGTACTCCAGCCTAATCTAGCCTAACCCACCCCAGCCTAACCTAACCTACACGAGCCTAGCCTACCTTAACTTAGCCTACTCCAGCCTAGCTTACCCTAGCATAACCTATCTACCCTACCCATGTGTAACCTAGCCCACCTCAGCCTAACGTACCCTAGGCATTTATTGCAAACACAGGTATTAAAAATACACAATATAATTCTCTAGTAAATGTAAGGCATATTAAATACCGTAATAAGACATAGATCAATGAAATTAATTAATACATTTGCATAAGGCCTTATGCTAATTAGAATGGATGCATTCATGGCAGCTGCCTGCCTTTCCAGCTACACCAACTTGCACGTAACCTACTTCAGACGCTTTGCATAAGTGCCATCTATGGTGAGATTTCTTTTAAAGAAGTCCGAATTTACACAAGTAGACTTTTGTCGGGTTTATTGTTAGCCATATGCTAGAGACATGCACTTCCAGCAGGGGGTGCAGTGATTTAAGGACTAAATGACAGAGTGGGCTGCCATGCTCTTCAGGCGTGAATTGTCATATTTGGGGTTGGTGTTTCTTGGTTGACATAGCTCAAAGATGACGTTAATTAGAAACTCTTAGCTACACTGGGATTTCCACAGTGTTCGCCATTTATTACTAACATAAATAAGTAAGCCTCACCAAGCCTGCTTGTACTGCTGTTATGCGATCATACATTCATAAAACAGTGCTCCTCAACTATAAATAACAAAAAAATGAAATACAAGGCATGGTCTTATGATGCAGTCTCTCACACACGTATGCAGTATGATGCAGTCTCTCACACACGTATGCACGCAGTATGTCTTAAAGGTACACTTCACAACTATGTCACGCAATGGCTACCTAAAGTCCTCTGTAAAACATCCAGCAAAACTAGGATCGCCAAATTGGATGACCCGGCAACAAGCGATTGGCTATGCCTGCAAACAAAGAGGTAGACCTGAAGATCCAGTGACCCGAAGGTGTCATCGAGCTGCCCAGAACCACAGGACCTCTGAAACTCCCCTGGAAGGGGCACGCACACGCAGACGCCGGAATCCCACAAAATCCTTTAATTCACCATCTCACCAAAGACCCCTGAAGCACTAAGGAGGTTAATAACTTGAGTAACGGTACAGTTTAGGAAAGCACAAAACATACCGTGTGCACAAGCTAGCCTGAAAAATGAGGGGGTGTCATTACACCGAGATTGACAGCCCCAGCTTGTCTGTATTACACAAATGTCATTATGTAGCAATTAGCATCCAATGGTAGCATGTGTTGCCTATTGACAACTGAAGCCAACTGGCCAATTAAGGGACCTCTAGAGGTTTAAAAGTCATTAAGATGTCAGGTACAAACCGTTTGAAACTATGGCATTTAAGTAAAAACATCTGCTTAATTGATCTTAATTGACGGCACTTTACTCACCTTGCTGTCAGGTATTAACTCCTCAGAGGTGTTTATTATGTTTATTACAGCAAGTAATCTTGTGGGGGGGGGGTGGCAGTCTAGGCCTTTAGAAGACCTCCCAACCTTGGCGGTGACCTGTAAGGCCCTGGGCAAATTATCTTTTCAAACTGCAATTCATGCCTCACCCTGGGTATTTATAAGTTAGAACACGCACACATCTGCAGTCAGCAATCTGTAGCATTCATTGGGATCCAGTTTGGCCTGTTTCCAAATACCTGTTGGGTCAACATTCAGATGTGGGATGCCCCTTCCCAATGCCCCACCCACCACCCATTTTTATTGGCTCCTTATGATGTCAATCATGTTACATATCTTCCTATAACTTCTCTGGATAAACAAATAAGCAAACAGGCATCACAGACAATCTTCATTTTGCTTCCTGGAGATGCCATGCCAGGCCCACCTTCCTCAATCCCCCATTTAAGGTCCTACAAGCCGGCGTATTTATAATGTAGAGGTTTTATAAATTCGTACATGAAGGTCAGGGCACCCGAACTGCAATAACAAAGAAGGTTGATGGCTGGGGATGAAAGCGGGGGGTGACACGGTCTCCCTGGAGACAGTGGGAAGGGTCTAAGGGGTGCGCCATCCCTGCAATAAGCCATTACATTGATTAAGATCTACATGTATGTAAATGGCAATTATGCCACTCTTAATAACGCAGTGCGATGGCCAGGATGTGCACACAAGACATCAGTGTCTTATTACATTATCACATCAATCTGATTTTCTGGGGCCTGTGTCTTTGGGTTTTACCAAATATTTGACCATCTTTAAAATCCTCGGTCTACGGGGGTGTGTTTGCATTCACGACTGACGAAACACTCTGCATATAATGCTCTCTGACAGGGAGCCATTTGTATTAAATTACATTAGGCTATGCGTTAAGTGCCAGCAATCGAGGCCGTCCTTGAACGCGACTTTTGATTCCTGCGACGACGTCTGAATACCTCGACGTTCACTTCTGCTTCCCGAAATCAGCGGTTCGTGCTTGAAGCCTCCTGCGGGCCGGACCATTTTGATGACATACTGATGTGTTTCTTTCCACTGTGAGCACCAGTCTCGGTCTCAGTCTCACCAGTACCGTTTCTGTTCTTCTGAGACTTTCGGTGGTTTATTAAGGCTCATTTAATGTTGTGGTTGTGCACAGCTGGCCCCCCTGCCCCCCCAGGCCAATGTGGTACAATCCTCCTGCATTGTATAACGCATTTATTTATAAAAGGCCATTAAATGCTCAGCGATGTGAGCAATTACACTGATCTTTATCACCTTAATGATGTTGTCTTCACTTTGCCAAGGCATGACAAATGGGGGGGTGGTTTAATCTACTGAGGAAAAGGTAAGCAGAAAAGATAACACCTGTCACCCCGCCCACTCCGACAACGCATACATAGGGGAGGTTTAAGAATAAATAAATGAATAAGGGATATGATCACAGATCTTCCCCAGAGATTGACCTTAATGAGATGTGAGGCCCTGATGCATGCTGGGTAGCGTATGCCGATACATGAAGCGTTTACTGTAAGATTGCGGGGGATTCTGGGTATTTCACGGCTCCTTCTTCAACCACGTGCCGTCTGTTGCTGCCAAGCACTATGGCCCCCACTATCTTGAATTCAGCCAATTTTCCTGCTTCATACACAATTTTCTCTCATAATGGTCAGGTGTTAGAGATGCTGGAAGACAAATGCAAAGTTTTGGGATAAGAGTGTGTGGATTATGGAGTTGTTTACTGGGCCGGCCGGGAGCGAGGGCTTTAAGCACTGTGGCTTTTATATGCCATAGTGAGGTGTGTCGTCCCGAGAGTTGGGGACATTTAAATAGAATTAGGTTGATGAATCGGTGCTTCAGATCACCGCGGTGAATCTTTCAGCAGTAAAAGTCTGTAACAGTTTATCTTTCACCCTTATTGTTGGATGTTTTTCCCAAGCATAGAGGATGGGTCTCCACAAGTGTCCCTAGTCTGAAGCTCGGGGACAATTGGTCCCAGTGTGCCACACGTGCAAGGCCACCCCGAGTGTGGGGGGGGGGGGTACACAATGCAGAGGAAGTGAGTGTCGAAGGAGACTCGCCTCCTTACAGGGATTAGGGGGCTTCTGAAATGCCCCTGGATGTCAGCCCGACTCATAAGACAAGAATGTGCTGCCCCCCTGTCCCTTAGTGTCACCCTCCCACACACACATTCTGTGTAAATTAGACGGCTGTTTGCAGCCAGGAAATAAATGGCTTATCTCAACATCATGCTCTTTAAGGTCTCAAAGCTGTCACAGATTTTGAGATTTTTTCAAATGACCGTCTGCGTGTTCTATCCATGTCATCCATCCATCCATTACCTAACCTGGTCATGGCCGGGGGGGGGCTGGAGCCTATCTCAGACTGCACAGGTCACAAGGCTGAGGTCACCCTGGATGGGACGACGCCGTAATGTTTCAGAGATTTTGTTGTTTTGATCTGGTGAAAGGTTTATAGGAGCACATGACATTACGGACGCCCGTAACTCCGTGAGCGCATCCTGCAGGGCTCTCTGGCTCCTGCGTGTCTGTGTCCTGTGTCTGTCGGAGTTTCCATCTTGCTCTTAGGCTACATGTAGCCCAGTATGCTCATTCAGAGCCCTCAGACAGCACTACCGGTCATTTTATAAGCCGTTTTGCAAAGCTCTTTGTATGTATTTTGTTAGAAAATACTCTTAAAAGTAAAATATTCCAGGAAAAACAAGCATTAATATAATTTAGATAATATTAAAAGTCCTCAGCTCAAAAATTAGTTCAGGTGTAGTTAACAACTCAAGCTACAGAGTTCGTTGTGCTGGATTAAAGCCACAGTGTCATGCTGTAGATCTTTCGTTAACCTTGAGTCACCTCTTAACTGAGGGATATATTTAAATTCTTATTTACCGACCAGAAGTGACCCTGAAGGGTTAACCGTGACCATACTGATCACAAACGACTAGTCACAGTCAGGGTTTGCTTTACCCAGCCGTTAATGAAAAAGCTGGCCGACCGAATCCGGGATCATTATGGGATGCCTTTCAAAAAGGGATTAGTCATGTACCATTTGGCTCCAGAAGCCGAACTGGAACAAAAACACAGGGGAGAGGCCTGGAAATCACACTGTGCGACACGCATTGCTCGTTAAGAGGCATCGTGAAGTGCTTTGTTTAAGGGAATTCTCATCGAATAGCCCAAAAACGCTACAGCGCATTACCGCCAGAAGGCTTTATACTGCAATTCAGAATATTTATATCGAGATAAAAAACACAGATAGTATTTAATGTTACAATTTACCCCCAGTTAATTACTATTTATCACTTAGTTATTGATAGTATATTATAATTATTCTATTTATAAGTTTTGAGCCTTGAGATGTGTCTAAGCATTGAGAAGATGGGTGAAAGGATGGAGGATTACTCTGTAGTGTTATAGTTCTTGTTGGTCACAGCTCTCAGTTACACCGTCTTTGTCTATACACGTGGAACCTTATTCTGTGTAATTCACCACTACCACGTGGAACCTTATGCTGTGTAATTCACCACTACCACATGGAACCTTATGCTGTGTAATTCACCACTACCACGTGGAACCTTATGCTGTGTAATTCACCACTACCACGTGGAACCTTATGCTGTGTAATTCACGATCTGCTGAATGTGAACAGGTTACTCACTTAGCCAGCTGAAAAGAGGCTTAGTGCAAAGTCATACGGGAATCTGGATTCCCGGAATTCTGTCCAGATTCCATCAGAACCATGGAAACGGGGCTGAAGAAGAGGGCAGATCCCGCCAGCGGTTCTAGCGATCCTGACCTGGTCAGCCTCATTCTGCCACCATCGTATCCGCCAATCAAAACAACTTTGCATGTCTTATTAATTGAACAGGGAATATTGTATCACAAAGGATTTCTAGGACAAATTCTATTGTGTATATGTTGGAGAATGTTAGTAAAAATAATGAAATGCAGGTTGAATGGAAAGACACCCCCCACACACACACACCTCCGAGTCCAACCCATAAGCTGCATCCTGTGGGTTTTGCTGAGTCAGGAACATCTGGCTTCTGTGTCCCTAACGAGGTGGTTGGAGCCGCCCACGATCCGGGTCCGGACGGGTCACTGGGGGAACTGGCCAGAGTGAGGAGGCTAAAGGTGTTTAATTGGAAAAAGAAAATCACTAATGCAGTCGAATGCTTAGCAAATGAAAATCTGAGTATAAATTAGCCTGATTGGGACCAGCGGCCGCAAATTGTTGGGGTTTCACAGGACCAATCTGAGTAAGTTTAAGCCACTGGCTGAGAAGTGCACTGAAGGTCGGGAATGAATGATGGCATCAAATCAAGAAAAGGAGATAAGCTGCCACTGGGAAACAAGGAGCATACAGCACTGTGTCAGGAAAGTGCAAGGTGCAAGTGCAAAGAAAATGATGTTTCACTGATCTTCCTGTTGGTGAAACACTAGGATTTTATGTCTGTCAAAAAATTTCAGCTTAGCCATTTCAGTTCCTCTCCTAAAGTCACCCCAGTATTTGCAGCAACCATCCAATACACCCATGTATGTTTAGACTCCACCACTAGCAAACCGTGTTTGGCTAATCAATACCTCATAGATATATTAAACTAATTATGTTAAGGAATTAAGTGAGCTGGTAATGAATACATGGAATGGCTGAGGTGCCCCTGAGGAGAGGTTGGGGAACTGAAGTGGTGTTCATCTATCCATCCAAAAGGCATCAGTAACATTTTGGAGAACAAAAGATTTTTAAAAAAAATTTTGTTAGTTTTTATGTTAAATGTCACTCTCAATTTGCATATTGCATATTTGCGTACTGTATGTTCTAATGTAAAATTGTGTTTTGTTTTTGAGCAAACACTTTAAACATGTTCTTTAGCTGTCTAAGACTGTACTGCATATGAAATAAAATACGAGATATCATCTGCGTGACTGCTGGATGGTATCTGTGACATATTCCTGCTGCTTGGAACTTTAAGCGTTCCTCAGGGCAGGACTGGAAAGCTTGGAGCCTGGACTACAGCGGGGGGAAAGGGCAGACGGCACGCCGTTACCAACAAAAATGCAGCTGTGCCGCGTGCTCTGCTGAGGCGGCAAACGCAGCAGCCCGGTTAGGAGAAGTCATGTGACTCGGCAGGACGTCCCCTCACGTTTAACGGCCTATTAGGGAGCTCCTAATCCCCTCACTCACACCCACCCTCATCGCCGGCCGCCTGACCCCGCTTTCATCACGGGAGGCCAGAATCCGAAAAAATCCTGCCTGGTTAAGTCGCACTTCCGCGGTTAATCCTGGCGAACGTCAAGTGGAACCCCCGGCGTTTGATGCAAACAGGCTGTGCCTCTGGGGAAGCGGGCGCATACACTCTACCTGCTGCAGTGTGTGGTAATGAGCTTATTTAATCACCACCGGGAAGTAACCTGGCAACAGACACACACACAGAAGCACTCATGCCGGAGAACTTTTTTTTGTTTTACATGTATCGCCAAAATGTGCTGTTTTTCAGCTGCCAAAAAAAAAACAGTTTTGGGCCAGTGTTATGAACAATAGCATCTGTATTATTATTATTATTATTATTAGAAAGAAAGAAAGAAAGAAAGAATGAACGAAGAAGTCAAATGACGACAGAGAACAGGAACCAAGTTTTTTCTCCCAAGTACGGAGAAAAAAAACCTCTGGGGGTCAAAGGTCAACTGGCTGACCACTCCCCCCTCTAAGCAGGCTAACATTATGGAAATGCTATAATGAGAGCATGGCTTCACTCTTCATAAATTGTCATAAGTCTGCATAATCCTCCTTCAGAGATTATACTTCCCCCCACAGACTGGTTCTCTTACTGTCCTCCATCACACACATCTAGGCTTCCCTCCTACAGAGCTCTAAGTCCTGCTTTGAATTCTATATTTCATTTTAAAATAATAAACTAATTTCATCAGTAGGTTCAGCATCTGCTCTCATCAATCTTTGGCTTCTTACTGCGCTTAATTCCCCAAAACGTGATGAGCCCCATGGTCTTCATTTTACATCTCCCTTGGACACCATCTGAAATCTGAAAAGCCAAAGAACTTAAACATGGGGGCTGAAAAGCACATGAGAACGGCAGGAAGTGCGCTGTTTACGATGATGTGGCCTATTACACATGCAATGGCCGAGAAGGACAGCGCTCCCATGCTGTAGCTGGGCTTTCCAAGGCCAGACAATATAATCAATGATTGGTTACCCAGCCTGCCAGTCAGTCAGAGCAGCCGACCAATCACAGAAAGAGAGGTCTGCCGATCGCAGTCAGCGCAGCCAGGCCACATGGCTGAATAAGGACGTCTCAGAATGGGCTATTGTTCAAACATCAGCCACAGCACACATAGAGCGGCATGCAATCTTTATAAATCTCCATACAATTTTTTTTCCAAATAAATTTTACATATTCGAGATAAAATATTAACATCACAAAGTGAAGCATAAAATCAATTAATGGTGTAATTAATGCCATTTAATGTACCAAGAAGCCACTTACATGGCAGAGCTACTAAGGTGGGAATGAACTCGATTTTATCAATTATCAGGTGAGAGAACAGCCTTTTAGGGTGGTTCCTGTGAATCTAGCCTGATAATGACTGTGTATGTGACAAATAAAATCTGAATCTGAATCTAATACTGAAATCACTGCCCGGTCCTGACCAAGTTTTGATTCAATTCAATTCAATTCAGTTCAATTCAATTCAATTCAATTCAATTCAATAAATTTTTTATATAGCGCTCTTCACAGCAGAGTTTCCCAGAGTTGTCCAAGTTTTGTGTTTATGTTTCTATGCTTCCAGAATGTGCCGTTGTCAGCCTGAATTACTAGCTGCCACTGCCGAATCTGTCAGAAACACGGACTCCTATTGTAGTGGGTGCAGGAGACCCCATTATTAGGAAATTCCGCCGCACGTTTAACAGCGATGTTTAAAACCCCCAAAGCCTGATTCTGCTGCTCCCTGAATGGATCAGCGTAGCCTGTAGGTGTGCTGTTCCTTTTCAAGCCAATTCCGTCTTTGTTGCTGGGTTTCATATTCCAGGGGTCCTCAGAGAGGCTGCTTCCTAGTTCAAAGTGTTTTCTTTAAGGAAGCATATGGCTGGTACAGATGTTTTGGCCTGATGCGAGGATTGTCCTCTGGTAGTCAAACAATTAATTGGAGATCTGGCTTACACCTGTGTTTTTGTGTGGAATCGTGCATGTTTGTGGGTGCGGGAATACACTGTCGGTCCTATTTTCAGCATCATGAACCCGAACAGAGGGAATTTACTTGTGCAAAGCTGGAAAATAGCTTCCGATGTTAGTCTATCTCCATGAAGAAGCTGCACGACCGTACTCTCCAGTATCAGGTCAGGCCTGGAGAGCATTTATTGTAGGTTCAGAAGGGGTCCTGGGAAGTGGATCCTAGGATGGATAGCTTAGAAAAAAAGGAGTGGTGACGAGTTACTGGCTTAGTACACAGAGAGGTCCTTCTCTGATTCGGTTCCTGGTTCCCTTAAGAGAAGACAGCATGTATCATGCTGAGCATCGCTGCTCAGTTATTACTTCGGCATTTAGGTTTATGATAAATATCTTGCCAGCGGACACATTTCGCTACAATTGTATCCTCTTGTTTTGCTTCAAGAATGATGCAGCTGGGTGGGGGTAGGGGGGGGGATTGAAATCGATTCTGTAGGGGGTGGGAGGCATTAATGAGGAAGGAAGGGGCAGGAGGATGGACTGTGTGCAGCTCTGCAGTGACACCGGGTACTATGACCTCGCCATGCACACACGCCGTCACCGCCGGCCATTAATCCAGCTGTCACCGGGAGCAAACAACAGCAATGGTTTCTTAGGCACGGGCCGGGGAATGATCGTGGCATTCCAGCTGTAATTAACCTCCATCCTGGGTCACGCTTACTGAAGGAAGCCCAGGAATCTCACTGGCCTTTCAAGTTTGTTATTCAGATCATTGAACTTAGAAACATAATAACGATAATAGTAATAACTGTAATACTTTATTCAATATATAATATTTTAATATTTACTATTTATATATTATATTTAATGTCACATTTCTTTGATATATAAGAACAACAACAATAATGATAATGCTAATAATAATAATAATAATGACAATGATGACGATTGCGATCATCCTCGTAGCAGTAGCAGCAGTAACCTGTAGGAGGCACCATTTTGCATGCTAATTTTTCACTTGAAAGGAGCACCATTAGAGTGTCTTCCTGTAGAGGGCATCTCATTTTGACCACCCCTCCCCTCCCTGACACGGCCGCCACACCACGCGCACGGCGGCCGCAGCTCCGGGAGCTCGAGAGGGAGGCAGGTAGAGAGACAGTGGCAGAGTGCCTGGGCTGCGCTGCCCTCCGACTGGACCTCGTCAGTGTTTCACTGATGAAAAACCGCCCCTGTGCCAGCTGCCAGCAGCACTGCTACATACCCAATCACCTGCTGCATGGGATTCGTTCGCAGACATTACTGACTTCATAAGCTTATCTACACAGACCCTACGCTGCTTTTGTGACTGCCTCACCTTTATTTATGTCTAGATATTCATGTCTGTTTCTACTTATTTTTTCGTAATTTTCACTTGATTGTCTGTTTGATTGTCTAATTATATGCGTCAGGCCACCACCTGTTCCAAAATTCCTTGTAGATTTATAGATACACCATGTGGAATGTAAAATAAAATAAAATATTGCGGAACGCTGGAAACGACCCTGTATGTTTTGGTGGAAAGTCGTGTTCATTAAAGCCTTCTGCAGAGGAGAACGCCCGTTCACTCCTAACTTTGCGTGTAATACAGGGATGCTGCCGTTTGTAGGTTGTGTTTCTGCACTCGGTGAAGGAGCGAAAGAGAGCCAAATGATGAAAGAGCCATGGGGGGCTGGATTTTCGGGGGTGTGGGGGGGGGGGAGACGATAACAGCCCACCTCCTGTTCAGCACGCTTTGCTTCAGATGGAGTTTTCGCCCTGCCAGACAGAGTGCCCTACGCCATCCCTGCGACCACATTACCCCCCACCCCCCACCAAAATTGCATGCCCCCTTTCGGTATTCTGTCTATCTCTATACGAAGGATTAGCAGGTGTGACCCGCAAAATCAGCAGCTTTTCACGGTGCTTTCTAGAAAGACGCTCTCTCTCTCTCTCCGTCACGTCGCCATCGATACGGTCAGGGCGAGCGCACTTAGCTACACCCGTCGGCCTCAGAAATGCCTCGCCATAGAAAGGACTGGAAATAATTTCCTCTGTAAGACTTTCTATGGGCAGTGAGGCAAATAAAAGCAGCCGGCCAGGGGTTTAGCAAGGCGATGGGGATGGAGAAAGGAAAGAGCTACTGGAAAAAAAAATGAAATTTCAGCTCAGAAAAGGCCTACAAAAGGAGATGCCATTCTGCCATTAGGGCATACGGGGAAGAGAAAGAAAGACTGCCCCTTAGCTGCTCTGACTGTGATTGACAGGCCATTTGGCCAATCAAAGGGGCTTGCACTCTTGTTGCAGAGAGGCAGAAAAGAATCTGCTCCAACCTGGATCCATCCATCCATTTTCCATAACTGCTTATCCTGTTCAGGGTGTTGGGGGGGTTCTGGAGCCTATACCGGAGGCTATTAGTGCAAGGCAGGGAACAACCCAGGACGGGGCGCCAGCCCATCACAGGGTGCACCCACACACCAGACACAGGGCGCACCCACGCACCATTCATTCATACAGGCACATTTGCTAAGTTCCAGAGGAAAGCCCACAGCGACACGGGGAGAACATGCTAACTCCACACACATGGTACACCCAGGTCCCAGAGGTGAGAGGTGACAACGCCAAGCACTGCTTGGAAACAAGACAGGAAAAAGAAAGTCAGTGACAAATATAGACTCTTCAAAGCAAACTGCCAGAAATGAGCCAACGAGGTGCAGCAGGGAAACTACACTAAGCTATATCTTTAGTACAGTACTGGACTGTATTATAGCATATTTGAATTATACACAGTTCAGTAATTTAATTTGTACAGTACTGTAATTAGAAAAGACAGCTGTATTGTATTTTGAAAGTCAGTTGAATTCAGTAAATAGTGATGCTGTCTATTTTATTATATTCATTAAATAAATATACAATTGTCAATTAGATGGTAATCTGCCTGAAACATATAGAAAAACAAAAAAGTCAGTTATAACAATCATCAGTTTCGCCCAGACAGACGTGATCACTGTAAGCAGTTTCCACTGTAAAAGACTCTGAAAATGGGAAGTAGATGACGTCTGGGATAAAAAAATGGGTCTCATTGTAAGGAAGTTAGGAGTCAACCTGCAGGAAACAAATGCATAGAGTTCAGAGTCATTCAGACCCTGTGCTCTTTTAAAGGGTGAAAGAAAAAAATGAATGCAATGGTGTCTCTTACTCAGCCTAAGCAGGGAGGATTAGACGCAGTCTTGAACTACTTGTAATTTTGATGGGAACACATTTATTTATATGGAGGGCAGGTGGATGGAGTGCAGCGCCTCCGCAGTAACACATTCCAAAAATTAAGGTCAGCTTTTCTGTAACTAACAAGCTCTAAATGTAACACCAGGCCTCACCTGAAAGTGAAAGCTGGAGCTGGAATCTCGCTTTGCCTCTGCTTCATATCGAACGGGTTTCCACCAATGACAACGGTTCCTCTAAGGTATTTTCGGGAAGATGAAGGTGTATGTGTGTGTGTGTGTGTGGGGGGGGGGAGGTGTGATCCCATAGCTTTGGGGCATGAGAGAGAAAAAAGAACATCATCTCTCTCTTTCCTCTGGCCAACGGGATCGTCACCCTGGAGATAAACCCGGATACGGTAGATTGAGTCCCGTCATCCTCTTTTCTCGCCCGTCAGCCTCCAGAACCCAGGCTGTGTTGGAGGAACTGGCCCATGTGGAGCCTGCCCAGGGCCGTGGAGGCCTCTGTGCGGGAGAGGCGGGGCTGGCATTTCAGAGTAACCCCAGCAGCTCCCATGCCTTCGTTTAACGGATGCCAGAAATTGGCAGACGCGTTGCTTCAATGGGCTTTTAAACCTGAGAATCAAAGGTTTACATCAATTTCAAAATCATACAAAATCAGCTAACGATCAAGAGTGTGATGGGATTGATACTCTACTGGTAGGGGCGGGTGCACAGATCTGACCAGCTCGTCAAGTACGGTCTTACTACCAGATCGTTTAGTGGGATTGATACTAGTAGAGGTGCACAGATCTGACCAGCTCATCAGGCATGGTCACAGAATCAGGGAGTTTAGTGGGATTGATACTCTGCTAGTAGAGGTGCACAGATCTGACCAGCTCATCAGGCATGGTCTCAGAATCAGGGAGTTTAGTGGGATTGATACTGCAGCAGGAGAGAAGAATTCTGACCAGCTTGTCTCAACGTGGTTTTAGTATCATGAGAGATTAGTGGGATTGATACTCTGGTGCTAGTAGAGGTGCACAGGTCAGAGCAGCTCACCCTGTCTCAGTATAAGGGAGTTTATTCGGACTGATACTGCAGCAGGAGAGTCCGACCAGCTTGTCTCAATGCGATTTCAGTATGATGAGGGGTTAGTGGTATTGATACTCTGCTGGGAGAGGGGCGTGCACAGGTCAGAGCAGCTCACCTAACGTGGTCTCCGAATCAGGGTAGAAGCCCTGAACCCCAAACATGAGTACTATCCTGAAACCAGACATATGGCGAGATGAGATGTTCACAGAAAATCCCACATGTGGCTCACCATTTAGAGTTACAGGAGAGGTGACAAGAAGTGACAGATATGCGAGTCTGTCAAAACTCACGAACGCGCACGTGCTTGTGAATGTGTAACGCGAGCGCAGATCTGAAAAACGCAGGCGCACACAGGCAAGCACACGATCTGCAAACACGCATAAGGAAAGTAAATGGACCAATAATACATCTGAATAGCTTAGCAATTTAAGCACAATTCAGCTCAGACTTCTGGACATCCTGGTGGGCTTTCTTTGGTTTGAGCTGCACGCTCCCACCGCCTTCAGTTTTCTTTGTTCAAGCAAAAAGCACATCCCACTGGTGTTCTATGTTCATTTTTATGGTGACTAGTCCACCATTGTCCTATATCTCCATAATAATGGACCCTGAGGGACAGAACGAGCTGGAAACCAGATGTTCCCCTCATGCTCACCTCATTCAGCTTTTAAACAAAAAATTAAAAAATAAGTACAGTCAGTAGTAGTAGGTAAGAGCTGGTTCTCTTCTATCTTGTTGAACAAGGTGCAGATGATCAGATGTTAGAGGAGAGTCTTTCCCACCTCTCCCCTGATTGGTCGAAAGGCCTGTCAATCACAGTCAGAGCCACTAAGTGGTGGTTCTGACTGGCAGGCCAAAAGAGCAGCGGAGATGGGGGAAAGTGCTTTACATTTGTAATTAATTGAATCCGCCTTCTGACCATGCAGTCGGCCTGGGCGGAGAATGTGCTTTTCACGATCATTAGATATGACGCGACCGGGACGCCTCCGATTTTTTAATCTGACATCACCAAATGAAAGTGCACTGTAGCCATTAGCTGGCTGACAGAGCGAATCAGCTCCGCCGTCTTCGGTGCGCCGCGTCCTTGGCCCCGCCCCACTGATCGTAAGACACCCAGCACTGGGTGGAGGACCTCTGAACTGAGATCGGGGTGGGGGGCATCGATCAATTCTCACTCCAGCCCAATTTTCAACCTGTGCTGAGAGGGTCGAGGTGGAGATGCTAATTTCGGCCTCTCCGTCTTCAATAGCTGGGCATAGCCAGGTGGGAAATCGCGGAAAAAACACACGAACAAACGTACTGCAGAGTGAACGAAGAAAAAAGCCCTTCGCTTCAGACGAAAAGCCCGGCCCATCATTTCATGGGAACCAGAGTCAGACGCAGAGTCGGATCGGATCAGAGTTCCGGATTCATGCACTCCATGAAAGTTCATTCTATGACCTGCCACGGTAAGACGGCGCATCCCAGCACAGGCACGAGAATCGCACCAGAGCCCTTCCACATTGCTGAAGCCTCGCCCTGGACACCGCCGTGCGAGACTGCCGCCTTGCTGGACACGTACACGCGGACCCCAGTGGTGCAGCCAGCTCACGGTGATCCTCACAATCTCCACAAGCGAGGTGGTGCCTCAGGCAAGGTGTAAGACCCTGGCAACCAATTAAACTTTCAACGAGAGAAGCAGGAAACAACACTAATGGAATTTCACCCACACATGGAGCGCACTGAGGCTTTACAGGGTTAACATAAAAAAAAAAAAAATAACAGGACTGAATTGTGACAATTGCTAAGGCAACAATTAGCATGCTTGGTTGCTCTTGCGTCAGCTAATTATCCACCCCAGCACCCCACTGAGGGGCCTCTGGGCATTTCTAAAATGATCAATTAATGCAAGATACCTTTTTGGCATGGAAAGCCAGAAATACAGGCAATCTGCACAGAGTTTCACTCCAATTGTATGTCTGATTGACGCGAGACGCCGTCTGAGATAAATTCCCAAGAGAAAGCCCTTCCAGCTTCTTATTAATACAATTATATTAATATTTAATTTATCAAATTAATACAATAATGATAATGATGATATTAATAAAATAACAATATGTTTTAAATAATCCTTTTTCGCTACTAAGCTGTAACTGTAAAAATTATTTGCCCGTTGCTCTAAGTATCTCATTTTAATTATAATTTTAAAAACCAGAAAGGGACGCTTTTAAGGCAGCGTTAAAGGACAATTTCCGGGGCTCTGGGGTCTTTGTTAAATCACAGAGTTTTTGTCAGGATCTGTGCCTGTCCTTCCCCCTTTTGGCCAGCTGATGCCATTGGCCATCCTGACCCCCCCCGTGTTTCTTACTGCTGGCGTGCTCCGTGCACACCCTGGATTGTTGCTTAGCCTAGT
>JAODKM010000075.1:6331876-6346518 GCA_026780845.1 Petrocephalus sullivani
GTGATTGGTTGGTTAGATAATTGCATTAATGAGAAATTGAACAGGTGTTCCTAATAATCCTTTAGGTGAGTGTATATCAGGTAATAGGTGCAAAAGACAGTTCTTCTCATTGTCTGAGTACTGAGTATTGAGTACTTCATGTCCTTACAAATGCAGCTTTCATGGGCTCAGAAGCAGAAGGGTGAAACCGAAGGGATCAGTCGGCATCACCTTGTGTTAAGTGGATGAGAGTGACGCGGTGAGGAGGTTTAACTATCTGTCAATGTACCATCAAGCCTCACCGGCGCCTTTATGAAGGCATCAAACGGAGTACCTTCTGAGAAACTTTCACGCCTGTATTGACTGCCGTCTGAAAAATCTTTCTAAACCTTTTTAAGTGACAGAGAAAGCACGCTGGGCATTAGGAACGAGGCACAGGCAGGAGGAATCGATGCGGTCACCTGCTTCTCCTCGAAACGACAACGCGTGGGGAAGCTGCATCAGCTGACCCGGGTGAGTGTCATTTTGATACATAACACTGCTGTTATAGGCCTGTTTATGTCACCTGACAGTTGTGTCATGTGACATCAAAGACGATGCAAGTCTAGCCTCAAAAGTGAGAGTAAAAGCAAAAAAAAAAGCAGGGTTTCAGCTTCTAGTAGATTATTGGAACTTACTGCTGTGATATTCAGTATAAATATTCACGTCAACATTGTTATTCTGCTTGCTCATGAATGTTAATGAAGGATCACGTCATATTAAAATGTTTATAATTAAAAAAGCACAAATGGTAACAAATGGCACTGTCAGTTTTCATAAGCGTCCATAAGTATTTCTTTACAATACCCATTGCATATGGTGCTCTTGGCAAGCCTCACCGCCGGCGCCCCCTGTCTTAAACAAAGTGGCACTCACTTGTTAAGTTGGCGCCCCCCCACTTAGAAGATGGCACCCCGGGCAGCCGTCTATGTCACCTAATGGGCTGACCGGCCCTGTTCCTCGTAAGGCTTGCACCTGTGCTTCTGGCTGTTTAAACAGCAGCCTGCCAGCTCCATCCTTCTGCCCGTTTACCGCCTGGGTGATGTTTAAATTTTAAGATCATGGTTCATTAGCCGATTGTGCAAAGGCTCGGGGGCTCTTGGACGCGCTCAGTGAAGTGAGACAAGCATAATACCTGAATAAATATTGGAGAGACGTGCTAATGCAGGGCACGGCCTGAGGGGGGCGCCTGTACATCCACATCTTCTTGGAACGTGTCAAATGTTTGCTTCCTGTGAACGGCCTAGATTGGGGGGGGGGGGGGGGGTGGAGTTGGGGGTGAGACTAACCCATTTGTTCTAGCATCATCTGATTGCCGTCACAATGACACACGCCGTACACTGTGCAATTAGCGTCCCTCTTCTAGAGAACGGGCGGCCGCGTACTCGAAACGGAAGTAAATAGAAAGATATCACTCAGCTTCAAAACACTCGGAAAATAATTACATCGGGACAATTCATCCAGAAGCCTCGAAAAACAGTTTAAGGAATTTAAGTCATTTTAAGCAAGATCGAAGGCGGTAACATTAAGCCCTAAAACTGCAAAGGGAAATTGAATTTGTCCCTGAAGATTTGTCAGTGGATGTGTGTGTGTGCATGCGTATGTGTGTGTATATATATATATATATATATATATATATATAAATTTATAAAGCTTAAGCTTCAGGCTACAGCAACTTCATGGTTGTTTGCTTGCTTTTCAGCTTTTCCATTTTTTTAATTGACGCGCATCATTACCCTTAATTGAAGTCCTCTGTATTTGCTGAATACAGTCTGCCGGTTGAATGAATTCATAAAAAGAAATCAAAACCTCGTACACAAGTTATGGACCAATGGCAATGACTGTGCCATTCTTTGTAAATAATGCGCTGATTCATTTTTGCGAAAAATAAATAGAGATGCCAGCAGATCTGACGGCTGAAAATGGTGCAGTTTCCCCTGTGCAAAGTGCTGCTATGGGATGTTAAAGGCATGTTACGCTTACATGTACGGATGGTCCCTCTAAATTGGAAATCCTCATGCCTTACTGTGGTCACCGCACTTTTTGAGACTGACTTTTATATTTACCACATAGAAACATTCACACTTCTTTGCAGTGGTTGCCAACATGTCAACCACAAGCAACTAGTTGTTCACAGGGACCCAATGGGTACCCCTAATAAGACTTAATAGAAATTGGATAAATTTTTTTGTTACGGTGTGCTGCAGTGTGTGATAGTACAATTAACTTTACCATAACCTTTACCATATCAGTGGCACCAAACACAGAGTGTTTCTTTAGTGTAACTTGCTGGCGGCGCGTATTACCTGCTCTGCATGTTCATTTGGATTTGGGCATGGGCATGGAAGAGGGATCCTTATCCTGCTGGTACTGATCTGAGCCTACCTTTCACAATGTCACTTTGGGCCCCTTCGCCCATTACAGTCGACCCTTATGCATTGTAACTTTCCCCATTGCGGTTTCGATATATCACGATATGTTGCGATATATCACAATATACTGCAGAGTCGGCATATGGACTCAGATGGGGTTTTTTCTTTTTGGAAGTTTTATAAAAGCCACATAGGAGACGTTAAGGACAGTAGATATCAGACAAAAAGCTTAGTAATTCATAAATGCATAAAATACGCATATAGTCATGGTTTGGAGGACACCAAGCATATTCACGGTGGCCTCTTACATGACATCTCATGACAGGATTTTGCTTTGAGTCTCTCATAATATAATTTCATGTATTCAAGGACCCCTGTAACATGCTGGCCTGGCTGAATCTGCCAGGGAATCCAAGCCCCAAGTGCGATCCTGGACAGAAACAGCCAAAATGGAGAGAAGGCATGCCACTCCCATGGACGATGAAGTGCAGACCTGCATCCGTCCTGCAGGAAGATCATACACATATGGTAATCCGAATGAAGACCCCTCAGTCACAGCCTGATGAGTCAAAACTGGCATTCATATTAACACCAATATCAGTACCTCAAAGAAATATCCCTAAAATAAGATTTTATCATCTTAAACACTGTGTGTGATAAAAAAAAACAGTTGCAGAGATGATTGTCGGACGTTTACATCCTATCTGTGCGAATTTTAGATGTTTCTGACAGCACCTATCGACCAGAAAACAAAAAATCATTTAAAAATGACCAAAGAATGAGAGCTGAAGGATTGAAGGGCTGCCTGAGGGGGCGGAAACAAACGGTTATTAGCCTGTCACGTCAGCACTCGCTTGATCATCACACTGTCATACCCATAAGTGACTCCCGCAGCACTGCTCAGAGAACTAGCTCACTGCTGGAACAGCAGACTGGCAATGAGGGGTTTTCCGTATCTGCCAATCTGATTTGCTTGCCCTGTTTATGAAGTCCCCCCGTCACTTTTCCAGTCCAAGCACTCTCCGCTTGCCTACAGGGTGACGCGGGCGATACGCTCCCATCAAATGAGAAAGGTGACGGATTAAAGGCTCCGTTCCACCAGTGCCACACAGCCCCCCCCCCACCATGTTCTGGGGCCGGCTGGTAAGCCGCTGAGCCCCATGACCTGCTGTGAAGCGTGGGAAAAGCGTGGGAAAAGTGCGGATCTGCTACGGCGATCTGGGTCCATGGCTGTAATAAACAGACTCTGCCTCTTCCTGCTGGAGGGCTCTGCATACAGAGTTTATTTACATCGCATTTACATTCAGGCCTGCGATGGACTGCAGCCCGAGTCAAGGGTGTCCCCTGTGCCTGCTGGGATAGGCTCTAGGTTCACTGCAGCCCTGTGCTCGATAAGCAGTTACGCAACATGGATGGATGGATGGATGGATTGTCCCCTGTGCATGCTGGGATAGGCTCTAGGCTCACCGCGGCCCTGTGCATGCTGGGATAGGCTCTAGGCTCACCGCGGCCCTGTACATGCTGGTATAGGCTCTAGGCTCACTGCGGCCCGGTGCTTGATAAGCAGTTATACAACATGGATGGATGGATGGATTCACAGTTAGGTGGTCAAGCAGTCATTTATATTTTAAGTATATTTTAAATGTTGCACTTTTAAGTAAAACCAACAGGCACTACATCTTTCTAATGCCTAGGATCTTGTTACATTATTTTAGTGTCCTTTCAGATTAACGAAGATGCTTATTTTATACTCCCAATGTTAAATGCCGGTACTTTTTAAATATCGGTAATTAATACAAATTAGAGTGCTGCACGAAACACTATGAATAAAAGTACAATTGTGTCTGGATTAATGTAATAGAAATCGCTATAATTTTCCAACAGCGCTGGAGATTAATTTAAATTCTTCCACGTTGCCGTGGCAGATGGGAGCCGGGTCAGAAGAGGACAGGGCTTTCTGCAAAAAAAATAAATAAAAAGACAAAAATATATTTGCCTGTTTAGCAAAGGGGGGAAATAAGTGTGTGACTTTTTCACCACGGGGGCCAGGAAGTCTCTGGTCCATTAGTGAGGCAGAATGAGACGGCAGGCGCCATTATATGCAAATCACCCACCATGAGAGACAGGTGGAACAAGCTGTACCGACACCCGCAGTCACCCGAGTCTCCTTCTGAGAGAGGCGATGGACCGGCCCCGTCTTTCTATAGCCATCATTTTGTACCGTTTATCCAATCAGAACCACCTTGGTTCTCAACCCTGGAAAGGGCGTGACGCACCCCTGGACAGCGCAATACAGCAAGCATCCACAATTGCAATAATAATCTTTGGGTTTCTTCATTCCTAGGCTCTGAAATGCAGTCGCATTTTATCTCCTGATTATATCGAAAGGGGCCGTTTCCGGAAGTTTCCGCAGCCCTCGCGATCCCAAAGAGCAAGGGAAGAGCAGATGCCAAGGAGAGCTGATCCGGGTGCCGGGAGGTGGGTTCGAGCAGCCTTGGGCGCGAGGCACATCGCAAGAAGGCCAGCCACCTTCCAAAGCGCCTCTCACGCATCTTTAATATTTACTTAACAAACAGACATTCCCGGCCGTTTCTGGAGATAAAAAGATCTCTCCTTTAAAGGTCATAAGATCCCACCTGTTTTCGGCAACTACACTTTACAACTTCACTTGGCAATAAAAATGATACCGACTCTGTTTTAATTATCAGAAGCAAATAGGAGAGGCTGTACATCACCAGAAGGTCACTATATTGCAAGACTCACAACTAACATGAATCAGAATCTAAAGCCCTGGGAGATACAAGTGTTTATCAAACGTCCATTACTGATAATTTGCTGCTCTTTAATTAGCCGTGCTCTTCTCTTTGTTGGGTTGGAGACTTTTTTTTTTTAAACCCACTGAAATTGTCAACTAGCGAAATTCATAATTCAGACTAGTTAAATGAAACGGAGGCTCAGGGATAATTTTTCAGTGCTGAGATCTGCTGATTGAAGTCCTGACCAAAGGCACACATTGTCGCCTGTGTTTGACTTCGATAGGAGAAGCCAAAACACTCAATTTATCTTCATTTACGATTTCCCCCCTCAAGCTTTACAAATCAGTAAACATATAATTGAAGAAATGAAACGGTGTGGAGGAAATATTTTTTCTTTCCTCAATCCCATTTTGATGGAATGGGCTTTGCCACGGCCTAGAAGCTGTGTTCCCCATCTATTTAGTCCTGCAGTAACAAAAGAGCTTTTTCCCAGTAATTTATCCTAATTCTGCTCAGTGTCCACGCAGCGCGGTGGTCGCCGAAGGAGAGTAGAGGACCTCTCCAAAGCACTAGAGATGGAGCGTTAAGATGAGACGAGATGGAGAGCATATTGTTGTTGTTTTTAAAGGTTATCACCTCTCCACGTATGTGGGCGTGCCCATCAGTAGGGGGCGCCAGTACCCGTGGCGTTCCTCCCCGAGTCCTTGGGCCAGCCCGTAAGTGTGAACAGCTCGCTGCTGGGATGGTGTCGAAACGCACGACGGCTCCGCTGGCGGCCCTGGGTTCCCATGGAAACCTGACCCGGGTCACTCATCAGCCAGCCATTGGCTCGTTTAGCCTGATTAATTCCTTAGTTTTTGTACCTGCCTGCACTGCTATCTGACCATCTGTGAACGCGACCAGGGGAGATTTTATTGAAGTAAGGGAATAAGCTCATAGTATACGGCAGCTGTATACTAAGGGTGAGCAGCACAAACACAGCATTACATGATATGGACTTTCAAAGCCTTACATACATTAATACATTAATTTTGTGTTGAAATAATAGCCCTGTCTTGTGCTCTAACCTGCCTGGGATTGACTGCAGCCTCACCCCACGGAACCATGGACGGATGCATGGATGGATGGAGGGATAGATGGATGGATATGCATACACCCTTGTCTGATTCATGGTCCCTGGGACTGGGAGGCCACCTCAAAATGTGAACATAATCTGGTACAGAGTCTGGTTGAATGGTCAGACACACAGTAGATTCAGTAGCAGGCTAATGGATGTGTATCTATGTGGGTATCTATCGGATGTGTATTTATGTGGGTATCTATCGGATGTGTATTTATGTGGGTATCTATTGGGTGTGTATCTATGTGGGTATCTATTGGGTGTGTATCTATGTGGGTATCTATTGGGTGTGTGTTTATGTGGGTATCTAATGGGTGTGTATCTATGTGGGTATCTATTGGGTGTGTATTTATGTGGGTATCAATTGGATGTGTGTTTATGTGGGTATCTAATGGATGTGTGTTTATGTGGGTATCTATTGGGTGTGTATTTATGTGGGTATCAATTGGATGTGTGTTTATGTGGGTATCTATTGGGTGTGTATTTATGTGGGTATCTATTGGATGTGTATTTATGTGGGTATCTATTGGGTGTGTGTTTATGTGGGTATCTATTGGGTGTGTATTTATGTGGGTATCTATTGGGTGTGTGTTTATGTGGGTATCTAATGGGTGTGTATCTATGTGGGTATCTATTGGATGTGTGTTTATGTGGGTATCTATTGGGTGTGTATTTATGTGGGTATCTATTGGATGTGTATTTATGTATCCATTTACTTACTTAGATAGTGGCTGGTGGGGGGTGTTCTGGTCAGCATGCTTATCTAGCAGTGTCCCGTAACCTGAAGGTCGTCTGGTCAGTTCCACATCCTCCCACCCCCCAGCCCCAGACTGAGCTCCGAGCTTTGGCCCTAATCCAGCTAATAACAATCTGTGTCAATGGTTCCTGAACCAGTGCCAGAGATGGACCGGCGTGCCGTGTAAAGCCCGTTGCTTCCCGCCTGGAATTACACGTCTTCCCGGCTTTGATATATAACCACCTCCTCCGCTGCTCGCGCGTGGTAATGGGAGCCATTTTCACGTTCCTGGATTAGGTCTCCGCTGATGTCGACATGCTTACAGCACAGAAAAGGGTGTGAGGGACTTACAGGAACACACTAAGAGGGTTTTCTGATGCCTCTTAATGACCACCTCCATCGTTACACATTAGCCAAGATGGGGAGGATTGCTGGTGTTACAGCGAGAGAACGGGGAACTTTAAAGGTGTATGGGGGGGGGGGGAAGCAAGAGACAGTACCAGCGTCCTACCCGAGGGAAACGGAAATGTCAAAGCTCCATGTTTCCGCTCGCAGACATAATTGGGTTTGCAGCTTCTGTCATAATAAGCTATGAGACTGAAAACTCTGTATGAATATGAAACACAGGGGGGGAAGAGAGAAAACTGCACTGTACCAGCCCCCCCAACCCCACTCCACCCCTCCCCTCCCCGCTTTGTTCATTATCTTAATAAAAAAATGCCATTAGTGCTGATTTCAATAGCGCTCCTTAATATCACAGCAAGAACAAGTAGCATCAGTTCCACTGGCATGAGGCAAAGTTCAGGGACTTTAGCAAACATCATGTCTCCGCTGTGCGTTTTTGTGTTTTTGTTTTGATTTACAGAACTGAGTTCCTTTAGAACGGTAACAGAAAGGTAAAGTTCTCTGCCGGTGGCATAGATGAAGTAAATCTGTAAATAACACAATGTACATACAGAGCTATTGTCTCATTCAAAGGTATCTTTTGATCTTGCACTGTGCCATTACTGAAGGTGATGGATCATTAGCCAAATATGCATCCATTTCCTCAAACCGTTTCTGAGAGACGCTTTACTTTTTGGTTAGGTGACACGTGAGGATGGATTTTGGAAGGCAGTCAGGATCGAGGGCGAGCGTTTTGTTTCTGAGGCTTGAAGGTTCTGACTCCGGATGGAGGACACTGGTACTGCTCGGACAGTCGTGTCGTAAAAACTGCTTATCCATCTCTTTCACCTGTCAGGGCTTAGATCGGGAGTAACGTATCAAAGAGACGGGGGGCGGCTCATTCTCAGTCAGGCTGCGACGTTTCGTCCTGCCTGTAATTACGTTAACGGGGAATAAAACATAGATCCCACTCACGCGTTTATTTCCTGGCGCTTTAATGGGGAAATTGATGGAGCGGTGCGACCGCGTGCCCTCGGCCGTCCTTCGGCGCCACCCGCCATCTTGTGGGCCACTGGTGGCACTCGAGGTGGACGTGCTGCGGGACAGCTCGGCAGGTAACGTGCGCTAACGGGGCCCCCACTTGAGCCTGGACCTCGTTAGCCGCCCCGGACAACATCCAGGAAAAAAACACCAGGGACACAAAAATGAAACTGGTTTCTTTATCTTTTACCGGCCGATCTGGCTTCCAATGCTGAAACTAAACCTGCACACTCAGTTGCCCCACACTTGTGTCAAGTGCCTTACGGCAACTGTGTTGTGCAGGGCGCTATATAAAAGTCAATTGAAAATCGATGTAAAGCCTCGACACGATAGGATGCTGAGAAGATGCTGAGATCTGCCTTCTGCTGAGCTGAAACTCGACACAGACTCGAGGGCACCGTGACACGGACGGCGGAGCCCCCCCAATCCCCCCCCCCCGCGGGATCACCCCGCCGATGGCAGCACTGACCTCCCATTCTGGTTCATTAGTGTCCATCTGCCAGTTCCAGGAGGTGTCTGCATCTGCTGCTTGGCTGAGCAGAGCCCGATCCCAGGGAAATCTGCCGTTTGGGCTGGAAGAGAGTCGCTCCTAAGCTGTGACTTTAATGCCGGGGTCAGGGGGCTGCGAGAGTCACATTTATGAACTTACAGCACGCTGACCGCGGCCGCGCTGCGAGAGGCGAGGAGCCGCAGTGAGGAGTCATAAGTGCAAAGAGCGAGTTATTAGCACTTCACGGCTAAAACTGTTTTTGATTTGTTTTTGTTCTAAGGAAATCCCACTTGCAAACCAGGTTTTTAAGCATGTTTATCTTCTCATTCTCATCAGACACAAATAAATTTGAACACATTAATAAAGTAGGTCCCCGCAACCCAGAACAAGTGGAGATGGATGGATGCTTGGATGTTTGGATGGATGTATGGATGATAGTAATGCTGGTCACCGTGTAAGTAAATCTTTTAAAATATGGAGGGTCATAGCTGTGCTGTGGTGGGGTGCCCTTTGTAAATTAAGTAACCTAAGCAGTAATGCCAACTTTTTTCGCAAAAAAAACTTGTGTAATGGTCAAGTACACTCGTTAGGAAACCTTTCAAGGTCTTCTCGGGACTGATATCCAATTAAAGACTGCGGCCAGAGTGCTTTGGTGGATTTTCATATGTCTTACTGTCAGCTCGTCAAAAGGAAGTCAGCATGGCGAGTTTTCCAAACTGTGAGCAGAGTCTCCTGGAGGAGCAGATGAGCGGCTGGGATGCACTTCAAGGACGGCACGGTTATTATAATTGCTGTAGTATATCCTATCCAGCGAAGGGCTGTAATTGCACTGCTGAAAGGTACGCGGATGCTCCCCCCCAGCCCAGCGTGTCTGCTTCACACAGTGTAATGAGCAAAGGAAGCTGGCACACGGCGCGTGCTGATACGCCTAAAAGGCCAGTGTGCGCGACTTGTATACAAACATACACTTAATGCGGAGCTGGCCCCGCAGTGACCATCTTAAAATTGTGTTC
Organism: Petrocephalus sullivani; assembly: GCA_026780845.1. Taxonomy (NCBI): domain Eukaryota; kingdom Metazoa; phylum Chordata; class Actinopteri; order Osteoglossiformes; family Mormyridae; genus Petrocephalus; species Petrocephalus sullivani. Next base: position 6,341,807 of record JAODKM010000075.1, read on the forward strand.
TTGTACGGGCAGCCCCCGGCTTTATAGCGCGCGATTTGCCGACAACTTGTACTTACGAACGGATCGCTATAAGGCCTATGATATTAAAGATTTGGGTTATATACAAGGGTTCGTAATAATAAACGCATGCACTACTTTGTGACACTCGTGAAAAATTGCGTGGCTGCAGCGGTTCATTGCCTTGAGGCACAGTACAGTACTGTATTTAGTTACGTTTATTATTATTGTATAATTATTATGTATTATTATTGTTCAGACTTACCAGCAAATTCGACTTAAAGTCGGAAACGGATCTTGGCCGTAACCGGTGGACTGCCTGTGCTGTGATGTTTATATTGCAAGGCAGCCCACCCACCCCCGTACCATTTTCTTATTTGTAATCCATAGTTTCCCATAATCCCTTGCTGCATTCACTGATGGCACAAAGGTCACTGCGAACTGTATGCAAACTGTCTGTTTTGACTGCAAGTGAAAAACATCTCATTACTTATGAAAATATAATGAAAAGATAACCCTTACTACTTCAGTAAACATAAATAACAGTGTAGGAAGTCAGTAATGAGCTCTGTCCATATTTATTTCAGTTAATGTCCTACTGGTGCCTTATGATAAGCTACCGGATTTTGTATAAATATTATACCAGCTTTTGTGCTCCTTGTTTTGTGGTAGCTAGGACGTGAGCCAAAACACAGAAGAACTGAAAATGAACAAGAAATTTTGCATAATTAATGAACGTGGGTCAGCAGAGTGGCTTCAAACCTCCAAGCCGACCATCGTAACCATGTTTTTCAGGGTTAGAATCAGCAAATATTGGGATAACAGCGATTAGATGCAATTTATTTTAGGATGATTAACTCAGATACCAAGTTATTGAGCCAGGTGCACAACAGCTAGCAGCTGGGGGTCAGGCGCGATGTTACAGCCATCCCAACATCTCCCAGCAAGCAGGCAGAAATATTCTAACTGTAAAATGCTTTGCTCGTACTTTTATGACACTTGCTCAAGGTTGATGCTTCGAGAATCTCAGCCTGCGGCCTCACGTTGACCTCGTTGACCGAGAAACCCGCCCCAAAGACTGTGATTGTGCTGAGGAAGGTGGGTTGGGTTCACAGCACCCGAGCGTTTAGGCCGCGATTGCTGATGTCACTGAGGCTCACGTGGATTCAAAGCCAGGGGTCAGAGGTCAGAAAGCTGGCATCTGTACAGCGCTAGAAATTAACCCTTCCCTGACGGCACTTACCGTATAAACAACAGCAATAATAACAATAATACTCGGCAACCAGGATAAACTGTTAGAAGACGTGAGATTGGATAGATGGATAGGTGCACCCCTGACCCAGAGAGGCGATGGACGGATGGATGTATGGATAGATAATTATCCTTCATCATCTTCTTCATCTTTCTTGAATCATTATATACTAACGGTGAGATCTGCGTACAGTCCAGGCCAGTTCCAAGCTGACTGCTAGCTTAGTTTCCTGATGTGCACTGGCCCCGCTCTGGAGGTGTTCCTGCAGACCAGTCACACATCTGCGTGAGACCATCACGGCCTTCCACGGACACCTAAGAAGAAGGCGATCTTTCCAGCGGGGCCGCATTGAATCTTCAAAACCCCATCTGCAGCAGCCTGACAGTAATTTACTGCCAATCTCCTTTGACACCTGCTGTTGTGCGTGAGGTAGTCTCCCTTCGGAAGATGCTGCTATCCTTTCATTCTGGAAATTATTTATGCTGCAACATACAACTGCCTGATATTATTTTCAAGAAAATGAGGCATTTTTTTCTGTAACTCTCTACTTCAATCAACCTGGCCCAAGTATATCGAATGAAGACCCATGAGCGTGACTGTAATTCATTTGCATCCGGCTGTTGTGCGCTTTAGTACAAAATCCAGCCTGACTGTGTGTTCATACTGTGAAAGCAGGTGAAACATGGCTGAATAATCACCCAGGTCAACCAGTTTTGGACTGTTAGTCCTCCAGCAGATGGTGTGGTTGTCAGAGGTGGGTAATTCAGGTCCAAAGATTAAAAATCCAGACCAGGATTTTGTTTCAACGAACCAGTTGAGTATTAAGAGTCTTAGTCACAGAGTGCTCAACTAGTTGGTTGAAACAAAATCCTGGTTTGGATGTTTACTCTTGGGACCTGGATTACCCACCTCTGGTGGTTATACCACTAATCTTTATCTTTTGTATATCAGAATATCAGGGAGAAGGGAAGACTCACATTTCTCGGCAGTCCGTGTTAGGGATCAAAGGTCATAGGTCAACCAGAGGTTCCTTCTTGTTGAACGGCACCCTCAGAAAAGTCCCGAGGTGAGGATCTCTCAGACGAAGCGGACCTCACGGATAGACATCTTAAGGAAACAGTTTCAGCAGGCTTTATACGGACATGACAGCCTGTTTAAAGAATCCGTAAGTCCACATCTACTCCAGGAATGCCATTTGTTTTTCTTTAGATTATGAACCTTTTAAAATATTATGTTGCCCCTCAAAGGGATTAAAAACCCGTTTGACCTCACTGACATTACTATCTCCCAGCATGCCGAGGGGCGGCATGTTTGGGCGTCAGCCAGAGTCCGCTGTCAGGTCCCCTACCGCCGTGGTAAATAATGACCCAATATCAAGAGCATAACCACACGGTGCCTTATCGGGGACCGTCCATCCCAGCATGCCTCTCTGTCCCCTTCGAACAATCAAGCCATGTTGAGATGGGGTGCCAAGAAACAGTACTCTGGCATTTCAGAGCGCATTTAGCGCAAAGGCATCGAAATTCCCCAATGGCTTTCTCCTCGCTGTTCGGCGCCAAATCAGAGGACCTGAAAACAGCGGCGTAGAAGCCCCATATGTTCTCAGTTTATGCGCCCCACACCAACAATAACAAAATCCAGGCTGCTTTGTGTGTTTAAACTCTAGCAGCGGGGAAGGCTTGCGAATGTGTGATCCCGTTTTGTTAAAACATACTGCTCCTTAGGTGTCCTGTTACAGCAAACCATTTCCATAAGGAAGAAAGTGAGAAGCTGTGTCACCCTGCCTGTGTAAACGCCAGCCTAAAATAATACGGACGGAATCATAACCAGGAACCAGTCACACACATTCAGCTGGACTGCTTCTGAAACAATTATGAAATGGCTCGACCTTATTAACTCATTATTCAGCGTTTGTTGTTTCCAATATGTCCACAGGGCTTAACTGTTGTGTGCTGAGTCTGGCTGCATATTTTATACAGAGCAGGTTTCAGAAAAGCCTGCAAGTCCGCATGGTACTTCTGGGGACATCTGGTGACACAAAGCGCACTAGGTCATGCCTTTAACCCCAGGTGCAATAACGTGAAAATCTGTTTCATTCCCCAAGAAAAACGACCCAAATCCTTTTCTCGTTAAATAGATTTTTATCAGTCATTTCCAAGCTACCGTAATTTGAATTCACAGCATCGACAGTTCTACATCTTTGCACACCATTTTATAAGTAAATCCCACGCAACTCAAACTCTGTTCCTGTTTACATATTCAGTTATAAACTGTCAGACAAACTCAAGGAACTGTTCAGAATGAGGCCTAATTATCTGCTTTCTATCGTTATCCTACCATTAGCATGTATTAAACTTGTCATATTTTAAGATAAACATATCACATCGCACCCCAGACTGAAGTACAGAAGTCAGGATCAGGCTTGCTTGGCAAAGTTGGTTAGTTGACATCTGCCGTCCAATCTCACCATGTGGATGGAGTTTGAAGCGGCACTTAACGGCGACCCCGATTTCTTCCAGGAATGCTTTCTTCAAAGTTTCAAGTGAGCGCTAGCTGGGGCTTTTTGCAAATCAGGCGTCAGTACACCTAATCCCCTTTAAAACTTTATCTCGTCGCGTCTGGATGATGTAAACAAGCCGGGACAGGAGTCCAGCCTCCGTTCTCAGTTTGCCGCAGTTCACTCGCGGCCTTAACAGTGGTGCGCCCGGTACTGTATGACACTATCTCCGAGGCGATATCCCCTCAAACTTTAATTTGTTGTTTTCCCGAGCCCGACTTTGATAAAGCAAAACACGGACCTTTGCCTCAGACACTGCAGGGAGGTGTAACAAAAGCCACGATGCCTCAGGCTCCTCCTCTCAGGAAGAATCCAGCATCCTCCACAGACGAGAGACGGGGCGACGGGCTCAGGCCCCGTGCACGTGCTCAGAGATACCGTTTAGTGTCACCACACTAAGCGTGACTAATATCTGCATTCTGCTACTTTTACAAGGGACTGGTTGGTCTGTTCTGTGGCCATATTTTATATTTAAATAGAGATCCTGGGAAACTCACACTGATGTCACTGATGCCTTTACCTTCTAAGTATGTCTTTATGGAAAAGAAACCCACAGCAAAAGAAGAAAGATGTGTTTTATTAATGACTTATGGTTTTTGGAATTTTGGTGAAAGACTCTCGAAAATATAGGATTTATTGGGCAGTTATGATTATCATTGCTTTTTATTCATCCATTTATGTTTTATTTTGTTAAGTACGTATCATGCTAGGGTTGCCAGCTTCGGTCAGATGGCTGGAGTGAGATTTTCAACTCTAGACAACTTTGCAGAGACATGCGCACACATTTTCATGCATGTACGAGTTTTATTACTTTGTAAATAGTCTGTATGGCAGGGGTCATCAACTATATTTGTCAGAGGGCCAGAGTTTTACCAGACAGTCTCCTTGGGGGCCGGACAACCAAGA
>JAODKM010000075.1:6351959-6393138 GCA_026780845.1 Petrocephalus sullivani
CACTACACCGTCTTAATGGGTAGTTGCTGTTGTATTGGGGTGTTGAGAGAACAATGAAACAGCATTGTTTTTTTCTCCAGCAAATTGTGCTTATTATTATTAAAATTAATAAATAAGTTATAATAACGATAATAATCATTGTGATTATTATTGTTGTTATTATTAATATATTACTATTATTCTTATTATTATTATTAACTCTCAGGTCTTGTTAATAGTATTTCAGTTAAACATCTGGCATTTCGGCCGTTCTTAACCCTCTAGGTCACAATCCAAAGAGTTGAACTATGAAGTTGAGTCATTTGTCTCCCAGAAGGGGAGTGTGTGGGGGGGGGGGGTCGTCCTTTGTTCTATGCACAGGCATCGCGCTGGAATCAGACAAACGCTCCCAGAGATGGGCTTGGCCGGAGAGCAGCAGGGCTGTCACGGACAGCTAGATGCAATAAAGCCCATGATTTATGCAGCCCCCTTTTTCAGCAGATTTATTGGGAGAGTAACAAATGGCTTCCCATTATTATTATTATTATTGCATCTTTGATTTATAATTACTTTTTTATGGGAGGCTGGTATGGCATTTAGTAGAGTATAAAAGAGGCACGGTACAAGCCATTAATAAAACACACACACAAATTAAAATGCTCGTTTGACATCATGGTGTTTGACATCCAAATTTCTTTACAGTGCTATGGTTGGCACTCAGGGAAGCACAGAGGTGTCCCAATCCCAAATGAATCATCGATTTAATCACAAATTACACTAATCCATATCCAAGTTTGCTGTAATTTAAACTTTTTATGCTTTTTTTTATTAAAAAATAATGATTAAGCCTTTGGGTTTTCGCTGAGCTCATGAAGTTCGCCGTTCCCCTTTTATGGCTTTCAGTTTCCTTTTTGCTGAGGAATCGGACAGACGGGGTCGACAGGAAGCCATCCTTTAAAGACGGTAAAGGTAACAAAATGCTGAATCGCCGGAAAGCAGCCAGGGCCACAGCTGCTAGTGAAAGCGGACGACCCCAAGTGACCTCTGGGTCAGGGGTTCACTTCCTGTCGGGGAGAGTTCCCTGTTCCATTATGTGAGGCTAGATCATGCACTGAGCACCCTAAATAATAATAATAATAATAATGATAATAATAATAATATTTACTTACAAGGCACCTTAAAGTGCTTTACACAGAATACAAATAAGGAGGAAAACTGAACAGGGAAGCAATTAGAGAGTAAATGAGTGTAAGAAGATGGTATAAAAGAGAAAAAGTACACATTTAAATAAAAAGCAAATAAATCTAAAATTGGAATAAGAGAATGTCATTCAGGTTTTTACTTCCTTAAAAGTGTGAGTGTACCTAGGAGCGTACCTAGATATTCAGGGCCCCCTCATCCAATTTCACGTGTAATTTTATGTATTCGAGGGCCCCTATCAAGTTCTCCGTCCCCTGAATCTACCAGGGTATTCACTCCCACCCCCCCCAAAACGGCCCAGGTCAGATCAGCCTCATCATCCTCTGCTTGCGTCAGCTGATGCCTCAGTTGTCTGTGTATTTTAATGAGGGTGGGAGTAATCGCCGCTTTCCCAGACTTGGCTGACAGACTGACCCTGCTGACAGGGTGCGATGACCGGCTACCAGCTCCTCCTTAAAGATGATAATGGCGCATGGTCAAGACTGACCCCCTCTGGCTATGACGGAGGGCCGAACACCACCGATAACAGGATCCTCCGGATAGCAGACCTCTGGCTGCATCAGTGGCACTACCCACATGCACCTCTAGCTAACTATTACCACATGAAAGGCTTTTACTGCAAAACACTAATTAGCCGTAGCTAATAAACACACATCCTACCACCATTATGGGACGTGCACCATTGCAGTCACACCAACCGGAAGCCGCAGGCATGGCCGTCTGCTGAGGACTGGCTAACAGTTGCCGGTGCTGCATTAGTGTAAATAAAGTATGTCACAAATAATACACAATATTCAAAAATAAAATAAGAAGGTGCCTTCCACCTGGGACCAGCTGTAACTATTCCCAAAATCACTCGGAGGCCAAAGTTGGACACAGGCAGTAGCTGAATTAAATTGACCATTTTATTATTATTTTTAATAGTTATTTTCGCCTTTAACATCAGATCAGTGTTACAGTAAAACGCCCCGGAGTCTTATAACGTTTCTGCGCTGCTGCCCTGCTTCTGTATTATTGTGGGTAAAGCCTTCAGGTGCTCATGGGCGCGTTAAAATTACACGAATCTGCACGGGCTGAAAGGTCAACGCTCCACTTCCAGGGGGGCACATAAACCCCCCACACCGCCTGCCGTCGCACCTCGACGCTTAACGACTTGATAAATTAAATTAGTGCAGTGATTGGATTAGTGTCCCTTGCTCTTGTTTCACAAGGGGAGGGCAGGCAGAGGGAATCATAAATCTGGTGGCTGTGCCTGTCTCTGGCCCGGGGGGGGGGGGCATGCTGCACTGTACGGGGGAACGCACGGCGCGGAGCTGAAACAAAGGGTTATTGCGTGACGGCAGTACGGGCCGCCGTGACCTAGCTACTCCACGAGGTAGGACACGGGTCATCTAATTCATCGCCAAGGTAACCGCGGCAGAGACGTCGGCTGCCATCTAATAATGAGACATCAGACATCTACGGCGTTATTCGCGGTCAAGTCAGCGGGGCTGTCAGAGGACGCATCACACAGGCGGGGGCAGGGGCTTCAACCTGGCCGGCTTCCTGAAAGCAGCAAAATACACTGGGAAGTAACAAGAAGAGGAAATAGAGCAGGAAGATTTTAGGCTCTTGTTTAGAGGAGCATGCTTTTCTGGCCAGTAGGTGGCGTGGTGGCTGAGAAACTGGATACTGAATATATCCTTTGTCTGTCCGCCCCGGCATCAGCTCACTGAGATGCCCTGCCTTGCCCCTGATTGGCTCCCTGAGCTGTTGTACACTGAGGCCTGTTACTGTACAGGGCATCAGCCCTTGGCAGGGCATGCAGGGCGCATTTCTGCATTTTAACATCTTTCTGGCTATCAATGGCTCTCCCTGGCACTCCCCCCAAATTCTGTGTGGCCCACGTCACGTTCAACGTACGGAGCCCCCTCCAGGTCAGACTTGGGGGGGTAGGGGAGCCGACAAAGCCTGTCCTGTTTCCCTCTCAAATGAAAGCGCCTGGCCCACTAGCCTGAATGTACAATACGCTTTTTTTATTGTTTCCTCGACAGCCGAGGAGAGCTGGAGGAGATGGTTTAGAAGGTCTCGCGTCCGCTGGCCTTTGAACTGTCGGGGCGACATGCCGGAGAGGGGACGGGTGGTTCTGAGGGGCTGCCTACGCATGAAGGGACCCATTAACACAGCATACAGTCATTATGCGTGGCCGGTACAGTCCACGATTCAGATTTATGAGGTCGCTCTGGGGGGTCCCTATGGCCGTCTGTGCGAATGATTTATTCACACACTACAGTGTATTTCCTCACGGTCATGCCTTATCATACAATATGTATATATATTATATATATATAAAATATGTATATATACAAAATAATATCAGTAGTAACAGCAATGGTAACATGGTGGTCTCCCGATTTCATGGTTGTGGGTTTGACTCTCGGTCTCGACTCGTTAAATTGACCTTAATGTGCAGTGGTGCTCGCATGCCCTGCGATGCTCTGGCAGAGCCAGCGACTCTGCGTCAGAAATGTGCCGACAGCCCTGCGATATGACCTTTATCTCTGTGTACAAATTTTACGCATCGGCCATCAGAATATGAGCATCGGGCGCGTCGTGACTCGGACCCCCGTGGACGGTCCGCCAAGCGCATTTCCATGAAGGCGACAGCTGACGGCCTCCTGTTTAGTCACGGGCATCTCTCCAGTGACTCAACCGCCGCAAAACGCCCCCCCCCCCCCCGGACGACCCGCACATTTATTTCCTGCCGTTTATTTGTCCAGCGACCCCCTTTGGCCAGACCGCCGGCCGCGGACGGAGTCCTCGGCTCTCATCTTCCTGACGTTTCTGCCGAGCGACTCGGACGTGGCAGCGGGCCAGCTGGTGTGAGTCACACTGAGGCCCCAGCGTCTTAATCAGCGGGCCCTTCTTCTGGGGGCACTACTTCTTGTGTGTGCCTTTTCTGAACGAAGAGTCAAAACTTAACTTCATGACACGATGAAAGTTCAAGAACAACGGCTGTATGCTGAAATTCTGCCCTCAATAAGAGAAAAAAAAAACACATAAATATCTGTATACACATAAAATGTACAAAGACCCTGGAAGATGCTGTATATTTCAAGCAGCAAGTGAAGCATACTTTTGTGAAGGAGTGACTAACCTCTTAGGGAGGGGATTTAAAGCATCCCCAAGCTATTAGGGACACTTCCATCCACCCCCCTCAACCAGCAGTCAAACCCCCAACTAGCACTCTGAAAGGTAGCTGCCCTGCTTTAGATGAATAGTATTGCTATTATATGCCTTTGCTTTCACCATAACATGCCCTTTTATTCATCTATACTCTTTTTATGCAAGTAAGAGACAGATTTTCACTGCAAGTTGTTCTTTTGTAAACGACGTCCCTCACAAACACAGGGACAAACACAGCTTTTCATCAAACAAGACTCCTTGGGGGATTCCCAATAAACAAACAAACAAACAAAAAAAAATGTAATCAAACACTGCGGCTGGAGTGTTAATGAGCAGAAACGTTTGAGTCAGTGCCGGATGAGCGGGCAGCCCGTGCCATCAATGCGAGCGTTCTCACCGAAGTGGTTCGTAGGTTACCCGCACGCGACTCATTCTTAGGAGGTGGACAGACGTTGACAGCGTTCCCCCAGGCTGCTGAACGCCGCGAGCATTAATGAGCGCCGATCGCCACCGTTAGTCACCATTAAACGCGGCCCGGCTGTGGCAGCAATAACTGCGCGGATGCATTAACCGCGCACTTTTCCCCGTGCATTCCCGCTTTGTCTGACAGACACTATCGCCAAGGCACTCGAGGGAATGAGACAGGACAGGGGCACCAGCGACTTTCCTTCTGCCCGTGTAAACAGAATTAGTGTCTTGGGGGAAGACGACGTCAAACAGAGGGACCCCTTCCACTTCAGACTAAGGAAGATTAGATAGTCTAGCGTAATGTAAGTAATAATTCACACTTGATAAGCCTGTTCACCGATGTCATGAACAGCCAGCTGGGATCTGACCCATCGAGTGTGAACAGCGTCTGACTCCTTTTCCGGCTTCTTATCCTCGAACCCTGTCCACACGTGATATCACAGAGGTGGCTCACAGGTGTACACTGTCGTTTTAATGACTTCTGAATCTTTGTATGTCTGATGAAACTTGGCCCCTAGTGGAACGTTCCGATACATGAGGTGAGGTTTAAGACTTGGCGGATGTGCACCCTGGCATCTTGGGGTGCCTCCCACGTGGGGGGGGGGTTTGTCCACTGTTCCTGTTTCGGAAGGTTGCTGGTTCAAAGCCTCCAGGTCGATAGAGTGGTTTCACCATTAGGTCCTTCAGAAAGGCTCCCAACCCCATAATTTTTCCCGAAATTGTCTGGCTCCGCTTTCTGAAAGCATGTATTGCTTTCCATAAAAGCATCAGCTACAAAAGGTGTAATGCAGAAGTTAGGTAACGTGAGGTAAAGTGAGGTAACGCTGAAAAGCTGAGCTACTCCCTGCAGCCTTTGTTTGTCACTTTAGATAAAAGTTCCTGTTAAATAAATAAAATATAAGGTGTTGTCACTGTGATATTGGCATGTTTGCCCAAACCACCCCGCACCCAGAGCTGCCCCGGTCTTGTGGCCCTTGTTTCCTGAGCTAGCTTGTCCCCCACAGTCATTTCCGAGCCTCGCGGAGGGCTTTCTCTCTGCTCCGGGCTGTTGCTTCTGGAACATTACAGCTCCAGGGCATGACTGTATAATTTATTAATATATTTTGAAGTCAGGTCAAGAAAAATGGACATGGAAACAAGTTTAGAGGAGGTAACCATGCAGAGCTGAATCTACGTAAGGGTTCGAGAAGTTCAAGAAGAGGAGGATGAATGCTGAGTGGTCCCTGAAAACACTCGTGGCATCATGCGCACACAGTCCTACAGGACTGAACAATGAGCATCAACATTTATTTCTGCAAATAAACTATTCCCAAGTGCCTGAGTCATACTCCTGGATAATCATGTTTCTAAAGTATCAAAACAAACCCTCGTAAAAACCATACACAGGAGTCCCGACAGTCCATTTCTGGGTAGAGTCGCTATTATTTCCAGCAACGAGTAGTTATCTCTGCAAGTAAACAGAATCATTTTGTAGTGTAGATGTGTGTTTGTCCAGGTTCCCGGTCAGGTCAGCTTCCTGGGAATGAGATATTCGGTTTCGGTATCTTCTGATGAATATTGGCACGCTGTCTTTTCACATGACTGGTGAATAATTTGCCTTCTGTGAAAACATGTTTTCCCAAGGCTCTGGAAATCATCGGAGGGGCTTTCTACCTTTCTAAATCGATATGTAGAACAGTGACTGCATTGATGAGTGTGGCGGTGGTGCAGCAGGGTTTCGTCCTATTACCTCCCAGCCCTGGGACCCGGGTTTGCGTCTCAGTCCTGACTCCGTGTGCGTGCTGTATGCATGTTGTCCTCCCCCACCATGGGGTTCTTCACGTTGTCCAGTTTCCCCACACATTACCAAATTGTGGGTGCCCTGCAATGGGTTAGTCTCCACCCTGTCCCTGTAGCTTCTGGGATCCACTCCAGACCCTCACAATGCTGAATGCGTCAGGAGAGTACAGACGATGGGTGGCTGGATTGTGCTGATCGTAATTGTGTGAGTCTGCGCACACAATATTGTAAATATTACACATTAAAAACAGAAAACTGTGCTCATCAGTTTAACTGCATTTTTAAAATGAAGAAAGCCCTATTTTTGCGATTCATGTTAATTAGTCTTTTTGGGACGGGTGTTCTGGCAGATATCAGATGACTTTCCACCGAGGATCGGGAGCGAAGCAGACATACACCACATTGAGCATTAATATGGCCTGCGGCACAGTGACTAATGGCCCCATACCGTCGGCCATGCGAGATACATGATGTTTTTAAAGGTTCCTCCACGTTTTACAGGCCAACTATAAATTGTTCATCATCTCAAAGTGAGAGAGAGAGAGAGAGAGAGAGAGAGAAACACAATGCATTTATCTGTATTACGCTAGTTTGAATGTGCTATTTCAGATGAGCTTTTTATATATGCTGTACCTTCAAAACGATAAATCAGTCTGGGGCAAAAATCCAAAGGTCCTACTTAAGAGTCATTAAAACAGGCTGCGGGCTGATGCCAAACTCCAGCGTGGACGAGCCAGGGGTAATGGGCTCCGGGACAAACGCAGTGTGGCGTCCCGGGAAGGGTGTCAGCTCAGGTACCGGGACCTGGCTGTGTATGTCCTGACACAAAACAGAACTGAATCAAATGATCGGCTAAAATGGAACCATTTCACTTCAAATTGCATCTCACTTTTATATTTGCAAGTCCTGTTTTAACTGTGCAGTATACGGCATATGAAATCTGAAGGGTGTCTTAATTCTCTTGTAAATCCACCTGTGTTCCAAATTACATTCTGTATCCCCCTGAATGTATAGCCCTAATTCACTTCAAAATTGTGCTATAAATGTCACACATACATATTTTTATCATTTATTTTTATTAATTCATTAGTCTGCAGCCTGACATAGGATCATTATTTTGTGTTCCTGACTCAGAGCCTGTATGAGTTTATCCCATGAAATAATGAGATTTATCTGAGATCTTTGATCGGTAATTGCAACTTCTAGCTTCAGGTCCGCAAGAAAGCTGGTGTAAAAACAGACACTGGGTATTTGAGGAATGTCACAGATGTGATACGGCTGCCCCGCGCCCCCCCCCCCCACTCGATTAACTCAATAAAAGCAAGGGCTTTCATAGTAAGAGAAAGCTTGAGGTGGCCTTATCAAGCCCGCTTTGATCTTGTAGGGCAATAGATAAAATGCTTTTATCCCCCATTTTCTCAGAAATAAAACAAAATCACATCAGAAATGAATTAACACGTATTTTTCCATAATTATGATAAGAATCCCGTTTTAAGCTCGCAGTCTGCGTGGGATGAGACACACATGGAACCTTTTCAGTTAAAAGCAAAAGGGATCGAGTTGATTTCAACAACTTTATCAAAGCTTTTAATCTGCGTTACTGCAATTAATGTGACACTGAGCAGTTACAGCTAAGCGCTCTCCGCCATCCTAAATGCAGAGCTGCGCCCCCAAATGCGCGAGACATAACGAGGTGAAGCTCTTCGGATCGGGAACGCGGAGAAGGCGCGGGGACGCCCGTCGGCGGGCATGGCTGCACCGGCCTGCCCGCGTCACTGGCTGTCATGTTCAATTACACAGCGGATCCGAAAAGAGCGACATGTGCAGCCAATTAGGCGTTTTCTCTTAAGCGATCTCCGTGATGAGGCTGAACATTCCAGCCCTAATGTTATCGTTGTAAGGCATAATGGGAATTAACCGCGCGCTGGACATGCCTTTCATCTTGTGCTGGGGCTGGTTTTAAGTAAGCAAATGTATTCAGCATCGGTCCGGGGATACAACACTGAAACGCGGAGGTCGATTAACAAAATTATATTCATTTGTTTGCTGTGTGGTTCCTTCTTCTGCCGTGTTTTGAATGAAACATACCGTCACCAATGATAATCAACCAGTTTGGACTTTAAATGATCAATTAACCTTAAATACAAAGCAGCACTTTTATAAAACAAAATCATCAAGAGCAGACATACTTTTTTCCCCCATCCTCTAAAAAAAGTTTTAAGTTTTTTCCGTATGTGCGTGTTATGCTTAAACCCTCCCCCCACTCCTGTCACGGTTGCGGCGACGGCAGGAACGACCCATGACTGCACACAGAGGGATCGAACGGACGGGACATGACAACTCCACCCCTTTAAGTGCCACTGATCACTCTGGTACTGCATGTGATCAGGTTCAAACCACCTGGCTGAGCCCTAGTGGTCTGGAACACCACCAGGACCTCATCCTCCAGTCATTTTAACAAAGTACTCCTCAAATCCCCAAACTCACTGATGTAAAAAGCCCCTCACCCCCGGAAAGAGCACAGAGACTGAGGACTCCACCCCCACCAGATGATTCAGCATTCGCTACAGGCAGCCGTCTGGGAGATTGTTTCTGCATGACTGAACGTCGTGCTCTAGTGGTCTTGGTGGTGGTGGGGGGCCGTGTTTCCAGCATGGGATGGAGGCACAGGATGTCATGCAAACATCAGGCTCCTCCAGGATGGTAACAGCTACCAGGTGTCTAACAGGTACATGACACCTGTGCAACTGGAGATTTTGCCGAGTGCTCGACGGATGTCTCTGAATTACCCACAATGCTCCATCCAGGGGTGTGCTCCTGCCCTGTGTCCCAAGCTGTCTGGGAGAAGCTCCAGGCTCATGGTAAGATGGATGTTGCAATATGACACCTGATTGGCCAGCATTTTACTCCATTAACTGTTGATAGCCAGATAGCTAATCACAAGCATAACTTTCTAGAAAATCCCTTTGACCTGCTCTCCGCAAAACACAAAAGGCAATAACTATCAATATTGCTGAGACCAGCTTGAAGGGGCTAGGATAAACCCCAAACACTTTTAAAACCTTTTCAATAGAAGACATTTTAACATACGCTAAGATGCTATAGAGGACATTTAAGCCGTATACATTCAGAGGTGAGCATCGCATTAAACAGAAGACATGCCCATGGACAAATACATTTTGGAGATTTACTTGCACACAGCCCTAACAGCATTAGTTATCCGTGCCAAATGATTTGAAGAAAATCGCTCAAATCACCTTCTGGTGGGTGAGCACATTTTCTTAAATTTCCAGAAGCTCTTTGATCAATGTCGTCTGAAAGACATCCATCATGACAGTATTCCTCTGCTTGGATAAGTCCTGCCCCTAACTGGTCTAGGATAACAGTTTTGCATTTTACATTTTATAACAAAGTAGTTCTGCTTCGCATATAAATTTTGGTGCTTCTGGACCCGGAATCACGTCTAAGTAAGAAGGAGTGTGCATACCTAAAAAGACACACTTTTCTCATTGTTTGCTGCACCCAGCTTATCGAATCCCATCTCCTTGGGCGGCCAATGCAGTGCCTGTCCAGAATGTCTCTGCAAATAAATTTTGGATATCTGGCACATGATGAAATTATACCCACATTCCAAACCTATGAGAGTAAAACAATTTATTTTCCTCTGTGTTCTTCCCAAACCATCTGAGAGCGGACTGACCCCAGATAAAGCCTGATACAGGTCTGTGCACTTTACCATTGGTTATCACGTTATCGTATCAAACACTTGATCGGGGGAGTATTAAGGTAAAAATGCTTAAGAGAACAAGAGTCAGGTGGACATTTTGCAGGGAAATCTGGTTTCCAAGTCGGGGCCATAGAAACATGATCCACTATCTCACAAAAGGCAGTTTCTTATCTCAGCAGTGACAGATGTTCGAGAAACAATTATTGTAGATACTGGATTAAAAAAAAAAAACAATAACAACCACAATTTGGGGTATTAGATTTCATTTTTGCTTCACAGAGATTTATTAAAAAATCACAAATTACATTTTAACAGAAAAAAAAAATGTAATAATTATACTGACTTTGTTTGTATTTCCTTTTAGTTTTATTAATTATATTATCTTTGTTTCCCCGACTTATTTGCTGTTTTCTTACTGACTGGCCTGTATATCTGTGATTGTACATGAGGAAATCGCTGCACCAAGTAACCAAACTCTCGTTTACTGCTGGAAACCCAGACTTTCACATCTTTCCCAAATAATTTACTGCACATCGACATGGCCAAACATTACCAGTACCTCAAGGTTCAATGTGCTTAAAAAAATGTGTGTTAAAAAAAAAGTGTATGTAATTATCCTGGAATACTGTGTAACGCAGCAAGATGTGCCCTTGTGAGGGGGAGTGGCCACCTCGAGCAGGAGCACCAGGTGACTGGCTGGGTCGCTTTGCTCCATCTGTTCCCTCCTTGATGTCTGAGGGAATTAGTCAATAACTTCTGTTTCTTCTTGATTCTGACATTTATCCCATCTGCAGGTTTTGTTGCAAAAAAGGCCGTATTGGTCTGTTCCCTGATTACACTCTGTGCCGTTTTGTCACTGTCCCTGCTTATGCATGTAGCGATAAAAGTAGCGGTCCATCTCCAATAAACAAGCTGCTCTCTATACCCTCTATACCCAACACTCTAAGCTCCATACCCTACACGCCATACCCTACAACCTGCACCCTAAATGTTATACACTACACCCTAAACTCCATAATCTACACGCCATACCCTACAACCTGCACCCTAAATGTTATACACTACACCCTAAACTCCATAATCTACACGCCATACCCTACAACTTGCACCCTAAATGTTATACCCTACACCCTAAACTCCATAATCTACATGCCATACCCTACAACCTACACCCTAAGTTTTACACCCTGCACCTTATACCCTGGGCCCGAAACTCTATACCCTAGATGCTATACTCTACACCGACCATGGTGTGGATGCGGACAGAACTGCGAGTTAGTCTGGACCAAGCTGATAATGCACCTTATGTATCGAAAGGCTTCACACGGTTTGAAGTACAAATATACGATGTAGAAACACCAATGTTTGCACTCACAAAACTTGTAATTATCTCCCTCTACATTGACAGAGAGGATCAGCGAGGGTTCAAAAGTTCCCATTTTTGTTATATATTGACAGTTATTGTTAATTCATTAAAATTTACTAAATGCTGTTTTGTTATTGAGAACCCCTGCTCTATACCTTACACCCTATACCCAATATCCTACACCCTTATCACTCACCAGCCTGTGCAAACTCTCTACATTCAAAACATAGAAAGGGAACTGCAACATTAGTTAGCGCAAGGCGCGATGTGGCATAGGCCGCCCCGAATGGCCATAGCCAAGGATCGATGGCCCATAACCAGAAGCCTTCACAGAATCCCTGGCCTAATTAAACATTAATGACACTTCCCAACTGGAGTTTGTTCTGGTTTAATGGCCTGCCGCTTTCCCACCTCAGAGCTAATGTAAAATAAACACCAGTGTTGACTTATGGCCCTAGTAGCCTTGTGACCCAACACCGAAGACCCCCCCACCCACCCAACCCAGGCCCTAGATACGAGAAACACTGGCCAAACCCCGCAAGCCGCATCTCGCCAAGCTGAGGATGCCGCTGCAGTAATGTCTGGTGAAGCCAGACACAACTTTCCCTAATAACCAAGTGGGCTACTTAAAATTAGCTTTTTCACGTGAGACGACGGGCTGATATTTGCCTATATTCGTTAAAATGGGGGAAAAATGAAATTAAAGAAAAACAAAGTCAATTAGCAGCCATCCCAGTGATTTGTGTGTGGAGCCAGTGAGTATTCACCCCTGTCAAATCTGGTTTTAGCGCTAATTTGATCCATGAACTGGGCTAAGTGAAACCATTAGATTAGCTTAGCATGTGCTGATCTGAGCAAAAACTAAACATAAATGAAAATAAATAAGATGCTATCCCTCCCGCCCATAACGAACCTAAACTGCACACGCCAGTAGAATTTCAGAACACACGTACATCCCTCTAATGCCGCTGCTCACATGAAATGATTAAATTGCACTCGATATTGTCATTTAATGCATCGGCAATGGTCCCCAGGGGTCATCACTGTCCAGTTAAAAGTGCGGTTCAGAAAAACGTCGATTATCTGCGGCCTTGTGCACTTAATGTGGACACATTTACAAGATAAAACCCATATTCCCCCAGGAGATGGTCCCGTGAGCATTGACCACCAGGGTGACCATTTAACTAAATGCACTTAAAGCATTTTATCATCTGATACGAGCGAGCGACGCGGGCACTTTCACCTGCCGCCTGGCAAATGCAGCACACAGGGATCTGCATCAGGCCTATAGGAGTTATTATAACCTCTATAATCTATATTATAATCTCTCCTTGTGTCTGGCAAATGGGGTAAAGTTATAGCTGGTTGACCAATCAATGTGCACATAGCTATAGGGTGATTTTATTCATGCTAAATCACCCTGCGGCATACTTTTAAACGTAAAGACATTCTTGATAAGCATATTTATGGACGGCAGATTAGTGAGTCCATTAGTGGCCGGCGCACTTTTCCGCTTTATGGTGTCGGAGATGAGATCTGGCACCGCCTGGCTCCGTAACGCTGTACTGGGACAGAAAGGGACTTCCTGTGTGGACAGGATATTACACCCCGCAGATCTTAATTTTATTAAATATGCCTCCCGCACGTAGCTTTTCTGTGCATATCTCGGTTTATTTACTCCAATAATGACATAAAAACGCCACGGTTGACGCCGCTCCATCCGACAGCAGATGTCGCCTGTCCCAGAGTCATCTGCTCCTGTGACGTTTGAACGAGCTTCAAACGGGAACGCGACACAGAGTCTGTCATACCCTCTGCGGCTGTAATATTCCCCCCCGATCGACAGTCTGCTCTCCTTAACTGTGAAATGTCCATTTAGTGAAAAACACAAACATTCATCAATGAGCCTTAAATACGCTGTTCTTCCAGAAGCCCGTGAAAAGCAAAAGGTCGACTTAATGCATATTATTTTTTTTCTGTTTATTGCAGTTAATGGACCAGGAAAAAAAAGGAGAATAGAAGAGGATGGCTTCGATAGCGGAGAGAAACGGAGCCGGATTATTTGCCGTTAACAGGACGCCGGCACCTAACAACCTGACAGAATAAACACATTAGCTTAATGCGGCAAAATCTCCCCTCCAAATTCCGGGCTTTTCTCCGGCGTCTTGCGGCGATCTCGTCTCCGAGGAGGGCCTCTGTCGCTTGCTATCTATTACCCGATAAAAGCCGTCCTTAATCACATGTCCCTCCATCCACACTCGCTTCTCAAAAAGACAATTTGCTGTGCGACAGGTGACATTTAAGACTCTATCCTCCAGATAAAACGGCTAATTTTTCCAAATTATAAAACTATTGCTCCACAGTTCTGACCAGAGACAAAATGTAATTTAGTTACTGAATTATTCTGGGGAAATAATTTATCAGGCGGTAATATTTCCAAGGGTACCCTTAGACTAGCGTTTTAAATGTCACACGGCTCACATCCCAAAACGACGGCCCTGATGTAAATGTGCCCGGCATTCACAT
Source organism: Petrocephalus sullivani (assembly GCA_026780845.1). Classification (NCBI taxonomy): domain Eukaryota; kingdom Metazoa; phylum Chordata; class Actinopteri; order Osteoglossiformes; family Mormyridae; genus Petrocephalus; species Petrocephalus sullivani. Next base: position 6,366,170 of record JAODKM010000075.1, read on the forward strand.
TTACATTTTAAATTCTGGTCTGAGATTCCGGTCACAGACTCGGCCAGATGCAGGGAGGTGGATGATGGGGCGGGTTTTGGAGGTGTTCTCCGTGTTCCTAGTCTGCCTTTCCTGTTTTTTGTCACATGAAAGCCCAGGACGCAGCGGAGACTGACGCTAGGTGAATCCCATGGGATAGCAATGACCTTTGACCCCTGGGGGGGGTCACACTTCACTGTGCTTTATGCCCTGACGGAAACCTGTCAGATGACATCTCTGTGACTCACAATTACGGCTGCAAGGCGCATGTCCTGCTCTGGAAGCACTTTCTCTGGTGTTATTGAAGCCCTCAGTCTGTACAGACACGTCCCTCATTCTTACTGTCTCACCCGGCCAATAGAAATCAATCAGAACCGCTACATTGATCTGCCATTCGCTACAAGAGCCTAATTTAAACTATTGATTTATGGGAACTAGAGCCAGTTGCTGCCCAACTCTAGCAATGTTGTTCTCTTAATTATTAACTAATGGAATAATTACCTGGCTTTCCTGAGTGTAACGTAAGACAATTTAGCTTTTCTTGCTAATGCACTAGCAGACGTTATTTTTTAAATGGCCGGACATTCACACAGCTGGGAGAAAATGTGAAAATAGAGACGGCGGGCCAGTATGGAAGTGTCCGCACTGAACTCCTGCATATTAGCACCAGTAATGGGCAGATAGTTAAGCGGACCATGTCCGAATGTAGGTAATTTACTGTGTAGCAAAAGGGGGCCTCTGTCAGGAGATGAGAGTTTTGCCCTTTTAACGTTAGGGTCCTAAATCCTCATTACCATCAAGAAGGTTCCGTTTTTGGTTCATGGCAGTCTTGAGGATGTAAAAAGGACGCCAGTAAGCACTGGCTGGCATTTATCTCAATTTAGAGCTCAACGTCTCTCATATGAGGGACAGCTTAGTACTGTGCTACTGCTTGACTGGATAAACTGCGCTTAGTGTCCTGACTGCGGATAGTAAATGTACATGCTTGTTACCTGGGTTACATCCCTCCTAGTGACAAACAGGATATCCTGGGAACGTCCCAAAGCTGGACAGGAAGGATGACTTGGCGTCATGCGGGCCTGCTGCCCTCGGGAGTCGCTGATGGATTTAGGGGACCACATCCGTACAGTGGGACGTCACCTGTCGCTTTTCCGCATCGCCCGGCCGGCGGGACGGCCTGTGAGGGTTTCAGCTCTGCCGGTTTCCCGATACCTCAGCGAAAGAGAATCATAAATATACTATAAACACAGAAATATGTGGGGCTGCTGGATTCCTGACATCATTTACCATGAAGCCACCGTAAAAACTTAACCCTGAAGAATCACATATTTTAGTTTGTTTCCTACAATCCCAACGGAACACACACATATCCCATCATTTACCTCTTCTTACAGAAAATCCTTCAACACTCATTGTTAAACCCCTCAAATGATGGATGCCCACACATCGCACTACTACAATAAATTTACAGCGGCGCATCTTTCCTGAGGCCTGAAATCAGCCAGAACAGCTCAGCAGTATTGACAGAAACGACAGCGGACGGCTATAGATTTGAGGGCCGGATTAATTCATTGTAGGCAGAGTTTCCGTAAGAGTCCCTCAGCTGTGGGCACTGCTATGAGGTTTCACTCAAGCTGTAACCTTCAGTGCCCAGTGCTGACTGGGCTTCTGCTTTTAAACTTGGGTCACACGGGGGTGAGATCAAGACCGGCAACCCGATGCCCCCACGGTACCGCGGAGAGAGGGAGAAGTCACAGATGAAAAGATCTTTGATCCGCGGCGCTGGCTCTGAAGACTGGCACGGGGGACGGACAGAGACAACAGTGCTATTGTAGACCTTTTCAATGAGGCCTCCCGTAACATGTAAACACTGCAGAGCAGCACAGGCTCTGGTAACTGTGACGTTACTGTGCACGCTGTGTCACGTCCACTCAGCCAAACATACCAAAAAGTCTACCAAGAATACTGTGTTCTGCCCTTATTCACGCCGCTGGAGGAATATGATTCTCCTGGCATAATTAGCTGTGACACACAAATCGGTATAGTTTCTGTGAGGCAGAAATGAAACTACTTAAGAGTGAGGCCACTTTCTGGATGAACGGCCACCGAGGCGTGATGAATACCTCTCGCGCTCTCTAGGAGATTGAAGTTATATTCATTCTGCAGCATAAAATACGTTGTTCTGTGGTGACCATTGTATCTGGAGAAAGACTTTTTTTTTGGTTACTGGTCGCAGCAGGAAATTCCCAGCACAAAGGACAATCCTCTCAAGGAATAAAAGGCGCAGAATCGCCAGCCAGTGGGTCTGAACTCTGGCTGCTTGTGTGACACCGGGTGCAGGTTGCCAGATGTGTGTGATATCCTAGCCACCGGTAAAGCCGCAGCAGATGTCGGCTGGCTGGATCACTCTGCGCCTGTCGATGCTGTCGACAGCTTTGCCCCCCACATGATACGGGCCGGACCGCGGCCTTTGGGGAGGCCGGGGAGAGGGGGGGAAAGCCAATGCGAGCCAGGGAGGCAGACATTGGAGTGGGCCTTGATGGAAAAGGCTCCGGTGACAGCCTGGGGTAGAACTTGCGGAAGAAGGGAGAACGATCTTTTGAGGAGACACAATTAAACCTTCAGCTGGTCCCTCAGGCCAGTTCTTAAAGTCCCCCCCTTACTAAGGGAACCTTCCAGGGCATTTTGCTGAGCATCTGCTGATAATACTCCAATTTCCCCAGCAGTAATGCTGGAAGTGGGGTGGCCGTAGGGGTCACTAGCGGACTTTAAATATTAAATTAACGTTTCGCACCATTCATCGCATGCAGCACTCTTTATTCAGTCATGTTAAACTCAAGTCCCCTACCTACGGAATAATAACGAAATGAAAGAAAATCTATTAAAAATACAGTTTTTGTCCCCCAAAGATGTAGAGAAGTTAGACTTCATTCCTACAATTTGTCAGTGAGTCTATGAACACTTAAGTACTCTATAAATGATTGATTAAAAGTCAATACTAATGTATTCAGGTTTAAGTGTAACAGAGAATCGAATTAAGAATGCAGCCTAGCCCTTTGAACAATTTAAAAGGTAAAAATGAGTGAATCTGATTTGGTATGATTGAAAAATTATGGTATATGATTGACGAGCGTTCAGATTGGCGCAACTTAATCTGTGTGGTTCATTCAATCACCGAATTAATCAAAGAGAAGAGGTTAATTAATTAGACATTGTGCTGGGAGCTTTGCCACCTGGCCTGTGAGCATAGCAGCATTTCTTTACCGTTTCCTTACTCAGCCATACTCAGCTATACTCAGCTATACTCAGCCATACTCACACTCCATAGGCCACGGCCTTCAGATCAGTGTCCACACATACTCAGGTTGGCAGATCCTCCATCCTGCTGCTGTTGCAGACAAGCAGAAAATGTGAAATGGGACAAAATGCCCTCCCTCGATGCCCGTATGCTGGTCGTCCTGCACCTTTTTGTTGCATTACATTGTCTGATAGCTTCTCTCTGGCCCAGTACATCCTCCACACAATGCAGTGGACAATACTCAAGCAATCGCGGCTTGGATTCACCAGACGAGGGTTTTGTCTACAGGACCCGGAACGGTGAAAGGTTCAGTGAGGATGCCCATCTTCCATTAAATGAGACAGCAGAGGGCCCCTACCTGCCCTCCACTGGTTTGGGTCGTCGACGGTTATGTGGGTGACAACGCTGTTCGTAATATGCAGCTGCAGAGCCTGCATTTCCAATGAAAAAGAAGCAGGATTATCCAGGTAACATCTGATGGAAAATGACAGGCACTACAGCCAGGTCACCCAAACACTGTCCGTGGGGTTAGCTTGTTTCCAGCTGACACCTTCTGCTGGCTCACGAACACTTGAAAAAGATGACAGGCTCATTGTTAAGGACAGTATTACCATTGATGATGAGACATATCAAGAAGTGACTCTTTGTAAATTTTATTGGCCAGCAGAGGAATTAATTGCTAGCTTAATTATAACGGTACAGAGCAGTAAGCAGAAGATGAAGCTTCGCGTCGTGCGGATACAAAACACCGTGAATTCTAACCACGCGCGTGTGCTTCATGTTAGATAACATTATACATAAATTACCAGCTATTTCGTTTCAGACAACCTTTTACAAATTGCAGTAGCTATGTGTGTAATAGATACAATCATACACAATATCTGCAGATTTAGGTTGTTAAGCAGCTGAGTAATGATGATAGATCAGGGCAGGCTGAAAAATCAAGGCTGCACTTCGTTTGCCATCCCTGGAATCGCCACGCAGTGACTTTTAGGAGTAGAACGCCATCAAGGCGTGATGTTCCGGCCAAGAGGAGCGGGTGGCCACTGCTCTCTGAACAACAGTGCCCCCATGTGGCAGAGCAGGCACTGGCAGCATAGACACCAGCACTAAAGCACACAGGCTGCCATGGTTTTAACATCAACTTAAAATCATTTTCTTAGTCGTTTCATTCATCATTTATTGCGTTTTTATAGCGCTACTGTGGAATTTACTTTGTGCACCTGAATCACTTTTAATTACGTATACTGTTTCTTTACATGTCCGACGGTTAATCCAAGCTCTGAGGCTGCAGTTGTGCGATGAGAACATTATTTAATGGGATATTTTTTATTCGAGATCCGGGCACGATTTTCAGCAATAAATAAAATAAAAGGAACGTAAAAGGACCTATTAAAATTCAAATACCTGTTAAGCGCAGATGAACACTCTCAGATGAGACAGACTCTGAAATACTGGCACGTATGTCATGTTTATGGGGTGCGCTTAATAGACTTTTCTGTTTATGTACATAAACGTGGAATTACAACTCTCATTTTTCAAAGTGTTAGTTACCCTAATCCTCAGTAGGCCCAGTGATGGAGTAGCATAGTACAAAGGTCGTAACTGTAATAATGCGTAATGGTCAAATGTCACCACTGTTACTTCATTAACATGCTTTTGTGTGGTTTATAGCAAATGTCTTTGTGAGCTTCAACTAGAAACACGGCGGTCCGCATTCGTAATCTCACATGTGCCTTGAAACAAACTGCTTGTTGGTCTCGTACAAAACGGCCACAGCGGCTGAATTTCATTAATTTCATTAATCGTGTATTTTTTTTCAATAATTACTCATAGTTAGCTATCGCGGTAATTTTCATTGGCCAAGAACTTCTGGCTTTAACTGCAAGAATAACTTGCATAGCATTTAAAAAGACAACTACTCCTGTCATTTTGAGTAAGATGTATAAATATGTTGCAATAAAATTAGCCCTGTAGGTTTACATGAAAATTATAGGAGGGTTTCACTTGGTTTAATATTACCCTGTGAGTCTAAAAATAAAAATAATATCAAAGGATAATAGTTTCACAATAAAAGCGTGAAGCGCAGTTTCTGTCAAACAATCACATGAATGTCTCCTGTCTCCAAACAGGATCAAAATATTTTGAAATCCTGACCAGCTAAAATGTGTTTATCATCTTTACCACTGTTCCATCTCATGCAATAAGGCAACAGAGTCACACCCCATAACATCCAGGGTTATCCAGAAGAGACCTTGAATCAGTGCATAAGTCCACAACCTGATTCTACCTGCTACCATCTCAGGTTCAAAGAAAACTATAATGACTCACTTAAGCTCAATATTTAATTTACTTCTTGAAATGGGAAGGACTTAATCACGACCTTGTTACAGAAAAAAAAAATCTGTAATGGCGAAATGAGAAACTAGTCATATAAATAACAAAGAGAACTTCTGGCCATCAAGCGCTGTATAACCAAAGGACACGGAATGTAAAATATAATATTTAATATTCCTCAGCATCCATTAGGAGGAACCATAAACAGAGCATGGTGGTGCTTCACAAGGCTGCACCCATGATTCCGCGCTTTTGAATAATCCGTAGTGCCGGGAGGATCTTGCAAATTTGAGCTAATTTGCAAAGTAGGCTTCTAACTATGCTAATGTGGACAAAAAAGAGAGCAAATTACCTATTACTCAACAAACAGTGACGGGCAAATTGGTTTATGAATCACTAAACCAGACTGTCTTACTCAGTGTCAGACTAGCAAGAGATTATATATAAAATAATACCAGTTCTGAAACAGCTCAAATGTCAGGCCTAGTTGGCTCTGTTCAGCTAGATGTGCTTTCTCTTGTTAATTTATTTATTTTTTTCCTAAATTGTCATGCTTCCCAGAGAAAGCCACCTTGGTATCTAATGATGTCATGGAGATCTAACGGAGGGCCCACAGTTGTTACACTGAGCTGCTTGGATGTGTCACCTGAGAGACAATGGAGGTTCTGATGAAAAAGCATCGCCTCCTACCTTCTTACCTTCCCGGGGAAGATGGGAAAACTCACCACTGGAAGGTCACGGGGGGTCACCCACAACACGTTTTGTTGACCCTGGTAATTATTCAGTCGCCCTAATTCACGTCGACGTCAACCCTGGAATAAACAGCCGCAGAAACACCTGCTCTGGCTACTTCCAATCCCCCAAAGGAGGTGAAAGGTTGACGTGGCCGGACTTGCCTTTACGAGGGACCTGCCTAAGGGAGCACGCTACACGCCCTGGCTCCAGTCAGGGGTGGCCTCACAAACACGCCATAAACAAGTTACCCTGTCTCTCTACTCAGCTGATAAATCCAGTATTTGTTTGGGGTACCCTGCCACCAAAAACAGATTTCGGAGCCAAGGCTCGTGCGTTTAACTGCACTTTATAAATTGTAACAAACCCCCAATCCCGATAAAACTTTTAAGCAACTTTCGCACATAAAAATCAACTAGTAGTATAGCTGTCTGCTTTACCCTCTATATTTAATGATTTTAACTAAAAATAGTCCAGGTAGGTTACACTTGGTATCCTCCTTCTGCTTCGTTTTTATCCCCGTTGATGTGCTCCCTGAGCGTTTCCTGTCTCATTCACGACAACGAGATGCTTTAAATGTTAAAGCCGAGGTTGGCGAAGGAGCGGAAGCCGCCAGCTACACGGGGAGAGTAGCGACGGGGTTTCTGTGGTCTGCCGCTGTTTTGTTTGCATTGCTAAAGCGTCTTGATTTGTCATTGTTACCGACAGTAATTTGAAAGGCGCGGAGTTAACTGCGACCATGGATTATTTCTGGCAATTGTCAGCAAAGTGTTTCCAGTTCACTCTTTCTTCAAAGGAGCCCGATAAATCCATTCGGTTGCATAAATCAGCGTCTGCACATTGCACATAACTTAATAGTTTTAGCTTTTTTAAACTTAACTTTAGACGTCCCCCTAGTAATTTATTGGTAAATCCACATCTATTTTGATTAATTCTTTACACGGAGAGATGTTTCCCGTGTTCATGTGACTTGCCGCAAACACCCAGTTTACAGTTATATTGACGCAAGTATAGTAAGTGTTTTCATTTATTTTTTTTCTCATGTTTCTAAAGCAAGGTCAATGAGCACAGCAAGTCAGGAGAAGGTAAAAGAAACGACCAAGGACTGCAGGTATAGTAGACCTACAATGCCAGTGATTCATACTTGCCAAATTAAACAAGGGCTTGTGGCTTGTCTACCTGTGCTAATCTCGCATGTCCGTGCACGTGCCCGCGTCTTTGTGTGTGCGCGCGCTTGTGTGTGAGTGTGTGCATGTGCACGCGTGTGCATGAAAGAATGACAGGGAAAACTGAAAAGCTGTCCCGGAAATATTCATTACTATAGATAAAAAGGGGGAGCGTGTGGATAAATCGATAGATTTCAGACGAGAGGACAGAAATACAGAAGAAGAAGGAAAAGGAGAGGGGAGGTTTAAGCCGAGAAAAAAGATGTTCCTAGGAGCCGGAGGCGTGTGGGGGCCGGCACTCTCTGAGAAGTGGGATGGCGGAGCTGTCTTCCTGTGAAGGTCGGCCTGCAGGAACGGAGGGGCCGAGGGCTTGCTGCTGACCAAAACAGATCCAGGCTACCTGCTCCTTTTTGATCCATTTTTAAATATAGTGGAGGATTCTTCAATTCAGCCAAATGTGGATTAGATGCCTTCTTTCAAAGACGGTATAAGGGTTAGGGTGAGCTCAACTGGCGGGCCAGACATGTAACCTGGCAGACCCGAAATAATCATCGCAGAAATACAGTTTATGTTTCAGCCAAGACGTAGGACGCCCGACATCACACTGGCAACAGTGACCAAAAGCACCCTGATGGGAGAATGGAGATCTGTACAGCTGTGGAGGACGCTCCTTGTTGGGTTATACGGAGCGTGTGCTTTCAGCTGAGCTGGTGCGCTTTCAGAACAGTCCATTCTTCTTGGGAGAACCAGCTGAGCTCCATCAAATGGGAGCCTTCCATGCCTGGCTGAACACAGGGGACCGCTGGAGAGATACAGTCCATGTGGAGCCGTCAGCTCCCCCCCCCCCCGCCAACCATGTCATTTGCAGGACTTTCTTAGTAAAAAAGCATGATGGAGTGTACAAGCCTCAGTGCAGCTCAATGCAACCTCAGACAGCAAAAAGAAGTACTATTTAAAACATGACAAACATTTACAACAGTAAGGGAATGACAATAACAAGGCAGCCAATGGACAAGATGTAAACGCCAATGATATATGTGTTGATTCACCCTGTTTACCAGCACCGACACTGATGAGTTAGCCAGTGCAGTGTTGTTTTTCTTTCCTTTCTGATTTTGTTTTGTTTTTTAACGTCGGTGTGGAAATGTGCTCTATTTTTTCCTGATCCTTATCGTACAGCTTTTTCCTCCCTCTGGTGCGGCGAGTTTAATTGTATTGATCTGGACCAGGTTGGTAATGCAGCGGGATGTGTGAGTCTGATGAAGCATAATGACTCGGGAGAATAACTCCGGACCTCGGAAAATCACAAAGGAGCCTCATTTGTAAAGGAGCAAAGCCGGCATGGCTAGATATTGCTACTCTAACGCTCATCAAAATACTCACAACTGCCCCAAACTACTTAATTGTTCTATACATCACTACAGACCAGCTGTGTGAGCGTGCAATCGCAGGAAATTAGGGCTGGATATTGATTCATTATTAGTATTGTTGTTCACAGTGTTTGATCGAGTCCGATGGGTGTAGATCCTATTCTGGGGTTTATTTACACGAACCAATACTCAGAATCTGAGCCGAGCAATCAGTCATTAACCGCAACCCAGAGAAGAGAGACGAGACCTCACAACTTGCTTAGGGTGACAGGGGTTCGCTTGAAATGCAGTACAGGTGTAAACAATCAGGTAACTGAAACAGTTTTCATTACGGAGATTCGGCCGCCGCCGTAGTGTTTCACCTGCGGTCTTGGCTCTGAACAGGCATTTTCCTGTATGAAATACATCTGCCAGTATGAAATAAAGTAAGTCCACCCTCAGCAGAAAGCAGCACACCGATCCTTTGTTGTGGATCCTTGCATAAACTGGCCCTACAGGTCAGCAGTAATGACATATTTTTATAATTTCCATCATTCATTCCACAAAGCACTGTTTAAAAATTACCTGGATAATTTAAGACAGACATGAAAACAGTCCAATAGGAAGAGATATGAGTGACACTCCTATTGGATAATCCTTACATTTGACTTGAATGAAGAATTAAGAAATCCTGGGGGCGCACGGGAGTCCACTAAGCAGGATTTCCAAGCTACAAGTTCGGATTGTCCAATTAGAGTTGAGGTAAGGGGCATTCCCATTGGACAATCATGACTTCTAGCTTAAGATACCCCAGCTAATTGAGAAATCCTCCTTCGTGGAACCCCCCCTTGCTTTGTGGAAAATGAAATCACATGAAAATGTGAATGTGTTCAGGTCATTAATCATGAACCTTAACCTTTGAACCTATGGTTGTTCGGGGGCTAATATGACGACATGCATGCTAAAGTCAAAGTTAAAATTGGCCATAAACGGATGCAGCTATTCCCAGGTCCTGATCACTTACCGTCCCCTGCTTTCCGTTATAATTACTGTTATGCCAAAAGTACCTCCGCAGTGCATCTGAATTAGTCCTTTCAAAAAGCACGCGTGATTTGCCGTTATGGGCACCAGCTGTTCGCTGGAAAACAAAGCCCTTTTTCCATTTGTGACAGGTTCGTAATTTGCATGGGCGATTTCATCTTAAATCTACAGCAAATTAGCGTGGGAGTGGGGGGGTTGGGCAGGCGCGACGAGGAAAACACGGCAAAGTTCAAGCACTAGGTACAGAGCCCACATTCATTTGCATTGTATACGTAAAATAAAGCCGGAATTAAACACTCATAATGCGATTAGCAGTGTTTTCAGCCCAAGCTGCGTCCTTTCAAACGCATCCATTCATCTCTTCCAGGGCTTTTCCGTTTCCAACATTAATTAAAACCGCGCATGGTGGCGAATCTCCCTCTCCGTGCCGCACTCCAGAATCTATACATAATTATACTCATATCCAATTCAGACATTTATCTGTTTGCTCTCGATTGAGACATCTCTTTTGTTTAACAGAGTGCCGTTACGTTCAAGAAATGAGTTATTGGTCTTTGGGGGGGGGGGGATGATGAGGGAAGCCAGTGTCTCCTTTCTTTTGCTGGCTTGTTTTCCCTCCCTCAGTGCAGGAGTCCCTCATGGATGCGCACAGCTCAGAAATAACAAGGCCGCCGGACATGTGACACGCCACATCTCAGGAATGCTGGGACGTTTCAGACAGTCTTGTCAGTCCAGCCAGCCTTACGCAACAGGCAGTGCTAATGGTGTTTTGTTACTTCTAAGCATATATAAACATATCCATCCATCCACTTGCCATAACCGCTTATCCTCTTCAGGGTCAGGGGGGTCCAAAGCCTATCCTGGGAATCAACCCAGGATGGGGCGCCAAGCCCTTGCAGATATGAACATACATCATATTTTAATATAATATTATAAATATTATATTATATTTGATGAGATGATTTTCAGAAATGTCAGCTCTTAAACTACCACACAGACACAAAATGAGGAGAAGGAGACCACCTGGTCCCCCAGCGGTGTCACATACCAGTGTGTGACACATGCCTGCACTGGAGCTTTCCTCGCCTAATTTCTGGAATATTCCGTCAGCGGTAAGATGCCCGGCTCGCGGCTCAGCCATGTGCTCCAAACAACCGGGACGTGTCTCCCAGCATCCCTGAGCTGCTCCCCCCCCCGTCTGGGAAAATGGCAGCTCTTTCACCCGAGTCATGAGACGCGCAGAATCCGAGGCAAGCGGGGTGTGAATCTGCGCGCTGAACTCCGCTTCGCAGCCTCAACTCCGAAGTCCTGACTCAGCGGAGCTGGAGCAGAACCGAGGGCCTTAAATGTAGAGGTGCCGTCTGGGTTGGATAATTGAGAATTTGAGTGAGGACTATTTAATTCGGATCACACCGTAAGACGAGCTGTGCCCTGGGTATTGTTAGGGCATTGTTATGATAGGGACCCGTGATAAATGAATCCAAGCGAGCCTGTGGATGGGAGAAGGAAAATTAACAAGACAACAGTTTTTGAGGTGGAGTTCTCTGAACTTCAAGTAAGTTTTTTTTTTTTAAAGATGTTTGAGAAGAAGGAGAAATACCAAAGGATTTATGGTGCCACAATCCTTAACAAGACTCAGCCTAAGACAGCAATTTCCCCCTCGTCATTAAAGAGGAAATAAGGCATAATAAGGAAGAAATAGATGCTATGTATTGAGATCCTTAATACTGGCACTGTATTCATGTGTTCCCTCAAACTGTCAGAAATGTAGATTTCCAGATTACAGCTTAAATGGATTTCAGTGGAATTTTCTAATGCTTACTTGCATGCAGATCCTACTCATTACCGTGTCGTGCTTTCTGAAGAGATTAAATGTCGAAATTGTAGGCTAGAATATGAACGGGGAGTGGGGGGGAGCACTTTCGGGTAAAAAATAACCGAATATGAACACAAGAAACGAACTGCCTGCCAACTTATTCTGCGGCGGGACGGGGAAGGAGGGGGGTGTCTTTTAAACAACCATTGACAGGTTACATCTAAAAGTGTAGGGTTTATTTAGAGAAATGCCCGACTCACCTGCCTATCCGGAGCGGCTGCACTGGACAGCGGTCCCAATTGCCGGCTGCTCTTACTTGCGGGATCCGCCGCATTAGGCGTCACTTTGAAACGGGAGCGGCTGACGTTTCCTTAAGCGGACCTCGCAGTTAATGAGGTACCGGGCTGCTGCAGGCTGCCACCGGAGAGACGAGCTTTCAGACTCATATATAACCCCCCCCATAATGCCTATACCTTCACAATAAATCGACTAAGCCAAGTTCCTTTAAGCCACTTCTCAGTTTCCGAAATTAAGTTGTAAACCACGAAATGATACACCTGGTTATATATTCACTCGTGAATCATCCATTAAAGTAATGAACGCAGAATTGTCAAGTTTTATAGCAGTGATGCAGGAAGAGTGCGGGGTTCTGTGCCAATTGCGATTACACGTAATTGTGTCCTTTTAGCCACGTTACTGATATTATTTTAGGAGACTTATTAGAGATGAGGGTTTATGTATCGCGCTGATTTACTCTCAAGCTTCCAGACGTATCCCTGCAGGAAAGTAAAGTAAGCAGCGTTCAAACTGATGCAGAAGTATGATATTGTTGCACTGTACACTTAAACAACTGTATAGTAAGGGTAACTTGACACAAACGTTAATTTCTTCCTAGTGGAACCTGCTTAAATAATAGTTTTAGGCACCCTTTACAATCATTGATAGTGTTATAAAACAAGACCGCCAGTTTTTTTTACTGATTTCTTTCGACATGGTTTTGAGGAGGATTCCCCCCCCCCATGTCAGTTGGTGAGAATACAATGTGCTCTGTGTCAGACATATAAAACCCGGGACTTGTCAGCTGAATTTGGGGAGGTGAGAAGCTTACGGGACGAATGTGCGGCAAAATCCCGGCTATTAAGCCCGAACCAGCGGCAATATAACTCATATAACATTCTCTTTTATTTTGGCTGCAATATCACCTATCATGCCCCCCCAAGAAAAAAAACACGATTGGGCATCATTTCATTAAATTGTCCCCCCAGCTATCTGCGGTCTTGCTGTTGTGTCTCAGTAAAGCTGATTTCGGCACCGCGGATAAGCAGGGCTCCATTTGGCGCCGCGTTATGTCAAACCCTCACTACAGAGAAAACAGCTGTAACTTTTAATCACCGTTGATCCGTTAGCCGCATTTTCCTAGGCGGCTGATCACCAGCTGTGCCTTAAGTAGGCGGGAGTGTAGAACGTGAGAATTAAACAACTAAACGGAGCGCTCTGCTCCCCGGGTATGGTATAAAAAATTCATAAAACCTATAATATGCGTAAATTATGTACAATCAAAGGCATCCTACCAAAGAACACAAATGAGACGTTAGCATCTAGGGTGCTTGTGGTTATTCCGGCAGTGTGGTTACAACGCCAACCTAATGGAAATATGAAGAAAGAAAAATAAAGATACCAGCCTCGCGCAGAAGCTATAACTTGAAATGGTCCTGGAAGCAGTGGTGCAGTTTACTACCACTCAAACTATGCATTTTCTTTGGGCCCCTGTTACTTGGGGCCCCCTATTGGCCACCAATAGTCACTACATTTAATATCAAATAAACACGTTCCTTATTTAGGAGGTGCTGAAATGACGGGTTCTGCTAGCCCAACTAGTTGGTTACAATCTCCCAACTGTACCCTCTAGGAATTTATTAAACTTTTGAAACATCTGGGGTGGGAGACAGACACAACAAACCGAGCCTTGCCTGGAAGTGACAGACAGTGGCTGCACCCACAATCACACCACCCAGCATCCCGCCAAACTGTAAGACATTTTCAGGGGAATTTCAAAGACCAGATGCAGAAGCCCGGTTGATGAAATCATACCATTTCCAACTCTCTCACATTTCCAAATATTTTAATATTGACTGGAGGGTGAAGCTTTGATGTGCGGGACAAGGAAACAAAACCAATTTAATGCATTTGTACCCTGTGGGAAGCCACCATTTTTTAAAATCCATTCAGCCGTTCATCATCTCCCCATCTGCTCATGCAAGCCGAGGATTGTGGGTATTTTCTTTATTTTTCACTTTTGGCACACCTCTGTAGAACTATCTTTGAGTCACCCTTAATCAGCTCACCCTGAGTTTAAGTCTTTCTGAACACTTGCACTGCTTCTTGTAGCTCTAATAAGGGCAGAGCTATTGAGGGAACCAATTATTCAAGCCACAACCGTAGCGTTACTGTCACTGGCAATGAGCTAACTAATGTTGCGGGCGACTGTATGGTTCCCAGCCCTAAGTAAAGGCCTAATTGCAAGAACACATATCACAGCATTATCAACTCTTCAATTCTGCTAACAGGCTTCAGACGTGGAGTTTTCTGGGCCAGTTTGAGGGTCTAACACTTGCAGAATGAAGTGCTTGAAGGATTCATCAGGAGCGAGGACTCTTGTCTCACTTTTTGTTTCTTTTGCTTGGGGAGTTGGGGCATGTCTTTTGATTTGAAATATTTTACTTTTTTGCAAGGAAAAAAAAAATGACACAATGAAAGAGGCCGGAACACTTGAGAAGGAACGGGCCGTTAAGTAACCATTAAATGTGCTCCTGGGAAGTCACGGAGCTTTTCGACTTGCTGAAAATATTGAGTGTCGGTTAATAAATGACTTAAATCAATGACAATAGTCACCACTTGTATGTTGTCCTAAGAGAAACAATCGCCCCCATTTTATCAAAAGGCTACATTAACGATGAGTTGGGAATTCACCATGGAATACATGAGCAAAGATCTAGAACTGGAACTTTGAAATGTTCTCCCTAAGAGCAGAACTTTGGTCCTATGCTTTTTATGGCTCTGAGAGTGCCTAACAAAGAAATGTATCCACAGGGGAAAAGAACACAAGGGGATCCAACAAAGACTTTTGGTTTCGTGGTAGACAAAACACTCAGCCGTGGAGAGAGAGTGAGAGAGCGTGAGCGAGCGAGCAAGAAAGTGTGAGATAGACAAAGATAGAGGAGGCACTGGAAAAGCCAAGGCTGACGTGAACAGAGACTCCATGCTGTGCCTGTAAGTGTGAAGAACACGACCCTTTTACTCCACGTCAGTGACGTGAAGGCACATCATAAACTAGGCAAACAATGAATTAGGGACACAGTCACTCCTGCTCCAGAGGATGCAGGTTTTGCAATTTTCCTGACAATCAGTGTCTCCACCAGGGACCTGCTGGCTTAACGTCTGCAGTTTCTCAGGCTTTAATTGGAGGGAGCTGTTGTTCGTATAAGATGTCACAGGAGTCTGAATTACTAGTGTTAGACCTGAGCTATTTTGGAAGGGACTTCGCATGCTGTGATTGCCAACATCCAGCTGGATTTGCACCAGAATAAAAGTTAACATTGCACATAATGTACAATAAATCTGTAATGTTGCATTATTCAGAATTCATATCTGTATTCTGATCATGAACTCATCAAAAATACACCGGACGTTGACAGAGCATTGCCAGGGTGCCCGACAAGTGCTGTAGTAAACATTCACTAGTGTCGAAATCGTTAGTAATCAATTGTGCAATCTGATATTGTCCTGCTGTTTATAAGTCTATAAAAAGTTATGGCCTTCACTTTTTTAATTAATAAATGAGTGAACAATAAATTAACGGAATGAATCGTCAAATGTGATCGTTATGGATATATTCGAAGATAAAATGTGTGCGTATTAGTATGTGTGCGTTTAAAAGAAACGTCAGACTCCTGGGACTAATGCATCCGTCTCAACATAACAAAGACAGTCCACTATGAGAATTCCTAAGAATTTCTAAGAAACTTTGGGTAATAATACCATTTTCCTGAAGAAGGACAGCTAGCTAAATACACCCACATGCAATTAAAATGGTGGCTGGCCACACATGCAGCTTGCTGTTCACTGATTGGCTTCCGGATCGAGCGTGTCGATTCCCCGTTTGATCAAGGCGAGGAATCGGTCTGCTGGCCAGCCGGCGAGGCTCCTGGATTCGGCCCCTGCCGAAGCTGCTGACCCGTAAATGTCAGGAGTGGAGGAGGAAACGGGCTGAGACGGAGTGAGCGGCGTCGAAAGGTGGAGCTGTCACGAGCGTCACGTTCGGCGCGGACATTTTCCAGCTCATTTCAGGTGCCGGGACCTAACCTAACGAGACAAGAAAAATGAGAGCCGCTGGCGCTCAGATTCGCCACATTTATCCTCATAGACTCCGCCATGTGGACACGACCGATGGCTTTATTTGATGGAAGTCATTTTCTTCTACAGGCTCCAAGCCAGGCAGATGCAGTCTCTGCAAGATGAACATCTTTACTGTCTCTCAACCCGTTTTATTTTTCATTTTAAAGATACTCACACGTGTCGTCTTTTTTCCCTCCAAAAATGGCATCTCGGTAAGGGGACATTTCTGGCTGAACACCCCCCCTCGCCTGTATTTTTTGTTGAAAACATCCCAGATGTTTTCAACAAAAGATTTTCACCTAAAGATATCACTACCTATCAGTGAAAACTGGATTTTTTTTTAAATTACCATGGTGTTAACAAAAAGCAAAATGATTTTAATATAAAATATTCAATGAGTTGGCTACAGAAAAGGAGCTATCTTACCGAAGGGAAAACAGGCACCAGTAAAGCATAATGCACCATGAATATTAATAACTTTAAGAACATTACTGCTGTCGTGGGCTCCAGCATTTCCATAAGCCTTAGTAACATTAAGGGTGTTAGCCGAGTGAATGGGATTGCCGCTGTTATGTCTGGGGTTGAGTAGGACTTCCAGAAAGGAAATGGTGCTGGGAGGGTCCCTGGCGCCCTCTATAGGCAGAGATCAGAATGGCAGGGGATGGCAGTGACAGTGACATGATTTGCATACACAGACACCTCAACACCTGTTTAATGGCTGTTGTTAGCCAGCCATGCCGGTAGCGGGCTGCAGTGAGGGACAGGAACGTGGCGCCGTACTAGTGACGGACGACACAGGAATCTGGGTGACATGGCACAGATTTTTAAATAACGGCTCGAGTGTCACCTCTTCCATGCTGATCTGGACGCCCTCTCTTGCTCTGCTATAAGGACAACACATAATGTTGTCACATGGCCCAAATTTATGTCACGAGTCAATGGAAGTGACTAGGAAAAAGAAAAAACCACCGCATTGTCTCGGGGGTGCTGAGGGTGACGGCAATATCGCTTTTGTTTCAGGGACGGCACCGAGCGTCAGATGGTGCAGAATAGTGACAATAAATTAGCCCATCGTGTTTGTTTTTCTCCGTGTCAACGACACGGAAATGTCAACCGTGCTGTTGGGGGGGGCTGTTAAATCCTCGATATACCCGTCAAAACAGGCAACGCATATGTCTGAGGTATCGATATACACCATGTCGACTGCAGAAACATCGCCCATGTGCTTACTGTTACATTTGGTCAGCCCTAAATACTGATTACAAAAATCTGTAATGGAGTCTAACGTCTAAAAAGACATAAAACTTAAGAAAAGATGGGCTGATACATACTTATGAAAGCGGAATGGATTCTTATTGTTCCATTCATCCATCACCTAAGCACTTACTCTAATAAGGTCACAGGGAGGCCGGAGCTTAAACCCATGTAGTTCAGGGCACAAAGCTGGACCACCAATCCATCACCAGGCACGTAAACAAACAATTATATTCTACCAGCAATTTAGAGATGCCAATTAGCCTACCTGCATGTCTTTGAAGTCTCTGAGCAAGCCAGAGGAATCCAGTGGGTGTAGAGCATGCAAACACCCCTCGCAAAGAGAAGAGGTGGGGCTCGAACCCCAGCCATGGCGATGTGAAGGAGAAAAGCCATTAGCAAGGCGCACGATGAGAATGCTATTATACGCGCAATACTGTCGATCATGATCATTATCTCGCAGTAATACTCTCAACTGCTGCCGTTCTCAGGTGCAGTAATTTATCTCATATGCAATATTCCTCATACTTTTATGCTGCCTATTTGTACATTGCTATGTGCTATGTATTCGTTTTTTTCTTAAATTTATCTTTTAGCTTGTATAGTTTTTATTGAGGCTTCTACGGGACGATACAAACATCATCCCATTGTACTTGTACAGTGACAATAAAGATATCTTGTATCTTGTACTTCATGAGCGCATTAAGGAGAGATATTAAGCAGGAAGTGGATGCCCTTTAAAATGTCATTTCCCGCTGCTGCACTAATAATCATTAAGATATTGAGAAATTATGAAGTTCTTTTCAATTCTTCAATTCTGCTAGATGTCTTACGGCACCTGCAACCCCCTTAGAGATTACTACACGTCTGGCTTCTAACTAAGTGCACGATGTCTCCCGCCATGTCGTTTGAAGTATCTGCTGATGTCGGCTTTTTAACATTTTTTTTTAAACCATCATTAATTATTGACAGCCACTGGACACTGGAGCTGGGGTGCAAAACTTACCAAAAAGAAGCCATAAATATGGAGGAGATGGGGGGGGGGTGAGCCGGGGCTCCGCGGGTCACCCATGCCTGCAGATTACATCAGTCCAAAGTAGTGAGAGACTGAGCCAACCTTCGCTCTCTAACGTGTGTTAAGGACCCAGCAAAGAGAGCATCACAGATAGATTTTAACTGTCTCTTGCCAAGTACACTGAAGAGAATGAATCACTCTTGTTGGCCCATCTACGGTCTATTAGCTAATAGAGACACTATAGCAGAACCCAAGTGTGTCAGATCCAAACAGCTATCAAGCTGAAGCTGCTGAACAGGTCATGTGACCCTGTGACACAGCAGGGGGCAGCTACCTATATGCCCAAGGTTGGCACCTCAGCGGTACTTGTGGGTCAGGGACTCGAACCAGCAATATTTCGATTACACAGTTGCGTCCCTAACCACTAAACCACCTGCCTGCCCCACACAGCGGAGGGCAGCTACTTGAGCGCCCGGGGAGCAGTGCTTGGGGACGGTACCTTGCTCAGGGTACCTTAGTGGTACTTGTGGGTCGGGAACTCAAACCGGTGATCTTTTGATTACTTGGTTGCGTCCCTAACCACTACACCACCTGCCTGCCACACAATAATAACAATAATAATAATAATAATAATAATAACAATTCATTATCATTATTATCATTATTAATTCGTTATAATAATAATAATAATAATAATAATAATAATTATTATTATTATTATTACTGTGGCATGCACACATGCATGCATGCATAGGCTGGCGGTTCTAGACCAGTGTTCCCTGGGATTTAGGGGGGAGAAAAAATGTGGACCTTCTGGGGGTCCCTGAGGACTGGTTTAAGAAAGAGTTCCATTTCCAAGAAACGGTTACAGACTCTGCTCAAGGTGACCTCAACCCCCTATTTTTTTTTGCCCCCTCCCCGAAAAATATTTTTTTCAAAATCACATAACAGTTTGACTGATATTTTGTATACGTCTTGTAACCCCCTGATAAGCAAAACCCGCTAGGCCCCTAAGGGTCAAAGCCGAGAATCGCTCCCGGATGAATGGTCAAGAGAGAGAGAAAGACGTCTCTCTTTTTCTCTTCAATTCTGCCCTCTCTTTTTTCTTTTTTAGTGGCCCAGTTTTCTGTCATTAGTCATTTGCATGATTATGTTTTAAATAGGTGCGTTAACCTCTGTGTCGCTGCAGTGTGAAGTCGGCCATTAACATAACTGACGCGTTACATTACTGTTGCCTTGTAAGCTTTTTCATTAATGCAGCAGCTTCTGCACACTCTGTTTATAGATCAGCTGGATAGATAAATACAATCCTTTGCTGCTGAAGTTTTTTTTCTCGTACAGAATTTCATTGTGTGGAAAAATCAGTCGCTTTAGACGTTTTTTTTTTAAGGGTTATTACTGTGGAAAATAGCCTTAAAATTCCTTTAAATGTGTTTGCTTCAATGTGAGGTGTTGAAAATACAAAAAAAAAAAAAACTCGCTCCTATTCATTTTTCGGCCAAGGTGAAGACAATCTTTGGACGTCAACTTCGATCAGTGCTGACGGCTGTGTTCATTTTACGATCACAGAGACTGCGGAACATGTAACGACGTTATTAAATCACTAACGAAAAACATTCTCCATCTTCATTTACCAGGCTTTGTGTCTAAAGACTCTGTGATTAATTAGATGTAGAATCTGTGCTACTCGCTATGTGCAATCTGGGTTGGAATACCAGGTGTCCTGTGTGCCTTGATGAAAGTTGTCACAGTGAATGGAGGGAGGATTAAAATAAAAGATGCATGTTTATTTAAACAGCTTTTCTGATGGAACTCTAAAACCTTCTGTAATGCAGAAGCTTCTGGGAAAACCCTATCCTTTCATTCACCTGCGCCAACGGGAAACGCTTTGATACTACATGTTTCAGAGTAACCAGGCAGTATCTATAATGCATCCTGAAGCTCCCACACTTTATTATTTGGAGTTTATACTTACAAAACTCCAACACGCTGAAGCCATCCCTTCACATTCTGCTGATTAGAATTGTATGGCAGCGTTTCCCTGCCCGGGCCTTCGGGGACCGCCAGACAGTCCACGTTTTTGCACCCTCCCAGATGGAACAAAAACGTGGACTGTCTCGGGGTACACGAGAAATGGGCTGGGAAACACCGCACTACGAAACTAATACAGCGCTACTGGGTAGGATTACCCGCTGTTACTCTAACTAACGCTACAGCTGGAGGACTGTCTAGTGCGAACGCTCTGTGCCCAGCTGTCGAATTTAATCAGTGAACACAGTTTGATAATCACTGCTAGAAACATTGCTGACTGGTCAGTCATGGGGCGGATATTTTCCAATAAAATGGTGAAAATGACACTCACCAGGCTGACGCAGAGGTGCGGCCCTTGACTGGAGGAAGCAAGACTTGTCGTTTCATGAGAAAAGGCGCTGATCACAGACCCATCAGCCACCTGCAGGCACCGTGTGCCCCCCCTCCCCCGTCCTGTCAGGGGGGCTACGCTTAATGTAAGGTGTGACCTTCCCCCGCAAAGCCACCTTAGCCATGACTTCTCACCTACCTAGGGAGCACAGGGTTAAGGGCTTTACAAGGACTGGCTGTTACTGTCATGCCCTTCTGATAGACGGTATATTCCACTCATATTCTCTGATGTGCTTTTCAGGGATGATACCTACCAGGGGTGGCTGATGTGCTATTTACGTTGCAAGGTACCACTTGAAAAGCAGAAAATGAATTAGCATGCTAAGACAGACCACGCCTCCCCACCTTAATACTTAACAAGCTGCATACTGTATACTGGGGCAAACAACACCCCCATCAGCATTATCACTCGATTAACATGCGGTAAATTTATGTAGCATTGCTGGGCACGCCCCTTCAGTATTATCACTCGATTAACATGCAGTTAAGTTGCATAGCATTGCAGGCCACGCCCCCTTCAGTATTATCACCCGATTAACAAGTTCTTAATTTGCATAGCATTACAGGCCACGCCCCTTCAGTATTGTCACTCAATTAACATGCTCTTAATTTGCGTAGCGTTGCAGGCCACGCCCCTTTTGCTATTTAATTAATATGGCCACACCCCC
Organism: Petrocephalus sullivani; assembly: GCA_026780845.1. Lineage (NCBI taxonomy): Eukaryota > Metazoa > Chordata > Actinopteri > Osteoglossiformes > Mormyridae > Petrocephalus > Petrocephalus sullivani. The sequence goes on from JAODKM010000075.1 coordinate 6,387,680, forward strand.
TCCATTGTTATTTCACAAACACGGTGCTTTCCCAGGCACACCTAGTGAGGACCTTCTGTTCAAGATGCCTGCTGTTTTTATTTTCTCAATAAATATGGTATCACTGCATCAGAAGAGTGACAGCAATGTCGTGTGGCTCTTTTCCCAGAATAAAAACACAGCGAAGATACACAATTCATAGTGGCAAACAGACAAACCTCCTGCACTAGGGTCTACAGCCATTTACATATCTCATGGCATACCGGTATACATTCATTTTGCTACACCTTCCTTCCAAACCACGCTACGTATACATGATCTATTCCTTATGATGGGTCATTAGAACTAGTTTTGCTAGCCATTCTATATCAATAAATGATGAATATCTACGTTGTGGCGTGATTGCATTTCTTACACTGTCGCCCCTAACTTACATTATCCGTAAGCACTGACCGTGGCATCCCGTGCTATGGAATGTCAGTCGCATTTAATGAGAGCCTCTGTCGAGGTGCTGGGTGACAGTGGATGTCCGTGTCCTCCATTCGAATTACAATAAAGTCTACTGCTCAGCGTCTCCATGTCGGCATGTATCGAGGAACCCAGAGGTTATGCTACACCAACACTACCTTTGCCGTTAATCAGGCCTCCGCTATAACACTCCCACAAGCCAAAATCATTCCAGTCAGATTCCCCACACATCTCTGGCAAAAACATCACAGGTCCGTGTTTGGCTAGCTAGCCCAATGCCGGTCTGTAAAGCCTCGATAGAATAACACACGGGAAATGTGCCTTTAATGCAATTTGTGGTGTCCAGCTCTGTGTGTAGTGATGATGGTCTTCTTTTGTGTCCAATCACACAATAGCCCGAAATGGCTAATAGACTCTGGCAGTCCCTCTTGCACTAAACCTCCAGAGTCTGAATGTAATATGGTGCTTATTTCTGGGCTATAATAGATAGCAAAGCTAATCTTGTGCCTTTATATAAACACTTTAAAATAATTTTTTTTTCCTTCATAAATGATTGTCACAAAACGGGTTTTAGGACTGCGACATGGCTTGCAAATACAGTTCATATACTGAATTTGTTTCTTGGCTAGTGCTAAATATCTCATTTATATAGCTAACATACTAGGATAATTTAACTGTGAAATGATAACCTCTAAGAACTACACGGTACATGCATGTCCATGTGAGCTTTGCAGAATCACATGGATTTGTAAGCTCTGTACTTTGTTTTACTATGTACCAGCTGTGCGAACACACGCTGGCCTTGGCAGAAAGGTTCAGAGGGCCTCATTAGGCCCAACACATTAGCACGTATGCTATGCGCTTCCACTCGGTGAGGTCTGGTGGCTCGTAATTAACTGACTGTTAAGTCCAGGGGCCCTGTGTTTTTCTGGAGATTACTTTCACATTGCTATTCGCTTTCTTAAATTATTAACTTCACAAACAAACAGCTGGAACGATCACATATGGCCGTCTCGCCAGCTAAAGGAGAAACTTCACAACCCCCTTCTGAGCTAATGAATAACTTTTTTTGCCAAATGCCTCATTAAAACTGGGATTTTCTTTTATATGACGAGGCTTAAAATAGTAGGACAGATTTTTGGCCTCCTTGGTTATTCATTAAAAACTAGCTGCTGATGTAAAAGTGAAATAATCACATATGGACACACCGTAATTCAGCTGAAGCACTTTTCACACACCTACTAACATGTCACAGTAGGGTTTCTATTCCCATGGCTATGATTGTTCCTTCCACACAATGTGCCCTGTGTGCCTGTGTGTGATTTTTGGCCTCGAATTCCTGTTAATCTGCTGCGCCTTCTGTGAGAAACAATGGCGGAGACCCCAGAGTCATGTCCAGGAGAACAACGGCATTGACCGTTTCACGGAAGCCAGAGAATGTCTCGACAACCACGAACAGGTCATAAGGCATACGAAGCTGTTCTAGAGCATCTGAGAAATACAGCACCAGTCTAACGTCAGGACACACCTGCTTTTAATGCAACGCTCTCGATTTTAGCTATGTCAGTCACCTTATCGCAGAATGAAGTAGTCTATTACGGGGCTGCCCAACTCCAGTCCTGAAGGGCCAGAATCCAACAAAGTTTGCAGATTTGCCTGCTCGAGCCCCGGTCTATCACATATCAAATATCGCGACGACCAAAAGAACATGTTCTCAAAATGTTCTCAAATTTTACTCTCTTTAAAACAGCTCCCTTTTGCTTCGATGCCAGCATCGCAGACTCTTGACATTCTTTTAGCCAGCTTACAGATGTAGCCTCCTGGGAGGTGTCTCCAACTGTCCTGAAGGAGTTTTCAAAAGTTCTGGGCACAAGCTGGCTACCCTGCTACTCATACTAAACCAGCCTTGTTGGGTTTAGGTTGGGGGATTTTGGGGGCAAGGTCATCTGTAGTGGCACACCATCTTTTTCCTTGTTCCCACGATAATGCTTACTACATAATGTCCCAAAGCACACCTCGGGGTTATCAGGTAGAACCCTCTTTACAGGAAGCACATTATGCCCGATTACCTCACAGCTTAAAACAGAGCATAGGATAATAACCTGTAGGTACAGATGCTAGTTTGCTGACGCTAATGTAGCCTGTTTGCTGTATTATAAGACCTTGCTATATTATATATAGCATTGGCGATATCTGTAATTGTGTAATTAGAACCAGTACTAAAGAAATTTAATACCAAACAGCTTTCGAAAACGTGTTGTGAAAGGCAATATATAAAAATAAATTGAATTGAATTTAAATTGAATAAATAAACATCACTGCATTGCATACCTGATAAATCCAAACAATTCCAGATAATTCCATCACAAGCTTTCCTTCCTATATCTTCTTGGACACAGAGACGTTACACCGCGATGACGAAAGCCTGCTCGTGCAATGCGAGCAGAGACTAAGAGGGGAGCAGAGGGCACAGTCGAGCTCAGTTATGGTACAAGGCGACCGGGCCGAGTATGAGTGTACCCAAAACTGCATCAAGTTATAGAGGCTTTCCTGCATACCGTCATTTTACAGAGCCGTTATTTTTACGCTTGTGGCCTTCTTCATGCCTTCCTGATAGCTTCTCGTAAGCTTTAACGAGTCTGGCCATTCTCCTGTGACCTCTCTCATTAACAGCCACAGAAATGCCACCCACTGGATGCATTTGTTCATCACACCTCTCCCTGTAAACTCGCAAGTAAGGTGAGGTCGTTTTATGCATGGTTCACAGTCTGCCTGATTGGTGCATCCAGACCCAGGGTAGGAAAAGTTAGTATTTCAGAATTCAGGACTATCAACCGTTCAATACGGTCTACTTTTATATAGTGAGATAGGACAATTAACCACATTTAAAATTGGTTATTGATCTAACTTATCACAGAGTTATACAGAGTGGTTTTGACTGGACAGCCCGTGCGTTTGGGTAAATGCATTGCCTTACCACATGCGATTAAAGAGATCATTTGGGTTTTACTATCTAAATGGTGGGTTAAAGTCTCTAATTAACATCAGCGACAGTGCTAGCAACCAAGAAGAGAAGCTCTGCAGTGGTCTTTAGCTAGGAAAACTGGAACATTGCTGGAAAGTAGATTATATAATAGCTATTTTTATTTCTGCATAATATGCAATATTATTCTTCTCAGTCACGTTCGGTTATATAATTTCTAAATTATTAACGTGAAATAATTAATTGAATTGAAATCTATAGTGCAGAGTTCACGTAATGCATGTTAAAAGCCACTCCCTGTCCTTGCCATGGTCCAACGGTAATCGGCAGCTTAAAAAAAGAGGTAATAACATTCAAACAGCTAACAACACAATGTAAATGTCACATAGGTCATTCAATTAAATTCTTATTTATGCAGATAGCATGTAATAAGGTGTGCTAATAAGTATAAAGATTTTTTTTTTTTTAAACAGGCATCACAATTGTGTGGCTAAGGATGGCTTGTTGCATATTTACAAATAAAATGTGCTAGTTAAACATACGAAAAAAACTCTACAGACCCCTTGCTTAAGGGACCGAGGGAGAAGTGCACAGTTTCTGCACAAAATGGAAAGCAGGTTTACAGACATGAAATAACCCCAGAGTGGCCCATTACGAGACTATAAGCGGGGAGCATTAAGAATGATAAGTCATCACATCTCGCTTTCAAGGCGAGTTGTGGCGAAATTCTCTCCCAGAAAAGCCAATTAAGAATCACCTGGCGTTCAGCAGAAAGGCCCCGTCTGACAGATGGAGAGGTGCTCAAATTCCAAATATCTAACATTCCGGACACTCCCCCCCAGCAGTCACAAAGGGGCAGACTCATACATGATTCATGTCGCTTTCAACTTTAACATTGAACTGATTTCCTCCGAAGGCCCCTTGTGTAAATTGCTATAGGGTTTCGGACTGTCGTAGCTGTCAGGAGCGCTGTGATCAAACACGCGGGCCGGCAGATTCACGCGTCCCGCTGTCATTTAGACTACTGCTCGGGCAGTCATGTTTGCTGCTGATTTTAAATACACAATGCTTTACACAGATTTATTGTTCAGGAAAAAAAAAAAAAAAACTGTACTTTTTCGACAATGTATAATAATCTCAAATAAAGCTACCTATTGTACCACTGATGTAAAAAATTATGACTTCACGTCAAGGAGGTTATAGGTTCAACTTCTGTCCCCAGCTTTGTGTCCATGTGGAGTTTGCATGCTCTCCCCGCATTTGTGCTGATCTCCTGCGTGTATTCCAGGTCCCTCCCCGTCTCTCAGTAGTGAGCGAGTCCATTGATGGACTGGTGTCCTATCCAGGGTGTAACCCACTGCGTGGTCCCAGCTTTCTCGGATAGGTTGCAGGCTCAAGGTGGATCATATAAGTGATTACGGGGGTTGGAAGGATGGATGGATGGATTTATTTGATGCCTCGGTGTGAGGATTCATGGTTTCTTTCAGGGATGACAGAATGACAGAACATATTCTCTAAATACACAGTAAACCTCCCCAGAACCTACGTGACTTTGATCCTGAGAGGAGGTTCCAGGAAAATATGAAAATCTAGGGAATAATTGAATTCCCCCAGGCCAGCTACTAAGAATGAATGGCTCTTCGACTAAATCGCTTGGTCAGTCATAGATAGTCTGCAAGCTCTGCCCCAGACAATTCATATGGCTGGCTACATTTACTTATTTCCATTGTTTTAATCCACTTCTTTTCCAACTCAATCACGAACATAATTATACGTGGCTGATGATTTTTCCTCATAAACATCTCCCTGCTATAATATCCCATTGTATAATAAATATCAAACACTCTCCTCACCTGTCCTTCATTCCAAGGGCTTTATAAGGATGGAGACAAATGGAATTATGCACATTAAAAGTGACACAGAAATTACAGTCCTTGTGACACGGAACAGTGGAGGGAGCAGGGAGCAGGTTTGTGTGGCCAATCCTTAGGTGTGAGGGAGCAGGGAGCAGGTTTGTGTGGCCAATCCT